>CM056811.1:66036313-67236313 GCA_029852735.1 Persea americana
TATAAATGCAAAGGGATAAAATGATTTGTTTTTTGGTGATCTTGAAAGCGCAACTGAACCTGACCTAGACCCATTGACATCATGCTCAAAAATGTCGCATGGCCAAAACTTTCAGGTTTTGGTGCATTAATTAGGGAAACATGCAGTTGGCCTCCATTTTCAGCATTGAGGGCATGTTTGTGTAATGTATTTTTTGTGAACGCCAAAAAGGAAAAAGGATTTCTTTTTTTGTGAACTCTATTTTTTGACGTTTGGTTCAAATACATCTTTTTGAAGAATGACAAAAAAGTTCAATTTATTTTTCAAGCCCATAAAGAACTGTTTCTCATCTGGGGAATTTAGGAAAGGCAGAACATTTTACAGAAAATCGACATTGCACAAATGTGCCTTTAAAATCTCAAGCACATCCTCCACGTATGAAACTTCTAATGACAATCCATCTATGGTTCTTATGTGCTTGCCAAACCGACCTATTTATATGATGGGGCCTATATTGGATGGTAGCACCTCAGCCCTTCACACAGAATCACAGATCAGTCAATCACAACCATTATTTGATGGTCCTCATATAACTGTTCATGAAGGAAATGGTCAGCAGTAGAAATTCAAATAATGAAACCAAATGGCTGGGATAACTTGATTAGCACAACTACTATGCTGAATTACATCCAAATCAGACTCCCACAAATTTGCAACATTGCCTGAGCTGGGGTCCATGTATTTCGCTTAATCATTCAATCAGTGGCCACAAATGGTTACATTAAATGGTCATGATCTCTTGTCAGTGCTTCAGAGTTTTTAGGCTACATTCTGTCCAAGACACGACCCCCAATTTGGGCACTCTGAATTGTTTTGCACACTATCCTCATGTACAGTTGATGTGATGTCATCAGAAAGCCTTTGCATTTGCATCTGCTTTGTGTATGAAAGAAGGCAGTTGGGAATTGGGAGGTGAAGGTGGTGATGATCTTTGACTCTAGAGAGGGTGGGTACTAAACTCTCCATAAAAGCATTGTTTAGTTTTATCTATTTCACTGGAGAATGAAAATGCCCCTACCAACATCTATAACAGAATGAATATCTTGTCCATGACTGTCAACTGGTAAAAGGGCCCTTTCAAGATTCCAACAACTCAGTCAAGAGGTTTTTCCTCTAACATTGAAGAAATATGAAAAAAGTAACAATGAACGACAATATTACACGTGTATCCGGTGGTAATGTTGGTGGGAAGAATTCTGCCTCTGGGGGGCGGGGGGGCGGGGGGGCACCTTGGTCATGCCAATCATGGGGCTGGGTCGGAATTTGAATATTTGGCATGCATTAAAGGTGACCCAGATATCAGTACAATCTGACCATCATATCCATATATTAGAAGCTGTGTGCCCAGATACAGCAGCAATACAACGGGGACAAATACGACAAGAACAAAAATTTTATATGTAGAAAGGGAAGTATCGGATGCAATACGACATGATCTATTGCCCACTTTGAAGTATCCGTGCAACTTAGATCTGAAGGCCCATGTAACTAATAAACTTGGAGACCTTAAAAAGATGCTCATGACCAGCATAATGCCTGCTTTGTACGTTGGTATCTGTAATCCCCAGAAAGAGCTTTCAATCCCACCCTAAACTCCTCCATCGGAATACTTCAGTGTCGGCCCACAAAAAGTTACAATTAAGTTTAGAGATTACCATTGTTGGGTAGCAAAATTTCTCTTTCTAATGATGATCTTAAGTTCATATGCTTGTGAGGGGGGTCTGACTTGATAACCAAGAAAAATATCTTATTTGTAGCTAAAATATGACCAGAGGGGAAGTTAAGAGGATAATAACTCCCTTGAGAGCTAGGCATCCTGCCAACAACCCCCTTACCACTATGTTTTAACAGCCAACAAGAATTGCTAGAAATATCCTAAAATATCATCATTTCACATGTACCAAAAATTTGAAAAAAGGGGGATTTTCTTAAGGAAATGGCAAAAACTTGATAATTATCTTTAGCCTCCCATGCAAAGAAATAGTTAGGACCAAGCCTGGGTTCTCTATAATCTATATTCACTTGCACTGAAACAGGTTCATGCATTTGAGACTTGGAGTAAGAGGTGGACTTGAACGCGGCTACTCAGAGTAAAGTTAATTTTCTACTAAAAATATTTCCACTTACATTCAAAACATAAAATAAAATAAAAAAACAGGTTCAAAGACAGTGGATTGTGATTTTATAAGGATCATAGTTTAATATATTGATTAGTGATATGGGCCATCTGATGGAGTAGATGAAGATACAAAAAGGAATAGAGAAAACTTGTTAAAAGAGTTTTACCCTTTGTGTAGTTTGAAAGACTATATTAATGTGAAGTCTCATTTTTTTGCACTATGGGGGCACATCTGAGTAATCTACACCATTGACAGAATGGGGACTTCCCCCTTCCTACCCACAGAGCAGAAAAAAAATTACATGGGGAAGGATTGCAGGGAACTATTATATGAGCTTAGATTAATTATAAGCTAATTTTTTACCAAAAAACTTATAGGCTAACGTTTTCATTTTAATTTGTAGGGTGACCTGCCCATGTATGAAACTTCAAGTCAATCCCATCATCTTAAACCCCTTGATCTTTGGCCTACAAGATTATCGGTTTTAATTTAAAAAATCCAACAGTTCAATCTATTCAAATTGGTGTAAAACCTATGGGTTCAGCTGCACTGGACTATTTGCCCGTAAAATAACAATAGCAATAAGAAAAAAACATGATGAGTACCATAAGATTATATTTTATAACACATATTAAATAATACCAAAGCTTTCATATCTATAATGTTGATTGAGAGTTCATTTGCTTAATAGTAAGGTCTGCCTTGATTTTTCATCAAGACAAGACCTGAGTGAATGTAGGAAGCTATGCTTAAAACCAAAGCTCTGGAAGATGTTGACAATCCTATCATTTGTCATGTATTGAAATTGACAATTAACTTAGATTTTCCACGAGAAACAAATATAAATAAATATATGTTAAATTCCATCATATTTCTATCCTGCAGGGTTGCTTTAGAAAATAGAGATGCTTCATTTGCAGGGACACCCATAAAAATATGGGTACTGCTACATTTAAGGCAATGTACTGCACAGAGTAAGATCATAGAAATCTGCATGTATCAATGAACTCTAAACAAGAAACTTGAGAGAGAGAAAAAACATTAAATGGAATCCATGCTCAAGTCCCATTTAAGAATGCACAGATAGTCCCATCCACCACTGATCCACTTGCTTTAGTTTGATCATACAAATCCTGTCCCCAGAGGACTCTTGATCAAGACCATTAATAATGATAGGACTCACTACAGATAAAAGATCCAAAAATCTCCCCAATCATAATATCATCAATCATAACTTCTCTATTGTTATCTTACAATAGATAGTTAGTCAATGAAAGATTAGCACCAATGGCCTAGAGCAATACATGTGCATCTTGTATGGAGCAGCAGCAATGTTTTGATACTTCTATTGCAGAAAAGCTACAGCATATTCTGGCGAGCTGAGTTAATTAAGGATTAGCCTAGTAAAATTAGGATTTACTTTAACAGCACTCTAAAGTTAAGCTCGACCAACAATAGGGCCAACCAGACAAACCGACCACCCACAGTTCAAAAGAAAGTCATGAAAATGACTTCAGTTTTCTTATGCATGACAATACAATCACCTAACCAACCACCAATAGTCTCTATATAAACTATGAAACAATCTCTAGTCACCAGTACCAAGGATTAGTGACTGAATTTTCCCATCTAGCCTGTCTATCTTGCCTGTGTGATAGTGAGATGGGTGCCACTCTTCTTCAGTCACCATTTTCCATGAGAGTTTTTTTGTTTGCATTGGCTGCATTGTTCCTCTTGCCTGAGCTTCAATGTGCCCAGCAAATGACCAGGCACTACAAGTTCAATGTGGGTTTTCCAGTTTTTGCTAGAATAATTGAGCAAAATGCAATGTACTTATATAATAGATAATGTACATGGGTTGTATAGTTTTTAACTTCTCCAACTATAATTTGTTACAGATTAGGTTGCACAATGTGACGCGATTGTGCCACACAAAGAGCATAGTGACAGTTAATGGCCGGTTTCCGGGGCCTAAGATTGTTGCTAGAGAAGGCGATCGAGTCATTGTTAAGGTGGTGAACCATGCTCAGTACAATGTCAGCCTGCATTGGTATTGAATTCTCTAACCACGTCCTCTTTCTCACTCTCTCTCTCTCTCTTTTAATTCTTCTTTCTCATACAACTTCTCGGATTCTCATATTACTGTTCTAACTTCTAAAGCTTTTTAAATACTGGCAATTAAGCAATGAATGATGGTAAGCTTTTTTTTAAAAAAAATAATGGATGTTTAGAGGTGTTTGCTGATGAGATCTTCAAAAAGATAAATGGAGTACTGCAGACTGAAGTACTACAATCTATGGGGCATTACTGGTCAGAATAATGTGGTGTGAAGTCCTATCAAAACACATGCATACATGCACAGCCTAATGGGTGGGGTCATTTGGAGTTGGGGCCTATGTTGTAATTTGGGATTTTAAAATGGAACTCAGCTCAGCAATAAGTACAGTTACAAGCTTCTCAAGGGTCAATGTAAACTTTAAGACCATAGTTCTTTACGTCAGTAACAAACATTCACTAATGAAGAAAATATTAAAAACGCAATAAATATTTATATATATATATATATATTTATGATATATATAAGATATCGATATTGTATGAATCTATAAAATGGTACCCATGGCAAGGGATCAGATTTAACAAGGGCCAGGTTAAACCTGAACCTTATCAGACTCACAGCCATCCAACCCCATGCTCGATCAGCGATGCGACAGCTATGTGATTTTTTTTATTTTTTTATTTTTCTTATCAAAACCATCCCATGACACATACAGGTCGGGTCAAGTTTGATACAAAAGAGTTAAATTATATAGTTTCTTGTGCCGGTCAAAACTTGAACCCGCCTCGAATCCAACTTAAGCCAAAATCTATAAAGTCATACCAAACCCACTATGAACCCATAAAAACCACAATCAAACCCGCCCTGAAAGGAGCATGTCAAGAAGGCTCACCATGAAAACCCAACCCATAACACCATTGCCATCCCTTTAAAAAGGATCTATCGGGAGACACAAGTGATAAAAGTTAGCCAAAAAATCATATCTGTAACCCAAATTTTCAAGTCGACGTTGTTGGTGCAGGTAGTAGTCCCTTTAAAATAGGACCAACCTTCTCGAGTTCACTTTTTTTTTTGTTTATGTTGGATGGATGGCATTGCAGGCATGGAATAAGACAACTGCAGAGTGGATGGGCAGATGGGCCTGCCTATATTACTCAGTGCCCCATACAGACCGGCCAAAGCTACATCTACAACTTCACGATCATTGGCCAGAGGGGGACTCTGTTCTGGCATGCTCATATCTCATGGCTACGATCTACTCTCTATGGACCCATCATCATCCTTCCAAAGCACAATGTTCCTTACCCATTTGCCAAACCATATAAGGAAGTCCCAATGATCTTCGGTGTGTGGCTCAAAACACTTGCTAGGGTTGAGTGATTTGGCAGGTCAATCAACTGAGTAGTTGGCTAACAAGAAACTGGATTTCAATTGTAGGAGAGTGGTGGAACACAGACACTGAGGCCGTCATATCCCAGGCTCTGCAGACCGGCGCTGGGCCAAATGTATCTGATGCTTACACCATCAATGGACTCCCCGGGCCCTTGTACAACTGCTCCACGAAAGGTAACCAGGGCAGGGTAGTGGTATTTTATTCACGTAAATAAAGTGCAATGCATTCAATAGCCCCACCAAGTTATCTTAAAAGATCATCATCATCAAAGCCTTGTCCCAACTATAAAGTTATCTCAAGAACCATGATATATAAATCAATACATCATCATCATCATCATCAAAGCCTTATCCCAAGTATGTTAGAAATCCACACACATTCATATATTTATATATAAACGAAAGTTCTCAGGGGCAACTACACAATACCTGGGCAGATTTTTCACCTGCCGGAATCCCACACAAAGGCAGTGTGGGATTTAAAATCCCCACCACAAAGCAAGAACCCCCTGAATTGAAGACAAAGACCAAAAACCCCGCATGGCCGCCATACAAGACTCCTGTAGGAGACCAAAACTCCTGTACCTAGCCTAGTAAGGGTTAAGCCCATGGGAACCACCCACTGTTGCTATGATCAATCAAAGCGCTTCAACCTAATCAAACACCAACAGTAACTGTATTGGCCAGATGGTTCCTACTTTTTTGCACGCAAGTAGGTCATAGGAGGATATGGTATGAAACTAACCTTTGTTTCTTTTTGTGTATGGTGTAACAATCAGATGCCTTCAAACTGAGAGTTAAGCCTGGGAAGACTTACCTCCTCCGATTGATCAATGCTGCACTCAATGATGAGCTCTTCTTCAGCATCGCCAACCACACACTCACTGTCGTTGAAGCAGATGCAATCTATGTTAAACCATTTGACACCAACATCCTTCTCATAACACCAGGCCAAACCACCAATGTCCTCCTAAAGACTAAACCCAACTTGCCCAATGCCACATTCCTCATGGCTGCCAGGCCCTATGCAACCGGCCTAGGCACCTTTGACAACACTACTACCGCCGGACTCCTCAAATACAAGCAACCCAATTCCTCCCTTTCCTCAAATATCAATCTCAATCTCCCACTACTGAGACCAACCCTTCCAGCTCTCAATGACACTTCCTTCGCTGCCAACTTCAGCAGCAAATTGCGAAGCTTAGCCAATGCCCAGTTCCCAGCCACCGTACCCCAGTCCATTGACAGGCGATTCTTTTTCACCGTGGGATTGGGCTCCAACCCGTGCCCCAAGAACCAGACCTGTCAAGGCCCCAATGGCACTAAGTTCACAGCTTCAATCAACAATGTCTCTTTCATCCAACCAACCACAGCAATCCTCCAGGCCCACTACTTTGGGCAGTCCAATGGAGTATACACAACCAACTTCCCCAACTACCCTCTGATTCCATTCAATTACACAGGCACCCCCCCTAATAACACCGGGGTGACTAATGGGACAAAGGTGGAAGTGCTTCCTTTCAATACAAGCGTTGAGCTGGTAATGCAGGGCACTAGCATTCTCGGTGCAGAAAGCCACCCTTTCCATCTCCATGGCTACAACTTCTATGTCGTCGGCCAAGGTTTTGGAAACTATGACCCAAATAAAGATCCTTCTAACTTCAATCTCATTGACCCAGTTGAGAGGAACACTGCAGGAGTTCCATCTGGTGGTTGGATTGCCATTCGCTTTCGGGCAGACAACCCAGGTTGGTTACATTTTGAAAAATCTAAGTCTGTACTCTCAAAATTCTCATCCTCAACATGTCTCTCAAGTACTATATAGCCATGTACAAGGTGAAATGTTGACAATTTGACATACATGGGGACCCAGTGTATACAAACCTGCACACCAGATCACTCCGGCTTGCCCCCCTTTGATTTGCTAACTTGGTATTGTTGATGCCATGACAACAGGTGCGTGGTTCATGCACTGCCACTTTGACGTTCACATGAGTTGGGGTTTGAAGATGGCTTGGATCGTGTTAGATGGAAAGCTGCCAAATCAAAAGCTGCTACCTCCGCCATCAGACCTTCCCAAGTGTTGAGATTGACCCTCAAATCCGGTGACCTTCTCTCTTTTTGGGATCTGCATTTAAATTACGCCTTCTTTGGAAATGAGTTGTTCATGTTCATGGAGAGTATCAAACATTGAGACTGTAAATCATGCTTTGTTTTTGTCCTAATAAAAATGTGATTGCTCTTTCTTCCGTTCATTGCACTGCCAAAAACAACGACCACCACCACACCATGCGCACCCACCCACCAACAAACCCATAGACATGTCTGCAAGCACACAGCACATGCATAGAAGTGACCATGGAGCATAACCCATACCATATTCGTCGTGTGCTAGACAGGCCCAAGATGGCTAGCACACAGTGAACTTCATAAAAATATCCTGCCAAAAACACAATGACGTATCTCACTAGAGCACTTATTAAATTACTTTTTTTTAGAGAAAATGGCCTTAGAATGATCATTACAAAGACCCAGTTGCAGAGGGGAGTAGCCCCAAAGCCTGCATAAGATATGAACACATCATGGAATGAATCAAAATTTAAGGAGAAGACTAAAATGCAAAACAGTAAGACATGACCAACTGTAACTCGGATGACAGAAAGAGGATGAGGAAACAAATCTTGTTCCTGAAGGCAAACTCTAAACGGAGGTGATCATAATAGCCATCATAATTGAGATTTTGATCTAGCTTTGGCACATCTCTGTCATTGCCTCAACGTGCAATGTTAAAATACCTTGAAGTTGCACTCCAACAACCCTGCAATTTCGTGCCACCCAAACACCTCAACTGCAAGAACTACAACTAGTTCCTTTGTTGTGGGACTTCTCTGAAGCATGAGAGGATAAAAACAAAGTAAGATGGCTACTCTTTCCCTCCACAAATTAGAGGGAGGTGGTGAGACCTTGAGAGACCTGGGAAATCATTACATGTTCTATTGCTCTTAATCACTCTCTTTCTTCTTGGGTAAAACAAAAGGATATGCCATTGCAACCACATATTCCAGTAGTCCTTTGAAGCATCCAGGTTTGACGCTTAAAATTCAGAGAACATTCAAATGACTTAAAATCAAGGACATTTAATTCAAATGGCAGCAAAAGAGATCACAGGAACCATTTTAAAAGCAGTTACGAGACTGGTAAGCAAGTTTGAATATTCCAACAAAAATCAAATAGGGAATGGTGCAGATGGAGGGATGGCTGATCCCAAGTTCAAGATTCATTAATAAACAGCCCTTAAAGTTGATTGGGAGCTAAAATTTGAATTGAACCAAACCTGCTTCCTTCTTATCCAAATCATTAGAACACTATCAGGTCTTTAAGTTGCATAATACAAAGAAATTGCAATGTGATAGGATGCTTGAATGTCATAGTATAATGGAATTAAGATTTCCTTTCAATCAATTATCCTCGGATGAGTTACAATTAAGTCAACTTCAGTCACACTTTCTGTGTATGATGATTCATTTTACATGAATCAAAATGCTAATTACAATGATTTTAAGTGCATACATTCAACCAAAATGCAAATCAAAACCAGTGAGTTTCAAGTAAATGGCATTTAGCATGAGGGATCGCAAGGTCCTCCACCTCAGCAAATGTATAGTTTGACAGACCTCTAAATATCATTCATGCCAAGACCCATGGTCCAGTCATTAAGTCAGAGGATATGATTGACCCCACCATGACTGATGCTCCAAAATTATTACAGAATGGAAGACCGTAACACTTAAATTGTCAAACTAAGTAGTTACTATTAACTACAGTCTCAGGTAATCAAGGCAGTGGGCGTGATAGCTTAACAAAGAGAATGAAGACAGGATACAGCAGCAGCTATAAAAATTAGAAACTAGAGAATCAATGTAGGATCCTACAGTCTGGACTACACCCACATGGATTCAATCATAGCAATAGGTAGAATACCAAGATATGGGCCATGCACGTAAAGAAGTAGGAGATGCAGCAAACTACACATTTGCAGCCCCAGACACAAGACTTCATAAATCCTTGTCTTGTAAGGAGCATATAACCACTCATAATCAATTGCCAAAAAAAGTATGTCTTCAGTGTTAACTAGTATGTCGTTAGTGTTAACTAGAGTTCCAGTTGCAATATTGTATGCTACCGTAAACCTTGGCATATCAAATAGATCTCTCTAGAAGAGGACCTTGTTGCTTTAGGCCTTAACAATGATGCCTTCTTGAACTGCAGTTTGCAGATTTGACTAAATCCTGCAAGGATCAAAGAGAGAAAATTAGCAATTGTCACATCACTTACTAAAAGTTATTTATCTGTCTCATAAAATGGTCAGTAATTGTTACAGAACCCATTTCAGTATGTAAGAAGCCCTATTTTCAGACATTGACCTGATGGCTCCAGCACAAATTATGCACCGAGCACGCAATAAAAACCTCCCAAATTTAAAATAAGCGAAGCATTTAGTTTTTGGTGTTTTTCTGTGTAAGGGTATGTACTTTAACCATACTTTGTAGGCAACCTAGTCACCAATTGAGAGATTCAGAGATGGAGTTCGGGTTCATCCGACATCCAAAGTGGGGAAAAACAGATATACAGTCTAATTCCCTAGACCATTGATCTTGCTAATGTAAAGATGAGCTCCTAGAAAAGCAAGTTTTTTTCTTCAGAAAGTGTCAACTTGTAAAGGTCAGGATCACATAATTCCTCCAAAAACAACTGCCCACCTTGTACGTCTTCACTCTCAAGTAGCTTAATGACTAGGTTGCCACCAGGTAGAAGTACGCCACCATCATTTGCTTCAGAAGCAGGCCCCTCTGGAAGCTCCTCATGACAATCTCCTAAAGTAGGTAAAACAGCTTGACCTACAGCCAATGAGAGCGCCCGCATCCCCAACTCAATAGATAAAGCTGCATCTTTAGTTGTTATTCCAGAAACAGCAGGACACATATCAGACAGCACCACAGAGAACCCTTTTCCCTGCAAATCAGTATACAACAAAATCACCTTTTTTATTTCTGCTGAAAACTGAACAAAAATTTTTAGCCTTGCATTTCTCATATTATACTTGTATCTTGCCCACAAAGTCATAAAAGATAACAATAATTAAGGCCCACTTTCTGGGTCTCATGTAATCTACCACAAATTTACATGTTTATATTGAACAGGGTGTGGAGTGCATTTGTTCAGATGGGTGAAATGCATGGTACCATATTCATACAACATAGCTCAAGAGTACAGTTAGTTGGTGAGGTAAATTTACTGAAAAATATGAGAAATGATACAAGGAAAATCAAGCTAAAGCAAGAGATGTTTCTCTCACAAGACACATTTTGTTAGGGACTCGATAAGATCATTTACTAGTCTAAAGGAAACATGAAATAATGTGTCAGGACTCAGGACCTGAAAGTTGACACCAGTCACCAACCTCATTGACAAAAGAGGGAGATCTCAGGGCTCTCAGTCATGATGCCTAATTGAGATCATAATACAACTTAATGAGTTACTTTCCACACTCAAAGGCAGGCAAAGACTTTAGTGATCCAATATGGGCGGTTAGAGATGCCTAAATTTGCCCAGTTGTATTATTTACTTATATGGACCAGCTGAAGTCGAAACAGATGTTTTGAGCTAATTTGAAGTGAGATATAGACATTTTCACAGTTTCCAGGTACACAGTTAATAGTGTTTGGCAAAACCATCTCCTTTCTTCTTTTTCTATTCAGTTCTTCTCAGGTTCGGATCTCTCACCACATTTGGAAAATAATGTGTTTTTGCAGGAGGTTGGCAGATTTTCTGCCTTTCTGGAGTTTAAGCGATATGGATAAGGAGAAATATGCAAATTAAGAAATTTGTTTGGATGTACGAGTCTCTAATTGTGACAGTGGAAGTAGGGACCCAATAAGCCATAACTCTACAATGAGGGACCCGCAATTCTTGCTAAAAAGAGAAGGTTCCAAAACCCAGATTTTAGGTTTTCGAGATACCACAAGTGCATCATAAACGGCATCACCACTATTCTCCACCATTCTCTGTCTACCAAATAAGAGGATAAATGGATTGGGAGGTAGGGGAATGTCACCACTAAATGATCTGCTCAAACTATGTAGACCTGAATACCCCATTTCGATTTTTTACATTTCTAATGGCTTAACTCGTATTTGATAATGGGAATTGGGAGCATTTATTATCATAGACCATAGTAGGATCTTAGTTTGAGTAATGTCAAGAATCTTGCACCCTTAAAGAGAGTTTCTAAAGAGAGATTCAATTTTTTAAGGTTTTTTCCTAATGGAAAATTCAAGAAAATTTCTCAGAAAATAAAATAATTAGAAAATTCATCATTGTCATCAAAGGATTATACCATCTATCTGAGGTTGGGTTATGATTTCTACTTTTTCACTCGACCCTATTTAAGACCGTGTTCGATGTAATTCCACAATGTAACTTGCCTTTTTGCTCACTACATTTTAAGCCTGTATTAGCCTTCTGACAATTCAATACTTCGTACAAGGGCAATTTTTAATCTTCTATGTCCATGCTCAAACCATCTCAAACGGCATTCTCAATTTTCTCTTCCAGGGGAGCCACCCATAGTTTCAACTGACATTGAAGTATGCAAAGAATTTTATATCTGACAGTCAATCCTTCATGTGCAACTTAGGCTTGAAACTAGCACATGAACTCCCTCTCTCCCTCCTATATGGATGGAAGGCAAAACAAAATCTCCATGGAGATTCTACTTTGTGATTAATGAAATTAAGCAGTCAGCGGCACCCACAGTGTTCTGCTTTGTATAAGTGAACAGTGAGTCTAATGAAGAAGCGGGAATCCTACCAAAAGCCAGTGATTGGCACCCATATTGTTCTATTTTGTATAAGTGGACAGGGAGTCAAATGAAGAGGCGGGAATCCTAGCAAAAGCCAGTGAAAGAAGGATCATTTTCAGTGAAAGATAAGGTACAAACACAGCTTTTGGTCTCTGTGATAACCATTTGTCAAAGACTTCTACCTTCGGACTAATTATGTTTTCCTTTTCTGTATTTATTTATGAAGCCAGATATGGGATGGACGTGGCAGTGAAGCGCCAAGGATAAGGCAGGGACAAAGATTTTATCCACAAAGAATAATTTATCGAATACAATACGATGCATTGCCTATTTTGAAACATTTGGGTATCATAGGTATTTATCTTAACAATTGTTCTTTTGACTTAACAAAAAAAATCAAATCTTGCCTCTGAGAAAAAAGCTAACAAAGAAAAATTTAGATAAAAATAGAATAAATAGAACAATTAAATCTTGACATGCATTCAGGAAATTCTTTGAAACTGTAAGAAAGTATGAAAATATATAAATAATAGCTTTGATATATAGAACTAAATATAAAAGTATAAAGAAAAGTTTTGTCACAAAGTAGTCATGAAGCTTCCAAATTTTAATAAAATTTCACAATTATGTGATATTCTCATGATACTCTCATTTGTTGAAATCTCACAAAAAAATAGTCATAATTGTTTTGTTGAGCAATTCCATCATTTGCATAGTGTCGGGGCTTTTCTTTTGTGCTTCTTTGTGTCAAGACACAGATCAAGCCCAACCCAAAGGGTCAGGTCAACCCAATGGATCAAGCTAGTCCAAGAAGAATGGCTGAAGATTTTCTGTATTTTAATGTACGTCATTGCCCGATTGTAGCTAAGTATACATTCAAACTTTAGCCCTTAGATTTAGAATCTAATTCATGTAAAGGATCCCTGATTGGGTATGATTGGGCTTAATCTTGGAAAGGTTCATACTATATATACAGAATACATGCCAAGAAATCAGCGCTATCCACTTCACAAATCTTCTTGTATGCCTTTGGGTCGTCTGATAACTTTCACTTTGATTTCACAGTACTCTTGGCACCTAAATAGTTTTTGTAATCTTTCATACTTAAATGAAACTTCACTATCGATTAAAAAAAAGTTGAGATGGTTTTCAACATAAAGGCTACACACCATGGCTCCTTATCATAAAAATCACCTTCCACAACAAGTTCCCACGAATATATGCTACTCTTGAATTATGTCCTCTCACAAATCCAGAGGTTGTTTTAATCTTCCACCAGCATAAAAGAGCTCACCAATTCCAAAAGGCACAAAATTCCTCTTGATGCTCATTTGACAATATCTTTACCATTGACTCAACAGTGGCTAACAGTTATTCTTTTCACCTTCGCTTTTCTGCATCCCTTAAATAGAGATATTTGCAATTATATAATACCAAACCAAGTATGATATTCAATCATTTTGGAACTGAATTCACAAGAAATCTCAATGACTTAATTGGATTCATGAAAAAGCACAGTGATCCTAACATTTCAAAAAAAAAAAAAATTGTTGAATTCTTCATCACTATCGTCGTTATCATCATCTTCTCCTTATCCCATTGATCTTGCGTGGGCTTATTGTGTTCTACTTATAAATAAAAAACCGGCCATGACCCCATTGTGTGTGCAACTAAGTCTATATTCGTCTATGTGTGTGTCATATCCCAGACCTCGAGGATGTAATTAGTCTAATTAATTGTAGTGTTAGTTGATAAAGTTCAATTAGTAGCCAAACAAGTCCGATTAATTATAAGGATCATGTGTGCGAAGTTTTGTTTAGATTTGGGTTTATTTGGGTATAGTAAGGGGGTAGTTAGCAATTTTCTAGAGAATTTAGGGGGCTTTTTCGTACTTTTAGATTTTTGAGTGGTACCGTTGCGTAGATGTTTTTATTCCCTAAACTTTAGCCTCCTGTCTCATTTTGATCCGGAACCCCGAAGATCCTCTAAAACCATGCCTGAACCAAGCCCATTTAAACTTTCCTTTCTCTCTCTCCTGATTCCTTTCTCTCTCCTCACGCGTTTCTTTCTCTCCCCTCACTCCACGTGAATAGCCACCTCCTCTCCTCTCTTTCTTTATTTCCTTTCCTTTATCCTTTCTTTCCTTCTCCCTTATCTTCCTTTCCCCTTTCTCATTCCACGCTCCCAGCAGCCCCTCCGTCATTTCTCTCTTGTTCTCCACTCCCTCCCCCCACGCCTCCAAACCATCCCCGTCACCGGACGCCAAGCCTCCTATCGCCGTTGGCAACCACCAGCACCCCCACCGAAACCCCCTGTCCATCTAGCTCTGTTTTCCCCCATTTTCCCTTTCCTTTCCCTTCTCCCTACCACATGAATCAGCCCCCACCTCCCCATTTCTCTCTCCGTTTTCTTCTCTGTTTCTTCCTTTCTCCTTGCCAATGGACCACCGAGACCCCCACGATCTTACCCGCCTTCGATCATCATCACTGCCATCACCTTCAAGTGGACCCCACAACCTCAACCATATCAATTTCAATCTCTCTCTTAGGTAAGCTTCTTTCTTTTGATTGAGTTGGGTTAATTGTGTTTTTCCATTAATTAGTGTTAGATGAGTTTGTTAGCATATTAGATTGTGATTTGTAGAGTTATTTATGTGGGTTTGTTTCAAATTCATAGGTTTTGGGCATTTTGAGCTAAGTTGTGGACTTGGGCATTTTGGATTTCCTCACCCAAAGGCAAGTGAATATGTATTTATTCTAATGGATATGTATGTGTTTTATGAAATTGTAGCCTTGAAATGGTTTTATTATTGATTTAGATTTAATTGTTTAATAGTTTGGATTTATGGAAAATAAATGGTTAGAATGGAATGGATGAATGAAATGATGGGATGGATTTGTATAGCTCCTTTTTTTTATCAATACAAGTTACCATTTCAAAAAAAAAAAAAAATGATGGAATGGATTTGATATAAGGAAGAGAGGTGGTGAGGATTATATGTAGAGGGCTTGGCCCTGATTTTATGTGCAGGTTTTAGGGATAAATTCCCTCAATCTGAAGCTTTTGAGCTACAGAGGAATTCAGTTGAGGAAATGTGATATTTTCTTTATATTTTATGACCTTTATGCTATCCTTTTAAACCCAATAAACCTCTAGAAGAAAAACCTTGCAGAGTTTGGAATTGTTTCTACTTTTGACTCATGACCTGTTTTCTATTTGAAAACTGGACTTGTTACTTAGGAATTTATGACCTATTGGTTACCTTTGAATCTAATAATTTGGACTTAGCACATGTTTTATTGGAAATTGTTATCTTTCCGTTTATATGAATATTTACGATGAATTTTCGAATTTGATATGAATTTATGTATATACAATGAACACCACTAAGCTAAATCCACATATGAATATGAATATGACAACTGCAGAGATCGATATGAACGGGTTAACAGATTACCGGAAAATCTGAAGAATGGTTGATCACCGTAAAAAGAAATTGTGAACAGGTTAACAGATTACCAAAAAAACTGAAGAAAAGAACTTATGAATAGGGTCAGATACCCGAAATATCTGGTGGATAAAAGAACTTATGAACAGGGTAAGGACCCGAAGTGTCATGGTTGTTTGCCATGGTAAAAGCCTAAGTGGTGTATTGTATTTTTGAATATATGAATATGTTTTGAAAGGAATTTATAAAAGTATGGAAATGGATTTGTGAGTAAGAACTTATGATTTTGATAGGACAAAATGAATCATAGGTTTCATCGAAATTATGGAATATTGATTTTAATCGTTTTCCATTGTATATTTGTTTCTGTTTATATATATTCACCTGCCGGCTAGTCGTAGCTTGATAATGCTATGCTTGCATAGGTACTTAGCTCACCTACTGGGGAACGCGAAGTTATTGATTCAAGTGATACAACCTGATGGTGAGTACGAGTGATGTGTAAACAACAATGTCGTTTTGACCAACACACAAGTGCTTTCATTTTAATGGATAGTTTATATTTATTTTCTTATTGGTATAGATTTTGTAGATGTTTAATTAAATTATTTTGTAAGTTTTTATCAACTTTAACTTAAGATTAGAGTAAATGTACATGCTCTGAAATGTTATGTTGTACCTTTTGGATAATTAAGAAGTTCCATTGTATTCTTGTGGTGAATTGATGAAGATTTGTACCTCACCGCGGACTTCAATCATGAGGGACCATGATTGGGGCCCAAGTTGGATGATTTGTTTGTTAAACACTAATATTGAGCCCCTAATCTCATGTGAGAGTGGTGGTACACCCTTTTTGTAAGGACGAAACCTACTGGACCCTAAACCCAAGGGGCGAGTGCCAAAGGTGTCCCCACACCTGGAGGGCAAACCCACACAGGAGGTATTGTATACACTTCAGGAGTCTACCATGGTGTGCTCCCTAATCATGCATTTGTCCCACATCGAGTGTGGACGCCTCCCACCCTCGCTATATTAGCCATGGCGTAAGCAAAGGGTGTACCACCACGCCTCACATGTGAGGCGTGGTGGTACACCCTTTGCTTACGCCATGGCTAATATAGCGAGGGTGGGAGGCGTCCACACTCGATGTGGGGCCCTAATTTGATTGTGAGTCAACCTGAGCTAGCATTATAGCAATTCTGTCCCTATTTGAACTTTCAGTTTGTGCATATAATATTACTCGATATGGCATGACACTCCTTTCCCTAGAAAAGAAATGGCATGTTCGTTTTTGACAAAAGGAAAATCCTAATCCACCTTTTACGCTTGTATGTTAGCAGAATATGCTTGATATTAAATATATTGTTCAATTGCATTCCTGTTATTTATCGATTAACATATTCCTATTAGTGTGAAGATATAGACTGGACTAAAATTAATATAATAGAACACAATATCTTTAATATCAGATGTAATTCGGTTCGCAAGGCAGGTAGATAAAGACAGTCCCCCTTTGTAGGAGAAATTCGGCATCTAGTCCTACTGCATAGTACGGTGTTCAACTCCATAGGATCATTACCATATATGATAATCACCAAAAACAAACATAAAAATCTACTTGGGTTTTTCAGAATGCCAGTTTCCTTGGTTCCTCATATTGTAACATGTCATGTCCAATACGAGCTAAGTTGCATTAGTTCAACTCTGATACTGATACAAATTGCCCAATAAGGCAAGTCCCATGACAAAATGTGCAGATTCACAATAATATTTTAATAAATGTTTGTTTCCAACACGAGTAAAAAAAAAAACATGAACAAATCTTACTCCAAAAAAATAAAGTAATAAAAAGGTTTAACTGTCTTATTCTTACTTCTTAGACAGATTTCAAAAGAGAAAAAATGCAATAATAGTTTATCAACTGCAGAACAATGTTTAAATCAGTAACAGATGATTTTGCAAAAAATCTAACAAAATATCAAGTCCAATGTGTCTCACACCTAGGATGTTGCTCGTGTCAAAAAAATTGTGCAACATATAGTATTAGTTCAGTACAAGATCATAACTTGCAAAAGAGTAGCTACAATCTATTAGAAAATAATCAAGTTAAGCTAAGCCCTGTGATTAGTTCCAAATTGAAATCATCAATAATATTAATATTGCAACACCACGATAATTATTTGATTCAAAAGTGATTAGAGTATGACAAGAACCGTTGAAAAGGAATAACAAAGCATGCATCTATCATGAAGGCACAAAAACCATATGAACTTGCTTTCCTTCTCTCACACCATTGGATCACCAATTCAATAGTTGAGAATTGGGTATAGGCATAAAGAATGCAATCGCATTTAATTCAAAGCATCAAAGCATGAGAAAGATATAACCTGAGGAGATAGAGCTCTAACTCGGTCCTTCACAAGATTCATAACATCAGCACAAACAGTTTGCACCCTTGCATCACAGTGAAGAGAAGGAGCCTTCACCTTCTGCTCTGCAGAGGACAACAAAAAATAAAAATCATGAAAATGAAAGCCTTATAGGCTAACAGCATTCAAGATATATTCCCATTCTCTTATGTCTGGAACCCTCCCCCGCTCATCTTTAAAAAGAAGGGAGGAAAAGCACTTCTAAATAAAGAAAACAAAACTTGTTACTTGAACTGTAGGACCATAAACGTCACCTTGAGGTCAATACCCACAACTGAACCACCATGTTTCAAAGGACCCAGACTCTGGCAAGCCACCTATGCCACACCAAATATTTAATACTTAAAGATAAGTAAAGACCAAAGTACAAACGCTCCTAATCTTGAGAAGAAAACAGAAAAAATAAATAACCTATCTAAATTACCAATAAGAATTAATCAGGTGAAGTTAAATGATCATACATGACCTAGAAAATAATAAGCCCAGTAGAATATAATGTCACAGATGAAAACGCATGTAAGACCCCAACCCTTAATTGCATAATTAGTATTAATAAATTGAGTTTAGTAGCTAATTAAGTGTGCTTAGATGCTACTTAATTAGGTTTGCATGTTAGTTTAGTGTTTGGGAAGTTTTGAGCGCTTTCATACCAAGTTCGATACTTGGAAGGACCTAGTTGGTATTTCAGGAAAAGTTGAGGGGCATTTTCAGAAATGTCAGAAATACGCCATTATTGGGTTTGTTGAGAAAAGGAAATGATTTTAAGAAATTCTCGTTCTTGGTGATGGTAAAAAAAAAAAAAACGTTCTTGGCCTGTACCCATCTGACATCCAAAAGAACCTCATTTTGTCAGGTTGCTTTTACTTAAATTGGGACATAAATGTCATTTCCCAAACGGCAACATGTATATAAGCAGCTCCACCTCCTTTTCCCACCCATTTCTCACTCTCTCTTCTCCTCTTGCTTCCTTGCTTCACACCTTGAGCTTGGAGTATCCGTGTGGTCAGCAAATCGCACCTTGAACTTGCCTACACCCTCTCTCCCGGTCACTTTTATTCTCATTTTCATTGTGTGGCCACCCCTCTACCGCCGATTTGAACCTAGTTGGAGCACTTAGAGGTGAGCTTTTCTTCCCATCTTTTAAAGTGTTGTTAGGGAGGGCATTTCACCCATGGATCCCGACATGCATGACCTAATTTCTAATATTTCTTTATTTTTTATTTTTAGGTTCTTCTTAGAGTAGGATTTGAGGGTTTTGTGCCTAGAGGAGTTTGGGTGTAATTGAAAGGTTTTGATTAAGATTAGCAAGCTTGGAAGACCAAGGCAAGTTCTCATTTTGAATTTAGTACCATGCATGCTAGTCCATTGATGATTATTAGATATTCTACCTTATGTTTAGTTACCTTTGTTTAAGCTCATGTAATTTTTTGGAAGTTTTGTAATTGGAAATTAGGGTCTTAAGTGTTCTTTTCCCTCCGCACAAGGGTTTGCCCCCCTAAGTGACCACTTGGTGGAGTTTAAGTCTGACTCCTCGCACATTAACCGTAACATTTGACTTATAACTTGGAATCGCTTGTTGTTTATGCTTAAAACCTATGGCAAGTGATTGTCTGAGCTTACCTTTACCCCGGGATTTTCCAGATACTGGTTTAGTATTATGCTAAGTCATGTGGATGTGGACTTAAGGTTTGGAATGTCAAACACCATCAGAGGCACCAAGGGACTTACAAACCCCGACATTTGGACCCTAAGAGCGCATAGAGTTGAATAGTGTTGTTCTAGCTTGTTAATGACAATCTAAGGGCGTGTTTGGATGTATGGTGAATTGAAGTATGGTGAGGTGAAGTATCAAATCAAGAGAGAATAAAACATAAGAGGTTAAGATGGTGTTTTGTTTTTAGTTGTTTGGTATGGAATCTTTTTGACTTTTTGTATAGAAAAGTGGAGCTTTTTTGTATTTTAGTGGAGAAAGGAGGTTGCTTTTTTTACTTTTTTTGAAAAAATCGGAGGGAATTTTGAAATTGTGTACTTTTGATATGACCCCTTGTCATTTCTTGTCTGGATTCACTTTACTAGCTAATTACCAAACACGCCCTAGGACTTGTGATAGTAATCTGAAATCAGTTGGAACTTATTGGACTTGTCAATTCGCGTACCTCATACATGCACCTCTTAAGTATGTAGTTTGTACCGTTAGTCTTACCATATGACTTAGTAGACTTTAGCTTAGTTATTTGATTTGTGTAAGTCACTCCTTGGGACTCTGTGTGCATTGACTTGCCCAAGTCATCCTTTGCATTGATAGGATCTTTTGCCGTGGTTTACTTGGTTGGTAGGCACGTATACACTGCCCTACTGCCTTCCTCATTACCTAGATCCGCCGTATACCGTTTTCCCATTTCAGGACTATCCATTTCATACCTAAATGCTGAACAGTTTGACTTAAATTGTTTTAAGTCTAGTCTAGTCCAGTTGTGCCAGTTCAGTCTATTTAGCGTGCTAGTTTGTTCAATTTTGTTCGTTACTTGTACAAGTTAGCTAGTTTGTGGGAACCATTGACGTGGGAAACTATTAAATTACTCAACCTGAGGTGGCGGCGCCATGGCCTGGGACGCAAAGTTTAGAGCTAGTCAAGTCCGAGGTCGTGACAAGGCACAAAACCATCAGAAAGAATCATGAGCAGGCAAGCAAATTAACAAACCAAATAAAAATATAAACTATTAACAATAAAAAGTTCATTGTATAATGCTTGATCAAAGCTAGGTAGGACTTTTTGCATGGTCAAGCATTAGTGCCAGTGGATCTAGCTTTTTTTTTCCTTTTTAATCAGTTGGATGCTGCATTTGTCTAGTAACACATCACCGTTGAGCCTTGCCAAGTATATCCATCTCCAAACAAAGATCCTAACCATTCATCCCAATGAATTTTAACTTCAAATGTAAAATTTTGGGTAATGGCTTTCTTAAACTCCCTACCTCAATAATTAGGATTGTCCAATGCAAGGATACTCATGAGCTATCCATGAGAAAGGTGCACACACTGCATGACCCAGAATGATCCAGATAATGTCAAATCCAGTAAGAAAAGTACTTATGTGACCAAGAAGCGCATCTGCATGCACCCTAAACCACAATCGATTCAAATCATTTCTCACATTGGATGATTAGCCATTCTGCTATCCATTCACAGTGGTAAATTAAGTAAAAGGTGCATTAGGCAGTCACCATTTTCCTACCTTCCCCGCCACCTGAATAATCGTGAATGTAGATATCCTTGAAGTGGGACAACATCAACCTCGCCTAAACTTCTTTACATCTCGCTCATTCCACTCGCTTTCAACTTGTTCTCTCCACTCGCTGCCGAAGAAAGAATCCTAAGAAAGAGTTCAAATGCAAACAGCAAACCCTCCTTGTTTCTTTCGCACGTGTGTCCTACTCTTACATTGCCCTTAATCTTATGCTTGCTTCCATCATCACTTGGAAACACCATCTCACCCAGTGTGATTTCTAATTTAAAAAAATCCCCAATCACAAAGCCAACAGGAAAACAACATCCATTCTGCTAAAAGTACTCAAAACAGATTGACTCCATTAGCTGACGCAACACATTTCTCATCTTCTTCTCTGCACATTATCTTCACTCTTCTTTCATGTCATATCAGCTTATAACACTTTCACTCTCATCCAAAAACTATAAATTATCCTCACCCTTCTGCATAAACAAAACAACTAAAACATAATACTGCAAAATGAGTAGTTGGGTGAGTCCTATACTTTTCCCAAACATCAGTAGACGAAACTTTTATTCAAAACCGATTACAGTTTCATGGGGTGCATGCAAGTTGGGTTCTTTTCTCAAACATCTGTCTGGCAGAGTGGAAACTTCTATTCAAAATCGATTGCAATTTTATGGGGTACAAGCAAACGCACCCTATAGATTGGATATATGAAACAAAACACTTATGGGGTGAAATTAGATTGAAAAGGAAGAGGGAGAGAACCTGAAGCCAAGCGCCAGGAGCACAGCCGAGATCGAGAACTGAAGCTCCGGGCTTTATCAGCTTGTGCTGCTTCTGCATCTGCAAAAGCTGCAGTTGGCATATTGCAAACGAGAGAGTTTGAGAAATTTGAGATTGAAGAAAACTAGAAATCCCGATTTAAGAAAGAGATACCTTGAAAGCGGAACGTGCAACGTAGCCGAGGCGCTGCGCCTCTCTGTAGAAGAAGTCTGCCGTTCCAGCCCCGCTCATCTTCTCGTCCAAAACGAAGCTAAAAAACGAGAGAGAGAGAGAGAGATATGCTATTTTGCAAATGGGTGAGCCTTGTTTAAGTTTTAAGTTTATGTGCTTTTGGGGGGCGGGGTGGGGGGCAGGGGAACTACATAGATGCTGCTACTGTTGTTTTTGTTGGGGCGGGGGCATAAGCCCACTTCCAAAACCCAAATACAAATTTTCGGCCCGTGTCCAAAATCTCAAAACCCATATAAAATCTTAGGTTTGCCACAAAATCCAACTAGACGTTTAAGTTTCCCCCACCCCCTCACACGAAAATAATGGGTCCACCACCATGTTCTGAAATAGGGTTCCAAATGTTAAGCTACATAATTGGCGGAGCTTACTCAAAAAATTGTCTCAGCCTAACTGGACCCGTGAACACCCATAATTGCAACATTTCAGTCTTTAGTTTAGACAAATTCTAAAACTTGCGCTTTAATCAAATGCTAATCCCATGGCGGGCACCTTTTCTCACCCCGAGATTGTAATGCCTCACCAGGCTTACTCCCCGCACCAGAGGGGCCCCACCTCTCTTGATGCTTACTCCCTTTGCCCAAGGGCCCCTCTCCAAAGGCAATCGAGAAGCACTCCAAAGGTAAAGGGCATCCCACTCTCACTTAGGTGGCGGTATCAATCGACAGGGGAAGTATCATGTGGTAGAGCTTAGATAAAAATGAACTCAGGCATATTCCTGGGCTGATTAGATTAGGCTAGTTTAAGATTAGGACAATTTACAATTCCTCCCATGTAATAGAGAGAAAAAGAGACAACCATGAAAACCCAAATTAGGCCGGAAGTTTCTGAAAAATGGCTAGGTTGATAACCTTCACATGAGATGAATGATGTCAGATGATTTGGTGGACTGCTGCTCTTTGTGTGGGAAGGATGGCAAGTCGATTAATCATGTCTTCTTGCATTGTGACTATGCGACCTACCTTTGGAGTCATTTATTGAAGATGTGTGGTCTTCTTTGGTGCCTCCCATACTCCTTATGTCAATTGGTGGAAGAGTGGAGGGTTAGTCATTTTCATGGTTGCGGCTTAATTTTGTGAAGGATCATTCACTTTCCAATTTTGTGGTCTCTTTGGAAGGAAAGAAATGACATAATTTTTAGGAGATCTCCTTCGACGTCGGAAGATATTATTTTACTTGTGGATGTTAAAGTAGCAGAATGGGCTCTTTTAAGAAATGAATTTATTGGAATGAATTTAGATTGTATTCTTCAGAATTGGGAAGCTTGCATGTCATGTGGTCCGTCAAAGGATAGCAAAGTGGTGTGTTGGCTTCATCCTCCATCGGATTAGTTAAAATTTAATGTTGATGGTGTGGCTAAAGGCAAGCCCGAGCCAATAGGTATTGGTGGAGTTCTTAGGAATGATGCGGGTGAAGTATTGTTTATGTTCTTTAAAAATGTTGGTATAAAAGAATCTAATGAAGCGGGAGTGCTTGCTATTTTGGAAGCTTTAATGATTTTTTTTCTACTTTCAAGATAAGCTTAATCGAGGAAAGTGATTTTTCGAATGCTATTAGATGGGTGTCTAAGGTGGAGAGGGGTCCTTGGAGATTTCAATATTATATCAATGAGATTAAGGCTTTTTCTTCTCCGATTAAAGTTCCATTCTCTTATATTTATTGTTCAGCAAATAGTATGGCAAATTCTTTAACCAAACAAGGGGTGCATAGAGTTGTTCCGCTTGCGGACTCTGTCTATTGTTTAGCTATGTTGTTTCTTATATTGGTATAAGGCTTTTGTACCAACTCCTTTTTTTTTCTTCTTTTTGTTAGAAAATTTCTTATTCGGTTGCTTTATTCTTAATTTAATTTATCGATATCAATAATAAAAAAACCAATCACTTTTTTTTTTTGGTAGAATTAAAATTGTCGTACAAGGGCCAGACACTTCCTTCGGGCTTCTAGCGATCAATGCGACCTAGGCACTTATGTCATTTAGAATGTTCCCGCGTACCCCCACGTTCGTCTCATGGCTCGCACATATGCCCCTACCATAAAAGCAAGTGGTTTTATTTTTTATATTTCCTACATAACCCCCCTCCCTTTTTCAACTTTACAAAAAACTACCTTCATTTCTCAATTCTACACACAACCCCATTATAATATATTAAAAGCCAATAGTTTTAGCTTTAATTTTGACTGGCAGTTTTAATTTTGACAGATGGAAATGCTTTTTTTTTTTTTTTGAACTGATCCACATTATCTATCCACTAGTTATTTCATGCAACTGCCCACTCATATTTTTATTCATCAAACCACTCACCTCTACTCCACCAAACCACTCAAGTTTACTCTCTACTTTTTAAAGTTTTCTTCTTTTCTTTCTACCCTAATTTTTCTATTTCCATTTTATAAAACTTGCTCTATGAAATGAGGAACTTTCATAACCTTTTTAATGTATGATTATTTATTTTGTAACGCATGGAAAGACCGTGCTAAGCACGTATTATTGTGCTAGTATCTGTTAACGACATCAATTTACTGCCTCAACCTGAAATGTCTTGTTTAATTTCCATTGATTGTATGTAGCTAATGCATTTATTAAAAATAAAAAATAAAGAAGAGAGGTGTGCTTCAATATAATATTTACATAAATATAATGTTTTATCATAATTCATAAAGTTCACACTGAAATACTAAATTATCGTTTCATAGTTAACCCGATTGGAGTTGTCTCGGCATTTTTACCTTTGTTGAAACTAGTACAGTTTATTCAAATTTATTTTTAATGGTATATATAACTAAGGCTAAATCTTTCAATGTTTAACTAGTGGATATTGTCTATAGTTAGATGGCTTTTTTTTTTAATATTTCTTTTTACTAGTCTTTTAATGAAAATCTTTCTGAAGTGGTCAAAAGCCTTTACACAATGGGTGCAACTTAGATTAGGCCAAGCTCAAGTTGGATGTCTTAGCCTACATGAGAGTGTAATACATGTTGCACTTGTTCAGGCTTGAGCTTGAAACAGGGATAGAGCTAACATTTTATTTTAGAGGGACAAACAAAAGTCAACTAGCAACAGCGAAGCTAGAGTTTTTTTTTTAGAGGAGATCGGTTATATTTTTCATATTTATTGCTTTCTTTTACTTATCATTTAAAATATATTTATTTAATTATTTCAGAGTTTTTTAAAATAATATTCAAAGAAAAATCTTAAAATTGAGAATACTAACTAAATTTAAAGACAATTTGTCGAAACTTTGAGAATAATCAAGATACAAAAATAATAGAGATAGCCATAATGAACCCAAACCGCTCAAAATAATCATTTACTCCTTATTTTAGGATAGAGAGTTGTATCTCGCTCTAATTAAAGAAGGCCCATGCCAGATTCATTACTTGTAAATCAATCATTGCATAGTAAATTTATGAATTAATTCATTACTTGTGATTGTTTAATGTGCCACGAGCTTGCGATAGACATGGATGGTTGAAAGTCTATATGAAAAGATATCAAAGAGGGAATGGATTGATTGCAAGCACTCCATAAATTTTGGAGAATCATTTACTTTATCTCTTTGGAGACAATTAAAAGACAAATATATCCTTGGATATTTTTAATATCTCTCTCTCTCTCTCTCTCTCTCTCTCTCTCTGTGAATGAAATGGGAATGTGTGTGGGCAAAATTATAAGAGACAAAAATGTGATAAAACTCTTTGCAACCTCTTCCGTATATTCAAACGAATAGCAAAAGTTGAGAGGGGGCAATTGACCCCACTCGACCTCTCCTCCCTCTGTCCGTGGCTTGGACCATGGGTACTTGTACAAGGCCCATGTACTTGAATTACATGTTGCATAACTTACAATAGTACACAATTTAGATATTAATAAGTTAATTCCTAACTTACTTTTATTAGGTTTCATTCCAGTAATTTCACTTCTCTTATCCCAATTTGGCTCATCACTCCCTCTCCTATTTTTGGTTTTTATATTGCCCTCCTCTACCCTCTTCCTCCTGTCTCTGGACCTCTCTTTCTTCTTCTATCTTTTACCCTGGCATCAACTCATCATCGTCATCATATCATTATCATCGTTGTGGTTTTGAAATTACTCTAACCATCAATAAATAGAATTAGAATTATAATAATTGCATAGTGGGTTTATTATATGAGGCATGACGTGAAGCAATCCTTTCTCTCTTTCATGATGTTGTAGTTTATTTTAGGGTTCATGAAGAAATCATTCACATGATAGGTTCCTACTTGAAATTGAGTCTAGATCATATTTCCCACTAAATTTTGGTATGATAATGCTAATATGAACTTGTATAAGATGAAGGACCCAAATCGGCCTCTAGTTTATATCACTTTCGATTGCTGAAGTAGTCAGCCACATACTAGATTTATGTATCATCATCATCAAATTATGGTCCTAATCATGTTGTAGTCAACTACATGAAATATTTTATCGTATGCCAGCCTATCATGTTCTAAATCTTCGAATAGATTTAGACCTATCTTCTACTCTCTTTTAGTCTCAATTTTTTTATTTATATTCTATGCAACTTACTATACAGTAAGAGGTACTTTTATAACCTTTTTAATATATAATTATTTATTTTGCAATGCATCAAGATACCTTGCTGAACATTGGTTATTGTGCTAACGGTATTTAACTTGATATGACTAATCCCATGGGCGCACACACGACCCTATAGTACATTTGCACCAGGTAAATTTGGAGGATGTCAAATATACGATGTAATCGACCAATATTGCGAAAAAAGAAAAAAAAAGTTAATTGTATGAAAAATCAAAATGGACGTAGTCCCTTACAAATATTAGAAAACAAAGGCCCTGATATGTAAACTTTCTTATATTTTTCTCCTTCCTCCAGATTTTGCGGTTCTTTTCTGTAAATATCATTTTTCCCGTTTTGCCCTTGCCCCTCCCCAAGCTACAAACCCTCATCTAGGGCATTTTCCAACAGCACAATCACCTCCGATTCATGCCCCATTCCACCAAAACATGATTTTTTCCAGGCTCGGACGCGCTCTATCTCGATCGTCTCGCTCTAGATTCCAAATCGTAAGAACTTGCTCAATTTTTCCTATTTTTTACGATTTTTTTTCGAGTTTTTATCGATCTCTCTGCATTCTAGAGTGGAGCTTCGGGTAGAAGTGATGGAAGATCAGCGTGTTTGAAAGACCCGATTCGGCAATGGCAGCACGCTCGTGAAGGTGATGGCGGATTAGGGTTTTCGCGGAGCTATCTTACTTTGATTGGAGCAGACAAGGGTTTTGCAGCAAAGAAGGTTCTTTTATCGGATTTGGGTTTTGTTTTTGCAAGTTCGAGAATTCGGAGGCTATACTGCAGCGAAGCCCCAAAGAAGAAAAGTAAGATGGGTGTTTTTTTAGTGTTTCTTGATTTTGTTGTGATTATGCTGTTGGATTCAGTATCAAGATTCTGTCTTTATGGATGATTTTTTCGATTGCGTGCGAAAAATCATTACTTTCCCTTGTGTGTGCTCGCCCACACTTTTAAAGAGTAAAGATTCGAGATTTATGTATTCTGTTTTTGTTAAAGTAACTTTTGATGGGATTTTGTAGATTATGAGAATTATTACCCCAAGTTAAAGAAAGAAATCCCAAAAGGCAATGACCAGCGCAAAACCAATTCCAAAGGTATGGTTGCAGAATTTTACATTTTTGTTTTTGGATGTAGTTTACTCAGCAGAAACCTGAAATGAAGTAATGGGTTGTATTGGTTTTTTAGGGAGGAGAATGTTTTGTTGTTGAAGAAAGTTTGCTTTTTCCAATTTTACTTGTTCGAGATAAGTTTCCCAGTATAAAACTAGGAAACATAGAGATGGGAGAGAAGGAGTTTTCTCAATTGATTTTGATGGTATCAATTCTTTTAAGGATTTGGATGTGAAAGGATCTTTATTGTGGAATTTGTCTTGAATCAATTAAATATGATCGTTACATTTTAAAGCCAGATGTTGGTAGTTCTGAGGAGTGTATAAGATAATCAATATTCTATGATATAGAAGTGGTAATTGGTAATTGAGTTTAAGTATTAACCCCTTCTGGAAAAGAGCATTCAAGACAAGAGGTAACTTTGGATGATATTCATTGACATGACTAGCAGACTTTGACCACACGTTCTTTTTAGACACTATCATGGAACCTAAGAAGGCTGTAAAAGGGTAGAATAATGCCTAAACCAAATGCCTTGTTAACACTTCAGGCTGCATTTATCGTGCTGTGCCCCTAGTCATCATTCAGGAGTGCTTAGTGATGGCCTCACCTATAACCATTTTGGTGTTTTGTTTGTGACGACTTTGAAAACAAAGCTCACGGACAGGTGCATTACTTTATTTTTATTTATTTATTTAAAATTTTCCCATACCCCTTTTGCTGTCAAACTACGAGTGGGTTTTATTCAAGTGGCACTAGTAAGTGAACAAACTCACAACGAGTTTGAAGTACAGTGTAATTGGTATGACTTGTAAAGGCATATCACTAATCATTAATTATCTTTCCACCCTATTTGAGGTTACCTAGCGTTTTTTTTAATGGTAACTTCGTTCAATCAAAAGCTTAGCAATACAAGAGGGATATATTGACAAGCAAAAGCCCAAAAAGAAAACAGAAAGCCACCACAAAGGAAAAGAGCACCAAAGGGAAAAAAGAAACTGTGATATGAACAAAAAGTGGAAACCTTCCCTGATAAGAAGGTGGAGAGAACTACGAAGCCAACCCCTTCTAGTTGGAGAGGATGATATTGATAGGATAGCCACCAAAATGGGGGAGCAGGGAAAACTAGGAAGTGGCTGATAACTTCACCTTATCCACCTGTGCCACCATGTTATAAATTTTTCCTTCAAAACAGCGCTTGTTCCTTTCCTTATAGATATAATTGCCCAAAAAGAGGTTTTCCAGATAATTTTCCTTCACACCATGCCTTCTTAAAGCCAAAGGCTACATTTTTTTTCGTGCCCCTAGTCATCAGTCAGGTGTACAAGATGGCCTCACCACCTTTAATTGTTTTACTGTTTTGTTTGCGATGGCTTTGGAAACAAAGATCATGGATAGGTGCATTACCTTTTTTGCCCCTACCCTTTCCGCTGACGTACCATGAGTGGCTTTTATTCATGTGGCACTAGTAAGTGAACTAGCTTGCAACCAGTTTGAAGTAAAGTGAGATTGGCATGACTCACAAAGGCACATCACCGATCATTTATTATCTTTTCGTCCTACTTGAAGTGACCTACTTCATTTATTGCTTTTCAAAATCAGATTGGATCCCTCCAAAGGTTCTGCTAGACATCGATAGCCCAGTCTGGTTCTTTAGTGATTACTGATTCATGGTCTCCTTAAGCTTTTGGATTAGTTTCATACTTTGTCAAGGTTTTAAATGTGGGCTGATTTCTCCGTTACTCTCTCTTTGTAAACTTCCTCAGCAATGCTGCCCCTTTCCCATTTATGGAATGATAGGACAAGTTACAAAACAAGGGAACAAAACAGGTGGGATGACCGACAAGAGGGAAGAGAGAGGTTTGAGGGAAGTGAGAGGAGAGTTAGGGAAGGGTCTGCTATGTGGTAGAGGGGTGTGTGTTTACAGGATGGAGCATGTTTTTCTGCTTATACATTCCGTTTCTTTCTTCTTCTTTTTTTTTTCCAGCTTTAACTTTTGAATTTATATTGTAATCACATGATTAAATATGAGGAAAAGCTTGCCCACGTGTAATCATACAACACATGCATCTAATGAATTGGCGAGGCAAGCATTTTTTTAACTTCGCTGATTTAAGTTTACAGTTGTGCATACTATAAATCTGTGCCTTTGTGCGACAAGAGGATTCCATTATGGAGAGGAAATTTGTTTTGATTTTTCTTTACGGTCCATTGTTCTATTGTTTGGTGTGACACATTTTCCTTGCGGAAAAGGAAAAATGAACTGATTTTCCTCAATAGAGAGGATTTCAATTTCCTATGAGTGGGGTGGGAATCCAGGTTTCCTCTCTCCCGTGGAAACAGAAATCCATGGAGCTCATAATTATCTCATTGCACAAACAAGTCTTAAGGGTATTATCTACTAAGGAGAGGTTGAGCATCGACCTTTAAGACTCCATCATATTACTCCTGCTTTTTTAGTGCGCAGCTGATTTCAATTGTCATAATTTGTTACTGGTCTGTATTGATAGAACGGTAGTAGAGTTAAGCTGCAGATGTAATCTCATGTAAATAGCGCTGTGATATTGATGCAAAATGTGTAGAAATTTTTTGTTATAGGAATAACTTATAGCATGTCACAAACAAACCCATCTCTGACATGTTCAGCGAACTGGGAGTTGAAACATTCTTATTTTAGCCAGCATTTGATGCCTTATTGGCATGGTTACAAGTCGCAGTCGTGGTTGACCTTGAAAACCGTTATGACATGACAATGCATTGTGGTTTGCGGTCATCGCGGTCCATCACAGTGCAAAAATTTTTTTTAACAAAAATAAATCTGAAAAAATATCAAAAAGTAAAAAATATTATAACATGCAAGAAAACGTTGTTTTCTTCCCATTACTATGCACTTTTTTTTTTTTTTGAAAATGGTAATTGAATTCATTGCTTGAAAAAACTTTACAGTATAGGAGAAATATACTGAAGTCAAAAAGCTTTAAACAAACTTGGGGAGAGCAACCAAAACCAAAAAAGGAGGGAGCTAAGCCCAAAAAAGCTGGGCAACAACTGCCCAGAAAACACGCTAAACAGAAATATGCAACTCTGTTTGAAGAACACCCTCTTTGGCGAGCCTATCTGCTTCGTAATTGGCTGAGCGCTTGATATGGTGGAAGGAAATATTTAAACCACCCGAAAGTTGTATAACCTCCTCAATGATATCCGTCAGGTGCCAAGTGGGGTTTGAAGATTGGGACGCCCATTGAATTGCGCAATAAGAATCCCCTTCAACAAGTAATCGATGAGGATGGAGATTAACTGCTTCTTGTAGACCAAGTTTGAAAGCTAACAATTCAGCTTTGTTGATGGAACAAATTCCGGCTGGGTCTGAGTAAGAAAGTATGGTATTACCTTCCTCATTACGAATAACACCCCCCACACCCGCTAGACCAGGATTACCCAAAGCACTACCATCAAAATTAAGCTTGAGGGTGCCTGGAAGGGGAGGGAACCATCTAGGAGAGACCCACATATGGTGAGGATTAGAGAAAGCTACTTCCTTCCAGTTATGAATAATGGAATTCATCGAGATCCCTTTGAAGATAGGAAGAGTAGAAACCCAAAGTGCCACTAAGTACTTCACTTTGTCAACTAATTTGCTAACATCGGATGACTTTCCTTCAAAGCGTCTCAAGTTTCTCTCTTTCCAATTGGACCAAATCGCCACCAAGAAAGACACCTTCCACATGATCCTTCCCCTCTTAGACCCCACGCCTAATCTCCAAAACTCAAATAAAGATGGGAGAGAGTTAGGTAGAGAACCAAATACATGGAACCGAGTGAAGATCGACATCCATAGGTGGTGGGCTATATCATGAGGTGATCAATGGACTCTTCCTTTGCCAAGCACATGGGGCAAGTGTTAACAATGATGACCTGCCGACGTTTTAGGTTGTCCATTGTCAAAATTCCTCCTAGGATCGCAGTCCACCTGAAAGCAATCACCTTTAGCGGGGCTTTATTACTCCTAAGGCTAGCCCAATTAAATCGGATGACCACTGCAACTCTAATCATAGATAGGAAGAAGGAAGCGACCGAGAATATGCCATCAGCAGAAGCCATCCAAACTCTTCTGCCTTTACCCTCTCTCGGGATGAATACCTCATCAAGAACAAGCATCATAGAGCGGAATTGGGATTCCTCAATCTCGTTTAGATTCCTTCAGACCACAGGCCCCAAACAATATGCTCGCCTCTTCTTTCCATGTAGTTAATAACTTTGGCCTCCTGGTCACTGGCACAACGAAACAAGTCCGGAAAAGAAGATGCTAGGGGGACATCCCCCACCCAAAGGTCCATCTAGAAACGTACTTTATCAGCCTTGCTCACACGGAATCTCACCAGTCTAAGGAATAACTCTTTTCCATTTAGGATCCCTTTCCATAAACCAGAAAAGCGAGGAATAGGGTCTCGAATAAACCAACCATCTCCAGAAGTATCGTACTTAGAGAATATGACTTGCTTCCATAAGCCATGAGAATCATCCCCAATTCTCCATAGCCATTAACCAAGAAGAGCCAAATTCATCTCCTTCAGAGATCTAAGACCCAAACCACCCTATTTTTTCGGCTTGCAAACTTGAGACCACTTGATCAAATGGAATTTTTTCTTCTCCCTCTCATGCCAAAGAAAGTCTCTTTGCAGCTTCTCAATATGCCTGATAACCTCCATCGGGCACTTGAAGAGCGACATGAAGTAAATTGGAAGATTGGCCATCCATTACTAAGCACTTTAAAGCAAAATATCAGTCTCTCTAAGTCATAACATCCTGTATCGTTGTCTTTTCTAAAACTTGTAAAGTCCATTCCGAATTAAATAGATTTACATTTATGTACTAAAATAAGTTGAAATATCACAAATTTTACATTTAATTACTCAAGATTTTGAACTATCACATTTAATTACTCAAGTTGAAATATCACATTTAATTGCAACCAAAATTTTGAACTAATCGTTAGTGTTAAACAATTAAAGTCAAGAAACTGTAGTAGTAGTACAACACTTAATTACTCAAATCACCAAGTAAGTTGAGAGTGAATTTCAACGTTCAAGTAACATTTACTACTGCATCAAAATTAATGAATTAATTAAAGCAGTGGAGTATGGACACAGGGGTATTCTGGTTGAGGAGGGAAGAAACATTCACATGAGAACTCACCAAACTCTTGCAAATTGTGAAAAAAGAGGCTTGGAAAGCTCTAGCACAGTCTCAGGAAGCTCCATAGATGGTTTTGGAAAGAAAGAATTGAAAAAAAGAAGGGGAAATAAAGTAAAAAAAAAAAAAATCATCGTTAGCTAATATTTTGACCGTTATTTTCAAAATATCGGCCATTATAACCGTTATATTCAAAATATCTACTGTTATGATGACTGTCATAGACGGATTTTTTTACTTTTTTTTTTTATAATGCGTCGGTTTTGACTGTTACATTGAAAATAACGTCACAGCCGCTGTTTCAAACCATGCTTATTGGTCCTGTTTCAATTATTAGGAAGCAACATGTTTAGTATCTCTCTGACTAGAAAAAAAACATTTTTTAATCTCTAAAGTTTTGCTAGAAGTGGATTATCTTCGTGGGTCAGTCAAAGTACATCTAATGAAAAATTTCCCCACTTCTTCAGGGGATTCTAGTACAGAGGATCAAGGGAATTTCCAGGAAAATTTCATGAAGCAGTTTCAAAACGAGATCGCGCCTATATTGTTTATCGCATTGGTGCTTTCATTATTTTCTTTTGGTCATCGAGATCAAAAGCAGGTCAGCCTTTTCTAAAACTCATCAAGCCCTTTTATTCTTCTTTCCTTTGTTTGCATCCTTGCTATTTAAAATTTAAAACAGGGAGGACAATAGGTGATGAATTTATCTGATAATGATTACTATAAATATCAGCATGTCTTGCTTTACATGACTGTTTAAACTCGCATTCTTCCTTAACTTTAGGAGGTGTGCTAACCTGGCTGCTAACCACAAGGGAGGACTGCCTTCAAGTTTTGTTGGGTTATTTAGGTTCCCCATAGTCCAAATAAGAGCTCCCTCATCCAGATATTTATTGGAGAGAACGGGTCTTCATTGGGGGCCAGCTTATCCTTCAGTGTGAACCTGTATGGACCCTCCTGTCCATGAACATGCTGAAGGCAGGGAAGGTGAGGAGTGTTTCTAGAGGAGAACTATTACCTAGAAATAAGAAGGCATACAATTTATTGAATAGCAAACAATGTTGATAAAGTTAGACCACAAAGACTTGGGTATTTTCATTTGAAAGAATAGAGCACGAGCTAATGCCATAAGAATTTTTTTCCTCTTTTGGCAACACTATTTTTTTAGTGAATCCTTCTTTAGGTTAATATCCACCACCTAACTCCAGCCTTCGGATTATCATGTCAGTGCCGGCTGATTTCACACAAGTACTTTCTTTTTTAGAGCAGTTGATGCAGATGGACCTCATGCCACGTGTGTACGGCCCAAGTAGATTTAGGATATTTTATTAACTAATTATATGTCATTAGTTTCTAATTTTATTTAAAGAATTGTATTTATGATTAGGTTTCCAATAATATTTAGTTTCCTAGTTTAATTAGGTTTCTTAGGCCCTAAGTTATGTTTTATTATTTATATGGCATTGTAGAGAAGAAATTCTCAAGAGTTGATTAATAGAAATTGAGTTTTCCCATTGAGGTGCGTCCTCGTTATCGTATCTGCGGAGACTTGTTGAAGTGTCTTTGGACATGTGCTTTGGCTCTTTTCTGCAAGCCCTAACCCTAGGGCCTGCATCAGTTGGTATCAAAGCCGTTATCTCTCCGGAGAGCATATCGAAGTGGAGATCAGAGGGTCACAGCTAGCTTCGTCCCCTAGTTCAACTTTTGTTATCTCTTATACACAAACTTCAAGGCCAAAATGAGAAAGAGGTTTGTTTCTCTGCACCACGTGTGAGCTCATATCTACGTATTGGATCTAAGTTTGGGTTAGGCCTGAGTTTATCGGACACAACCTTCATCCATAGCCATATATCCAACAGCAACAAAGCATACATTAGTAGTGACGTCATTGCATGGACTTCAGCACTGTCAATAGATTTAATCAGAATTAAAGGTTGTGATTGTTTTTGCATTTTCTGGGTTCATCCAAACGCGGATTTTAGATCTATTTTCACCAATGCATTTGTGGAGAGTAGATCTACGGAAAAACTTAAGTCCATTCATACATCCAATATGAGTTTCAGATCAGTAAATTCTACAATGCACTTCAAAGATCCAAGTATGCACTTAAATATGGAATATGGTATGTTGAGAATGAAGATTATTTTCGGCAATTTCTTGCTTTGAAACAAGAAGAATTGTCCGTTCTTGAATATTCTGGCCAATTCTAAAGGCTCCAAGATGCATGTGAAATGGAGGATGACGAGGAAGATGCATGTGAAATGGAGGATGATGAGGAACATGATTTAATTAGTTTTCTCATAGGCTTGAGACCATATATAGTGGAGAGAATGAGAAACTGCAAGAATATTCATGAGGCATATTGGGAAGCAATTCGTGTAGAGAGCGTGCTTAAACAATCTCATCCGGGGAAAGATAGGCTTCAAGAAGGAAAGTCACCACCATTAATAGCAGACGATGTTGAGGAACCAATGGTAAAAGATATGTTGACTGAGAAGCCAGGGCAAGACACTGAAGATTCCACTACTACATTTGGCCTTGAATTTCCTTCTATGAGTAATGACAATCAAAATATACAGGCAACTAGGGAAGAAGCATCAATTGTTGAAATCCCCCGAATTAATTCTCACATTGATTTTGTCTCCAGAGATCAACAATGGAAGCTTGGAGATGAGCAGCGGCTAGCGAGAGATTGTGATTTGATGGTGCAGGTTCCACGCATGAAGTGCCTAAGGGTTCAATCTCACTTCCACATAACATCCGGCCATCCAAAGAAGTTATATATGAAGTTGTACACAGAAGTTGTAGATCAACCACCAAATCGAAAGTTCGTTGGATTGATCTTCGACCTATGTGGACATTTACCGAACTTGAGGTCGAGTTCTTTCCAAGCTGAAGAGAATGATGCAGATGACCTCAGGCCACATGTGTAGGGCCCAAGTAGATTTAGGATATTTATTAACTAATTATATGTCATTAGTTTCTAATTTTATTTAAAGAATTGTATTTATGATTAAGTTTCCAATAATATTTAGTTTCCTAGTTTAATTAGGTTTCTTAGGCCCTAAGTTATATTTTATTATTTATATGGCATTGTAGAGAAGAAATTCTCATAGTTGATTAATAGAAATAAGGTTTTCCCATTGAGGTGCGTCTTGTTATCGACTATGTGGAGACCTTTTGAAGTGTCTTCGGACACGTGCTTCGTCACTTTTCTGCAAGCCCTAACCCTAGGGCTTGCATCTGCAGTGAATTTTAATTTGTAAGTAATCCGAACTTGCTCGGAGGGAGCTCCTTGAGAAGTGAGTGAAGTTGGTGAGTCATGATGGAAACTATCTCTTGTAGTTCAGAGAGGACTCAAATGTTAGTATCCCATGGGTTTGAGGTGGGCTTTTCCATCACAATGTGATCTTCCATGCTTTCATTGATGGCTCGACTGCCATGCTTTCACGCTTTGGTGAACATTGTTATCTCATCATTAGGCGGGCTTAACCTTGATGATGAGTGCAGCAACAGCAATGATGATGACTATAGTTACCATGCATTGGCAACTCATGCACAGGGGCGCCATGGCCCCCCCTAAATTACAATAAGGCCCCTTATTTTTTTTAGAATTTCAAGTAACCCCCGCCCCCCCGCCCACCGCCCCCCCACAAAAAAGGAATATATTTTTTCACAATGGCCCCCCCATAGCTTGGATCCTGGTTCCGCCCCTGCTCATGCATTCCATGAGTTGTTTCGTGATACATAGACTATGATTTGAATATGTGATGATAAAGGAGGAACGTTTGATCATATTACTTCTATGGACTTTTATCATGTCATCATCATTATCATCAAGATTTTAAATTGGATTTGAATAACCAAATTGTATTCTAAATCATAAGATGTTTTATTTTTTAGTCATTGATGAAAAAAGATATTTTATTTTTAAAATACAGAAAAGGATTAATAATAAGAAAAAGAATAACTATGCATAACCTATCCATGCCATTACTACAATGACAATTGACATATGACACGATGGATATTATAATATTTTGAGAATATGCTCGACACTTTTAAATGTGTTTAAGATAACACAATAGGCAATAGCAACCTTGTATCGGGGTGTTTATACTTTATATTGACATGTATAGACTACAGATCTAACGAAAGTATTTAATTAATGCTTATAAGTGTATAGCCTGTATATAGTATACACTAGATATGGGTTTTCTAGAAAATGGATTTTTTCCATAGAAACTAAACCTAGTGCAAGATACTTTATGTAGATTTACACAGGAAAAAACGCTGCCGCTAATCTGATAAATGATAAGAAAGATGTGTTTATTTTCTTTCATGCTCGGGTTAGGCATTAAAAGCACAAAACCCGTCTCTTCTCTCCAATATTTCTCTCTTATATAAGAAAAGAATATTCAAAGGATCAAAATATTAGTTGTGGTGGGAATATCGGCCAGTGGCCAAAACGATAGAAATCGGTTGCAGCAATACGTATCGGTTATCAGTTTGAATTGAAAATGAGGTAAAAAAATCTCAAAAATATCAAAAAGATCCAGAATGTTGGAAATGTTAAAATTTTAACTTTTTTTCATTAATAATGAAGATGGGTGGGTGTATCAGACCCCTCATTATCAAACATGGCTTGTATCGTAGTATGGTTATAAAATAGCAGTATTGATTTATTTGTCCATATATATTCAAGTTGGTCAGCTATATTAAGTTAGAAACTAATAAAATGCTAATGATCAAACAATTTCATCAAAATCTCATCACTATTATGCATTTCCAAATTCAAATAAGCAATTTACCACATGGCACATGATAAAAGTGTATAATAATAAATCATTTATAGAGATTGGACAGTTTTAGATAGGCAGGTTAATCATATGAGCCTGATTTAGATGATTGTTGTTGCGTTTCTGCATACTGAGGGTATGAATGGAACTATTGCCCTTGTCTTGGATCACCCAACGAGTAGTACCCTCCATCGGGATCATAGTGACTGTCACTCCACATTATTGCCTTTTGCCCTCCAATATCTTTTGACTGTACCAGCCCATATTGGCTCGTATTGAGCCTGTATCAGCCCTATTGAGCTGATACGCCTATTTAGCAGTCGATACAGGCCATTACTGACGTGAGCGGCAATTTTTTTTCTTCTATTTATTAGATCGTCCATGGCTGATACGATACTCATCAGCCAATATTTTGATTGTTGATACAAAGTAATGGAAGATGGCCTACAAGGCCTACAGAAGGCATAATAGTAGGAAAAAAAGGATCTTGTTTGGTAGTGAAATATAACATTGTATATGATTTGTTGGATTTGTCTGAATGATACAATGATTTGTGAATTGTAGATTTCATTTCTGAATCATCCTTTTTTGTGATAAAATTGCGATCGAGACACTTGATATGATTCAAATTATGCGATTTGTATATTGAATTCTAGCTTTTCAGGACTATACCCATCATCATTTAAGCATATATATATGTATCTAGTATATAATTTAAAAAGTATATATACATATTAATTTACTTTTCAAAATTTCTGCTGTCTTGCAAATTTACTACCTTTTTTTTAAAATGAGATTTTCATTTGAACTAAGAATCCTTTGCAGCGAATTTACAACTTTCAGAACATCATTCTGCATTATATTTTGGACCCATAAAGCGTAGCACTATTGTCAGCATTATCAAACTTGCAAATTTGTTATTGTTTTATTCTTTCATTATGTTGAGGCTTTCTTGTTTCTAATCCTCATTGGGTGTATGGATAGCTGTCTTGTACCTTGGCCATCTAATGTTAGTTTGAGGCAATTGTCTGAAACATTAATAAATGTAAATCATAGTTAAGCATTAGGATTTTTTTTTTTTTTTTACTTAATTTTCTTGCTCTTGTTTACTTTGTTTATGTTTATGGAATTAATACACTCACTTTTCTGATATTCTTGTTTTTCTACAGATTAGCTTCCAAGAGTTTAAGACCAAGCTTCTTGAACCTGGTTTGGTAGATCATATTGTTGTTTCCAATAAATCTGTTGCAAAAGTGTATGTCAGGAGTTCCCCGCAGGTCAGCAATCGCACTGATGATGAAACAAAAGGACCTAAAACTACTAGCTCTGCTCAAGGACATTCAGGCCAATACAAGTATTATATTAATATTGGAAGTGTTGAAACATTCGAAGAGAAGTTGGAGGAAGCTCAAAAAGAATTAGTGATAGATCCTCATGATTATGTTCCTGTTTATTATGTCAATGAAATGGTTTGGTACCAAGAATTGTTGAGACTTGCACCAACAGCCTTAATTCTGGGATCGCTCTGGTATATGGGGCGAAGAATGCAAGGTGGATTTGGTATAGGTGGGAATGGAGGCAAGGGCGGTCGTGGAATATTTAATATTGGAAAAGCTCAAGTTACAAAATTAGATAAAAACTCCAAAAACAAGGTTAGATATCCATTTCCCTTTGCTTAGAAATTTAGCATTATGTTAGCATGTCTATTTTTTTACAGTTTTGCATAGTATCATATCATATCATTTCTTTATTTGCAGAACACCAAAAAAATATATATACACCACAAAACAGAGCAAAAAATTTATTGCAGAATGTTATGCTTTCTGCTTGACATCCGGGGACCTGAATGCATTTGGATGTACTCCAAATCATAAAAGCTTTATGAATATTTTAGTATAACGTATTGTTATCCTATTTATTTAGGATGAGGTTGACATTAAAGCTAATTTTGGTGGGATATGGGTTTTTATATAGTTTGGGATGGTGAGTCAGCACCCCAGACAGATGGGTACAGGGTTATCTGGATCGCAATTCATGTGTCACAATTTACATCATGCCAATAGCCCCGGTTCCTTAGGGGTAGAATGAGACGATTGTTTGTTCAATCGCTCTTGTAGATTCAATGAAGTGGGGCCAGATTTTGTTATCTAGAGCAAGAATCATGTATTATCCGTTATTGTGATCCATGGGCCAGATGTTGGTTGATCCATGGTAAGGTTCTTATTAGTCGGGTTTTTTTTTTTTTTTTTTTTTGAATGGTTAAGATTGTTATTGGTTGGTGATTTGGATCTCCAGAGTTGTGAAATTCTCCAACCACTCACCCTCAAGTCAACTCCAGAATGAGAGTCATGTGTTTTCATTATTGTGGTCCATTAGAGGACAGGTGACCTGCATCGTTTCGACCTATTGTTGGACTGCACGTGGGTACAGCAATCTAGGTAACCCTGGTGGGAGAGAGCTTTGATGTTGATGATGATTTGGGATTTTAACTTTTAAGTGGAGAAAGGGCACCCCAATATGTTTTCCAATTTTGGTGCCATTCTGAACAGGGCTGGTTTGGGATGGTAGGTAGGAGAAAATGGTGCCATCCTGAATGCACATCAGAAGGGATAATCATTCTTTTATGCCAATGTCATTCATAATTTCATATTCATGCCATTTAGGTTACATCCAGAAACTCCAACTCTGTTGGTTCTTTCCCTCATCAAGCAGTTCTTGTGACTTTCAAATCAGTATGTTTACTTGTTTCATTTTCCAGGTATTTTTCAAAGATGTGGCTGGCTGCGATGAGGCAAAGCAAGAAATCATGGAGTTTGTGCATTTCCTCAAGAATCCAAAGAAGTATGAGGAATTAGGAGCAAAAATTCCAAAAGGTGCTATCCTTGTTGGTCCTCCTGGTACAGGGAAGACACTTCTTGCAAAAGCTACTGCAGGTGAATCAGGTGTGCCATTCTTATCCATATCTGGTTCAGATTTTATGGAAATGTTTGTTGGGGTAGGGCCATCGAGGGTGAGGAGCTTGTTTTTAGAAGCCAGACAGTGTGCACCTAGTATAATTTTCATTGATGAAATTGATGCAATTGGTCGAGCAAGGGGGCGTGGAGGCTTAACAGGTGCCAACGATGAGCGTGAAAGTACTCTTAATCAGTTGCTTGTGGAAATGGATGGATTTGGAACAACTTCTGGAGTAGTTGTACTTGCTGGGACCAACAGACCAGACATTTTGGACAAGGCACTATTGAGGCCTGGTCGATTTGATCGTCAAATCACAATTGATAAGCCTGACATCAAAGGTCGTGACCAGATATTTCAGATCTATCTAAAAAAGATTAAACTTGATCACGAACCATCTTATTACTCACAAAGGCTAGCTGCTCTCACTCCTGGATTTGCTGGAGCTGACATTGCAAATGTTTGTAATGAAGCCGCTCTAATAGCTGCAAGGGGTGAGGGAGCACAGGTCACCATGGAACATTTTGAGGCGGCAATAGATAGGATTATTGGTGGCTTGGAAAAGAAAAACAGGGTAATATGTTCCTGCACTCTTTTTATCTCCATGCTCTTTTTACATTGTGTGCTTTCAGCTATGGCTGTTTCTTTTTCCCTTTAAATTTGAGCATTTGAAATGTAAAGTTGTATTAACTTTGAATTGTACTTCATTTTTGGAGCATTTTAATGCCAAAAAACTGTATCGAAGGAAAATCTTCAGTCCTTTCATACGACATTTTTGTTTGGATGTACCATTATTCAGTAGCAATATTTTTGGAGGATGCGAGAAAACAATATCCCAAAGTAATGTGTTTCTTGATTTTTTTACTCACTCAAATCGAGGACAAAGTGGATAACATTCCTGTCTAGTCTGAATTCATATCAATACAATCTGGCTTACATATAAAGCCTCTGTGATGCAGGATAGACCCATGGTTCCCATGTGTGAACCTATCCTTTGGGCCCAGCCCACCTACCAGCCCATCTATTTTTATTTTATTAAGTCTTTTAATTATATTTTAGGTGGCTATATCTTTAATAAGATGTTTTAGTCCTGGCCATCAACATGTTTGGATGGTCCAGATTAGTTTTAGGTCTATGTTTTCGCCTATTTAAGTGATGTAAGCCTCCTTGACTATTTAGTTCAATATTATGATAAATGAAAATTTTCTGAGTGCTTTTGGGCATACCGGAGTTCGCTTTTGTCCTCACCTGTGATAGGGAGTTTGGTGTGAGGCCAAGATTTTCAGGGTTTTTCCCTAACCCAACCCAACCCACCCCCCGCCCCCACCCCCACCCCCCACCCCCCACCCCGGGGCTTTGCTGGAGGATAGTAATTAATTAATACACGGTTTGGTGCTCATTTACATAAAATTCTTTTAACAGTTATTTGTTTGGATCGTTTGTGCCATACAGACCCATTTAAACCTCTGGTTTTGTCATTTATTTATTTACTTTTTACTGTGTTTTTGCACATACATGTATATCTGCCTGTGCTCATCTTCAAAAAAATTCTATATCTCATGAATGATATGATAGATTTGCAATTTTTTCCCCTGCCTAGACATTGTTATAAAATACACTAGCACAATAACCCGTGATCAGCACAGTATCTCCATGCATTGCAAAATAAATAATCATACATTGAAAAGGTTATGAAAGTACCTCTTTCCATATGGTAAGTTGCATAAAATGGAAATGGGAAAAACTGGGAGCGAAGAGAATAGAAGACATGGGTTAGAAGAGAGTTTTTATAAAAAGGAAGAACTAAAACTTTAAAAAGTGGAAAGTAGACATGAGTGGAGTTTGATGAGAAAAAGATATGAGTTGGTAGTTGCATGAGATAAGTAGTGGAGAATGTGGAACACTTGCACAAAATGCATAACTGTAAGTCAAAATTAAAAACTCCCAGTCAAAATTGAAGCCAAAACGCTTGGCTCTAATATATTATAATGGCTCAAATGATTCTACAGTGTATTCTTGGCCCACATTTTGCAGAGTTGGCTCTTATCTTTTAGCAATTCAGATTGTTCATTTGGTGGAGCACTAATCTTTGGAAATCTGACTGCCTGACTGGTTTTCCTCCTTTCTTTCTCAGTGAATATGGGTGGCTGGCAATGTCTGTAAGCCATCTATATTGTGAGAAGGCTTTGATCTTCTGGTGAGAAAGATTTTTGTTCCATTGCTCATCTTTGGTGGTTCTCATCAATTGAATGATCTTGGTCATTAAAGATGGATTTCACCTGTACAGAATACTTGCCCAAACAAACAACTTTATTAGTATATATATTTTTCTTATTGGTAACAAACATGACTTGAACCCACAACCTCAAGGTTGCAATAGTGAGCACCTTCCACTGTGCCGCTGGCTTTTGTCAATGTTGCAAGCAGATCCTTGGCGCCAACAATTTGATGCACCTTGCATGTTGTCCTATAATTCTGTTGTACTATAACTTGTAGTTCTGTCTTCTGACTTCCATTGTTTTTATTCCTATACCTTGAATGATTTCATGTCTGCTTTGTTAGCATTGTTTGTCCTTTGTTTGATTTGCTGAATACAAAAGGTGTATATGTCTTCTCTTTGATTTGTTGAATACAACAGGTGTATATGTCCTCAGTTTGATTTGCTGAATACAAAAGGTGTATATAGTTCTTTATTTTTGTCCTACTAGCGAAAAAGGTATATTTTTTTGCCGGGATTTTTAACATTGTATGAATCTGCGAGGCCATCTCGTTTACTCCATTATGAATTTGTTATTATCTCTGCATTTTTTTTGTTTTTGTTTTTGGCATGACAGTGCTATATCTTTGTCGTCAAACTATATCTGGATATTTGGCCTTAACTATCTAGGCCAGACTGTAATCTTGATTTGGTTTAGCAGGTAATCAGTAAGCTGGAACGTAGGACTGTTGCTTACCATGAATCTGGGCATGCTGTTGCTGGATGGTTTTTAGAGCATGCAGAGCCCCTGCTCAAGGTCACAATTGTTCCTCGTGGAACTGCAGCGCTAGGCTTTGCTCAATATGTTCCCAATGAAAACCTCCTTATGACAAAAGAGCAGCTATTTGACATGACTTGCATGACCCTTGGTGGCCGTGCTGCCGAACAGGTAGAATGTGGTTATCCCTTCCCATAAAACTTCTCATACATATAATATTATTTCTTCCTGAAAATTTAGTATGCTAAATTTAGATCCCCAGTACTTGGAGAAATGCATAGGAAGTAGTAACCATCATTATACACTGCCTCCTGATCACCAAAGCCTTTTCTCATATTGATCTGAGGCTATCTTTGTTAGCTACACTTCTCCACTTATCTTTACCTGGGGCTATATGCTATCACTGCACAATCTAACATGTTGTGTGTAGTTGCTTTCTTTTAAGTCCCTTTTAGTCTCCCCATTCTCCTAGTTCCTTGTATCCAGAACAGCTTGATTGTTTGAACAGGAGTTGTTTTCTTATCTTTGTATTGATGAATATGCATGCTCACACTGTCTCAGACAACATTTATTGATTTTCTTATATATTGGGGCAATTTTCAGATTTTCTTTGATGATGATATGTTCTAGTGTTGCTTTTTATACTGGAATCAATCGCCGATGTTCCAAGTGGTTTTTCATTTTTCTTCCTAGAGCCTTCTTCCTACTCTCGGAACCTCTGACTCTTAACATTATATTTGTCAACTCTTCTAGTTGACATGGTGGCTCAGCTGAGCTTGACTTGATTGCTTACCAAGCTGTGTTGCATGAATAACTTGGACAAATCTGGATTAATCCGATCAGTTTGACACACCAGCAAACTTTGGATCACTTAAACCCATATCAAACTCTTCAAACCATGAAACTTCTGCGACGCGGCTACTTACCCACTTGTGGAAACACACAAATGTTTAATTATATAATAAATATGTACCATTTTACCTTGTAAAATGAGGGAACATTTCATTTGCTACTCGGTTGATATAATGATTCGATTTAAAATTTTCAAAAAGAAAAAAGCAGTTCATTTTTAAATTGAATATATTTGATAAGAAAAAATAATGATTGTTATTTGGTTTAAATCATTATAATATGGCAAGGGTCAACTTTAAGCCCTTATCTCTTTGCACTGATTATCATGTTCAAGTGGTGGTGCCTTGGTGTGTGTGTTGTTTGTAAATAATATAGTATTGGTGGATGAATCGAGAGATAGTGTGAATATAAAACTTGAGAGACAGAGGGAAGCACTAGAATACAAGGGCTTTAAAATAAGTAATATAAGGACCAAAAAAATAAATTGCAACTTCAGTGGGGATGTGCAGAGAGCTGAAACTCCTATGATAGTTAAAGCATCAAGAGATGCTACAAAGAGATCAGTTTTGATAAGTTGTCTAAATAATTAGTAACGATTGAGAGTTTGAGGAAGATATTGAGCATAGGATAAGAGTGGGATAGTTGAAGTGGAGGCTTGCTTCTAGAGTGCTTTGTGATTCGTGTGTACCAATAAGATTGAAGGAAAGCATTTTACAAGACAATGATTAGACCGACGATCACCTATGGAGCAGAATGTTGGCCAATCAAGAAGCAACACATTCATAAAATGAGTGTAGGAGAATTGTTTTTTTTTTTTGTGGGGGGGGGGGGGGGGGGGGGGTAGCGATGAGAGTTGAGATGGATGTGTGGTCACACTAGGTAAGAGAGGAAGAGAGAATCATAAATGTGAGCTTCCAAGACCATTTAGGGGTAGCATCAATAGGAGCTACATCGAGAGAGACATGTTTGAGATGATTTGCACACGTCTAATGGAGACTAGCAATTGGACCGTTGAGATCCGATAATTTGGTTCAGGATAGATTAGAATGAAGAAACAGATTCATGTAGGCTTTGATGATGATGCTACATACTTATAATATCAACTAGGTATGATCTTTCCATTAAACTAATTTTTGGACAAATTGTACATCCCGACACATTTAAACTAACAATCTGCGAATGAACTTTGGGGATCAATATTTGATGTTCTAATCATTCAAATAAATAATAAAATTGCCGACCTAGTGTTTAACTATATTTATATATATGTATATTTTTGTATCAAATGTACTATATTAAATTCTTTGCGTTATATATTTATATGAGAAAGAAATTTTTAGTATGAGTCGGAGTTGACTCCACTCCTTGCTTGCTAGTTTAAGTCCTAGTGACGAGTTCCCAGGTTATGTTTGAAATGCCTTTCTTTAGTTAGCTTCTTATTTTCTTTCATGTCTTGCTAATGAACACCATGCCATTTGGAAACATCATGATTATTATCATCATAATTGATGTGCTATGATAAGCCATCATTTCATCACCACCATAATCTTCACAACATGTTCCCCATCCGTTTGGTTAGATTTTGGAATTAGTGTTTCCATTTGCACCTACTTGGGCTAAAATCTAAATGCCACTTGTCACTATTTTTTTCCAAGTCTAAGGATAATTTTTTTCCTGAAAAAGTTTTTAGTGTCAAATCTTTGTAAAATGGTTTTTGCCTAGTATACATGTCCAAATTATCAAGTTTGGCCATGAAGGTTGATGGCCCACCAAGGGGAAGGGGTAGGTCTAAGGGGACATGGATGAAGGTAGTAAAGATAGATATGAAGAAGTGTAACTTATCTAAGGATTTGGTTTCAGATAGATTGGAATGGAGAAACAGAATTCATGTAGCCGACCCCAACATAGTTGATGATGGCATGTCCAAATTATTGTAACAGCTAACCTTGATTTTCTTTTAGTGCAGCGACCCATAAGCGTTATCTTATTTTACGCGTTACCAATTCTCTTTGTCCTCATTATGCTATCCATCTATTCTGTATTTTTCTAAATATTTGTCGGCTCTCTTGGAATTGTTAGGACAGTGTGTGGAAGTAAATATCAACCAAGTATAAAAGAGGAATTTGCATAAAATCGAGTGACCTCCCTTTATGTAGTGACCCCTCATATATAGTATCTCTATTTCCTTTGTACAATCTATCAAATCCCCTTGTACGTCAATATATCCTAGTTTAGAGATTTATACACATTATCCTAGTCAGCAAGAACCCAAGAGGATATATTTCCTATTTAATTATGTGGACCCCACATGTAACTCTTAAGTCATCCATACGAGACCCATTTTGACAAGTAATGCCCTACGGATATTAAATGCACTGTTGCTTGAAAAGATGAGCTAGTTGTCTAATTTTTGTATTTAACAGTATGTTCATGATGCATTTTTATTTTTCAGTGCTTATGTATTTCTGTTTATGTGTACACAAATTTTTATTTCTTACGTATTTGCAAACTAAATTTTAAACAGTAATGAAATTTCCGTGTCATTGTATATCATGTTTATGCCTGATTTTTCGTCAGGATATTGGCTTGTGTCTGTGTTCCAAGTTACAATGTATAATGTATCGACTATATGAAGTAGCATTTTGTGTTTACTTGGGAGACCTATTATGAATTCGTAGATCTATAATGAATCATTCCATGATGACCTATTTTTCCATGGGGTGCAGGTTATTTTGGGAAAGATTTCAACAGGAGCCCAGAATGACTTGGAGAAAGTGACCAAGATGACCTATGCCCAAGTGGCTATCTATGGTTTCAGCGACAAAGTCGGACTCCTTTCCTTCCCCCAGAGGGACGATGCCTTTGAGATGACCAAGCCTTACAGCAGCAAGACGGGTGCTATAATTGACAATGAGGTGAGGGAATGGGTAAGCAAGGCCTATAATTGCACAGTGGAGCTGATTAAAGAGCACAAGGAACAAGTGATGCAGATTGCGGAGCTGTTGCTTGAGAAGGAAGTGCTTCACCAAGATGACTTGGTTCGAGTCCTCGGGGAGCGCCCCTTCAAATCAAGCGAGCCCACGAATTATGACAGGTTCAGACAAGGATTCCAAGAGGAAGATGAGAAGAATAGTCAGTCATTGGAGGATGGAGCCGTGGAGGATGAGACTCCGCCGTCACTCGACGGGCAGGTGGTGCCAACTTAGCTGAAATACGTTTGCTTTTTGTATATGAATGAATATTTTTGTTTCATTTTTTTTTTTTTTTAACGATAAACTAATTGTACAAAACATCGTCATCATTGCTATAGTAATATCGTTCTAATGTAATCCTTGAGGTAAGGTCCTCATCTAAGTTAGCCTACAAGTCATCTCTTTAGCTGCATATATTTTTTTCACACGACGTGATGGTCAGTTGTATACCATTTTGAGCACACCTGCCTTATATTTGGGTCAGGGATTGGATGGTAAAATGGTAACCAATGAGATTTTGCTTTACAACATGACCGAATGAGACGTCCAAGATTAAAATGTTTGTTGAACTTGTTGCAGTGAATCAGATTGCGACTGCTGTGATTTCCTATAATATATTGTTTCGGTTGAAATGGTAGGTCTTATGAATACTTTTCCTCCAATTAGAGATGATCCACTACAGCATGATAGGACCCATCTTGCCTGTATCAAATCCCTCCATCATTGATCAGATGTTACCAGTAATCGACAGCCTGCAGAAATGTGAGACTGGATAGGTTTTGGCAGGGAACTCGTTTTTTGTAGGTTCCTGTTGGACAATATTGGATCATCTGATCAAGGTGATAGGGGGCATGGATGTCCACTTCCATATGGGTCCATCCATAGCTCTTTGCTTGCTGGAAGAGGGAAAACCTGCATATTAGTTGTGTTAGCCATCATACTAGTAACCTCAGTGTATGACAATTTATGTTATATGACAATTTAAGACTCACTAGCTTCCTAACACACTATGTTTTATATTTTTTCCATTGATCTATCTGGCTTTTGTGTCACCTTGAACTATATCATTTCCAAAAATTGGCCTCACCTCCTGTATGAAAAACCTCGGGCCTACTCTTTCAGTTTATGGTTCTTTATGGCAGGAGAACTTGAGATCCCTTACCTCTCCAATAACTAACAAAATTTTTGTAAAATTTTAGTATTATCGACTTGGATTTGCATGTTTGAGCTCATTAGCATCTATCAGGAAGCAGGGCTTTTTTTTTTTTTGCAGGAATAGATCCAGGTTGAAAGATTCAAAATATGTGTTTTTTTTAAATGAAGCCCTGCTATCAGTAGGTGACGAGTTAAAATCTTGATGTAAAAATCTGATATATAATCCATTGCTTGTGTAGTCATCTTGGAACATCCAGGGTAATGGAGAGTAAAACAGCAAGTGATTCACTAGAGATTTGTGGTCCATGAGCAGTTCAAACACAGCTGGAGGATGGACCAGTGTAGTTTTAATGGTTTGGTCCAACCGAGTTCAATTGTCTGGATAAACCCAGCTCAGCTGTGAGCAATAAAATTATATAAGAGTTTTAATGATATATTCTAAAATAGATTATGGCGAGGCTAGCCAGTTTTGATGGTTTTGACAGGTGTTTCACTGCTAAACCGGCTGGACTTGTGAATGTACTGGTTCTGGTGGTCGACCTGGTTCAACAAGCTGGGAGAGGTTCTGGGCGACTTGGATTGAATCAAAACTTGATTAAAGTAGTTATTAGCAAAAATTTTCAGACAGTGGAGATCACCTGTGGGAGATGTTGACTGTCCGTTAGATGCAAATTCTTGTCCCCCATTAAATGTATGAAATTTTGGTCAATTCGGACAGACACAACTTGTCCATTTTTAGTGGGCCCCACATTTAAGAGTTCGATTTGATCTTACTTGACCCCATGGGGTTTCATTAACCATGGCGCAACCAAGTCAGTAAAGGATTGGAGGGGATGGATGGCGATCACTTCGGTTGATCTATATGACGCTCTTTGCTGATGACGACTTTGGTTAAGTAGACTACACTCAGGATGATGATAAATATGGTGGTTTTGAAGATTGCACTAACGATGATGAAGATGCTTTATATGAAAATTATTTTGCCGATTTTGATTCAGGGTAGGTCATTTTGGAATGTGGGGGGTGTTCTTGTCTGGATGATATTGATCTATCTGGTTTTGGTTTTCAGTAGTGATCACATGAAACTTGGTTGTTTTGGGTTTCTTTTCCATGTCACTGTTACTGTGGATTTTCTTTCTCCAGATGAGTGCCATTTTGCTATTGTTAAGCAAGTGAACGGTGAAATTGATATTGGGGCATTGGGAAAAATCAACTAGAGTTGATCTTTTTGAGACAGATGGAACACTTGATGAAAGAAGCTTTTTCCTTTTCAGTTGTTTCCGCTTTTTTCTTTTAATTTAAGTGCGAGATGACATGAACTTTTTTTTAACATTATTGAAGTTTTTGTTGGTATGTGTTTGGGGGGGTTTGTAATCTGAGTTCATCTCCACTTCTCATTATATCCTTCACCCCTTATCTCATCACCCCCAGGTAATTCAAATTCTAGAAAGATAAAGGTCCCATATCCACTACCGCCTTTATACCGGGGGTGGTTTTGGAGGGGGAAGGGTAATCTGAGTTCATCTCCACTTCTCCTCATATCCTTCACCCTTTATCTCATCACCCCAGGTAATTCAAATTCTAGAAAAATAAAGGTCCCATCTCCACTTCCGCCTTTATATCCTTCACCCCTTACCTCATAGCTCATGTCTTTAATAATCCCTAGGTACACTTCATCTGACCATGATTAAAGCCTAATCAAGTGTTTATCCCCATCCTTTTGCACATACTTTTCTTTTCTCCATTCTCCAACTCCATTGATCTTGACATGCCAATCCGTGTTTTTTTATAATGGGGCAACCTTTGTATCTTCATAATTTAACATGTTTCTTAACTGCGTTTTTTAAGCTTTTGCTGTACTCCTGGGGGAGAAAATCCCCCTTATTCACCATCTGATTCTACCCATTAAATCCTGACTATTAATCAATATTTATTCAGCAACTTCCAATTTGAACAGTCGCCGATTATTTTAACAGGATCTTGTTTAGGAGAAAAGCAGATGCTTTGATAAAAGGATGTAAAAGTTGGAGAAGATGGCCTTATTTAGGAGGGGAGGGTATGTTTTTGAAAACACAAGAAAGGCGAAAGGTTAAGATCAGATTTCTGAATACCTAAATATTCACTATATAGTGAGGTCTACAGAAGGGAATTATTAAAGAGGCGAGAGGAATCAAGGATATAACAATGGAGACGTTAGAAGACAGCTTCACTTTCCCAGGACTTAAAAAACTCTACTTCGGATCTCCTTTATCATTATGTAACTGCACCAGTCAGGCATCATCTCCCTCCTAAAAGAAGGCTCAGAAGGGGAACTAATCTTGGACGCGGTTGGATCAATTTATATAGGTGCATGTTTTGTTGCCTACACTATATATATGCCATGATGCCCCAGCTACAAATATGGACACAGAGATATGGGGTGTTCATAATGAGAGAAAAAAAAAAATCATATTCTTTGAATAGAGAGAGAAAAGGAAAAAGATTAATTTTATTAATCGTAAACGCATTGACTAACAAGAAGATGGAAAAAGATTTCCTCCCTCCATCCAATAATAACAAGTATTATGCAGTCACCGAAGTCTCAATGGCAACCTTGCTTGAATACCTAACACCGTCAGATCTCTCAGTGTCTTCCCAGAGATTTGGAAGAGCTTCTCTGATGTTGTGAATACTTTCTAATGCAAAATCTGCACCCTTCACTCTTTGAGATGTGCCCACCTAAACACAATTTAGATCCGTTACAAGGTTGATCCACGAATGTAAAATATGATTATAATTCCACTTAGGTAGGAGCTTTTGAGGGCTTACTAGCACGGTTTGGAGACCAATGCGTTTTCCAGCCTGAATGTTCCGAATGCTATCATCAAAGAAGATCTGAAAGGGAATAATACTGTAGAGTTAGTATGATTCTTTGCATTACCAAATTAAGTCCATTGACTGTAGAGTCTTCAATATGCTTACTGTTGTTTTAGGGTCAATGTTGGCAATTTTAAGAGCATGTTCCATGGCTGCTTCAGACGGTTTGCAGAGAACTGGCGTTTTTGGAAGATCTGAACCATCATTTGGTCGAGAAAAATGATCAAGAATGTCAAAAACTCCGGTGCTAGAAGTTTGCCTCAAACCACCTTTAGCATCAGATTCTTCATCATAAGAAGAAGAACCATTGGTAGGATTTAGAGTCTCAAAGCATATAATTCCTTCGAAACAATCTTCCAAACCAAGCCTGCTAAGAACTTTAGCAGCATGAATCCTATCTCCATTCGTGAATATCTGTTTCAAAGAAGAGGTTACAAGAAGATAAGAAAAAGGAGCATCGGTGTAAAATCATTATTCCTCCATGATTCAACAACAATAAACTTACAACTTTGCGAATGGGAATGCTCAACAAAAGGTTCTTCAGAACATGATCTGGTTTTAGCTTTTCGTAGGGCAGCCTTCCATGAACAAAGCTGTAATACAAAAAAGAAAAAGGTTATATTCATTCTCAAATAAATACCTAAGTCATGAAGAAAGATAGAAAGAAGGATATGACACCTGTGATATTCATCATAATCGAATTCATAGCCTATGGCCTGCAGAACAGAAAAAGGTGCTATAAGAAAACACCCTAAACTTCAGAAATCTGGAAAGCAGAAATGTTATCAAAATCATACCCTGAGCCCCGCCATTGTTGTCCCATACTTCTTGTATAGTATATTGCACAAATCAGAGATCTTGCTTTTATCTATCCCAAGTTTCTCAGCCATGTAATCTGAAGACAGACAAGAGGGGGAAAAATTAGTAATAGAACTACTTGAACAACATCAAAGAGAGCGATAAAAGACGAGCGATGTTCTGTACCTTCAATGTTCTTGCGGCATGCTGTTGCCAGGCCATAACTCAATGGATAGAGAGTGTCATCTAAATCTGAAAATAAAAGAAAAAAGAAATAGCCATTTAATATCTACTCAATGATCAATTTTTGAAAACAAAGCTTCCGTGTAGAAGGGTTACCAAAGAGAAGGCATTTGTAGCTGTGGGACTGCCCGAATCGGTCATCAAATTCCATTTTTGATATAACAAGCTACATGAGCAAACCGAAGTTAGAATTTGTAAGGATAAACATGACGTACCAAAGCCATTAAGAGCCTCAATACTCAACCATAAAAGAAGATCAAAATAGAAATAAAGAAAGAGAGAGTCACAAGAATGAACAATCGACAATCATAAATAATAAAAGGCTAGATTGCTTTTGAGTTGGAACTGTAAAGCTTAATTTAAATCACAGGAGCACATCTCAAAAGCTTTTGAACCTAACAGCAACCATAAAATATACAGAGAAGACTAGCCTCAAGCCAGGACACAACTTTACACCGTGGAATTACAAGGACAGGATTCACTCCTGACATGAAAATTTTATTTCCCCACATTTCTTGCCACTCTTAAAAGTCCAATCTCAAAAAAGAACAGAATCATTTGTTCCATCAGGTCCACCAATGATAAGGCATCAATCAACAGCCACCTTCATTGGATGGTCCTAAACACCCTGTCAATGGATGTATCACGGGATGCATGGGAACCATCCATCTGGAACTATCCAATGACTTCTTGGTCATAATCCACCACTCTAGTCTAAAAGTTAAACAGCCCAAAGATTTCTAAAATTCTTATATTCGTCAACAGAAATGACAGTTACTGAAGAAGCTATGTGTAGTTTGGAAATTTATTTCTCAGAATTGTCGGATCACTGCAATCTCGTTCTATGACCCACTTATATGGATCAAATAAATGAACAATTTAGGATCCCATTGATATCAGTACAAGTAATGGTGTAGAAGTGAGGGCTTTATATTTCCAAGCATTATAAAAAGAAGAAGCCAGATTTAACAATCATAACATCTGTCAAAGACAAAATGAAAAGATATGAAGTCTAAAGCACAATGTATAAATCTACAACCAGTCAAGAATCACCTTAACGAAAAATCCAATAATCTGAAACCAACAATTACAATTAAATTGGAAAAAAAAAAATCCAACCATCAACAGTAAAAATATATACTGACAACAACAAATTAGAAAATTGAATGAAAACATATTGGGACATCTAATGCCGCAAAATTCTTGTGTGAAATAGAAATCACAAACAATAAAATACCAAAAAAATCTCTGTTCATTCAAGAAACACTTCTAGACATAGTAGACCTTTCACCTTTCACCTTTCAACTTTGGACCACATAAGACATAAAGACATAAGACACTAAAACGAAAAAAACTTCAAAGAGATTGCAAAATGTAAGAATAAAACACACATATGTGCAGTTCCAACCAAATATAAATATCCACAAATTGGATTAATAGCAGAAAGGGAGAAAAAAAAATCCAAACTTGAGTATGCAACTCCCATTCCGAAACTAAAGAAAAAAAAAAAAAGGTTCACATCAATATGATCAAAGCATTACAACAAATGAATGGGCTTTGAAAGATCAAAGAATGAAAACCTGCAACTACAGATACGAAAATCTGAAAACATCAAACAACATTAAAAAGATACACACTCCAGATCATGAAATGAAATCTGGACCTGAAAGACCAAAACCAAAAAAATGAAGTATTATTTCAAAACGAGGCAAATGCATGATATTTGAACGATCAAAAGAATGCAAAATTTGCAACTTCAGTATTCAAAATCAGAAAGAAGATATTGGACAATATTCAAAAGCAAAAACTTCAGCCCACGAATCTGCAACTTGGCAGAGCAAAATCTAACCAACTTAAAGACAAAAAAAAAAGAGACTCCCGATCATGAAAAAAATCTTAAACTTGAAAGCAAAATCTGCAACTCCAGAAAGCAAAATCAGTGAAACTCAACCAACATTCCTGATCACATAAACCAGATCATGAAGATCTTCAAACTTGAAACATCAAGACCTACACATCCAAGCATCGTTAAAAATCAAGAAAGATCGAACAACAGCACTTCAAAACCTAAAAATTTAACCAGCATTAAAAAAAAAAAAACAACAACTTTCCAGAAAAATCAAAACTTTCCATAAAAAGACATGAACTTGAAAGACGAAAACCTAAAAAACGCAAGAAATACTGCAAAACAGGGACAATAGAACCACATCAGAAATGCATGATGTTCGAAACATCATCAAAACCAAAACCTGCAACTCCAGAGATCAAAATCAATGAATCTCAACCAACATTCAAAATCACATCCTCCAGCAGATCATGAAAGATCTTCAACTACAAACACGAAAACCTACAAATCCAAGCCTCATTGCAAAACGAGAAAGATCGAACATCAACGAATCAAAACCAAATCAAAGACTGCATTTGAAGGAATCAAACGCACCTGATTGATTAAGATCGACCGTATCCGAACTCTAATGCAATAGAAATCGGAAGAGAGAGAGAGAGAGAGAGAGAGAGAGAGAGAGCAAATGCAGTTGAGAGGAGATGGAAATGGAGGGGGAAATGTAAGGGAGAGGAGAGGGGTTTATATAGGAAACGCGAGGCGCTGCTAAGGTGATTAAGACGTGTTAATTAAGGTTGATTTGGTTCTAAGTCAATGTATGTTATGTATCAAGGGAAGGAGCGAGGAAGAAATGTCTTTCCAGACATCACCTTTCGTACGTTTCTTCGGCGCTCTTTAAACGGTTTTTCTCTTTCGTAACTTCTCGATTTCTCCTTTTGACTCGCTGCGCTCGATATTTTGCTAATTCTCCTTGTGTTTCAATCAAGGGGGGATTTCAAAAACCTATAAAATTCTTTCCTCATTTTCAAGAAAGTTCACGGAGATTTAAATATTATAAAAAAATATAAAGTTTTCCACAATTATTTTAACGATGATTTGAATATTATAGAAAAATATAAAAGTCTTCCACAATTTTTTTAATCAAGTCATTATAAGATTTTTTTGAAAAATGACAAAAATACCCTTATGTTAGAGCAAATTTTTTAAAATTTTTTTCTTAACATCTTTCCTCCCTAAAATTTATGATTTTGATTTCGAAGATCATAATCATTTAATGAAGTTAGTTATTTTTTTAGTTATGTAGAATCCGCTTTTTTTTTAACCATCCATACATAATATTAGTTAAAGTGGGCCTCACTAGATCGTTTGAGTTGAACTTAATTGTTTCTCTTAAAAGAAAAATTGAAATTTTTTTTATAAGAGTGTTTTTATTAATTTACAAAAAAAAGAAGAAAAAAAAAGGAGAAGACTTGATTGAAAGAATTGTGAGAACTTTTTTGAAATATTCAAACTCTTATGTATATTTTTTAAAAATGAAATAAAAAGTTTAAAACTTTTTTTTTTTTAATCTTTAATTAATTTTCTAAATTGCCCCTCCAACACGTGCTTTGGGAGTCCTTCTAACGTCCATGACGACGATTGAAAGTAATGTGCATCACATCAAGTCTTCTCAGCCACGAATCTTGGTCTCGCCAACAACGTTTTATATTTTTTTTTTCATATTTTTTTTTTCTGGTTCACAGCTTTTGATTTCTCACAAGTCTCCCTCCATGAAAATGAGTTAGGGACCATATGAGTCTCACCTATGCTATGTTCAAAAGAGTGGCATTTTATAGTAGGGTCTACTTATTAAAAACCTGAACGTCCAATATGAATATCCTACATTTTATGATATGTCTCCAATTTCTTACAAATTAGAGTTAATCTTCTAATAAAATTGAGCATATAATTAAGTATATGAAGATTTTAAAATATCTCAATAAAAAAGGATATTCATTTTAAGTAGTTCAATGTTTTCAATAATTAGACTTCACTATAAAATTCTCCCCTCCCCCGTCGGAAACATGAGTGAGAGTGTGAGGAGATCTTGAATCCATGAAAATATGGTTTGCTGGATTAATTGTAGTAAAAATATTATCTTTATATTAAAAAAAGAAAATCTTAATCAAGGTGGGTGATTGCAGGGATTGAATCTAGATATCTTGGAATGATTCAAATTCATCATGTGTGACCTAAGAGCCATAAATATTGAATGAATTGTCTCATAATTGGTTAGCAGTGGGCCCCACACAATTTCCAACTTTTTAATGGTCGTTTCCTGTGGGGTTCTTCCGCGTGAGAAACGCGCCACGGGAGACGTTAGGAAGTAAATACTAAAATAAGAAGACGCGTACCAGTTACAACCAAAATAGTCAAAATGCTCCAATAAGCTTGCGTGCCCATGTGTATGATTTTTTCCATACGGTCCAAAACTCACGTGGCTCAGATATTAAATGGTTTGTGAACTGTCCATCTTGTGGCCGCTCTGTCGATTGGGACCATGATGATGATGAAAGTCAAAAAGACTTGTGGATGGTTCACATTCGAAGGGCAATAGCCAACAAGCAAGTGCCCAGGTAATTGGAAGGCTAATATTTTGTATTTGTACTCATTTTATTGCTTTGAAATAAGAGTATATTTGTGTAACACCGTTTGATTATTAAGTAATGACTTTTCTAACCATACCTTTCTGCATAGCATGAATGGTGATTTTTCATTTGCTTAAGTTGAGATTGATGGTCTCAAAGATTGAAAAGATTTGGTATTTGCTTAAAAATAGAAAACATGGTCATGTGAATGGGTGGGGGGTGTTTTGTGTTCATGGAGGAGCAAGGGAGATGGTTTTCAATTTGCGAGAATTGAGATTCGAGAGAGCTGCTCTCAAGATTTCCAACGTTATTTGCATATGCTCTGGTATTGCTAGAAAACTTGCTTTCAACTTGTTTTTTGACTCTATGAAAAAGATGTGTATCTTTTGTGTTGGTATTACAAATGGGTATTAGATTCTTCAATTACCTAGAAGTTCTTATTTGAAAAAAAAAGAAAAAAAATTGGATTTGAAACTTATTTTAAAATTTGATTCATAATGAGGTTTGGGTTTGGAACCCAATTTAGATTTTGATTGATAAATGGGTCTGGTTTTGGGTCCCTATATATTCCAATTCATGGACTTAGAACCTAGCATATGAGTCTTTGATGTTGTAAACTGTAGCTCAAAATTAACTTTTTTTTATATATATTTAAAAAAAATAATCCTAGAGGTATTGTGCTTGATGTACTATTATAAATTGAATAATATGTCTATTTTGAGGAAAAAAAATTACAAGCAACCAAAATCGATTTTGAAACTAGATTTTCATCCTCTGGTGGATCCGGTATTGGAACTAGATCCGAGTTTTCCTATTGGAATCGGGTCTGGAACCAACAAAATGGTTCTGAGTTAGAATTAAACTCGTAACAATTATTTAGAAATGGGTCTAGGTATGGGTCCAGTATGGTTCCAACCTAGAATCGTCCCGTTTGCAACTCTACTATAATGAAGCTTATGAGTTAATTGGTGGGGCCTATTTATTAAAATTCAAACCGCTCAGTGTAAATGTTTTATTTATGTATGGGCTGTGGACCAAATTTACCAAAATAGATGCGGGGTTATCGTCAAATTGATTGTGTGTAAATGATTTGAACTAATATACAAACCCATGAAGAAGAAACCACGTGGTTTACATGTGATCAATCTATCTGCGAGAGTGTAATACGAGTAATGACTAATATTTGGGGACTCTGGTGGTTGTTATTTGAAAGCACTTGGATTTTGTACATGGCACACTTGTGCAATTTTGTTATTAAATTTCTCTAGTTCTAGATGGGGAAGATTGGTCGCTATAAAATGTTCTTGCAAAGGATCTTATATGTTAAGCGTGTGGTCCACCTAAAACATTGTTACAAGTGTCACAAATCTAATGAAATACTATGATAATATCACAAATGTACTTTTTTTTATATTCCAACCTAGGGAACGGGGTCCAAGATAGTGCACAAAAGTGGGAAGGGAAGCCCGTACCATGGAAAGAAAAACCATACAAGTGGGAAGAGGAACCCACTAAGTGGGAAGAGAGTTGTCCTCAAGGTCGGTCTTTGGGCAGCCAGGTGACAATTGAGAGTTCCAACTAACTTGAGGAACCCCTTGCTGTGGTCACATATATAGTTGAAAGTGGGCAATATCGTGATATTTTTAAAACATCATTATAAATGTAAATATTATGAGATATTATGAGAAAATCGGAAAAAGTGGGAAAAACAAAAAGAAACTTAAAAAATATACTTAATAGCATTCTCTTTATTTATTATTTTTAATTACTTAAAAGTTTTTTTTTTCGACATTACTCGATAACATCCCAAAAAACCCCAATTTGAAAATATACTGTCATTTTCTCTCCATGGTAAATTCTCGAGAATGCCATTTATGACAATTTATTGTATGAACCAATGGACAAATATCGCCGATATTCATTTCTTCTTAAAATTATCTAAATTACTCTATCTACTGGTCCTTTGTTTTCCTTTTTTTTTTCTTTTTGATTTTTTTTATTCAAGCAATTATGTGGCTTTAAATTTATTTATATTTATCATCCTGAACAATATACTGACAAGAAAATACAAGATCTAAAACTATTTAACTATCCCATGATATCTCCCCCAATGTTAACCTGAAAATGATATTTTCAAAATAACCCTTTTAACTTTTTGGGGCATTGTTTCTTATGACTGATCCTTCTTCCTCTTTTGGCCTTTTGACATGTGTGGCCAACAAAAGAGGACGCACTTAGGCAATCATGGCCAAGTGGCAATAGCTAAATACATCCAAGTGGTTGCAATTGCAAGTGCCCAACTTAAACATGGAAAGTTTTGTTTTACACTCACAAAGGCTGCTAATTAGATGAGAGGAAATCTGTTGGGACCATGTTTCCGTGATCCATATCCACTTAAATCCCAGTAATTAGGTTCAGGTCCACCAATTACATTTTGTTTGTGCCACCGGCCAAGCCAGCAATTTTTCTTGGGGGGCTACTGAGAAAAAGATAAAAGGGGAATTAAAAAAAATGCCTCACTTAAAACTGCCCTTTCTTTCGCCTCAGCATGGGCCCCACTTAAGCCAATTTGGTCTTTTCACACCCCCACATTAATAGTTAAATTCGATATTTGACCCTCATCCCGCTTTTTATGACCATGAGATTGAAATAGTAAGAAAATGATGCCTTTAAACTATTAAATTTTAGGGCTATGGATCAAAGTATTAGGATGATCTTATGGAGTCTAAATTTTGTATATAAGTAGGTCTCATGTAGATCTTTTTATCAAATAGACTTTCATGATGCTAGTGAGTTCTACTCAAGGGGACATTTTTCGTCTAAAAACGGCTGAACGTTTTCTACCGTTGCTGAAACTTATCAAAACTTTTTCAAGAATTTCCTTTTGGCAGCCTCTCCACCTCCCCCATCCCCAGCTAATCATTCTCCATGCTTGGTTTGTGTAATGCTTGAATTTTTGAGTTCCACAGAGCTCATTTTGGCATAATTTAAACCTTTCTCACCATCAAAACAATATTCTCAAAACTGAATTAAGAAAACTTACTTCTGATGTAAAAGCAATTTTAACCTTTCTCACCATCAAAACAATATTCTCAATACTGAATTAAGAAAACTTACTTTTGATGTAAAAAGTTATCTCATCAGACCACCTAATATTTGTACCCACAAAAAACAAATGAAGCATTTTCTGCAACATCACAGAATCCTCCAGAGTTACATGGAACTGGTTTAGTTAAAAGAAAGTGTCATTTAAAAAATTCACAACGCAACAAACCAACCCTCTTGTTTAAAGTCTGCTGAGCTGAGACTATTGCTTAAAATAATGCACAGAGCCAAAAATAATTGGAGAGAGTCCAACCTCATATCCATCATGAGTGGCATAACTCTTTGTTTGATTAGCATATACAATCAGAAATAATTGGAAGCCTAAGTCACATAATAAGCAAGCAATTGAAAAAAAAAAAAAAAAAAACACTCAAGTTCTCCCAGTAAGTACAGTGAGGTAGATGAAAAGGCCCCAAAAGGCAAAAGGAGAGGGTCCTTTGTTTTAGCTTGCTTTCTCATTCACCCAATTAAATATATGAAGATGGCTTCATGTTGAAAGCTCCATTTCCTAACTCATTCATTGACCCCCTTCCCATTTGATAATGGCATAATGAAGGTGGGTGGCAAGGACAATGACCTTTCCTATTGGCTCTTTTCCCTTTCCTGTCCCATCAACAAGTGGAGATCCTACCTGTTGTTTGCTAGTGTGATTAAAGGTGGAGATTGCATTATAGGGGGGATGGAAGGGAGTGGGATCCCTTTTTTTGTTGGTCATTGTTTTTCTTTAAAGAGAAAGAATTGCATGTTGGGACAAAACACATCTATTGAGTTCAGTACAATCTTTCATTCCACACTACATAATGTGGTGCTTGCTCTTTAGATTCCCATCAACGTGTGGTTTTGTTTCTTTCTATTTCTCAAGCATCAGGTGCTTCTTTAACTTGCCAAGAGTTGGGAAAGTTAGGAAAGTAGACCCATGTTGAGTTAAAGGATTATCTAGTTCTTGTGCATATGGACCTGCTTAAATCCTGATCATTCAAATAAACTGGGGTCCCATGGATCAGTGATTTGGGCGGTTGAGTTGATTTGATTGGTTCCAATTCGATGGGCAATGTCCCAGAGAACTTCCAAATCTATGGATCATAAGGACCAAGAGTATTGCTTTCAAAGTGGCTGAAAAGAGCAAGATGCAAACCATCAGATGAAGCAAAAATATCAGATGCAAATGAACAATCTCAACCGTTGAACAAAGAGCCCACCTTAATTTTCAGGCGTAAGGATTTTAAAATTCCTCTTTGGATGTCCCTTTGTTGATCTTTTACAACAAAAAAAAAAAAAGGGGGGGTTGCGTCCTAAACTAACTGGAAATATTCAACCCTGGTGTGTCTTATGAGTGGATTTTCAATATCGGCTGTCCACATAAACACAATCATCTGAATTAAAGAGGCTCACCAAACTCATAAGGATACATTTGTGCAACTCAAATACTGCAAAATCGCTCAAAAAAAGACCTGATTTCTCCACCCCCTACTACATCCCAGTTCTCTTTTGTCAACAAAAAGGACAAAACGTGCCTGTTTTTTCTTCAATTCTAAGGATTTCAATTTCCGATTTAAGACTTCCTTTTCTGCGGAAGAGGAAATATTGTGTATATAAACAAACTAATTTCAAACTAATTTTGAAAGATTCTAATAATTTCGTTTTTTTATTGTTTGCATTTCACACGAGGGGAATATTAAATGCCATGAGCCGAAATGTCAATGGGCCATCATTTTATTAGACTACGATAATTAGATCTCCCGCTTTCTTACATGAACATTGCTGGATGGAATGGCCTTTCTTTTGATGGGTTAAATGCAAATTATATGGTGTAATATAGACCCAAGTAAACAACTCAATGGCTGATATAGTGGTCAAGAAGTAACTGAATTTCAGATCTCCATGACTCAACAGTGAGGCCTGTATATGTAAAATCTAAAGTGTTTTAAATGAATTTCGCCCCATTGCATAAGATGTGGCAAAATCTTGCTCTTGAAACAGTCTTATGAATGATTGATAATGTATTAAAATAAGTTTTTATCAATCTTATAGTGGAACTAACTCTTTTTGGAGTAACGTTGGGCCGCATTTCGTACAAATTAGAAGTCATTTATTTTGAGTGGTTTGGATATTATAAAGTAGGATGCTAATGTGGAGTCTAAATTGTTTCACTCATCCATCTGATGACTTAATACAAGCTAGACCTGAAAATGATATGAAAATACAAGAGATAGAGAATGCCCCGAACTTCTCAGCACAAAATAATGTCTTGTGGCACCATCGTATCATGATTCTCAGATTTCCTAATTATATAGAAGGAATGCTAAAATGAAAGACCCTTTTTTACTTCGTTTTTAATGACTCGTGTATATAATTTGATAGGATATTTCCTCGGGCACATGCACGAAACCCACACACATACACTGGCAAAGTTGAGTCACATAATCCTTTTGGATTCCACGAGGGAACAACGGTGAGTTCCACCAAGGCAAATTGAGAAGGTGGAAAGAGAGAAAAAGAAAAGAGCAAAAAGGCAGCAAAAGAGAAAAAAAAGCAAGAAATTAAGATAGGAATAACAAAATAAATATAGAAAGAAAACTTCTAGAGAATGGCCTTTTGAAAGAGGACTAAATAAGAAGAGTGCGGACTAGTAAAGATATTTATACTTGTTAAACCGCTCAGAATGAATGCCCTCCTATAGGGATGTATCCGAATTTTACTCTAATATATAGAAGTAGGTCCCATTGAAAGATCGAGTGTATAATTAATAACGTGGTTAATGCAATCTTATGTATTATTAATTATATTCATTCATTATTTCTTCCCCAAAAAAAATTATATTATTAATTTTATATTTAGTCTTAGGATGGGACCATTATTAGAGTAAAATTTACATGCATTCTTTATACAAGGAGGATGTTCATTTTGAACGACTCGATTTTCAATAGGTGGGCACCATGTGAAGTTCTATTCCTTCTACTCATGGGTTATCTGAGAGACACTAAGATAATCGAATCCCTTGTTGATATGCTGCATCAACAAAAAGAAATCAATGAAGGGAACTAGATGGCAATGACATTCCTTAGAAAAGATATAAGACCATGGAAGAGGGAATACACGGAATAGAATTGACAAAAAGAAATCAATCAAGGAATTGATCTCTCTTAAGAAGATGTGAGACTATGGAAGAGGGACTACATGGAATAGACTTGACCAAGCGGTGGACTTGTCATCAGACTCATTGTTCTACCTTGGAATTTTGAATTGAATGTAGATGAAGTTTCCATCATGTGTTGCCACCGAAAAAAAAAAAGTCCTGGGACACACGACCAAAGAGTTGAATCTCAACTTAGAGAGTCGACACCTTTTATAAGAGAACCTTCTCTTATGAGAGGACTGCATATACAACTCACCTCTATAGGGCTCAATTGGGCTCCTCTTATCCTCTCATGATCTAGCATCTAGCACCGGGCCTAATTTTTTCCTCATGAACCTTTTTCTTTTTTGAAAAAATTTCAAAAAAGTATAAAATCCTTGGCTCGTTTTCAAAAAAGTACATGAATGTATAAAAGTTTTCCATAATTTTTTTTTTTTTTTTTGTTTTGGTTTTATGCATGACCCTTATCCATAAAGAGACCTTTCCAACTATCGCTAGCGATATGAATACATCTAGGTGGGCGGCTCCATAGCTAGACCTCATGAGCACAGTATATGGTCTCCTCATAGGTGAAGATTGATGCAATTTTAACTTTAATCTCCAATGTTAGGTAGTGTAAAAAAAAGAGTATGATATGGCAAATTCTTTTCTAAAGCCAGCCTGACCATTATTTTGCAAATAGCAAGCCACCCTGTGGGGCCCACTTGCATGCATGCCATTCCTGAAAGGGTGGATTAGGGGAGAGGGGATGAAAGAGTTACATGTGTTCCAAATGTATGCACAAGAAGGGGGTCAATTGGATCATCATAACCCTTGAGTCTATACCATTATACAACTTTTAATTATAATTAGACTTATACCTGAAAATTCTGAATCTAAGATCAAGTTTAGATTGCAATGGGTCATATCCATTCTGAAATTCCTAGATCTGATGGACCTAAAAGATCTTCACATAAGATTTATTTTTCACTTACATTATTACTATGGATTCGAACTCTTATCGTTTTTTACATGTTACCAAGACAAGGGGGCTGCTACCCATGAGACACCCCATAAGAGGAGATAACACCTACTCAAATGGGAGAGAGAACCTGCACATACAAGGAGCGAAACGCAAAATATATTATAAGAAGAGATACGTATATTTTTCATCTCTATTGATATTAGGTTATAACAATAAACCATAACAAGAGCTGATCTAAAAGAAGGACAAGTTCAGGACCTTGGAGTATGGATGAAAGTATTTAGATTTTGTTCTCTGCACCTAGGCATATAAATGGGCCGGCTCCAGGTCAGATACTTGTGTCAACGGATTTGTTATTTAAAAACTGGATCAAGATTCAACATGGATCCTATGTTTTGCTTCCAAATCCAGCGTCAACTGAAAATAAAAAATTTTAACTACAAATCTGGAATTTTAATTTTGAATCTAGATGTATGATGGGAAAAGGTGCTCAAATTCTGAGAAATATACAAGTAGGGCTCTCAAAATCAAAATAACAAGAAGATTTTAAGAACCATGGACTCTCAAATACAATATAATTCAGGCTCTATACACTTTCAGAATAGATTTTTTTCAAATGCTTAAGACTATAGCCAAAACCTAATCTGAATCCAAAAAAATAAGTCTACCCAGATGGGGATTCAAAAACCTTTAAATGCATAAATCTAAAAATTTCTTGAGGGGGCCTATATGTAGAAGAACAGGAAGTTTTGAATAGTTTTGGCCTACCCACTGACATTCCTAGCTGCACTAGGAATGGCAAGGGGTTATGTATAATAGGGGCGGGTTTGATAGTGGTTTTTGCTAATTGAAGATGGACATGGATTCATAGATATCTAGACATGGATTCATAGATATTAGACTCAAGTAGGGTTTGGCGTGTCTTTCATTCATAGATGTTTGTTTTGGCCAGTCCTTCCCACGCCTTTTGTGACTACTTTGCATATATTTTAGCAGGCTATGATATAAATGTCTAGTGCATTAACATGCAAAAGTGCTTTCCATTCGATTTGATTATTTGATTAAAAAAAGGTAAAAGAGCTTGAGTAAGGGATTTTGGTTTCAAATATTCTTCCATGGTAGAGTTTTATTTTAATATCTTAATATAATCTTGTTTCTGAAACCGAACTCCACCTGTATTGCTCAATAGATGAGTTTGGTATCACAAATCATAAACATGTAAAATTCAATTTAACCTCACCCTAATCAACCGGGCCCGTTACCATCACTAATCTGTACCCTACCTGCTAACAACACTCTCTCTCTTATATTTTTATTATATGATCGGCTTCAAGTGATAAAACACATCAAGTGGGGGTTGCTATGATTCATGGGAACAAAGTGTCATCTGTCGTAACTCGTAAACCACATCAGAAACCACAAGCAATCGTCCTAAAACAACTCCATTTGTGGGGTTAAATCGTGTCCATATGTTTCCTAAAGAAGAAAGTGCATTCCAAAGAGAAAGAGAAGGTGCTTATCCTTACAAGAGGCCACCCACGTACAATCTCGATAATTTATAACCCTTCCTTATCAATAACAGGATTCTCACACACCCCAACAAGAACGAATGAGATCGGAAACGATCATGGTTGAAAAACTCTCTAAGTGGCAAAAAAAAAAACTCTCAAGAGTCTTCGCATTGACTCTATCCGAGTCAATTTTTTTTTACATCGAATGAGTTGAGTTCGAGTCACAAGTTTTCTAACCTTGGAACCAATTAGAGGTTCTTCCCCTCCTTAAATTGGCAAGCATGTTTGAAATGCAGTTCTTATAAGAATTCTATGAGGCCAGCCCTGAAATTTGGTCAGTTGTTGGCCTTACCTGTAATAGCCAAAAGAGCTCTAAACTTATGGGCCTCACCTGTAGAGGATTCGGAGCATCCATCACATTCGGGGGGCAAGGCCCAGACGCAAGTACTGACCAGATTGGGCCTTAGTATCCAGGCCAGCCTTGTGATATTTATATGGTTAAAATGATTTTAAGTTACATGTATACAGTATACGTAATGGATATGTGATTTGAATGGTATAAAGACAGTTCCTTGACTAAAAACAGGCCATTAACTGACTCTGGCCTTTTTACTGGCTGTTTGGGGCTTCCTGTGACTATATTTGCTTGGGCTTCGAAATAAGGCCTAGGGACCATGTGAACATGGACTCGGCCTCATCCGCTCCAATTGTTATTGGGCCAAAACTCACACCCAGGCAGATCTCGCCTTATTCCAGCTTGTTGATAGCCCTACTCATAATGGTTTTAGAATATGTGGTGCTAAACCTGACCCACAAATAAGTGCAGGTCCTGTACAGTTTTGTTTTAGAAGAAATAAGCTTTTAAGATTGGTTTTGATAAATAAGTTAATAAACATCAGATATAAAGTAGAGTAAGATGATGCCCAGGTCTGAGTCTGACCCACCCTGAACTTGATTAGATTGGGTTTTATAGAAATGTACATTCTCTGAACCTATTAAAGTTACCACCAAACTTGCTCTGAGTGTCACTGAGTCCCCATTTAACCCCACCAAAGCTTTCTCAATATTGGGCTAGAGGCCTTAATACAAGAGTGACAAACCTAGGTAATTAACCGTAACACCAGACTAATTCTGTAATTGGGGCCTAAGTACTTCTTACCACCTATCCAACCCATTTTTAACACTGGTTAGATAACCCTCAATCCGTACATTATGTGGGCCTGGCTCAATTGGTATAGGAACTAAACTTTTAGACCCACTGGCTGATCCTCACCCTGGCCCAACCTTTTAGACCGAACACATGGATACTGCGATGGGCCAAGCCTTCCTTCCACTGGCTGATCCTAACCCTGACCATGGTCATCCTTTTCTAAGCGATGTGGGCCTTGTTTATCTCCAAGTGAGGGGTTATGGTCCATTTGTTTATTTATTTTTATCATCCTTTTGTGGTGACTAAACCCCATGACAATTTATCTAACCCAGATGCCTATAGTGGGGGCCTCTTGTAATAACCAACAAATTGCATTACATCATCCAGACCAGTAGTTGATAATCTTCCGGCTGATCTGATTTGGTGAGGCCTGATGGGCCTAGGCCCAAAACGGGTAAAATTGGAAATCAAAATAAGTAAAAGGGCAGAAGTGTGAAAAAAATTGGGCCTTTTCTTGACTTGTTCATCCAACCCATGATTATTGTCACACAAATCCATATTGTTGGGCCTCAATAACACACCAAATTTCAATTAATCATCCCAACATCAGTTTTGATCATCCAGCTGATCTGATTTGGTGAGGCTGATGGGCCTCAGGACCACATGAATACAAAAGGGTAAAATGACCAAAGAATGAAATTAAAAGAGCAAAATTGGAAGAAAAAAAAATTTGGACCATTTCTCGATTTGTGCGTGTCATCCTTGCGCAGGGGCCATGCTAATCTTCTCTGTATCGTTCCAATTTTATCAGATGTCTCCGAAGAGACAAGTTATACACATCCACTAGCAGTTATAAAGATAACAAGCTGTGCACTCTTTGGCGATGTGGGACTCTCTCTATAAACAACTTCTCTCTTGATGTGTATGCTAGTCTTGTAGACTATCCATTATGCAAGCCCTGGGCAGGTGGGTAGGTAGTATCTCATGCTAGTATGGGTGGGTCCAATGTTATGGTAGGATGATATATTATGAAGATCTTTCATATGGAAGGGGCCTCATATAGATTGATAATGGATGGGCTGCATCATTCAAACCCATGTGGAGGTAAGAATGGTAAATGGTTAGGTTAAAGATTGGCATGTGAATAATATGAAACTTTCATCAACTGGGTCCTGAGTGGGTACAATAATGTAGATGAGTTGATGGGTAATGGATGGGTGAGAGATGGGTAGATCTTTAAGTTAGTAAGTTCCATGTAGATGGATGGATATAGGTTGATATGGGCTAATGGTTCATCAAACGGGTCTAATGTTGATGAATGGGGCGGGTTGATCTTTCATTTAGTGGGTCAAACCTAGATGGCTGGATATTTGGGTTGTATCCGGTGAATCTCATGTGAAAGCTCATGATGGCTAATTTGAATAAATTGTTTGGAAAGATGGGCAGGTGGAGAGTTGGATGAATCTTTTATCAAGTGGCCCCATGTAAGTGAATTGATTGATAATTTTGTGGGTCCTACGTGGATCCAAGAAGGTATTGAGTAAAGGTAGGGTTGATGAGAAAAAAGATTGAGAAATCTCCCAATCTACTAGATATTGTTTTTATAAACACCAAAAAAATAAAATAAAATGAGATTAAAGCATTTATGATAAGTTTTTTGATATTTCAATAACCAATAAAAGTTTGATAAGCATCATAATGTCATATCTGGTTAGTGGCCCAATTTCCTGAAAATTCAATTTGGTCATTTCTGATTTGTTTTGGGTCTCACATGGTGATAAAATTATTACCTCTCATTCACACCATGAGAAAAGAGGTACCTCTCACAGCTTGCATGAGAGGTAAAAATTGTAAGTCTTTTGTGCATCCCACTTGGATGTATGCCAATATTGGCAAAGAGTACGATTGGAAGCTCTCATTATGGATATGATTTTCGAAAAAAAAATCACCTTATCAATTAGATCATTGCAATTAGTGATTTAGAGGCCTTAAAATCTAACAATTTGGAAAGTTAGTTTCGTATGTTTGCTCGGTGGCCCCTGATTTCTTTTTTCTGTTTTTTTTTCCCTTTTTTTCTTATCTTGCGTTCTTCTTTGAATGAAATTCTTATTAATGTTCCAATAAAACATTACATTTTTTATGAAATTCAATCCAAACTGAGTATGATTCATATTAGTATTAAATTAAGATCAATTTCAATTTATGAAAGGTGGTGAGCTTGATAGGGATGGATCGATGATATCTCATGTGAAATTGTCATACTAAAGTTACCTTTCACGCAAGTCCCAAGAGGTACCTCTCATCATGAGGGAATCTTCCGTGTAGGTTTTTGATCTAGTGCAATGAATTCTATCTCGATGCGACATCTTAAGATGGCCAAACTAAAACGACCACAATCATGGTGGAGGTGGGGTGTGAAAATATCTCAACCTTAAGTGTAAAGAATATCAACCTCATTAGATCATCTTAACCCCTTAATATATGACCCTCCAAGTTTAATAATTAAAGAAGGCATCATTTTCTTAGGTTCTATTTCAATGATGAGTAACAATCAAATGAGTTTTAATTTGGGCTCGAAACATCCTATAAAAAGATTTGAAGGCTTGTATCTCATTTATTGATAACCCCCTTATTATCCACTATAAGTGAAGGGTCAAAATCATTTGTTCAGCCCAATTCAATTATCGTCCTATTTTCTAATTTCTTCGCGCATTGTTAAAGTATGTTTCTCTTGCAACATAATACCATGCAAAGTTGCATATCGGACTCACCTAAGAGCATGCCAATCACGAGTAGTGAGGAATAGAAAGACCTCACTGAAACCTAAGGTGCACAAAATATCAACCCGATTCAATAATCTTGACCCTTTTATCTATGACCCGAATAAAAAGCTTAAAACAATCTCAACTCATTTCAAGTTAACCTGTAGATAACCATACAAATTTGACAATCACCATGTGAGAAACTTCCCTTTTTTTTTTTTTAATTTTTTTTATTACTAACCCTAAGTTAGTACCATCTCTAGGATTGTTCGTAGGCCAGCCAGAGCTGGGCTGAGCCATTCCTGGCCTGGTCTGTTTTTAGAAATATAGGCCCAAGCCCGGTACAAGCCTTACCCAAGCCCGCCTATTTAGTCAATGCAGCCAGGCTTTCTACCACTTTTTCGAGCTATCTAATTACAATTTTTTTGGTAAATCAGTCACTAACTACATATATTACTTATTCAGGCGGGGCTAGGCTGGGCCTCGGTCTTTGCATAGCTTGAATCAAGCTCGACCCTTATAGTAAACAGGCAAAGCCTGGCCCTTGCGCATCCCTAACCATTTCCCTCCGCAACAATTTGCAATGTGGATTATGCAGTAAACCTCAACTTGGCTCGTTTAAATGTGGTCAAGTTTCCTGAATCTTGATTGAGTTGACCCAACCAGTTCCCACTGCGACAATTTGCAATGTGGGTTATGCAGGTAGACCGCAACTCGACTCGTTTAAATGTGGTCAAGTTTCCTGAATCTTGATTGAATTGATCCATATATACTGCGGGTCGGGTTACACTGGGCCCATTTTACAGTTGGGCTTGGAAAATAAATCCCATGGGCCAGTTTCATTGATCTTGAATCATATGATGATTCACCATCAAAGACAAAGCCTTCTACTCTATACCCCCAAAGCCCTAATAATCAAGACAGGAGTGGACAAAAACCGCAAAGTAAAGCGGCTTCTTGTAATCCCCCGAGAGAGAGAGAGAGAGAGAGAGAGAGCTTTTCTTTGATGACATTTGAAGGAAAACCCAGAAATCGACATGGCCAAACGCGAGCTATCCAGCACTTTGAAGAACCTGAAGGTAACAAAATCCAGCAAGAGGAAGGAGAGAGAGAGAGAGAGAGAGAGAGAGAGAGTAAAAAAAAAATGATGGGGTTTTTGCCTTGTAGCTTTCATTGAATTCGTTTATTCCTATTCATTAGTTTACTAGCATCAGTTTGCATTAGAATCTCTATGTGATTTTTGAGGTACCCCACATTAGTTTTTGCATTAATTTTCATGGAATTCATGTAGGTCTGTTTGTCTCTGCTGATTTCTATCTGGGTCTCCCCTTTTTGCTACTTTTATTCAGTACCCATTTGAGATTTTGCTGTCTTTCTTCAATTGCAGCTGTCTTCCTTACTTATCACCTTGAGCATTTTTGGATTATCTTCTTTGATTGAATTGATATGCTCTTTTTCCCCTTCTGGGGGGAAGCGCGCATGGCCTGAATTAATCTAGAGCTTTTTCAGCTCATCCATTCCAAGAAATTGAGGGTTTTCTTCCTTGTTTCAGTTCATGCAAAGGGCAGTTCAGAAACAGGAGAAAACCAAGAGTGAGGAAGAGGTGACACCAGATAATAAGTTTTCTTCTTCGACTGCCATTAGAAAGAAATGGTATGTATGTCTTTTACCATTTGTTAGCTACAGAAGAAAACAGAATAAATTCATATGATTTTGAATGCCATCGGTTTGTCCTTTAGTTGCTTGAAATGTATATGTTAGCATTGCCACAAATGAAAATTATCTGCTGTAATGGTCAGATGCTATTCAACTTGAACCTAAGTAGAGGTGTCTTCTTCTTTTTTTTTTTTTTTTGTTTGGTGACATTCCAGTATCAGTGATTCTTTCAAGTTATAATTTATGTTATAGTCGTTTCGTATTTGTATGCTGATTGCCGATTAATGCATAACTAATTGGGATCCACCTATATTTCTGTTAAATTCCATAGCCATGTAGCAATATGTATGAGCAGCAATTATATGCTCCATTTGGAAAAATTTAAGTTAAGATCCCCTTCAGAATTCATACAAGGGACCCCTTGTTATTGAATCTGCACGACCAGGACATTTGCCCAAATTTCACTTCAATCAGATTGGAGACCACCTTTCAATTGATGACTAGTGAGCCGTTTGGTCCCCACTTTAACTGGAGTTGGTCTGATGCTAATTCTTGGGCATGATAAAGTGCGGTGAAGTTTCTTTTTAATCACACTCTCTCTGTCTCTCTCTCTCTCACCTCCTACTGTAATGTGACATATTTTACTTGACCTCATCCTATCCAAACAAACATTTTACCACACTTTTACTTTTACTTCAACATACCTTAGCTTTACTTTTTCCATCATGTGATGTCCACCTCACCTTTTCTCCTTCACAGATGTAAACAAACATGCCCTTAAAATCAAAGATGCCTTAACTTCTTCCACTTGCCTGAACTCAGTTTTTCCTCTACTCCTTAAATTTAAATTGAGCAATTTCAATTTTTGGATCATTTGAAAAACCATTCCGTCCATCTACCTCAAACTCCTTCCACCAATTACTCACAACTTCATCAAACTTCTTTCTTTTCTTGAGGCAAATTAGATCTAATTGAAGTGTGAGAAAGCCCTAGAATAATCCATGGCAATCAAGGGCTATTTTGATAATGGTTTGAGCTTGGCTTTGAAGGCATTTTGGGTGTAGCTGGAAAGAGGTCCTCCTGGTTGCTAGACACAAAAACATATTAATATTCGACCTCAAAGGGTCTACCTGATTATTGGACCAAGTAACGACTGTCCCAGCCATGAACCATGTGCAAGTTAACCTACTTGTAAATCAAAGGATATATATATATATATATTTTGTAAAAATGACTTGGAAGTCACAACCTCGTGGTTGGTATTTCAAAGAATATCTTGGCTATATCTATTATTGGCGTCATCTCTTAGGGATTGTTTGTCTTTTACACATGGGATATGTAAATCGAATTTCCATGCGTAAATTTTCCTATGCAAGCTTTGCACATGCAATGAATTTGAAAATATTTGTCTACAAGCACCAATTTCACACCTTTTAAATGTTTATTTTAACTACGTGTGTAAATGATGAAATTAATTTTTTTGAATGGTAATTTGTATTGAGAGAAAGCTGAAACAGTACAAAAGGATTATATTAAAAGCAAGAGGGAAAGACCATGTGATCAAACAGGCTTGTATGAATCAATTACTTCCAATGTACTCCGGTTCCATGCAAACTAACAGTTCCATTCTGCCAATGAATTCCTATATGTTCCAATTCCATGATGAAATTAATTTTTGTAATTATATTAAATAAATAAGATATTTTCATCTACATGTTACTCAATTCCATGCAAATAGGGTGTCCCATCCCATCAATGAATTCCTAGGTATTCCAATTCCATGTGAACAAACATGCTTGTTTGAATCAATTACTACCAATGTACTCCAGTTCCATGCAAACTAGCTGTCCCATTCTGCCAATGAATTCCTATATGTTCCAGTTCCATGCAAACAAATAGGTCCATTTGAATCAATTACTTCCTATGTATTCCAATTCGATGCAAACAAACAGTGCCGTTCTGACAATGAATTCTTATGTGTTCCATTCTATGCGAATACACAATCTTGTTCCATCAATAAATTCCTATGCATTCCAATTCCATGCAAGCAAACAGGACACACACACACAGAGAGAGAGAGAGAGAGAGAGAGAGAGAGAGAGAGAGAGAGAGAGAGAGAGAGAGAGAGAGAGAGAGAGAGAGAGGTGCTTCCAGGAACAGGAATGGAAGAAAAGAATGAGAGAGAAGAGGAGACAAAACAAAGGACCATTGCATTCTGTTGGTTTCAATCCCACATCTCCCACAAGACGGAAACACCGTCGACCTCTTCAGTACCTCAAGGGATATGTTTTTATTACTCATCCCTTACAATATATGTAGATTGTTTACCAGGGAGAGATGAGTAAGATTTCAACTACAAAAACTAGCCATTTACATTTCCATTTTTTGCCCATTTAAATTAACTACATATGCAAATTGCAGTTAACAAAGATACACATGCAACAATTACATATGTAGATGAGTCCAAGCAAATAAGCCCTTAGTGTTTTGCTTCAGTGGCTAAAACTATTTGAGTTTGAGTTGTACTTTCACTCAACCCTATTTAAACGCCTATTTGTCATTTCACAATCTGACATTTCTTTTCCAACTACTTCATTCCAAGCCTATATTGGCATACTCTTTCTACTTCTTTGAACTTGTAATCCTTCAATTCTTCTTATTAGGGTCATTTGTGTTCTGTTATTAAACCAGCTCAATCATCATTTCTTGATTTCCTCTTTTACTGAAGCCACTTGTAAATTTCCTCTTCTGTAATTATTTCTTATTCTTTCCTTTCTTACTACCCCCTCAGACATTTATCCTTTGTTGTATTTTCATCGTGCCATTTAGTTCTGTATAACAATAAATGTCTAATTTCTGTCTTATTGAAGTGAAACTTTGATGATTGTGCAGCACTCAACTGTTTTGTCTCTGGCTTTCCACGTTACAATAATTTTATTTGGGATTTCCAACTCAGAAATCTTCATGTGGTTCTTTCTTTCAAATATCAGATTCTATCACATTCTTGCACTATATTATGATCTAGGATCCTGATGGTTTAGTTTTTTGTTGGACCACGGTGTTGGATAAATCTTAATAAATAATCATCTAAGATATTACAAAACTTGATTGTTACTACTTGCATATTTGTCTCAGTAGAGTGCATGCGTGGATGCCACAATCAGTAATTCTTATTTGAGAAGCTCGAGTATTGGGTGATCTGCTCATTGTGGTTCTATTTTATGGAGCTGCAACTTGTCACTGTCATGTGGTTGATTTGGTTTAAAGGCAATAGCCCCAACATTCCAACAAATGGCACTCAGTACATATCTGTAAGTTTGTTCATAGACAAGGGGGCAATTGCGGCTCTTTAGACTTGTGGAGATGTTGGGTTTAATGGTGCACTGTTACCAGATAAGGCTGATGAGGGTTTATGCTGTTGATAAATTTGTCCTTCCTTTTGGCTGCTTAATATTTGCTGCCATTGCTTTCTAATAAAGTAACCGGGCACTTTTTCTATGAAAAGAAAAAAAACATGGCTGCAGGCACCATTTCGGAGCAAAAGATTTCCCCAAATTTGTATGTTAATTTAATTGATTTCTTATTAGAATAATGAGCAGCTCATTGTCTATTAATAGCACACACTGAGGAAGTTCGACAGGACTATTTGTGGATAAGTTATACTTAACCCAAATAGTAAGAACAAATAAATAGAGAAAAGGGTTCAAAATGGTGCAACCGGCCTTCTTTTCTTCCTTTTTTTTTTTTTTTTTGCTGGAAAAATGGTACAGCCAACTTGAGCAGGGGACTTAGTCAGTGATTTAAAAGTAGGACTCAGCCCCTGACTCAATTTTTTTTTTCTTCTTCTTTTTTACTTTTGCAGAAGGGGGTGGAGGAGAAAGGAGATCGAAGAAAGTGGAGGAGAGAAAAGGAAGAGGAGAAGGAGAAAGGAGGTGTTTTTTTTTTTTTTTTTAAGTGTTGGGGGGGGGGGGGGGGGGGGGGGGGGGGAGGGGAGGAGAAGGGTGATGGCATGACGAAGGATAACCCAACCAGGTCATGGCCGATTCTGAGTTGACTCGGGTTCAGCTTAAACCGCTGGACTTAAATGTCTCTTCAAAGTTCTTGGACTTCCCAACCAGTCCTTTATAAACATATTGTATAATCTCAATATATCCACTTATGACGCATTCTCATCGATGTATACCAAATTACCTGCATCTTCACCTTGTCATGGGCCTTCTCTAAATCAAGGAAAGGCATATGTAGGAATTTACTATTCTCTTCAGACCTTTCCTTTGAGTTTTATAGTACACATGTATGTTTTCATGATGTATGTCATTAATTGCTCACCTGGTGGACACTGCCTTTAATGACCCATAGTTGAACTGTCAAACAAAATGACTATCCTAATTCCTAACAATTCAATGCAAGGGATTTTGAATGAAGAAAAGGGGTGCTAGAAAATTTTATTTGAAGTTCTCATTTTATAGTAGGGATTCCAGGTGAACAATCCAAATATTGTACATGTGTGCCCAGTCCCACACCAAGGCTTTGATGATGATGATCACATGTTGACATGGACTTGCATGTTGGATGCTAAATGGCACAACTGGATTCTTCTAGTGCTACAATTAAAAATGTCGTTGTCTTTGTTTCTCTTGAAATTTAAATACTGGAATGTTTACTAATTGATTATTCAGCGTAAGAGTTAATGTTGATTTTTAGCTAAGTGTTTTTCTTTTCATTTTAATTAAAATTTCTATTTATTTAAATAATTGAAATTGTATTTCTAATTTGTGAATTTTCATTTTTAAGATTTTGCTGAGGCTGACAATCCATTCTAGGGTTGGATTCAAATGCGTGCACCTGTATTTGTGTTAACTTAGTGCCACATTTTCAAGGTCTCAGACTGATAATTTGAGGAAATGGGAGTCAAACATTATTCTAAGCTTTTTCAACCATTATGGTTGCATTTGGCTGCTTTCGTGTTTGATATGGAGGATATTCTCTTGATTCTCTGGAGATTTTGGTTAACTCTAGGAGGAGAATTTTTTTCAGTCATTCAGAGTTTTGTGTATGGTGAGGCACAACTCCCTTCATTGACTGGTTGCCTCGTCTCTCTTAGAAGGTGGCAGAAATGTCCTACTGTAGCTTCTCCCTGTTGCTTTCTGTTGGAGATTTGGAAAGAAAGAATTAGGCACATGTTCGATAATGTCTTGAAGAAAGTTGGTGTTGTGGTCAACACTATCAAGCGTGATGTTTCCAAGTGGGCATCAATTGAAAAATAGTCTATGCCTTCCTGATTGAACAAACTTATGGTAAACGAGCTGTGATCTTTTTCTTTCTTTCTTTCTTTTTTTTTGAAAGACATGGTTCCTTTTGTTTATGGACAATCCACATTGTTTCTGTCCTTGTTTTTACTTTTCATCTGCCCAGCTTTAAAAAAAAAAAAAAAACAAAGCTTATGGGCTTTGTTGGAATCATGCTCTACAATTCATTTTGGTGTTTGTGAGTCTTTTTTATTTGAAGAAGTGCAACCTATCCCGAGGATTTGGTTTAGGATAGACTGGACTAGCAAAATAGAATTCATGCAGCTGACCCCAACATAGTTGGGACAAGGCTTTGACGACGACGATGATGATAAAATGTCTTATTGAGCAATACAATTTGTTTCACCCACTGGAGCGAAAATACACAAATCTAATCATCTTCTTTGTAATGACAATTGGATTCGTTTGTAATGCCCTTGTTTGTGTTTGTTCATAGTAATGTACACTGTAATTGTATTTCCTTTTGCTAAATTATGAAATGAAGTGGTGAGATTCATGCATTTACTCCCTGCAGTATAGTTATAATGGAAGGAAATCCACACCCAGGGGCCTTAAAAGGAAGGATGTCATTTCAAAGTTTCAATCCCTCCATCGATGTGAGTATGAAGACCAAGCGACTTATCAATGTCCAATCACCTGCTTCTCTTCTTGTTTTCCCTCATATTAGCCTTGTCTTGGTAGAAATTGAATGAAGAAGCATGTTACACTCGTCCAGCTGAAGCACAGAAATTGAATGAAGAAGCACATCGCACTAGTCTAGCCGAAGCACATGCAAGTTCAAGCGAGCAAGATAAGAGTGCGCCAGACAGGTGCATACATTGGTTTCAGATTATAAGCAAATTACCATCTAGAACATAAGTCCACATTAAAGGTGCCTGGGATGTATTTTTCTTTCATACGTCTTCTGGCAGATGACTATCATACTGCTTCATGTTGTAACCATTGTTCTGAATATCAAAATCATATCATAAATTGTTTAAGGGGTCAAATCAAATCATTTATCATGAATTGTAATTTTTTTCCTGTGTAAAACTGGGGGAAAAAAGTAAACAAGAAAATGGAAATAGCAACTATCCATATTCCATCAATAGCAACATTAAGATAGTGATAAATAAGAAAATAATCAATCCCTCTGAAGAACACCATTGGCATATCAACATGTCATATACGATATGTGTAAACAGTTGAACATCAAAGTTACTTGGAAAAATGAATTTGTTGCAATCCTTCATATCTTTTTAAGCCCCAAAAATAAAATCCTAATCATCAACATTACATGGTTAAGATGTGTGGTCTTATATTAAAGAAGTCATTTATGAAAAACATAAAAGAAATAGGCACAATCCATATTTATAGTCAAACTCTCCAGGTGCACACTTGTTCCTTGTTTCTGTCTAAAACCTGCCCAAAATCTCACAAATTCTTACCATAGGAGGTTTCCTCAATCACTAGATTAGATAGAAACACGAAGAGTAGAAAGTAGAAAGTTGAAAAATGACAAAAGAAGCCATTAAACCTAAATCATGTGATTTGATACAAGAAGTATCGAATTGTATTACTCACACCAATATCCTAAGATTTGTTTGTAATGGAATTCGTTGAATAGATATGAATCCTTTTTCTTAAGGGATTCGGTATGAACGTAGCATCTGCATCTAAATCCAAAGATTTGAATAACAATGGTTGTACCGCACTTGCCTCTATCATTCTCTTTTATGTCAGCATCAAGCTTGATAAGCGTTGCATTTTTTTTTTTCAAATTGCTGCGTTTTAATTTTGCTGCTCTCTTTTGCCTCTCTTTAGTAAACTTGGTATGTTTAAAGAAAACACAAAGATTGGAATTTTATTATGTTTGAATGCAATCTCAGCACAATTCCCTCTCAAATTTCCGTATACAGTTGATGCTATTTCAGTCAAAACATAGGGTATTCGCCATTTCAATAAATAAGGAAAGGGATTTTTGTGATCCCCCCTTCTCTCAACATTCATGATTTGGAAGAAATCCCTCCCATTCTAACAATTAGCATTGTGCCTCTTTAATACTTTGATTATCAAAATAATCTCAAGACCCTCATTGATGGAGCCCATGAGTGTCTGCCACAGAAGGAGCTTCGAAAAATGGACAATATCCAGCTCAAGATCCATGGGCCAGCCAAGGCCAGATCAACAGTCGGCCTAACATGCCCAACTGTATACAACAGGAGGCCCAAAGCCCCTTAAACAGGCAATATAATCCAACAGCCACTTGTGGGTTATTATTGCCTTTCTAGCATCTTTCTTATTTTATTGTTTTTCTTTAAGTATCTTTCTTATTTTAGTCTTTCTAGTTTTCATAGGGTCCAAGTTCAGTGAATGTCTTTGAGATAGAAAGGAAATCCATGTGTAAAATGAAAATTCTTTGGATGTCTAAGAGGCATAGTTGTCAATTTTGTTTCGGTCCCAGTTTCTGTTGGACTCTAAACTGAAATGTTTCAGCTGTTTCAGTAGTGAATAGAGGATATATACAATATATAAAATCCATTCTCTTAATTGAATAATATCATAAAAATTCTATATTTACATCAAATATATGAATCCTCATCCCAGCAGAAAAAAAGAAAAAAGAAAAAATGAATCCCTATCCCTAATATGCTGAAGGGAAAAATAGGGGGAAAAATAAACAAAAGAAAGAAAGGGGAGGAGGAGCCTGCCTAAGTTGCAGAAGAAGAAGCGAATTATTTGCAGAGGTGGGAGGACCCAAATGACGAACAAAGAAGCAACTTAACAAAGGGAACCACTTCTTACAGAAGGCCCTGAAAGAGCTACAGTCTACAAGCCTGCCCTTATGATTGAAAAGGTCAAAAAAGGATATTCAGCCTTAAAGGAGGCTATATTGGTAAAACATCAACTAAGGGGAAAAAAGTCCTTGCCTTAAACAAATTTTTCCAAAATATGGAATTTCAACTTGTTCAGGAAAAATCTCTGAGCAAATGAATCAAATTGGGGACTTAAGAAAATAGAACTGACATGAGGGTTGTTCATTTTGGTCCATTGACTGAAATGAATATTTTTTGTTAGGCCAAACAAACCAAAGTCGACAACTCGGTCGCAAGGCCTGTTTAAGGACTTCTCACATGTATTCTTAAACTGATCCTTAATTTTTCTCCTTTTTGGGGGTAGAACCTATGATGCCTAGATATGCCATGGATACGGCTAGGACACGCCATAGACACGGCAAAGACGCATAAAAAGGTAGAGTCTTGGATACGATATGACATGATACGTTGCCCATTTCGAAGGTCCTTGGAATTAATTGTGTTAAGCTTGGCTTGGAGGCTTCTTTGATTTTGTGGATTCTTCTACACCAATCCGTCTGTGTTAGATTGGTATCTGAATTCTGAACCAAGTCCCCTGTAGATTGTGCTCTAAGACAATGACTAGATCTTCTTCTTCTTCTTCCATTCTTTCTATTTTTTTTTTTTTTTTTCCTTCAATTTTCGTCACACTAGGAAACCCCCTCAAATTTCAACCCTTAGAAATGCATTAAATCCTTCAACTTTCCATCCCAAATTAACCCTAACCCATACCCATCCAAGAAGCCTAAGTTTCCCCACCTGAATTCCTGTCTGAGCCTAAATTTAACCTTAACCCAAGCTTGACATTTTCTATGCATAACCTTACCAACCCCCTTAGGCTTTTTCATTAATTGTATGCCAATTTGAACCATAATTACTCTTCAAAACCAGCCCTAATTTTCTATCTGAAAATTTAAACTACCCACAGAAAACACTAACTGACCCTTTCCCCCTTCCCTATAAGTATTCACATACCCTAATTGATCTCATCCAAAGCTACCCAAGTCCTAACTCATCCCTTGGGTGACCCGCTCAAAATTCCCCATCTTCTGCAAACATCAGGAACTGCATGTCCCTATTCAGCCCCTAAGTCAGTCCTAAATACTCCATGCAACATCCAGACCGCCTTAACTCTAAGCCTACAATCCAATGCAACCTTAAACTCTAATCCTACATTACAACCTCAACAGTAGTCCCCTTGGCTGGGCATCTGTTATTGCTCAGGTTTCTTCAGTCATCCAAAAACAATGCATATCCAGTCCTCTGACAGCCCAAAGAACCACCCTCTGCAAATCATAAACTGCAAGTTGCAGTTTTCCACATACACCTTGATATTTGTACCGAAACTTGTTCAAACTCCAAATTTCAACCAAATTAAGATCCTAAACACAACCTAAACCTGTCCCCAATACATTTTACCTAATTACATTTACAGCTAACCCTTATCCTAAATCTTCCCCAAATCTAGTCCTAATTGGTGCAGAGCAACCCGTCAAAGCTGACTCAAGCTCTCTGTGGCCTAATCCTTCATCGGACCACTCTACACCTATTCCAGTCCATATTCTTTCCAAAACCTTCCTGAGAGTTTTTTTTAAGGAATTTCCAACAGCTTACTGTTTGCATATTGTGAAAGCATTCTATCCATAGTCTGGCCCACATCCAAACCCTTTCAGTCCTTTTTCCTCATAACCCAGGCCCCTCCCTATCAACTTAACTTTTTGGCACCATACCACCCTTTTCATCCACTACAGGAATTTGCTATCTCTATTTGTGTGCTAAAGGCCTAGAACTGATTTTTAGGCAGTGTCTCACTTTTGCAATGCTGTAAAAGCCCCTTCTTCAGTCCCTTCCTGAAACGCATTTGTTCATCTTTTATGTTACTCTTGTATGCATCCAAATCAATATGAGAAACTTTAGAGTTTCATATACATGTCAAAGAATACTGTACAAAACTACAAATACAAATATGGAGATTGGTATTATGAGAATGCGTTCTATTTTTGAGTAGTTAAATAGTTTGAAGCAAGGAAAATTGACGGTTGATGAATATACCAACCAATTTCAGCTGTATTACTTATGTGCATAGGGAAGAGTGAGGCATGATTTAGTTCATCATACCAGAGTTCTAAAAGCAGACATACGAGACAATATAGATTTCTATGTAAACATAACATAAGAGTATAATAAAGTTCTCTATGTTGAGGACAGTCTTAGATGGTCTCACGTGAGAAACGTATCCTCTTCTATATCGTTGTGCAGTAGAGGGGATCTTCTCCGAAGTGACGTTTCAATGGAATAGAGGAGCAAGAGGAAGAACCAGAAGAAGTCATGGCTGCATCAAAACAGGAGAGAACCTTGATCAGAGACATTAAGGGTGACAGAAAGCAAGATCAAGGGGAAAAAGATGGACAATGTTGATCTGAAGGTTGGAGAGTCTACACCTATCTGATTAAATTAGAGGCTACAAAAGAAAGGACTAATTCATCGAATTTCTTTGCATTGTCCAAGTGGTTTTACAAGAAGATCCAGCCGCTGGAGTCCTTCCATTGACTTCATCTTTAGAAATTAACAATGGATAGTTGAAGCTTGTTTTTTGATGGTACAAATTCAACAATTGAAGCATATAATGTTCAATTTTACATCCTAGAAAAATCCAACCATTGGAAGAAGTTAAACCTCCAATCTACTACCTTTAGTTGGAGAAAAACATCATGTGAAAATTTGAATTGTCCAAGTGATGAAAAGAAAATAAAGATCAACCAATAAATTGGAAGTTTGGGCAGTGGATCTTTGACCCAATAGGAGATCAATGTTACTTGAGGGAGAGTTCTCTCCAATTTGGGGAGAATTGATTCAGGCAAGAGCGCCTGCCATTGAAGGGGTTCGGATAATGGGTTGCATCCTACCAAGACCCGTGGGTTAACCTGTTTTTATTCAGCCCAATCCAGTTACCACTGTTGGTCTGCACCATGGTTCAAAATAGCTACGTAGTGGCTGCATTATCTGTCATAGCGGTCGAGACTGCTGTGCTAATTTGAAAATAACGGCATTATGGTTTAAAACCTAGCAAAGCTAAGCAATTTTTATTTTAAATACTATTTTCCTATTTCTTCTCCTCAATAGCTTTTCCTAAAAGTTGTCTTTAAGTCTTATATGGTTTAACATTGACTAGGATTCAGAATTTTTTGACCACTTAAAAAATTCACACCGCTACGTATAGCCCACTACGTAGTGTTTTGGCCACTAACCGCTATGCCAGCCGCAATTGCTATTTTGATCTTTAGAGCATGAGGCCCAAAGCCCCTCAAATAGGCAGTACAATCCAACAACCAGCTGTGTATTACTATTGCCTTTAGCATCTTTCTTATTTTAGATTTTAGTAACTTCCCTTCAAGTAGTCTTTCCTATTATTAGTCTTCCTGTTTTTCATAGTGTGATTTTAGTAATTTCCCTCCAAATAATCTTTCCTATTATTAGTCTTCCTGTTTTTCATAGTGTCTGAAGTTAAAGAAATGTATTTGAGAAAGAAAGGAAATCCATGATAAAAGGAAATTTCATTTTCTTAGATGTTGAGATGGCCTACTTAAGAACTTCTTAGCTGTGTTCTTAGAATAATCTTCAATAATATTCAGTTTTTCTCCTCTCATTGGGATAGAACCATATAAGTAATTGTGCTTGGCTTGGCTTGGACACACCTATGATTTGAGCGGATCATTCTGCACTGATCCAGCTGCATCATTCAAGGGGTTAAAATATGTCCAATGGAGGATAACAACCATTACATTTTATTAATTGACAAATTTCCTTTAGGGACTGTTTGAAGGAATTTAATTCCTAGGTCCTCTGAGACTCGTATTTCTAGAAATGGTTAAAATGGAAGAACCAAAGGTGAAAATCCAAAAATGACCATCAAATAATCTCCCCTTTAATGGAAAGTAATTCAAGGGGAGATGGGAAATGAATACCTGGCCATCACCCTAGTAATTCAAATACTAGAAAAGTCAAGGTTCATTTACATCTCCACCTTATATCCTTCTCCCCTCACCTCTTCAATAATTCTTTGTTGGAGCCAATTTGAACATGAATTCCTATGCTTTCAATTCCCAGCAAACAAAAGGCCTCTTAATTTCAAATACATATTACATGAAAGTTGTGTACACTTAAAACTGATTTAAAATTTCAAGCACTTCATGGAGGACCATTGATGGAGTCCACCATTGAACTTTGCCATTTACATTATTTCCATGAAATCTGATGTGTCATGGGCTGCACCTAAACCTTTGGGGACCCATTCTGGGACTGGACCCATTTTGGGACCATTGATAGTCATAGATCTGGGTTGGACGGAAAGGTTTCATCATGGGTGTTTTTTTGGCTAAATAGGGATTCTTGTTGCATGATAGTCACTATCATTTTAGGGTCTGCAAATTTTGGTAGTGTATACTTACGATAACTCCATTGGATATCACTTCAAATAGGATCAAATTTGGGGAAATGCCAAATGCCAATACTGGAAGGATGGGTGAGTGAGGATTGGATTCTATGGTTAGGTCCATAAAAAAGATCTCAAGCAAGGTTGGCTCTTAAGTCTCAACGTATCAGTTTCCAATTTTGGTTACACACATGTCGGTCCAAAATGAATTTATGCTAGAAATGTCTTTAAAAGAAGTTAGAAATAGATATAAGGGTGAAAAATGATGAAAGTGAAAGCGCTTACATAATGTAATAATCCTAAAAAGGAGTTACCCGACCATGGTACAGAAACTTGTAAGCAGGATGTATGTGATATTTTGCCAGCCATATGGTGGTGTTGGCTTTGTGGGTGTGATGTTGGAAGGGCTATTTCCAGCTATCAACAAGAAAAGAAAAACATGGTATTCATCATTTTGTTAGATCGATGCATTCTTTCTGGACAAGAGCCCATGGCACCATGGAAGGTGCTCACTATTGCAATCTTGAGGTTGCGGGTTTGAGTCACATTACCAATTAAAAAAGAAAAAGAAAGAAAGAAAGAGAAAAAAAATATTGATTTATTCTCTCTTTTCATGAAGTTCTCTTTATGTTCTTTTTAATAAAAGCAGCCATTCAAAAAAAATAATAATAATTTTGAAGTTCTCTTTATGATTTTTCAGTCCAAATGGGGTATTACGGGAGGGAGAAGAGGATCATGACATATCTAGAGAAAATAGTTATTCTGACATTGACCATAAAAGGAAGCAGCGAGAAACAGAGACAGAGGCGCACACTCCAGATAAAGCACAGGCAAGCGCAAGTGGGGAGGGTGATGGACGCTCTTCGTCAAAAGGTAAAAATGGTCCATTCCAGCGGAAGCGTGAGAAGCTCGATTGGAGTGTTCTAAGACCGCCAAAACCTCAGACGAAAAGAGGTTGAGGCTAATGTCAGGTGCCTGCAGTTTGGCTGCACATTCTGACAACTACAGGTTAGTTTGTTTATCTTATCATGGCATTCTGCATTCTATTTTCTTGATAGTTGTAGCAATCGAATTGCAAGGTTCAGTCTACAACTGATGTGCTGCGTGTAATCTCAGAATATTATTTGTTTTATGAATGTTTCCTTTAACAAGATTTCGAATACTGCTGATACTTCGTTACTTGGTGGTAGCTGAATCTCTCACTGCTATGCAACATGAAATTTCAGTCTGGGTTTGATGAATGTTGCTTTAGTGAGATACTCTTTCTTGTTGGTACTTGGTGAGTATATGTGGTTGCTGTGATTTATTGAGCTTTGTTTTATAACTTAAATAGAGGAGCTTGAGGGTCCCATACCTCAATATATAGTGTGTGAAGGCAGTTAGTTCCAGATGTGTCGGTCTCATGAGTAGTGATCTAGATTGTTGTTCACCAGGGCTTATCAATGGTGGGGGGTTTCTGGAAGGAAGAATCCAACTTTTAGATCAAGTTCTTACAAATAGATGGTTGTGGAGGTCCTATATCAGTCCATGTTTGGTGGTATGAAGGCCAGAGATTTGCGGGTTAGGCTTTTTTATTCTGGTCAAATGACCTAAATCATGAAAGCATGAGCTCCCATTTCTATGGAAATAGGCACCTCAACAAACTGCACCATACTTGAGGCACTGGATCCCATGACTAATTTTATGCACAAATGTTCAGGATACTTACCATCTCCTCGATTCTACAATTCATACGCCTTGCCCCTGAGATTGTACGTGTTGGCTGTTGCACATCAAGTGTCACATGATATCTGTGCATCCTCTACATCATGCTGCATGACTGGTATGCAAATCATGTACAACCAATTTTTGTGCTACAAACCATTTTATGTACATTAGGTTTGTTGCATGGAAAATGGCTGTGCATGATTTGAATTCATTCACTTTCTTTTCTTCTTCTTTTTAGTTGTCCGTATCTTATTTGCACATGTGGCCTACCGGATGCATCATTTGGATGATAGTAAAATTAGTTATGAAGTAGTGCAACATATCTTAGAATTTAGCTCAAGATAGATTGGAACGGAGAAACATAATTCATATAGCTGATCCCGACGTAGTTGGGAATATCAATGCTTTGTATCCTTGGAGTCAAGGTATTTAGGCACCTCTAGAGATTCATTCACTCTCATTTGATAGAATTACCAGCAATACACAACCGATTATCCTGAGGCTTAAACATGATTATCATAGCTGGGCATTTTCTCCAGGATAAATATTTGATAAAAAATTATTGTTGACAGTAAAAGCAAAGGGTCTCGAACATTGTCTAAAACATCGATAGTTGTGCAATTTGTAATAAAAAAATATCACTATTCATCTCATTGCATATTATTCTTTTTTATTTCAATAATTATGAAGAACCCTTCAAATTAGCAATTATTTATAAGAATTTGAATTTTTGCCTAAGAAGGATAATTGAAAATTAATTTGTTTTTCTTCCAATGAAACTACTTATAGGCCATGATATCATGACCTATATTATCCTTTTAATCTACCTACTCCTTTACCCCCTTCTGCCTCAGCCTCAGAAGTCCTGCATCCTCTTTCCTTTTACCATTTTACAGGAAATTTTAAAACCTTAACCATTTTACTGGGAATTTTAAAACCAGATGGTCTGGTGCAGGTTCCTGAGATGTAAACAAACGATACAATACAATCCAGCCCTCTGTTGTTCATCGGCCTTTTGGTTTCTTCATTTACATCCAACGCAATAAGAAGATGACACTACCGTTGCTTAGAATAACAAGTTTACAGTTGATCTGCATGTGGCTTTAACTTGTCCCTATGAATCTGATTTCATGGTCCTTGTTCTTGTCATTGATCCATTAGACTTCTCTGATATGGGCCATGGGCTTGGCGAGCACGCCTATCGAATGGGACAGCAGGCCAATACCTTCTTCAGAAGGAAAGCTCCTGGTTTCATTGCCTGTCATCCGTGAAGGACCAAATGGGTCCTACAAGCAGAAGATGAGTGGGCCCAAAAGTCGCCGATTCAAGGCCCAAAGGAAGGTGACAATCAGTTAATTAGATTGAGACGATAATGTTACCACAATCAAAACCCACTTAACATTTTCTAATTATTTTGGGTGCAACTATAACTCATTCGCAACACATTGTGGGTGAATACAGTTTTGTGACAGAGGATGCAATAGTCTAGGGGTATAATAAGATTGATCGTTCTCATTTACTTCATTGCATTCCACTCAAAATGAAGAAATAAGTTCTTCTTAAAACAAATGAAGTAAAGGTAGAACTCTTCATTTTTAAGAGGATTATTTCATAGCAGAATAGAGATGATCCTACTGCTTGTGGATATGGGGTGCCAGTCACCCCAGAGTAGGCTTCCAACCAAAAACCATTTTGACGGCTAAAAAAAAAACCAGGCCTAGATCAAGCGGCTAGGGGTCTTAATTACAGTGAAACTAGGGGCACCATCCATCTACATGGTCCTCCTTGCAAATCTGAGTCACTCAGAGAGAGGGTTTTAAGATTTTTGAGGTTGTGGTAGAATGGGAAAAAGGGCTTGGCAGGGTGAAAAAGGATAACATAGGTCATAATATCACAACCTACAGGTAATTTTATCAAAAAGAAATCTTCAACTTTACACAATACATACAAATGCAAAGGTCATGTTTGGCAATCAAATCTTTAGGGAAAAGAATTTCGGTTTCTCATAAGTTGTGGTAAATACATGTTTGACAATTGTAAATTCTTGAAGATTTGGACAAATGAAAATCTTCATTTGTTAGGATTTTCAGATCCTAACACCTCTCATGAGATTTAAAATCCTCACTTAAGTGGATTTGCACACTGAATTCTATTTTTCTCAGTTATATGCATCGATACACACCAATACCAATGCGAAACCCTCAATTATACAAATCTCCAGCGAGGATATCCTTGTTTCAATGGGAGTGAAGAATCATCAAATATATGAATTCCTTGCCTGTTACGAAACATGTTCAAAATGTATCAGTATTATCTTCTTTATACTCTTTTCTTTCTAATAGAAAACCAAGTATCTTGGGTATGCATCATATGATGGATATAACAGATTATATTTAAAAGAGTCGGTTATTGTTTTTTACTATTTTATTCCCCTGAAAAGAAAGGCATTCGTTAAGAAATAGAGAAAGTTCAAGATAACAACCATGAAATGGAGGTGCTCCTATGAGAAACACTTTCACCAAGTTTATGAAAGATGGATGGGGGCCCTCACTTCCTTATCCACTTTCACCAACTTCAATGCAAGGACTCCAAATATGGAAGTGAGGGCCCTTACCTATCTCTCATAAACTTGATGAGAGTGTCTCTCATAGAAGCACCTCCCATATATATTTTAAAGACCGGGTTCAAAGAGCTGAATGCATGGCCTTATATTAAATAATGAGAGTTATCTCCGTCTATATGACCTTATAATAAAGTAGTGGGTCGATATATTATTACTATATTGGTTGAGTTTTATTTTCGTGATGACTGTCAACCAGAGTGCTCCCCTCTAGGTGACCACCATAAGCCGGATCAACATACGCCACTGCTGGACTATCACAGCTGGTGGGCCCCACCACACAGCTGACCTGGCCGGGTCAATTTTCTTGTGGATCACGTGGAGAAAAGGAAATTAACTAGCTTAATAACCCGTACTAAGCACCGGCATGTCCATCTACAATACTGGCAGCAAAAGCTTGCAAAAAGTACTATCTGAATCAAATGAGATTTCAGTTAGCATTTATACACAGGGTTAGTTTGAGCTCCATGTAGACCACTGAAAACAGAGATAAATTAAGAACCCAATATTTATCATAATGGGTTCGACGAGGAATTCTATTACAATGCCATCATCAATGATATGAAAAGTAGATCGGTAAAATATTGTATACATGTATCATCATGCAAACTAATTGGGTTGAGTTCTGTGGATCACAAAATTCCTTCACTTTTTTTGTTTGAGTGGGCGATGGGTGGGGTGTTGACTTCTAAAAATTCTTAGATACTTGTTAAAGAAAACCCATGATCATTGAGAAGAATAAAGTAAGACCATATACCTTATCGTTGATGGAAGACTGTCCAATAGTCAGAATCAAATTAAAATGGATGTACCTATACTTCACTGAGGCACATGGGCTTTTTCTACCAAAAAAAAAAAAAAAGAAAAGGCACATGGGCTAACCTATATTGTCCTATTATATGCAACACTCAAACTAATTGAAGAAAGCCACAGTTATATTGTATGGCAAGTTGGAGAGTTTCATCACATTAAAACTAAGGTAATCCGAGGTCTTCTTCTAAGAAATCATTAAAAGAACACACAAGAACTGCTGCCTAGTATTTAACCATTCTTTTTGCTCTTGGAATAATAGTAACTTGGGTGCACGCCCATCCACAAGATATACCCAATTGCAAGAAACTTCAGCTAACGAACACCTTCGTGAATGAAGAAATGGTGTTAGCATATATCAATGGTGGTTGTGGTAGACATGCATCCAAATTTTTACACAACCTCACAACCAGGATTGAAACATGAACCTGATGAAAGAAAGCATGTGAATGATAAGATCAATTAAATCCAATGAAGTGCTTGTCATCAAAATATCCAATATATACAAAAACTCAATCTTCTACAAAACCCAAATACTCAAAAGACCACAGGACCTTTAAAAAAAAAATGAAGAAAACAACTTATTTTTTAAATCCACACAAAACCACCCTTCTCCTGCGAGTTCTAAAATTTCACTACCTTCCTATATATATTGTATTTATTGCATGTTTCAAAACATGGTGAGCCCATTTACCAAGAAAATAAACTGGTAACCCTGATGGTGACCTAACTCTAATTGAAATAAAATTTGTTCAAGGGCTACGGCCTGGGGATAGTTGTTTTGAGAGTTGTGAGCTTGAGCTTCACTGGTAGATGTATGATTTTCTTCTGTGCTTTGTTTGGATCGGTGTGTCATCATGATGGGTCCTGGTGAAATTCAAGGGGGCTTGTGCAGGAGAAAATCTTTCCTATCTGCTTTGCTTACGCGGGGAGCCTCAGAATTCTGAGGCTGGGATCAGAGGGACCCTGATTCCTAAACCATCCATCCTAACGAGGCTCAGAGCCAATGTAAAGAAAAAAAATAAAAAATCAGACCCCGAGCTGTGCTAGACATTTGAACGGCTTACTGCTCCAGAGAGTTTAAGCAACCTGAAAGGAAAGGGAGACATCCTAGCTTGTGTTAGGACATTCTGATCCATCTACTCTTATGAGAATGCAGCATTCAAATCGTACTTCCAACTTTTTCTGATTTTCAGGTTCCATATCTCCTTCGGCTACTGATATAATCTAAATTTATTTGTTTTTTTTTTATCCTTTTCAGTTCTATCTATAATCTATCCAACAATGCAACCACTCATCCATTCTAAATGGGTGCACATGAGTATGCCTGCTCATACTTCAAGAAAATGTTGGGTGGAGAAAGGGAAAGCTGGAAGGGTTTGTAGGAAATCGTATCGCCTTTGTCAGATTAAGCAAGATGTAGGCAAGTAGAGAATAAAATTTACTCCAAAGTCAGATTGTATGCTCCGCTGGCATACGCCGTGCTTGATCTGACATGAAACCCATGGCTTGGTGGCCACATAATGTTGTCCTCCAGGATTCTCTCTTGGTTCTGTCATCTGGCACCTCCAGCTCTCCTTACAAGTCCTTTGGGAAGACCCATGATAAACGGGTAGAGAAAAGGACAAAAGAATGAATAATAAACAGCAAAAGTAGAAACAATAAAAATAATGGCCAAGGAGGTTGGCTGGTCCGCCACACAGACACAAGTGGTGCACCACAAGGGCGTGTCTCTCGGCTATTGTACAATGACCAATTGACCATGGATAGAGTTTTCTTATAAACTTTTGAAAGTACCCTACTTTATGCGAGAGATTCCCTGAAACTTAAATAGAGGCTATCTTCCATTTAGAAGAAAAAGATGATCCAAACAAGCAAGAAGATGGGTGGGAAAAGGAAAAAAAGCTCCCAATATCCATATACATAAATCTAAATCACAAACAGCAACATGGGTCACCAAAGCTCTGATCTTGTTTGTTTTAATTAAAATACATAGGAATTAAATATATAGAGTGATAAAAAAATAATGACCAAAAGAGAATTTAAGAAAAAAAAAGAAGAGAGAGAGCATCATATGGCATCATTTTTTCATTTTAGTTTCCTAAAAAAAATGTTATTTGATATTCATATTTTGAAAACTCACTTTTAATTTTCATTTTTGACCAGCCTATGTATTCAATTCCTATGTGAGTATCCACATTGTGTGCTGGAAAAAGCAACAATTGAAAAGGATGTGATGAGAATAATGAAAGAGTAAGGGTGTTGTAGATCTATATAGGTCTAATTTGATTTGAATATATATAGGAATTGCCACCGACTTCACTGTTTGATCACACCGATAGCTCTATGACTGCCATTAACATGCCACTCGTAACCCATCTGCGTTGAGTAACTGGGAAACATAAGGAAATGGCTTTTTAGCAAAAAGAACTTTAAAATGGCAAGATTTTTTTTTTTTCCTAACATTTCCAGGCCTCTTTGAGCGCCTGACTAATTCCCGGGCGGTGGTTTCCTACCGTTCCACTCACCGAGTGAGTGCTGGGAGCTGTTTCCAGCTCCTGGAGTCCCAACAGAGCGGAGAGTCGAACCCAAGACCACGAGGAGCAAACCTGTACCTTAGGCCAACTGAGTTACTGCCGGTTGGCAGCAAGAATGACTACTTTCTTTTTAGGCAGAAAAAGAGGTGCCAACTACACCCAAAACATTATAACAGCAGAGCTATTTTACAGAAAAAAATTTAGCTGTCTGCGCAACAACTAGAACATGGGGAGGCGGAGAAACAGTAAGCAAGGAATCAGGCCACAAACATAATCAGAAACATGTCATCAAACATATCAAAATCGACTACCAATTCAACAGAGAAAATAACCAGATATGATGAGATTCAGTAAAAAGCTGGTCGCAAATAAGACATCTCTATGCTCCAGTCAATTGAAGATAATTTATATCCATTTCATGTGGTCAAAACACGCATGACCCCTTTCTTTTAGAGGATAGGGGATTAGATTTAGCAATGTTCAACACAATTCATACCCAGATTTCCAGCTTCCCAACATTACAACTACTTTGAAAACACAAAATTAGGACTACATTGATGGGCATGAACATTTTTACAATTCTCACCAGTATATATCCATTCATGGGTCTATTATCCCCAATGACCTCTCAATATTTAGAATATCTTCAACTTCTGCTATATCCTGGAATCACCAACTGTCAAATATCCACAATCATGGATCTGTATGTTTAGCTAGTATTTTCTTTTGTACAAGTTCACCATAACACCTGCATTTGAATAATGATTCAGCATAGCATCACAGCTTATTTCTCAATATCGGCATATACTACCTGCATTCAGACATCATGATGCATGCATATTAAGAAAAAGTTTTCAAGAAAGAAAAGAACTGGAAGAGAAATCTAAATTCAAAATCAAGTACCTTCAATTGCCTTTTCCACTGGCCCTCTTAGCAACATGAAAGACCAAAGGCAGGAAAATGAGTGTTGTCCTACCCAGGGAGCAAAACTACTATAAACAAGCCTTCAAAAGTCAAGGGTGTACTTCATCAGGTTTCCATGTAGAAAGCGCATAAATTATCCGTCCCTTCCATCCCTGCAGCATCCATTGGCTATCCTCATCAACAACGAAATCCTTATGGTAGCTATTCTTCACCTTATCCCTTGCTTTCTTCATGATTTCCTTATCAAGCGGGAGTTGCTTCAAGCCAGCTCTCATGGTCCTAACCTGCCACTGTTTGTATGTCTCTGGTCTCTCGACCCTTTCCAGGCCCTCACATGCAATGACATTCACAGCCTCTTGCCCAAATAATTCTCTTTCAAGATAACTCCTCTCCGGATGGTGACGGGGGACGTTTGCTTCTAGCATATCAAACAATGCAGACCAATGAAACAGCGCCTCCCGAAAACGTGTTACAAAGAAGGGGGCACTGTATGCTCCATTCACAACGCCATGTATAAACACATCTGGATTCATCTTCCTGATATTGTTCAGAACAATATTTCTTGGACTGTCAACAACCACCGTTTCATCGAGCAGACCTTTAAACCGAAACAAACAATGAACAACGAGCACCTCATCTTTCTCTGGCTTGAGATCTTCAACTTGAATGTTTTCCCATTTGCAGGCAATTGGTGTATACTTAAAAGGAACATTGAAACTCCTAGCATAATCTTCCAAACGACGTCCAGTTTCCTCAATTCTTTCCGCCGGCCGGAAACCAGGTTGGGGGAAATCGATTCCAGTTATTCGAACACTTGGAGGCCCACCAGCTCTCTTTGAGAGTCTTTGAAGGAAGCATGGCCACTGGAAACCAAAATAGATGCCGAAGTGTACAATGTGGAGCTTTTTTGCATTTGAAGCCACATTCAAGATTGTCTGGGTCGCGAAAAAATGTGAAATCTTCTTGAAAGGGCATGCAGCAAGATAAAGATGGTAGGCTTTCAAAATATCAACAGCTTTTGGCCCTTTGGCACAAAGGGCCATATAAACCTGGCTCCCCGTGCCAGCTAAGCGTGCCTCGAGACCATCAGCAAACCAATGAGCCAACCTCTGTGAGCCATCTCCAGTAGGAGATGAGTGTTGTCTGATCTGCTTCAGGAGCTCATGTGCATTCCTACGATCATCCACTGCGACGGCTTGTGCACAGTGAATGAGGAGCGTCCTTAGATCCACCACTTCTTTTTTTCCCTGTTTCTTACCACGAGACTTTCCACCACCATTTGATCCTTTGGCCTGACCATTCTGTGAGCTCTTGCTCACTGCATTCTGCAGGAATTCTTGAAGAGTAGACAAAGGACCGCACTTCCCTCCACAAAGCAAAACCATATCAAACATTTCTGACCGCACTGTCTCATCAGAGTAAACAGCTGACTGCTTAGTACTCCGCCCTTCTTCCAAATCTAAATCCACACGGTTTGGATTCTTCCTTCCCCTCGACCCATTGACCATGGGACCTCTATAACCCTTTTCCTCCACCTTGACTTGGAGCAGAGCAGTCTTTTCCTTAGGTTCCTGTTCAAACAACCCATTGCTCTCCGGACCCATTATCAAGTTACTACCATTCGGAAGCAACCGACTCACTTCCTCCACTCTCCTGAACTGCCAAACGGGCTGGCTTTCGCTGACGAAATCAGAAACCCTACTCAGACTGGGCGGCGACTCCTCCAACCCCTCTATGACATTACCAACACTATTTGAAGAGCAGAACGATGACTGAGAAGTGTAATCTGTGGAGACAGTAAATGATGACTGAGGAGTGTAATCTGTAGAGACAGTAAGTACACTCTGGGAAGCTGGGCAATCACTACCAACATTGCAAACCCAGTTCCCACCTAAGTTGCTACTATAACTGAGATTAGTATTATAATCATCAGTGTTCTCTGTGTGGTGATGATCAATATGACCAGGGGGTTGATCAGGGGATGGTGGATACTTCTCCCCAAGTATATCATAGAAGGGTTTTTCCGTTGCGTGAAGCGCCAGACTCTCCTGATATGTACCACTCTTCTCCTCAATAATGTCTTCTGCCAGAAGCATCTGGCTAATGTACTTGAGTGCAATATCAGAGAATATATCAGAGTCTTCTTCAGGGGTGACAGAGGGAACCGGATTAAGGTTAGGTTGAGGAGGATCAGGAGGACGGAACTGCGGGTGATGGATAGGATTGGGTTCAACAGGAGCAAAAGCTGGAGGAGGATGTGCAATGTTGTGATCAATTGAGGGAAGAGGCAATGGATCTTGCAATTTGAATCCATTGCTCAGGTTATGATTCGGCGGCGAACCATCATCGAATCGGATTCCCCCCGACAAGATCGCAGACAATTCGCAAAGGCCTGGATCCATAACCATCGAATTCCCACGCCTTCTATTGAAACTCGACATCCAAATCGCTAAACCTAATCAAAATCCAACTCAAAAAGCTTACTCTCTTTTTTTCGTTTATGCAAAACAGAACAGAATCTTACGAAAGTCTCGATCTTGCATGCAAATCAAAATATTCTTTCGATTGCAAGCAACAGTTTTATGCAAACAAAACAAAATTGATTGAAAGTTTTGATCTTGAACCAAAGCATATAAACTACATAGATTCCGAAGCAATCTTAACAAGTTCAAACAAATCAATAATCCTTCCACAACCCAAAAAACACACAGATTTTCCGGATTTCAGCTGAGACGGAGGAAAGCAGCAATTAAACAACAACAACAACAGTTTAAACAGTTCCGAAGCTAGAATCTACTCAAATCAAGCTGAGATTTTCACAGAAATGAAGCGTTGTTAAACCTCTAAAGCCCTAGAAATAAATTGAATTAGAAAGAACTTCGATTCGTAGCTACCAAATCCACGAAAGCAAAGAGAAAAGCCAAAGAAGCGAAGAATTAACACAAACAGATCCGTACCTTTGCAAAACCCTAGCTCTGATAGATAGATAGATAGATAGAGATGAGAGACACACGGAGAGAGAGAGTCAAGAGGAGAAATTTCATGAAAGATGCCATGATCGCGCTCTTTATAGGGGGGAGGAAGGGAGGGAGGGAGGGTGCTTTTTACCTGGATGAATGTGGAGAGATCTGGGCCGTAGATCTACGTTACCGGCTGTAGGCCGTGGCTCCCGGTCATCGCGGGAGAATGCGGCCGGGGAGGAGGCGACCGGCGACTGTAGTTCGTTGTTTAATAATCCTGTGCGCGTGCGGGGTTTCTTTCCCATTCCATTTCCTCTTGTATATTTTATTTTCACGGGACGGATTACTATGCGAGTTTTACACAGACTTCTAGAGAGCTTCGTGGTAACTTGTCTGCCATACACGTTGTTAATGTTCATGCCAATTTCAGATTCTTTGAATGTGGACGCCCCTTAAAAAGGTTGAAACTTTTGATTTCATGTCATTAATTCACAAGTTCATGTCTTACCATGGGATAATAGAAAAATGGATTTTACCTTATATTATCACTCTTGCTGCTACAACCATCCTCTTTTCTTTTCTTTTCTTTTCTTTTTTCTTTTTAAATAGATGAGTATATTCAATGGTTCTTTATGTTTCCGAATGTCTTTGATATTTTGAAACCACATTATACTTGTAAAATATCTACGTATATAAATGAGTGCAAATTAAATGACCTCTTATATCTTTTGTAATGCATTGAGATAGGTTAATGGCAAGTATTTATTTGAAAGTTATCTAAAACTTTAGAGACCTTTTTGAGATTATCAATTTATAAAACCTTGAAAGTAACTAGGCTCGCAAACTTAGGGACTAATATGAAATGATTCCAGTTGAAATGTAGTAGGGGATGTGTGAAATTTTCATTAAAAACGGGGGCCACACACGTGTTATTTGAAACTTTTATTATTATTTTTTTGAGAGAATATTTGAAACTTTTATTAAGTGTTACTCGTGCACACACATGTGGGGGGCAACTTGTTCATAAAAGAAAAAAAAAATACTGCATAGGAGGCCTTTCTGAGGTGTATCATATACTTTAGGACTATATAAACTTGAGGTTCTTTGATATTTGGGGATTTTTTTTTAGTAATTATCCCTACTGTATAAATGGATGTATCATATACAAAGTTTCTATACTATACATACATACAATATATTATATAGACAGAGCCTCTACTGCGCTTATCCGCCCAAGCTGCGGATGAGCTAGTACGTTCCACATGAGTGGACAGAAAATTGGAGCCCCCTACTAGCCACTGGTCGTACAGTTTGGCACTCATCCAAATAAATTAGATTATTGGATCTATTATACACACATTTTAGAAGGTGGAAATTTGCTGTCCATTGATCAAGAGGCTAAGATGATGATTTAAACCTCCATCACCATACCCCACACTCAAAACTCGGGTGGGTGCATAAGCGCAATAGAGGCGGCCTCTTTTATACATATCATGTAGAATATCCTCTCTCTCATCTTCCATTAGAGCCAAATTAGAACCAAACCTAGATTCAACCCCAATCACTTGAACAGGCCCGTGCATGGGTTCAAAGATTGACACCAAAATTGACACAAACCGGACCCGGAACTTGGACCTGACCTCCTGACCATCGCCACCGTCTCCAGTCCATAGATTTTGTGGGCATGAGAGGGTCCAATCTAGGCCTTTGGCTTTGATGTACATTTTCTCATTTCAACTTTTGGCCAAATTGGAAGTATGTGTGAGTCACGAGCAGAAAGTAATAGGAAAACGAGAGCCTCATGTAACACTGATTAGCTGTGCCTTTGTCTATTGTTCCAAAATAAACAGATCAAGCTTATGGAAATGATTAGAGAAGATATGTGATTTAAAACATCAATACAACTAGGTGTGGCAGTCCGTGACTCAATCCACCAATTTAATGTGAAAATCACCCTCTAATTTTTGGCACCTATATGTAGCTTTGCTGGAAACGGAAGTACAAGGACTTGCTGCATTGTTTTTTAACCTTCACTAGAAATACTTATCCGTAAAATTGTGAAAAATTGCAGTGCCTTTGATACATTTTCTCATAGAAAAACGTTTATATAAATGGATGGAAAAACTTGCTTTTCTATGTTGTTTCTGCAGAAAAGTGGTTAAAGAAATGTGCCCTTAGAATTCAGATTAAACCTTTCTAGTTTTTTTTTTTTTTTTTTCTTTTCCTTCTTAAGGTTGACTTTCTTGATCCAATTTATAAATGGTGGGGAGTTCCAGGCTTTGGGTCAACTGAATTGGGATATGTGAAGCATGAGTGGGTCATGAGTTTAATTTCCTTGTAAAGCAAAAGCAATAATAATAATAATAATAATAATAATAATCATCATGGATGGTTGGATTTAGGGTCATCCATGCATTCTTGCTAATCAATCTCCTCACTTGACTTGAATTTGACCAACTCAGACTAAGTGCACTATGATCTGCTAAGCCAACTCAAACACAACTTGTCAATTTAGGGTTTGGGCTGACACCGCTAACTTCAAAGTTGATTTTGAGCTGGCATCTTCAATTGGATTAATAAGTAAACTGTATACCCCACAATGCTGAACCCAATTTGAACGACCCATTACAAGTTCTGAATCCCACTGTATTTTCTGATAGCCTTTGTTGTGGCGATGATATGTCTGCTTGAAACATGAAGATGAATTTGTTTATAGAATCAGGCACCTGATGGTGAGATCTAAAATCATATATCAGAGATCGATTTCTTCTAGTTCACTACATACAATCCAAGGGCAAAGAAGGGCTTACCCACATATATGGCCAGGGGGCAGTCACCTCATTGGACTTGGGTCTACCTCCGTAACTCCATTGAAAACTTTCGGCTAGTCTTCAAAATCCACGTGAAAATTTTGAGTCCGCCCCTAAAACCCGCATGAGAATCCAAAATTTGCCCTCACAATTCAACTACTTATTTGGTCCACTCCCTCCAAAATAAAATCATAGGTCTGTCGGTAATGCCTAAAGATGATGCTTCAAAGAAACTGTTGCTCAATTTCCTCAAGGAGCTAGCTATTTTTGGCTTTCCTCCTCCTCGTCCTCGTCCTCCTCTCTCTCTCTCTCTCTCTCTCTCTCTCTCTCTCTCTCTCTTTCTTGATCGAATGGAAAATAACATCTGTCGAGAGGATCAAACATGTCTCCTTTCTTCCTTTTTTTTTTTTTTTTTTATAGGAACGTGTCTCCTTTCTGAATGCATAAAAAGCATTTGAAATTTCATCTAGAGACTGAGATAAGATCCCTCCCTCCCTATCATTTTTGGTAGAGAGATAAGAGAGAGATAATAGAATCGCTTCGATGAGAGGCTCTACAGCTCACGAAAAAACATGCAAGCGTCCCTCTTGTTGATTGAGGCACACACCCACATGGGATCACATGCGCCCCCATCTAGAGATGCCAACATTTTATTGCTATTATATAGCCACTCTTAAAAAGAGTTTTTTCTACTATTATTGTATGGGAAAATACCATAATAACCGAGATTAGACTAAACCTCGGTAACAGTACCAGGTAGTTTAGCTTGATCTCGGTAACCCATGTCTCGGCAGCTCGGTAAGAAGTGTCAGCATGGCAAGACCACTCATAGTCTCGGTAAAAGTACTGGAGGTCGGAAGTGGGTCATCGCGCTTCTATGAGAAGTACGAACATACTCTGACAAAAAGGGTGGCGCCTGATGGAGATAAGAAGTTGACTCTATCACCCCATCACATCAGCTGTCCAAGGGGAATGGAAACTTCCGATGGGATGTTCCCTTTTTACCTACCACCAAGTATCATGGTAAGGCCTGATGGGACCTTACCCCCACCTACCTCCACTCAACAAGAGAATGGACGAGGAATTCATCTACAAATACACATAGAGTCAGCCCCATGAAGGTACTAAAAAATACACGATAAACTCATACTCACTCTCTTCTCCACTCATCCTCTGCTTAGTTGCAGAACTAACTCAGGCATCGGAGTGCCTTCGGTTGACGGCAGCCAGGGCTTCTGACCTCAGCTTCTCTCCTTCCCTTTCAGGTCTCCGGCATTCGATTTTTTCCGTAATCAAGTTTTACTTCCTCATAATTAAGTGGGTGTCGTTTTTGGCACTTACAGTTATATTGCATTTTCAGAAGCCTTTAGAAATCTTGGAGATTTCAATCAGATATGAAGTTGGTATACACCAATGTCTCAAAAATCAGCATCAATTTGAATTTCTTGTGTTATCATTAGATTTATTTTTATTTAGCACAGTTTTTATGAACCAATATCTTTATGTCTTCAAAAAAATGGCTAAACTTGAAAATTGTCGTTTGAGCCTTTTAAGCACTACTAAAATGCACAGGAATTGAATCCATAGTTAAACTTCATTTTTAATCACTCTATGCATTCGAATGCAAATAAATAGGCTGATATTTTTTTCCTTCTTTAATCATATTTATTAGACATGATTTGGAGTAAAATTTAATAATAACCCATTATGTGAAGGTGGGTACTGTTAGGTAAAAAAAAATGTTGGGGAGAAGAGCATAGAGAAAAGCTGTAAAGGTGTAAGTATATAAGAAATAAATAGGGGAAGGGAATTTGTCACGGGGTAGTGGGGGCAACAAGGCGGGAGTGATGGGTCTGTAAGATTATTCATATAAATAAATACAAAGAAACCTCGTATCTTGACAAACAGTCCACATCTCGAAATTGAGAGTTGAACGGCAAATCCAGCGGGCACAAAAACCTTTTCAATGTCTACTGGGATAAAAAGTAAGCGGCGGAGACAAGCACTCGCGCTCACCTTGTCCACAGTCACATACTATATACACAGAAAAGTGACACTTGGATACATGACTGCCACTGCCACCGCCACCTCTTTGTTGGCTTTGGCCTTTTCCTTTTCTTTGCAGTGTTATATCACTCTCCCAGTCTCCCCATCCTCCCCATCTCCCTCTTTCTCCCTTGATTGTGCCTGCTTACCAATTACAAACGAGGATGGGTTGAGTAAAAGTAGGTAGGCCATGGGCTATCATCCAGCTAAGGCTCCAACTTGTGCCGACCAAAAATTGGGACTGCATAACCAAACGGTCCCCGCCCATGTATAAAGTTAATATTTATTGTGCAGATGAGTTGTAGATGGGTCCTACACATTAGAAATACATACATAGAGACCTTATCAAAATGGGTACAACTATTGAATGAAGGGACTTGATCAAGTGAGAATTGTTCTTACGGAATCACCACGACGACTTTTTTGTGGGGCCGCTGGGGTCCCTGTGCATTGCAAGATTTGGATTGGGTGATAGGTGGGCCCTACCCATAGTTATCACCTTATTATTTCCTTTGAAAGAAATCTAGAGAGAAATATGTAATTTATCATTATATATGATGATTTATAGGGCCCATAATTAACGGGCAGTTGGATTGGCTAACATACCCCTACAAGCGAAACAACGAATCATTGACGTGTAGCTTGTCATTTAATAATTGAAACTGTGAAGAGCCTAGTCATTTTATAAATATGGCTACCAATTGATCAATAAAGCTAACAAAGTAAACTTGGATGTCACCTCTTAAAACCTTCGCTCTAATGAAATGGTAATCTACTTCTATGTGCTTTGTGCGAGCATGATAGATTGGATTGGATGCCAAGGCAATAGCACTAATGTTTTGTACTTGATATCGAGGTTGTCAGCTGCTTCTTAGCATTCCAAGATATTAGGTTTAGCCCAATAAAAATAGCATTGTTGTCAGCTGCTTCTTAGCATTCCAAGATATAAGGTTTAGCCCAATAAAAATAGCATAACCAAAAGTCGATCGCCGATCATCTAGATCGCTGGCTAGTCGGCATCCGTAAAAGTTGTTTCTGTAAATGTGCCCCTACAAAAATACAAGCCATGTGTTATTTTGTGCCTATAAGAAAATGAAGAATTTTGGGTTTAGATCATATTTAGTGTAGGCGGTAAAAACGACACCTACTTAGATTGAGATGAGATAAACTTCTTAGGAGAGGGAATACTGAGCGCCAATAACCTGAAAAGGAAGGAAAAAGGCTAGAGTCAGAGCCCCTGGCTGCCGTGAGCCGAAGGCGCTCCGATGCCTGAGTTAGTTCTGAAAAAACTAAGCAGGAGGAGGCAGTAGAGGGGAACGAGACGATGAGGAGAGTATTGTGTGTTGCGTATCGCATACCTTCATGGGGCCGATCCCATGTGTATATATGTGGGCATTCCTCGTTCATTCTCTCTGTGAGTAGGGGTAGGTGGGGTGAGGTCCCACCGATCCTTACCCTGACAGGTAGCAGTAGATGAAAAAGGCAACATCCCATCCTTACTTTCCATGCCTTCAGTCAGTTGATGTAAAGGGCTGATAAAGCTAACTTCTTATCGCTATAAATGAGCGATCCTATCGTCATAAATGAATGCTCATATCTGTCAGGGCGCGCCGCATTTCCCGGAGGAAGGTGGCGGCCCACTCTGCCTTCAACATTTTGGTCCAAGACCAAGAATGGCTTGGCCGTGCTGTGGTTTTGTACTGAGCTGGCATTCACGCCGAGCTGCCGAACCGTGTTGCCGTGCTGGTACTCTTGACCGAGCTGCCGAGCTGACGGGCTATGACCACAGAGGCCGAGGTGATCAGCGAGTCATGCTGTAATCTTCGCTTAATTTCGTCATTACGGTGTTTTACCCACACAATTGCCCCCTAGCTTTTGACTTCTGAGAGCCTTCCAGCTCGAGGGGGTCGGAAGCCTGGTGACTGTATAGCTGGCTCCGCTATCGAGCTCGAGTGAGGGTTACCGTCATATGAGGGAGATACCGGGACGGAGGAGCTTTGGATCAGGAGGATCCCCCCAAGGCCTGGTGGCCGTTGCTAACGTACGGTCCCCTTCAAGATGTCTCTTCGCATGTCCAGGATATTTAATAGCCCTCAGATATCGCGCCGATGGTGGCACGTGTCGCCTCTTTTGGCTGCCACTGTTTCTTTCCGCAGCTCTTGCAAAAATGCCAGACTGGTATGGGGAGGCTGGATGCAGCCGAGGCCAGGGCAGCTGTCTGGGCGGCAGAGAAGGAGGAGCTGCTGAAGTCCTTGGCGGCAAGGGATGCGACGTTGGCGGAGGAGGTGAGTAGGAATGCAGACCTCTTTGCCAACCTCGATGCAGCGCGGTCCTTGGCCGAACACCTCAAAGAAAAAGCAAAGGAAGAGGCGGACCAGAACGCCCACCTTTCCTTTGAGCTAGACGAGGTCCGGCTTGTGCTGTCGCGGCAGGAGGAAGACATGCAGATGCTACGGGGGACGAACAAGAGGCTCACCTCCGAGAGAAGACTGGCTGAAAGGAAACTGGAGATGGCCCTAAAGGGGAAGGCGGCTGAGTTTGAGTCAGCTATGGCAGGGCAGGAAGCCAAACTCAAGGAAGAGTACCAGGCCGAGCACGACGCCGTGATGAGCGAAGAGGTCGGCAAATTGGCAGCTGACTATAAGGCACAGTTGCCAGGAATCTAAGATCGGGCATGGACACTTGGGTGGAAGGCGGCCTTGAAAAGGATTGGGGTTTCTGTGGACAGTCCCATTTTCAGGAATCCCCCCAGGTTCCCTCACTCGGACTCGGAGCTTCGTGCCGCCTCGGAATTCGCTCCAGCTCGCTCCGCCTCGGAAGTCGCCCCAGCTCCCCTGGTGGTTCCCGAGACTGCCTCGGCCATTCCCAGCTAGAGCGCTTCCGGGATTGATTGTAATAAGGAAGCTGCAACTCCCTAAATTTTGTACTTTTTTTTCTTTTTACATTGTATTCTGACAGGTTCTTATATAATAAAACAACATTCTTTCCGCATGGTCTCCTGTTTTATGATCTCTGTCTTGTTTGTGGTGGAATGGGTGTGGACACCTTTGAGGTAGTTTGCCAAATAATTTAATAGGCGCTAAAATCAGACGTTGGTATTTTTCCGTTCTTGCCTTTTAAACTGTGGCCCCGACTGTGCTGCCGAGCCGGCGGGTGGTGCTATCACTGGACCCAGACGTTAGTGGCTATGCCGTCGAAGCCGGTGCTGGCACCGAGCTGACGGTTAGGTCTCTGACCAGAGGCGCCAAGCCGCGGGGGTGGTACTGCTACCGAACCTTGAGGTGCTCATAGCTGTGCCGTCAAAACTGGTACAGGAACCGAGCTAAGGACGGTTGGCTCTCTGAACAGAGGCGCCGAGCCATGGGGGTGGTACTGCTACCGAACCCTGAGGTGCTTATGGCTGTGCCGCCCAAGCTGGTGCAGGCACCGAGCTAAAGGCAGTTGGCTCTCTGAACAGAGGCGTCGAGCCGCGAGGTGGTACTGCTACCGAACCCTGAGCTGCTTATGGCTGTGCCGCCCAAGCTGGTGCAGGCACCGAGCTAAGGGTGGTTGGCTCTCTGAACAGAGGCGCCGAACCGCGGGAGTGGTACTGCTACCGGACCCTGATGTGCTTATGGCTGTGCCACCCAAGCTGGTGCAGGCACCGGGCTTAGGGCGGTTGGCTCTCTGAACAGAGGCGCCGAGCCGCGGGGTGGTACTGCTACCGAACCCTGAGCTGCTTATGGCTGTGCCGCCCAAGCTGGTGCAGGCACCGAGCTAAGGGTGGTTGGCTCTCTGAACAGAGGCGCCGAGCCGCGGGAGTGGTACTGCTACCGGACCCTGATGTGCTTATGGCTGTGCCGCCCAAGCTGGTGCAAGCACCGAGCTTATGGCGATTGGCTCTCTGAACAAAGGCGCCGAGCCGCGGGGGTGGTACTGCTACCGAACCCTGAGGTGCTTATGGCTGTGCCGCCCAAGCTGGTGTAGGCACCGAGCTAAGGGCGGTTGGCTCTCTGAACAGAGGCGCCGAGTCGCGGGGGTGGTACTGCTACCGGACCTTGATGTTTATGGTTGTTCCATCGAAGCTGGTGATGGCACCGAGCTGACAGTTGACACTCCGAACAGAGGCGCCGAGCCGCGGGGGTTCTCGAAGCAATGTAGAGATTCATTCCAGAAAAATCGCCTTTTATTGATGTTTTGAATTCTTTAATACATTTTTCAGAAGTAGAACTTTTTGAGATGCATCGCATTCCATGGTTGTGGGAGCTCCTTCCCCTCCATGTCTTCAAGTCGGTAGGCAGATCTCTCAGCTGTTGAAGTTATTCTGAACGGTCCCTACCAGTTGGGCACCAGCTTGCCTTCGTTTGGATCTCGGTCGCCGGAAAGTGTTTTCTTTAAGACTAGCTCTTCCACCGCAAATTTTCTCTCCTTGACCTTCGGGTTATATCCCCTGGGCAACTGTTGTTGATAGGCGGCCAGGCGGATAGCTGCCGCCTCTCTTCGTTCTTCAGCCAAGTCCAGCTCTCGCGCTACGTTCAGATCATTGAGGCCCTGGTCACAGAGTTCTGACCTTAAGGTCGGGAGGCCGACCTCAAGGGGAATGACTGCTTCCATGCCGTAGGCAAGGGAGAACGGGGTAGCCGAGATGGAGCGCCTTGGAGTAGTTCGGTAGGCCCATAGAACACTCGGTAGCTCCTCTGCCCATCGACCTTTGGCTCGGTCGAGTCTCTTTTAAATTCCGTCGAGGAGCACTTTGATCGAGATCTCGGCCTGACCATTGCTTTGTGGATACGCCGGGGTGGAGTAGACATTTCGAATGCCGTACTCTTGTCAGAAGCTCTTGAAGAAGTTGGAATCGGACTGCGTTCCGTTGTCGGAAACAAGAGTTCGGGGCATTCCAAATCTCGTGATGATGTTCTTCCATACAAAGCTCTTCGTGTCTAATTCGGTGATGGAGGACAGGGGTTCAGCTTTGACCCATTTTGTGAAGTAGTCCGTGGCCACTATCAACAATCTTTTGTTCCCTGGAGTTCGGTGGAGTGGTCCAACGATGTCCAGGCCCCACTAGGCGAAAGGCCACGGACTGGAGAGGGAGCTCAGGTCCTGGGCTGGCTGGTGGAGAGAGTGAGAGAACTTCTGGCACTTTTCGCATTTTCTGGCGTAGAGCTGGGCGTCCTTCTGCATGTACGGCCACCAGTAACCTTGGCTGATAGCTCGGTACGCAAGAGACCGACCTCCTATATGACTGCCGCAGATTCCTTCGTGAATCTCGTAGAGGAAATCGTTGACTTTGCTGGGGTGAACACACTGGAGGTAGGGCCCTGTGAATGACTTCCTGTAGAGCCTGCCGTCTGGAGAGAGCCAGAACCGGGTCGCCTTTAACCTGACCTTACGAGCTTCAGTCCTGTCCTTGGGTAGCTGGTCGTCCTTTAGGTATGCAACGATGGGGTCCATCCAGCTCGGGCCGAGATCAAGGTACATGAGCTGCCGAGGTTGCTGGAGGTCGATGCTGGGCTCTCGCAGCGTTTCTACTTCAATAGTTCTTTTATTACTGGTTTCGACAGCCGAGGCGAGACTGGCAAGGGCGTCTGCATGGGAATTGGACTCTCTGCCGATCTGCCGGACCTCGGCCCTTTCGAAATGGGAGAGGAGTCCCCTGGCGTGGGCTAGGTATGCCGCCATCCTATCGTCCCGAGCTTGGTAATCTCCGCTGAGCTGGCTTGCCACAAACTGAGAATCGCTGAAAACCACTATGCATCGAGTTTCCAAGATTTTGGCACTGTTAAGTCCGGCAATGAGCGCTTCATACTCGGCCTCGTTATTAGATGCCTTGAAACCGAGTGTTAGAGCTTGTTCGATGACGAGGACCTCTGGGGACTGGAGGACTATGCCAGCGCCGGCTCTTTTGGATGTTGAGGATCCGTCGACGAAGACTTTCCAGGACGAGTCCAGATGCTTTCTCCAGGACTGTTCTTGCTCGGTCTCGGTGACAAACTCTGCTCCCCTATCGCCCCCTAGTTCGGTGTCGAGCAAGGTCAGCGCCGAACTCTGAGGAGTAAATTCCACGATAAAGTCCGCTAGGACTTGAGCTTTAATGGCTATTCTGGGCTGATAGTTGATGTCATATTGCCACAGTTCGATAGCCCATTTGGAGATCCGTCTGGAGAAGTCTGCCTTCCGGAGGAGAGCCTTCAGTGGGTATTCTGTTACGACCACTATTGTGAAGGTTTGGAAGTAATGGGAGAGCTTTCGCGAGGCGCTAACGAGCGCCAAAGCGAGCTTTTCGAGCTGCAAGTACCGGGTCTCGGCGTCCAGTAGGGTTTTGCTCGTGTAATAGATAGGCCTTTGTTGGTCGTTGTCCTCTCTGATGAGCACCGAGCTCACTGCATGGTCCGAGACCGACAGGTACAAGTACAGTGCCTCTCCAATAGTCGGGGTTGACAGCAGCGGTGGAGAAGAAAGGTAGTGTTTAAGCTGTTGCAGCGCCTGTGAACAATCCGACATCCATTGAAACTTGGAGCCCTTTTGCAAGAGTTGGAAGAAAGGTTTGAATTTGTCCGAAGCTCGGCTGATAAATCGGTTCAGGGCGGCAGCCATTCCGGTCAGCCGCTGAACTTGTTTTGCCGAGGTCGAACACTGGAGCTCCTGGATTGCGGTGATCTGGTCAGGGTTTGCTTCGATCCCCCTTCTTGTGACCAGGCTCCCTAAGAACTTGCCGGAACCGACACTAAAGGCGCACTTAGATGCATTCAGCTTCAACTGGAATTGGCGAAGGATGTCAAAAATCTGGCGGAGGTTGGTCAAGTGGTCTGGCGACCTTTTGGATTTGACGACCATATCATCGATGTAGACCTCTACCGTCTTGCCGAGTTGGGCCTGGAACATCTTCGTCACCAACCGCTGGTATGTCGCTCCCGCATTTCTTAACCCGAAGGGCATCACCTTGTAACAATAGGTGCCCCTGGGAGTGATGAAAGCTGTTTTTTCCTGGTCTGCCGCATACAGGGGGATCTGATGGTACCCCCGGTAGGCATCCAGGAAACTCATTCGGTCGTGTCCGGCAGTGGCGTCGATAAGCTGGTCTATCTTTGGAAGAGGGAAGCTGTCCTTGGGACAGGCCTTATTGAGGTCGATGAAGTCCACGCAGACCCTCCATTTTTCTGTCTTCTTTTTTACCACCACAGTGTTGGCCAGCCACTGCGGATAGTGGACCTCCTTTATTGCGCTTGCCTCAAGGAGCTTCTGAACTTTCTCAATCAAGGCCTCAGTCTGCGGTACCCTAGTCCGGCGCGGTTTTTGAAGCACGGGCTTATGGTTGGGATCCATCTTTAATTTATGACACATGATTGTCGGGTCAATGCCGGGCATCTCATAGGGTGTCCAGGCAAAGACCGTTTTATTCTCCACGAGGAGGTCAAGCAGTTCTGTCTTCTTAGACTCGGGGAGCTGGCTTCCAATTAGGAAGAATCTGTCTGGGTCGGCGGGATCAATGTTGACCTTGGTGAGGTCCTCGATGCTTTTCTACGCCGGAGCCCTGCCAACGTCCCCGAGCTCGGCCTCTCTGTCCAGTTCGGCCACATTGACTTGGGATGGCTCGGCTTCGCCAGGCAGCATGGCCAGCAAGCATTGCCTGGCCATGTGCTGGTCGCCTCTGATGGTGATCACATCCGTTCGGCCCGACTGGTTTTCCAAAGGGAATTTGAGCTTCTGATGGCGGGTGGAGGGCACCGCCTCCATGCTATGTAGCCACTTCCTCCCCATTATAACATTGTATAGGGAGGGGACATCGACTACTAGGAAGTCAACTTGCCTGCAGGCGCCACCTACTTGTACTCTGAGGGAGATCTTACCCTTGGGATAAACAGGCTTGGAGCTGAAGCCGACCAGAGGGGTACGGGCAGCCTGGAGGTCTTCGTCCTTAAGTTTCAACTTCTTGAAGCAATCATAGTACAGGATTTCGGACGAACTGCCAGGGTCGACAAGGACTCTCTGAACCAAGAAGTTCTGCAGCTTCAAGGTGAGCACTAGAGCATCGTTATGTGGGAGTTCGACGTCTTCCAAGTCCTTGTCAGAAAACCATACTCTGACCCCCTCTGTTTTGGCTTTCTTTGCGGCCGGCTCTGGTGCCACGGTCAACACCTGCTTCTGATGGGAGGTGCGCCTGGCCTCGGCGCGAGCCTGAGAGCTCCCCTTGGGTGGGGTGGCGAGGTGAATGACGTTGATGATGCCTTCTGGCTCGCTGTCCTGGTTGTCAGCGTCTCACCATGGAGGTCGGGCATCACCTCGGCCTTCCTCCTTGATGTAATCCCTGAGGTGCCTCTCCTTCACGAGGCTCTCCAGGTGGGTTTTGTAGCTCCTGCACTCGTCGGTTTTGTGCCCACTTTGCTTGTGGTATGCACAAAACTTACACTGGTCCCGAGAGGAGGGATCAGTTGTCATCGGCCACTGCCACTTGAAAAAAGGCTTTGCTTTTATTTTATTGAGGAGCCTATAGATTGGCTCCTTGAAGACAGTATTTACTGCCACGTGGGAGGCCACCTCGTGGCCTGACCTTCTACCGTGCCTCGATGTCGCTGCCGAAGTAGAGGGGGTTCGGCGCTGATCCGAGGACCGGGCCTTGTGCTGATCCGGGGATGGATCTCTGCGACGATCCTCCCTCCTGGAGGACCTGCTATCTCCCTTGGCTGGTTGGTTCTTCTTGGTGAGGCCGAAGTTTTCGCGACCTCGCACATCGTCTTCTTCTGCCAGTATGAACTGATTCGCTCAGGTCATTAGCTCTTTCATGGTGGTCACGGGGTACATAACCAACTGTGCCCGAAGCTGGATGCCCGGCCGCAGAGCCAGCTGGAAGGACTTTACTGCTAACTCTTCAGAAGCGCACTCGATCTGGCTGTAGACAGTTCAGAACCGACGAGCGAACTGGGTGACACTCTCGTCTTCCTGCATCCGGAGGGCCATTAGGTCAGCATCGGTCTTCGGGACGACGCGATGAGCCTGGAATTTTTCCAGGAAGGAGGTCCGGAGCTGCCGCCAACTGGAGATGGAGCCTTCAGGAAGCGAGCAAAACCACCATAGGGGGAGATCTGCCAAACTGGAGGAGAAAACTTGACAGTTTAGGGAGTCGTCATCCCCCCAGACCGACATCCTCTGGACGTAATGTCGGAGGTGAGCAGCAGGGTCCGAGGTTCCGTCATACAGGGCGAACCTCGGGACGCTGAACTTCTCAGGGAGTGAGTATTTTCTTATCTCCCTAAAGAAAGGAGACGCGCCAGTGTCCTCAGCTTCAAAGGCACTATACTGGTCTCGGACGATACCAGCTGTCTCCATATTCTGGCGGATCGTCTGCTTCACCTGCCAGTCGATCCACTGCTTCAGTTCTTCATCCTCCGATACCTGGCGCTGCTTCTTCGGTCCTTCACGCACGTGATTGCTGCTGGAGCCTTCTTCTCCGTGGTCTCGGTCGCGCCTCTTATACTGGTCTCAGGTTTCGCCCGTAGTCCAGGCGCCTGGGTGGTGGACTCGGACCCTTTTTGTCCTCGAGCTGTTGCTTGAGCTGCCGGATAAGCTCATGCTGCTCCTGGATGAGGCGGTTCTGAGCCCTGATGTCATTCAAGCGGGGGTCTTCGCTTTGACCGAGGCTGGCTTGATGGTGTGACTGCGATCCGGCCCGCGCTGACTTTTCACGTGGCTTGGTGACCGACTTGTCGCCTTGCCTGGCCCGCTCATGGCTATGGCGGGGCTGTTCCGGAGGTGGGACGTCGCAAAGAGAAGGCATGGTCAATCCCCTAGACCGTGACTGCGTCTGGATCGTGGGAGACCTCCCCCCTGACCTCCTTTGTTGAGGGGGTGGAGGTGGAAGATTCTGCACCAGCGTAGGTTGTAAGGACAGAGCCTTGCCTTTGGAGGGTCCTTCGCCATTTCTGGTTTTTGGAGGCATGGTGCTTACAAGCTTTTAGTTCAGTCCCCCACAGACGGCGCCAAACTGTAGGCGGTAAAAACGACACCTACTTAGATTGAGATGAGATAAACTTCCTAGGAAAGGGAATACTGAGCGCCAATAACCTGAAAAGGAAGGAAAAAGGCTAGAGTCAGAGCCCCTGGCTGCCGTGAGCCGAAGGCGCTCCGATGCCTGAGTTAGTTCTGAGAAAACTAAGCAGGAGAAGGCAGTAGAGGGGAACGAGACGATGAGGAGAGTATTGTGTGTTGCGTATCGCATACCTTCATGGGGCCGATCCCATGTGTATATATGTGGGCATTCCTTGTTCATTCTCTCTGTGAGTAGGGGTAGGTGGGGTGAGGTCCCACCGATCCTTACCCTGACAGGTAGCAGTAGATGAAAAAGGCAACATCCCATCCTTACTTTCCATGCCTTCAGTCAATTGATGTAAAGGGCTGATAAAGCTAACTTCTTATCGCCATAAATGAGCGATCCTATCGCCATAAATTAATGCTTATATCTGTCAGGGCGCGCCGCATTTCCCGGAGAAAGGCGGCGGCCCACTCTGCCTTCAGCATTTTGGTCCGAGACCAAGAATGGCTTGGCCGTGCTGTGGTTTTGTACTGAGCTGGCATTCACGCCGAGCTGCCGAACCGTGCTGCCGTGCTGGTACTCTAAAACCGAACTGCCGAGCTGACGGGCTATGACCACAGAGGCCGAGGTGATCAGTGAGTCCTGCTGTAATCTTCGCTTAATTTCGTCATTATGGTGTTTCATCCACACATTTAGAGTTGGGCTTAAGTCTTGGCTTGAAGCCCTGTTTCTTTACAAGATTTCTCGACAAGGATTTTGGACATTAGGAAATTCCAAAATTCTGATCAGAAATTCCCTATTTCTTTTGTAGAACTTTTGGAATTCAGGAATCTCATAATTTCTGAATGTCCAAAAGTATAATTAAAATCTCAAATCTCAACACCCATCTAAGCTTTTTGGAATAAAGGAATCCGGCGGCCTTTTTGTTATAACAAGGTTGGGAAACTCGTGACTCGGACTCGACTCACTCAAACCAAAAAAAAAGAAGAAAAATTTAACTAAGATAGAGTCAACTCAAAGACTCAGGAGAATCATGCTTTTTTAAAAATAATTTCAAAAATATTTAAAAATGAATTCATTACTTATAAAATAAAAAAAACAATTTTATTTACATGATTAACAATAATCAATTCAAATTAATAAATTTATATGTGCAAGAATTGTACTACAATAAGGAAAATAGAAAATATTCCATATTATATATTTTGTTAGTCCAAATATCAAATGTAAAAGATCAAACATAAGTTTCAAATGACATTCAAATCATCATTTTTAAGTTACTTACCCTAAACCTCATGCATAATTATTTATAAATAAATTTTAATTATTTTAAAATTAAATTCTCATATTAAATGGCGTGGAATGTAAACAACTTATTAAAATGAGATGACTCGGTCGAATCTCCCCTATTCTTGACTCGGTACTTCAACCAAATGAGATGACTCAGGAGAATTAAGAGTCAACTTGGAGAGTTTTTCAACCGTGTGTTGTAACTCTCTGGTGTCCTTAATTACTAGAAATGGACCATGCCCATAATTCTTAAAGTGGGCCAACATAATTTCTAAAGGCAGGTCCCTTGTGATTTCTAAACGGTGGGCCCCATGGTATAAAAATTTCTAAAATTATCCCTATATTGTAAATTTTAAAGGTGGGCTCTATGCATTACTAAAAGTTGGCCGTCACATAATTCCTAAAAATGGTCCCAATGTCGTAATTCCTTAGAGGTGGGCGTCACATAATATGTAAAGATGGACCTCCATGTATTTCTAAAGTGGCCCACATAAATCCTAAAGGTAGCCCCCGCTTTGTAGTTTCTTAAAGTGGGCCCATACAATTCCTAAAGTGGGCCCGATATTATTTCTAAAGGCGGGACATGCTTGAGATTTCTAAGAAACAAAGCCTGGTATTATAATTTCTAATGGTGGGCCCCACATAATTTCTGAAGACATGCCACACCTGTAACTTCTAAAAATAAAGCCCCACATTCTAACTTATTATGGTGGGCCCACACTCTACAATTTCTACAGGTCGGCCCCATTCTACAATTTCTAAACATGGGCTCCATTTGCTCCAATTTTTAAACATGGCCCCCATGTATTTCTAGACGTAGAACCCACATAATACCTAAATGTATGCCACATGTTGTAATCCTAAAAGTAATTCCCAAGTAATTTCTAAAGGTAGGCCGCACGTACCACATTGCATTCACAAGTATAGTTCCAGTCCTGAATAGGGAATTTATAGAATTTAGGATACATGAAATTCTCAAAAAAAATTCCAGCATAAAGTGAAACAAAGAATTAAGGAATATATTGACAGAATTCAGCATCATTTCAAAACTTAAACATCTAAATTCCCTTAGAAACCACTAGATAGAAATTCCTGCAAAGAAACAGGACTTAAGTAGGGATTCTCATGTCCCAACCCCGATCCAGCCCCACCTGCTTTGCACTGAGCTTGTATTAATGATAAAAAACCCAAAGCACAGCCCACGCTGTTTGTAATTTACTAATAAAATTTTCAAAGAATTTCTAAAAAGTGCAAACAACTAATAAAAGTTTGATTCATCCTGGTCCGAATTGACTAAATGGGCAGGCTTGGACCTGACATTCACAGCCCATGTTAGGCTTAGGCCGTTAGGCTGAATGTGTTTCTAAAGTCAAGCTAGGCTAGGTATGCCTCAGTCAGGCCCGACTAGGGCCATGAACAATCCTAGCCCTAAGTGTTTAATTGCGACTCAAATATTCTATTTTGTACATATTTACACAAGGGCCATTTTAGGCAAGGGATGTCTCTCGTCCATGCAGATGGAAGCCCTCACCTTGGATTAGGGTTCAAAAAAGATGAGAAAAATATCATACTCATTTGATGGATGTAACCCATGATTTGAGGCTTATATTAAATCTAATTGTAGATGTAATTTGGATGAGCTTTGACAACTCATGAGGTTAGTTAGTGTGGTGGGTTGGGTTAAATGTTAGGTTGAGGCCACATAGAAAAGCTCTCATGGATATCCTAAAAATAAAAAAAAAACTGTTTTTAACATAATATTTGCCATTGCACATATGACTTGCACAAACAAGTACGAAGATTTTTCCTACAGGAAGTTTCTATGTAGATATCACAATGGGCTCCTTTAATTTAATTTAGTAGTGTCTTGATTTTTCTTTAGATTCTCTACCCTCTTTGATTGTTGGATCCTGATGTCTGCATGCGGATTCTCCATTAGAAGAGAATGTCATTCTCTATGTATATTGATATCAATAATATTTTTTTACCTATGGGACTCCCTTATGTGAATGATGTGGGATTTTCAATCCATACCATCCATAATAAATTAAATGCGTTGACCAAAATCACCTTTGGTAATGCATTAATATACATACATTTATATGCTACTGTGTAATATACATACAGTGTGGTTGTGGTATATAGCTGACCAGACCCAAATTGCATTCAATCAGAGAATTTAGAATTCAGGTCAGCTTTTATTATGTATGTTCCGTGTTTTTATTTATTTATTAATCTACTATTATTATTATTATTCCTTTTTTTGGTGGTTTTGTATTTCAACCACTCTCAGCTAGACATGGCTTAGTCACTTGGATTGGCCATAAAGCCAAATATTCAATGGAAATTGATTCTTAAGAAGCTTTAATAAGCTTTACCAAACAAACAGTTTTAATAAGATTCCCGTCTACTCAATAATATGAAATATTGGGGCCAAAATTGCAAAAAAAAAAAAAAAAAACACCCTAAATCTTATAGAATATAAGATTTTTGGAGTTTTTTACATTGACTCCTCCAAGGAATTTCTGCCCGCGCCCCCCCCCTCCCCAAAAAAAAAAAAAAAGGGTCTGTTTTCTGGTTCTGCCACTGCTTGAGTAACTTGCTGTGAATTGGATCCTTCTCCACCTCCATAGTATTTGCGGTTACTTCCACTGATTGGGTCTTTGGCCTTGCATTCATCCATGATCCAGTGAATTTCTTTTTCTTTCTGTCCCTTTTTGTAAAAAGAAAGCCTTCATTAAAATGACAACACAAAGAACAAATCAGCAACCAAAAGCACCACACCCCTAACATTGTAAACAAAAGACTCCCTATTCCCAAGATCATCCAAACCCTAAATATAGGACTGTTTAGCAGGCTCATGCGCATACACCTTGAGTCTCCTAGTCCTTGATATATGAGAAAACACTAAAATCAAACCTGCTAGCATAGAACTTAATATCAACCAATTTGGGTGTAGAGACCAATCATCCATCCCATCAATAGCACGAACCACCTCCACCGCATTAGAAAACACATGAACTCTAGAGAAACCTAGCCTTTTGACTTTAATAAGGGATACTGGAATAGCTCTCGTCTCTACTTCTTTGAGGGAAGAGACTTCTGGTAAGCCAACAAACCATTCAGCCACACAACAAATCCAAAAAACGGATTTATTAAGGCACTTTGTCCAATCAGTTGTCTTTTGTCCAGCCAGTGGTCTTCCTAACCAACATTTACATGATAATTAGTAAATTTAGTAATTAGTTTATGTATACATTGGAAAGTAACTTAATCAACAATTTAATTGGAAAGAAAATAGAAATTCAAGCCAGATCCGCCTAAACCTGCTTTGCGCTGAGCTTGTATTAATGATAAAAAGCCAAAAGCACGGCCATGTCAGTTGTAATTTACTAATAAAAACTTTCAAAGAATTTCTAAACAGTGCAAAAAACTAATAAAAGCAAAAAGCACCACACCTCCCTAACTTTGTAAACAAAAGATTCCCTACCCATAAGATCATCCAAACCCTAAATATAGGACTATTTAGCAAGATCATGCGCATACACATTGAGTCTCCTAGTCCTAGATATATGAGAAAACACTAAAATCAAACATGCTAGAATAGAACTTAATATCAACCAATTTGGGCGTAGAGACCAATCATCCGTCCCATCAATAGCACGAACCACCTCCACCGCATTAGAAAACGCATGAACTCTAGAGAAACCTAGCCTTTTGACTTTAATAAGGGCTACTGGAATAGCTCTTCTCTCTACTTCTTTGAGGGAAGAGACTTCTGGACTATTAGTCGATCTTATATAAGCCAACAAACCATTCAGCCACACAACTAATCTAGAACCGGACTTATTAGGCATGAACCCATCAAGATTCAAAACTTATTAAGGCACTTTGTCTAGTCAGTGGTGTTCCTGACCCACATTTACATAATGATGAGTAAATTTAAGTATTCGTTTACGTATATATGAGAAAATAACTTAAGCAACAGTCTAACTGGAAAGAAAACAGATCTCAAATGCAAGAGAATCTTCTAGTCCGTAAAAAATATCTTTCAAGGAATCCTCTCTCCACCATGAAGCCCATTAAATCAAGGGTGTGAATTTTGGATAAACAACCCTAAAATCTCATTCATGTCACATAGCCCACCTTGTATAGTAATTATCCTCAATTTAGTTACAATCTAATTGATTTACGAAGTTAGATTGATATGATGTTAGAAACCAAATGGTTCATTGCAAATATAAGCAACTTCTCTCGTAAAATCACTTTGATAGGAGTAAGATTTGTTTCGATGACTATAAAGATTGGCGTATGATGTGAATGAGTTTAATCAAGCAAAAGTGGAGCCCACATATTTCATGCCTCTTTCTAAGGGCATTCAGTTTTTGGAACCAGACAATCCTTACGGGGGCAACATAATTCTCAAAATGAAGTCCCTTCCAAAACTCCCACATGCTCCTCCACACCCAACAATCTAATATCTAGAATGCCGAATTTAAAGAATTTGAAAGGTTAACACCATCAAATCAAATGATGAATTCTTAAAAATTCACTTCTCAAACAAAAAATCTCAAAAATCAAATGAACAACAGCTGACGTTGAGATCAGAAATACCTAACACACAAAATCTCCATGTTTACTTGGGACACCCATTACAAACATGCTTCATACACCCTCTCCTTTTCTAATAACTATTTTAGGTGAGTGGGGTTCGACGTGTTAATGAGGCTGATGTTTTGACACATATTGATACCTGATTAGGAAGACCTAATAATAATGGAACCCGATGGGAAGGGAAGTCTCCTTCCAATTTCCTAATGAGGGAAAGCAATGGGGTGAATAGAATACTCATGGAGGGTTCTGATAATTTGATATTTGTTTAAAGACCCCAATGCGATAATACATTGGCACCCACACTTACTTTATAGCATCTCGAAGGCGAAAAATATGCCTTTTTTCCTATTTGTGGGTACCATGTGTCATGTGAGGGCTATCGTACCATAAAAAGATGGTCAGAATGTCCCCACCACATGAACTTTTCCAAAAATATCTTTCTCAAACACCACCGAATCCATTGCCTTCCTTGTTTCCTATTTGAAGGTACCATCTGTCATGTGAGGCCTATCGTACCATAAAAAGATGGTCAGAATGTCCCCACCACACGAACTTTTCCAAAAATATCTTTCTCAAACACCACCGAATCCAGTTCCTGCCGCTGAGAAATCCCCTCCCCCTCTACACACATAGTACTCTCTCTCTCTCTCTCTCTACGCACATAGTAGTCTGTTTTACTCCCTTTCTATCACAGTCTCACACACACAAACCTTGCCCCATTAGTGCTCTGTTTTCTTTTTAATATCTTATTGGATTCCATGTGGCGGGATCAAGAGACTCAAATGGACACTACTGACCTCACCCATGTTATTTATTCAATTATTATTACATAATATGTAGTATGTACGAAAGTGTTCAAATGAGAGGTGCCACTCACGATTCTTTGATAGAGGTAATATTTTTTTTTTACCTTATGGGATCTACCCACCATCAATCCACCCCTTCCACAGTGATTAACTTCTCATAAATAAATATGATATATATAATACCAACACACTCATGGTAAAAGAAAAAAGAAAAAGAAGTATGATATATATAATAATTTTATGATAAATATGATTGGCTCTAAATCACTTAGAATGATTTTTACCCTCCAATGCTCACCCTGTTTGTGGAAACAAAAGTCTACTCACTTTTACATTTTTAGGAAAGTCTCTACTTTCCTTATATCCTCAAAGAGAAGTTTCTTTTTTCTTTTTCTTTTTTTTTTCTTTTTTTGAGGATTCACAAAACCAATCTGAAATTTTTTTTATTTTTTCTACATAAAACCGTTTGTATTAAATTATAGAAGACAATTCAAGCTTGTTTGGCATCTCTACTTTTATTCTGACATCAAAACAAGAGGTTAAAGCTTGTATTTTCACAAACCCGGGAACTGGGCCTTTCATTTTAGGAGGATATGCCTCTACTTCCCTAAAGTAGGTAGATGGTAGAATCATGTGCCAAACATTTTAATTTTCCAAAACTTTAGTCACTTTAGACATTTTGACAAATAGAGATGCCAAATATGGGCAAAGTCCGCAAATTATGCAAATGTCCCCCTAAACCTTCGACAACAAAGAAGAGTAGAGGGATAGACAAATATGACTACTAGATAAAGGGTCGGCCCATTGCCAGTTCAATAAATGATCTTAATCCATAGTTTGAGGGCACAATGTTCAATTGAGATTAATGCTAATTTATAGGAATAGGTGTGTCGGCCCAATACCGGTTCGATAAATAATCTCAATCCACAGTTCAAGGGCACAATGTTCAATTGAGATTAGTGCTAATTTATAGGAATAGGTGTGTGTAGTATTATTGGTATTCAAGAGTTTTTGCATAAAAGTTTTTGCACCGGGACCTAAAAATGTGACCTAAGACAGGTTTTTTTAAGTACATACTCACACATAGACTTACACACATTACACAAATCCTGGACTCCCTGTGAAAAGGAAGATGCCTTAGCGTTGGTAAGAATGGAATAGATATTATATGGGTTAGTTCCTCACCTTCTTTTATGTAAAGAAGTACTGAACATTTTTTAAGAAAAATTATTAAAGTTTTCTAGTCGAGAGGCATGAAAACAGACAGATTTAAGATATATAGGCCCCTTTGTTTCACGGATTGAGTTTTTAAAAGTTGTAAGAAATATAAAATCAGCTAAAATCAAAGAAGTAAAGATAAATATCGATAGTTGACTATCAAATAACCTCCCTTCGATCGAAAAGTGAAATATAGGCAAATGGAAAACCAATACTCAGCCATCACCTGGTAAGAGTCTATATTCTAAAAGAATTCTTAAGTGCATATGATGTATTAACAATTCTAAGAAATGTATTTCTACAATTGGCTAAAATTGAAAAACAAAGGTAAAGATTCATAAATACCATCTAATGATCTTGCCTTTAGTGAAAACGAATTGAGGGAAGTTGGCGAATGAACATCCAACTATCACTCTAGTAAACCAAATCAATTTTAGGAAAAGCAGGCTTCCACCTACATCTCCACCTTCTATCATTCACCCCTTACCTTTTTACTAATGCTCTGACTGAACCTATTTTTACCATGGATTCCTAGAAATTCAATTCCACGCAAATTAGGCTCATATGCTTTCTAAGTTTTACTTCTCTCTTGGCAAGGCAGAGTGGGAGTAGGGTAGTAATGGGTATCTGATTCACCCGATTACCTGAAAGTTCCGACCTGAAAAAAATCAAAGCTGAAACTTATTTTAGGTTTCGATTCATAAACGGGTCTGGGTCCAGGTCCGAAACCTAATAGGTTCTCTCCTAACAAGACAGAGTGGGAGAGGGCTTCGGTTATCCTTAAAGGGATGGAGGTTAATTTGTTTTGGCCTTTGTTGTAGTCTCGTTTTGTCTACTCTTGTTGTTTCTTTTCCCTTTTAATGAATTATCATTTTTTACTAAAAAAAGATTTCCATGCAAATAAATTGGCCCACAGAGACTTTTAGTCAGAATTATAAATCTACTACTAAAACTACCCTCTATAATACTGTACTATCAGCAGCATAGCAGCAGAAGGAAAAGAAAAAAAAGCACCCCAACGAAGTCACAGACAAGGCTGGTCATCTCTCAAAAGTCTAAGCTAGAATTTTCTTCACTTGTCATTACACTGTTTATTTGAACATGCTCAGGAAGCTAATTAGGCCCATCATCACACGTTCACACGTGAGAAAGGAACATGGAAAGCCTGAGGTCTCCATCTAAAAAAGTTTTCTCCTTGGACAACTTGAGGTCCTCTTTGGCATGCTCTGGCATTCAGAAATATAAAACGCGCTTTCCATTTAGAACTTGACTTTTCTCCAAAAGGGTTTTGATTGTACGAGGAGAAACATGTGAGCCCTATTTGACAAACATTAGGTTATGCTTATGCATTCACACACTCATGGCTTGTTTGTATAAAATGGCTTCCCCGGCGACGCAAGTTTTTCCCTCTTGTTGAAAATGCATTTCCTCGTTGAAAAAAAGAAAACTTTTTGAGACCTTCCTCGATGTAAAGTACTTGTGGGCGGATCACGAACTCTTCCTTGAAGGGGGCTTTCCTTGAAGGGGGCTGCTATGTAGAAATAAAATTTGGGAGTTTTCACACGCTTGTTTTTGTGTTTGTGCGTGCGTGTGCGTGTGTGGGGTGGGGGGGGGGGGGGGTGGGGGGGGGGGGGTTGTTTAAGTAAAAAACTTTAAAATTTCTTAAAACCACAAGGGGTTGTTTGAAACTCTTTTGGAGGGGCCACAGTCCCTACCCACCCTGCGTTCCACGGGGTGAGTATGAGCTCAGAAAACTCCGCTTCTTTTCCACATATACGCTGTTGCTGTTGCACAATAGCGTCTTTAGGTGACAATATATGTATGGATGCTAAACACATTTGCCATGAGTCAAAAGTAAGGGGTTTGAAAACCTCAAGTAGCCTATAAGGGGTTTGAAAACCTCAAGTAGCCTGTGGGGCTGCATGCATCTAACACATCCCAATCTGACCCGAATCTTATATGGTTCAAGAAATCCGAACCCACACTAGGGCCGGCTTGGTTGAGATCATTATTACAAACTCCCTACAGAAATGCGGAGCTTGTCCTGGGAATGCAAAGAAAATTTTGAAATGAGGTTAGTTTAAGTATTATGGGGCATGCAAAGAAAATTTTAAAAATTCCAAATTCAATAGTGGGTGTAGATAGAAAGAGGGTGTGCAAAGAAAAAATAGAGGGTGCATTTAGAAGCTCTCGATGGAATTTACTAAGCTGATTAAGTGAAAAGTTACCTTTGGCTTACTGAACTCTGTAATTCAAAATGCTCTTTTGCAATTAGCATTTTGGAAATCCCACTTCTTTGTACATGATCTGAAATTCTCCAAATTCTCTAGACAACATATCCTTAAATGCTCGCAACCCAATAGCCTCTAAGTTAGTCGAGGTTGAACCGTGTGATAAAATTGGTTGGATACAGCATGTCCCAACCTGCTAAAATTTTCCTCCATCACCACTCTTTGCTACTATCATTTGACCCATGTGACCCGGTACCTGACCAGCGTGGTCTGATGCCTTGTCGAATGGCAACCTACTAGCCCTCCCTCTTTGTCTCTCTCTCTCAACCAGTTTTGCCACCCCTAATTAAAGAGGCAAGCTCTCCTAAGCTCAAGCTTAGGATAAGGTAAGCACAAGTGTGTTGTGGGGCCCACCTAGGGACCCACATGGGGATGGGGTGGGGGGGATTTCAAGGACTCCCTTAGATCTTCCTCTCTGCAAAAAATTAACCCCAACCATGATTTCTATCATCTCCATATAGGCCCAAAAGTTGAATGGTTAATAATCCATTAAGATCATACATAGTCGATCCAATGGTCCAGTGAATTTGGATCTAACTGAAAGTTGGTGCACATAGACAATTTAGACGGGTCATGTGTTTGGCCCATTTGGATCGCCCAAAGGTGGGCCCCACAAGCATGAGCTTACGAGATTTTATCCTAAACTTGAGCTTAGGAGAGCCTTGCTCCTAATTAAAAGGCCATATGACCAATCATTTTATTGTTAGGATACTATCACTACGTGTTAGGCCTACTAAGGTGGTCGATAACTATCTATGGATAGTCAAGAATGGATGTCTTTGAATTTGGAGAGGAAACGTTCAATGTAAATCTAATCAAATAATTCTAATTTTAAATTGAAAAGCCTCAAAGTTTAATTGTTATATATCGTATAAATTTGTTTAGTCAATTAAAATTAGATAACATTTTGCGCGAAAAAAGATAGAAAACTTTATAGGCCATGTTTCTTCTGGAATAGTTTTCTGAGCATGTTTCGATATAAATAGTGAGACACTTCTATTCAAGTCTAAGCCATTTATTTATTGAGGGTGGTTTACAAATTGAATTTCGCTTAACTACATCACCAAATTAATAATGTGCATGATAAATTGATGATGATCCTTTAGTACCTTACTACTTGTCCTTTTAATTGAATTTTTCCATGGCTTTAATTTATTGACTGCATTAGAGACAGCCACTCTCATTCATGTTCTCATGCTCAATAGTCCCTTGTTTGATGATCTTTTTCTCTCCATTTTGTTGTGCTCTGTTTGAAGGCATACTACCATCACATATTTTCCTAAGATAGGTCAGTCTTAATCATATTAAGAATCATATAAAAAATTGTTTAGACGTGCCCCTAAATCTTGAGCAATGGTTTTTGCCCATCTCTACCCAAGGGAACACCGGAGCAGATGTTTTTCCAACTTATCAACTGACTGTTATAACAGTAATTTGGGATAAAGAAACCAGACAAACGTGGTATAGGTCCAAAGAAATTTCAAACCACATGCAACTTGTGTATCCAAAACATAGCCAAAGAGAGGAATTTCACTCTCAAAGATGACGAGGTGTGATTATTCACATTGACCCACAAGTGAGACCTTTTGTTCAATGTACCACTACCCACGGCTGTTTGGTGCAAGACATATGGGGGTGGGGGGCTCAACTTGTTTCAATGATTAGTACACATGTGACAACATGTCGATTTTGAGAGATTTTGGATGCACACCACTTTTTTTTCGTCCACGCTCACGATTTAAAATATATATATTACCAATATACCCCTAAAGAAAATCCCCAAACTACCCTTGTCTCCCTGTCCCTACCCTCTCTCCCCCTCTTTTTCTCTCTCTCCATACCCTCCGCTGCATGCCACCTCCCTCTCTCACTCCTTCTGCCTCCCCCTCCAGCGGTGTTGCCCAAGGGCGTGGTGGTAGCTGGGGTGGGGGTGAGGTTAGTTTAGGAATTTGGAGGGGGGTCTCATTTCTCTCGGCATTTAGAAGGTTCTCAAGAAGTTTTTGAGGTTGGTCATTCCTCAATCTTAAGGAGAGATTTAAGGATAGTTGCAATCAATTAACTAAAGTAAATCATTTCTTGTCTCCATTTTCTCTCCCACAATGGAAGCTTGATGGTTTATCCTATTAAAAAAAAAAAAAAAGCCTATCTTTACAACTACTTAGATTTGGTCATCTTGGCCATCCATTGGATACAAATAGGAGTCGGTCCCACCGCATTTACATTTAAAAACATGATGTGCTCAATTTTATGTAAGGACCCACTTCTATTTGAGTAGAATTCAGGAAAAGTACAATCAAGAAGAGGTCATTTATTTTAAGTAGCATCAATTTCATATATAATGGGGCTATCGGTGGTGTGCTCTCAACCATCCATGCCTATCATAGGCATTGCGACCCATCAAACAACCACAAGTAATCAATCAATTGGTTTTCAACCATCCTAGTCTACCATAGAAATTATGGCCCATAAAACGATGACAAGTAAACAACCAATAAATTTCATTAATTAATTATGGGTAGTTTGGTTTACATGTGATTAATTTGATATGGGCCCTACTTTGATTACAGTGAGATACAACTTTTAGTCATAAAGCAAGGAGTGATTATTATTTTGATTGGTTAGGATCATTATGGTGAGCTCGATTAATTTTTTGCATTTGAAATGTCCTCAAAGTTTGAGAAATGATGTCTTTAAAAGTATTGAGTTATTTTCAAATTTAGGATTTTTTTGAATATTTGTAAAAAAAACTCTGCAAAAAATATATAATCTAATTTTTAAATGATAAGTAAAAGAATTAATAATTATAGAAATATTTTTGGTCGCCTCTACAAAAAATTCTTGGTTTCACCGCAATTAGTTGACTATTGCTTGCCCCTCCTGGTAGAAAATTTTAGCTTTGCCATTGTTTATCTGAGGTTCTGACCTTGACAGCTAACAATCAATAATCCAGTCAAAGATTCTATTTCTTTAAATCTTTTCTAAATTATTTTTTTTATCATATATAGGTGCTTCAAGTCGGTGTAAATTTATTTTTTAATTCCTAGGAAAATTATGTTAAAAGCTAATTTAGGTCAACCAGGAAAAAGACGGTGGTGGATGATATAATCTAATTAAAAGTAATTGTTTGAGTTTTTGGTAACAACTATAAGGGCCGTGTTCTTCTAAGAGATAACTCTTACAGATCACTGTGAGAGATAATCTTTTTTACCACTGTGCGGGACACTCTATGACAAGTCCAACCCCTTTATAAATTTGATGCAAGTAAATACCTCTTACGCATTAAATTCCATCAATTTGTTAAGCTACATTCTTCATGACATTTGATTTGATGGCAATTATAATTCAGGTTAGTTTTGAATTTAGGTAAGTGCTAATTCTTGATGGGTGAGTGAGTGTAAGAGGTCGGATTAGTTATGGGGAATCCCAAATGGTTAAAAGGATTACCATTCACCCAAACATTTCTATATAAAAACTATGCAATTCGATTGTGTTCTGGAACAAGTCTATGACCCCAAGCCATCAAAATACGTTGAAAAATAGTCTAAATCAATTATTGGTGTAATTGTAAAAATTCAGATTAAGGGTAATTTGTGTCAGTTTTTCTTTAGATTTATGAGATTTTTATTGGGAATATCCATCTTAAATACGTAATCAACTGAATTATGAATAAATCTTGAGTATTTTCACAAAATGCTTTGTGCCAAAAGTACATTTTTCTTGTGGTGAAAATGCCCTTATGTGGCAATATTGAACAAAAATCTATCAAGGAACTGTGCAACTTTTTTCTGTATAGGAAGTTCGAGTTTTCTATCTCAACTACCAAGTAGATGGTCCTCTAAGAACTGCTCCTTACCCCACTGGTAAGGAGTTGGGTTCTTATTGGGGAGGTGACCTCCTTATATATTCTTGCATATGTATATGCGGGCTTTCTTCCCACCTCGGTGGCCTTCCTTCTCGGGTGTGTCCGGCTTTCTTCCCACTTAGGTGGGCTTCCTTCCTGGGTGTACTAGGTTCTATATAATTAAGGAAAAAAAAAAAAAGGGCTGGGGTACAAAAAAAAAAAAAAAAAAGTAGATGGTCCTCTACATATTTTTTATTTTTATTGTTTTGGTAAAGGATAAATCCATATCAAACAAAGAAACAACCAAACAACTGCATCACAGAAGCAAACCAGTAAACCTTGTTCCAAACATTAGTCTTATGAAAGTAAGACATCTTGGGCAACTTAGTTTTAAGAAAGTAAGACATTACACACATTCAATCATCCCATATCATTATAACTGGTTTCTTATATCCCAGGAACTATGAATGTGGTCGTGCACAATTTTGCAACAAAAAACTTACAGGGGTGACGGGGTTAGGATGTCTTCCATAGCCTAGTTTGTAGTTCTCTCTGGTTGGTTGTTTCTTGTATTTCTTTTTCCTTCTGTTCTCTTGTTCCTTTGTTTGCTCTGATGAATTCTTCTTTTACCAAAAAAAAAATCATTATAATTAATAGGTTTTGTAGTTTCAAAAAAAAAAAAAAAAAAGAAGAAGTCGAAGGAAGAATACAAACAAGCAATGAAACAAGGTGGGGTATTCCGAATAAGGACCACCAGCGAAGAAGAAGACATAGGAATGGCTGGAGTGAGTGACAGACAAGAACATTGAAGAAAAAGGAAAATGGAAAATAGGGTTGGGGGCATTGGGTAAAAACCCATATGCGTCACGAAATTTATCTTAGCCAAGTGGAATAGTTTTCTGCATATGGATCAATATAAATAGTAAAACACTTCTATTCAAATCTTAGCCTATAATGCAGGATACTTCAAAATGGGCAAGGTATCGTGTTATATCGTATTCGATACTTCACTTTTTACGTGTAAAATTAACGTCCCTCCTATGCCCACAGCGTGTCCCAACCGTATCCATGCCGTATCTGGGCATCGTAGATCTTAGCCATTTATTGAGGAAGGTTTGCAAATTGAGTTTTGGCTAAACTTCATCATCTAATTAATAATGTGCAGAACAAATTAATGATGATCCTTTAATATCTTACCAATGGTCCCTTCAACTGAATTTATCCCCGTCCTTAATCTACTGACTACATTAGAGACAACCTTGCTTTCGATGGTCTCACTCTCAATAGTCTCTTGTCTGATTATCATTCTCTCCGATCAAATATTGTATATGACCATTGCGCTTATTGACCCATTTCATTCTGTTTGAACTTTTGCTGCTAGTAATTCCACCATCACATACTAATCCCAACATAAACCAATCTTTTATCGTATTAAAGAAATAAGATTTGATGCCATATAGATACTCAATAACATTACAGAAACCTTTCAAATCATAAGAAGAGTATGGAAGTATCACTGAACACACACCATGTTACTCAAATGTCATAAATTATATAAAGAAAAATGTTTGGATGTGAAAGTGGACCAATGTTTTCCCTACCTATCAGCTGCCTGTGACGGCAAGAATTTGGAACAAAGAAACTAGACAAGTCTCGCATGGGTCCAAAGAGATTTCTGAACATGTGCAATTTTTGCATCCAAGAAGAGCCAAAAGGAGCAACTTTTCTCTTTGAAATATGACCTTGCTTGATTCACATTGACAAACAAGTAAGGCTCTAATTCAATGTACTGACCAAGTGCTGGACAACTCACCTCACCAAGACACTTATCCGAGGTTATGTCCTTGCCATTGTCATTGCCACCCAATCATCGAATCAAAAACTTTCTAATTTATTTTATCATATAGGTGATTTATACTGATTATACATTTATTTTTTTTCCCCCTTCTTTGAGAATAAGGTGAAAAACTAAATTAGGTGTAACAGGAAATCGCGTGTTGGATGATCCAAGCTAAACAGGGGCGATGGCATCCATCTTTGGTAAGGGTTGTGAGCCCATACTTTCCTACTTAAAAAACTATGAAAGTCTCTTTTGAACCATTCAATTGTGATTCTCCTCACCAGTAACCACTATACTCACTCTGCTTAGACAGGGAGATACAGCAAGACATCAAAGGAGTTTGGAAAATAATCTATATGATTGGGCCCAATGGGCTTCCTAAGAGGAATTCACCAGTTAACTCATTACTATCAAACTCAGCCCAGCCAGACCATTATCCTTTGTAGAGAACTGCTCTCAACAAATAGCTTATTGGGGTTTTGATGTTCAGTTGGAGGGTAATAGTGTATACATAGTATTTGTGGACTTATCTTTATAATTTATTATGCCATGATCATCATCTTAAACTCAGCTTTTTAGGACGACGTGTTTGGTATCTCTACTATTTTTCTAACAGATCCATCCAAATCAGAGCAGTAAAATGAAAAAAAAAAAAAAAAGCAGGCTAAGGCTCTTATATTCTCAAGCTAAAAAATGGGGGCCTTCATTTTAAGAGAATTTGCCTGTACTTACCTATGGGGCACACATGCCCTTCTACTACAATCAATGTAAGCCCTTTACACTCGTTAGATTTGCATCCACCCTAAGTTTACCCTCATCCAAATGTCGACGCCCTTGACTTCATGATGACAAATTTGGCACCCATCCCATTTTATCTAACATCTAGGATTTAGTTTTGAAGCCTTTAAAATTGTAGCTCTCTTGATTAGATGATCACCATATTTTTTTGCTACAGGTAAGCCATAAGGAGACCTTTTCAACCCTTGTCCAACTGGCACCCACCATTAGATGGAATCCACTAAAGATACCTTCGTAAATCATTGAATTTAAAGGTCATAAATCAAGATTTAGAATGATCTAATGGAGTTAATGTTTTGTTCACTCCTAGGCCTCATTGTGGTTTTGCCCTCCCCAACCCTCATGATAGGCAAGACCACTGACCAAACCATCCTTATCTGCAACAGTTCTCAGATGAACAAAGCACACACTTACAAGAAGATGGCATTTTATATAGCCCAACAGGCCTTTGTTAGGATTCGGCCCAAGTTTCACCACAGATATTTCACCTAATGGCCAAATATCTGGGGCATCCTGCTAGAATAGACTCAGGTACTGATGGGCTCGGACCAAAACTAGGCCCATTCCACACCTAAAGTATAGGTAATTTCATCTCTATATGTAAATGGCGATTCAGGTTCATGCATTTGGATAACATAGTTACTTGTAAATCATAGTTGTTTTTATGGTTTTGTTCTTTGCCATCGCCAATTAGCGATAATTATAAGAGCTTTTTTTTTTTTTCCACAAAAAGGCCTCTATATGTTCTTATAACCTCAAAAAGACTCCTATGTTTTTTGGTTTTAGAAAAACCCTCATTGACTAACGGTCAGCCTGTGCAAAAAGCAAATAGACAATCCAATTTTTCGTTTTTGACCAACTTACCCTTGAACTAAAAGATAAAAGGAAAATCTTTTCCCTTATGCTTCGAGGGCCTAAAACCAAAGGCTATGATCATTTGAATGGCTTGATGATCCAAGTGTTCTTTTATTGCCATGCCTCTTTTAGTCATCATGCATCTAGGTAGGCCCTACTAAACTAAAAGTAACTTTAGATACTGAAGTTTGTTAAGCTTAAATGAAGGGTGTCTCTGTCATTTGTTCATGAAAAATAACAATCATATGTTACGCCATCAAATCAAGGGCCGGCCCTTTTTGAGGTCGTGAGAAAATATAAGGGCCTTTTTGTAAAAAAATTCTAATTATAATATCAAGTTGTCTTAACGCAGAGCGGTTAAGTTCCAAAGATCCAAATAGATCTGTAAATTCTCAAGAATTTAGTAAAAAAATGACCAGAATCTAGGCCTTTGGGGGTCATTGTGAAAAAAAAAAGTTCTGGGGGGGGCGGGGGGGGGGGGTGCCTTCTGCTAAAAATGCCTTTAAAGTCCATAAAACTCCTCAACATTCTGTATAAATTAAGCAACCAGCTCTATATCCATTTTGATTTTCTTCTATGTTGCTAAAATTGCTGTGAGCACATCTTCAACAATCAACACAGTTCTCATCCACACATCACATCAGCAAGGCACAAACTTCTGTGAGTTGTGCATTGTGGAATATAAGCCAATCCCTTTGGCATCTGACCTAATGCTTGGTTCTGTCCTTCCCCACTCTAGTCAAAAGCATCCTACTGTACTTGGTTCCTCACTCAACCAGTTTCTATGGTTCATTTGCTTCTTTCCTCTCCTTTTCACTTTTCCTCTGATAATGGCCAGTTGTCATTATACACTGAATGTGACAAGGAATTTCAGTGTCTGAATAGCCTTTCTTTGATGCTCAAATCATCTAATCATGGGGTTAAATTATGGTTATGATCAATAGAACTGCCCCCTCATTGGGCATCTGATTCACACTAATGCACTATGGTGGCATCAACTGGGGGCCATCAATGTTCCCCATGTATCAGTCATGGGAATCAGATTTGGACGGTTGGTTTTCGGTCTATGGCCCATCTATATAGCAGTTTCGGAGTTTGAATGGTCGGGATCGATTATCATTTTTCGATTGAACGATAGGGATGGATTATACACTGAGTTTCAATGTTATAGAAGAATAATCCCACGCGGATCAGCCTTGATCTATTTTATAAAGGTCTCCTCATCTTAAGAAACCAACCTTAAGGGGACAAGGCTTGGCAAAGTAGAAAGACTAAAAGGAAACCAAGGATGTCACCATCTAGAGATGATGCCGTGGGGCTGGTGATCACCAAAAGGCTTAGCGCATAGGCAGATCATTGATTTATTTCTTTTATTCTGTCGCTTGCTGTTTTCGTTATATAACTGATGTGAGAGGGGATTTCTTAAGTACCAACAATCAGATGTGAGCTTTCCATAAAACCAATCTCCAAATTCGTTGCAGCATTTTGAGGTTTTTAAGGAAATGATGGGAGAGATTTGCAATTTCACAATGCCTGGAGGAAGGACCGTTTCAATCTCGTCTGCGGTCATGTGGGGCCCGCACACATCCAATGGGGTCATAGTGCATGTAAGGAAGGGGTTTGGACTTCAAAAAAAAAAAAAAAAATTTTGAAATATCCAAAATGAAGCTCCATAGGGAATGGAATATAGTGATATAAATTATAAGGATGAGAAAGCCACACATTTTGGCTGAGGAGAGAGGGGACGTCTGTGATCAATGTTAGTCGTGGAGTCCATTATGCTTTGAAGAATGGATGTGAGAGGATATGTGACTCTTTTCATTAAATAACTCAAATGTCCATCACTGTGGGGCTTCTTCATGTACTTGATTTAGTTAAAAAGAATCTGTAATTGTCCCTCTCTCGAGTCTCAACCTCAGGGGGACCACTGGCCTTCCCTGACCCAAGTGCCAAGGTCACAATTATCACTCAGGAAAACAAGGACATCAATGGACCTCCTATTGGCAGGTTAGACAACCCAAAAAGTTTGGATATTGACCTGATCCCCTTCATAACCTAGTGCATGTTAAGTTTGGTCCTGACCCATACAGTTGACACATGTCTACTCCAGGCCTGGGTACACTGAACGCTCATTGGGTGTGAGTCTGGATATATAGAACAATCATTGGGCACCATTCTGACCCACCTTATAGTGCCCCACATCTTTACATCCCTGATCATAAAAGGATTCAAATCCTAAGCCTCTGAAATAGGAATGTCTTGCTTGCCACTCTCATTAAAATAACACCCACGCCATGGTTCATAGGATTAGTTAGCCTATCAAATATAATACGACTTTGATATTTAACCATCTATGAAAAACTAGGTTATTGGAAGTTGTCAAGCTATGTAATTAATATATGAATGGCCAATCGACAGTCAAGTAGAATCTTAGAGAAGTGAGAACATCCAACAAACTTGCTAATTTGAATAGGCAAATCTCAAAACCTTCTTATATCTATCAAATTCTACGTTTTATATTTTATTACAAAAGGTAAGAGAGATATTCCTTATGTGAAAGCTTTAGCAGATCAAATGCCTCCACGGATTTTTCTTCTCTAATAAATGTGGAGATATTTACATATTTGAGGTTATCTCTTGGGATATGTAATTGAAGATGCCATGACAATTAATGTTTTTTTTTTTTAATAATTATGAACACATAAACAGAAAATAAAGATAAATTTTACTATATTACATCTCTCTTCTGATTTTCTCTTGAGTTCTTTTTTTTTTTTTTTAAGAAATTGTTGATATTTTAAGAATGTTGTGGCATTATTGGAAAAATGAGTTGACAAGAGTTGATAGATCACTGAGTCTGCGAGTCAAGATGAGTTCATTTGAGTTGATGGATCACTGAGTTGATGGATCACTGACTCAGTTGGGTCAAATGCATGTAATCGAATCTGGTGAGTGCTCGATCAGACTTGGAGTCTAGTTTTGAATTTTAAAGACACCGATTTGGACAGGCTTACCAATCTTGCCTCAGGCCCAATTGAATCGGGCTGGGCCTGATGATGCCAAGATCTAGGGCTTTAGCAAGTAAAATCAGAGGGAACATGATGTTAAAATAAACATGTCACATATTAATATAGGAACTGCAACTTCAAAACTTGGTTTAAATGCCATCTTAAAAGAATGCTGATGAATACATACACCAACAACTCTTTTATCAGAAGTGTTTGGTTCAATGATTTTAGGCCTTGCATTTCTCCCATTTTCTCTTTTTAAGTCCCTTGTTCACTTCATTTCTTTCATCTTCTTCTTGACAGAGTCATTGTCAGAATCCATGTGCTTCATCACTTGTAATTTTCCCTTTAACTGCTCAATTTCTAGCTCCAATGCTTGTTTACTATCCAGCTGTTCCCCTAGCTTTAGTATTCTTATTTAAAGTGTCCTTGGTTGTGCATTTTCTGCTGTGCTTTTAGAGTTTCATGATCCTTGTTTTGGCTCTAGGCACAGTTTGCTATGGTCTTTACTCCACCTTCATTTCTCTAATAGGAGCTACTTTTATCAATAACAGAGAGAGAGAGAGAGAGAGAAACTCTGCTTCTAAGCATCTCTAAAAATAGTAGTTTGGAGTAACTCCCCCCACACTGGGATAATTTAAGAAAATAAAGGATTTTCAGTGGAATCTAAGGAGAAATAGTTTTCCTCTTCCATTAAGAAAAGCGCTGCACCACAACAAAAGATTTCTGCATGTGGAGAGTTGGAACATTTTCCACACCAATGCAAAATCCTCAACAATACATAGATGTATCCTTATGTATATTTGAGTGCGGATCCCATCTTTCGTAAAAACAGAAGGATATTATTTCATCCAATCCTAAATCGCCGACTATATAAAATCTCTTTCTTGATTTTCTCATTCCAAAAAAGCAATTGAGAGGGTGCAATTTTCGTAAAAACAAGAGATCCAGACTCAAATATGTGTAAGGACACGTCTATGTATTTCTATTCAGAGTGTTTTGAAATCAAAGTAGACTGAGGTCTCCACTGTAAATGGGAGCTCGAGTAAGGCTCTAAATGGGGTCAATGATGTACCTGGATACTGACCTGATTATTTATTATTGGACCCAAAATCAGTTACAATGGGCCCAACTGATCCGGACTTGAGCTGACCTTGAATTAAAAACTTCACTTTGATGTTATATAAAAGAAAAAGAAAGAAAAAAAAGGTAAAACCACCATGGGTTGGTGCAGTCAGAAACCCATGAGATCTTGGGCATGTTTGTGCAGCAACATTTTTCAGAAATTTAACTTTTTCACAGATATGTGCTAAGTTGATATTGTTTGGTTTTGAAATTTTTCATGCAAAAGTTCTGGGCAAAAACTGCCATCTTTAAAGATTTTAATGTATGAGAGGTTCTTTACCAAAAAAAGAAAAAAAAGTAGGAGAAGGGGGATAGAGTTAAACTTATGACTTTTTGTGATAAATGTGATCTCTCTATTTTCTCTCCGTCACTACACCCAACAAAAATTAGAGTTTGGACTGGTGCGAAGCTCATAATGGAAGGGGAAAAAAATTAGATGGATTCCCCAAGCCATGAAAAGAATTACATCTACCCATTTCATCCCCACCCATTTCTCAATCACAATTCTAAACCATCTAATCAATCACTAGTGGGCTCTTCTTTGTTCTGTTTGTCTTGTGAGGCCCAGTTATCTCTTGGCACTCTGTTCTTGAAAAACTCTTTTCCTTTTTATTTTATTTTATTTCCTTAGGCGGTTTTTTGGGAGATCAATAATTATCTATTCACCAAAAGAAGAAGAAGAAAATTGATGCAATTTCTGACGCACAAAGTTGTTAACAAACTATGCGATTTCGACTGATTATTCCAAACTATCTGGGTTAAGTTACTCAAGTACAAAGCTACTTCCAGTTCAATTTTTTTTTTTATAATTGGATCCGGATTGGGTTGTACTGAAGCTGATGTGGTTGGGCTGGATGGATTTAAGGAGATAATTGCTAGCTATGTCTTCATACGTTGGGACCTGTTTGGGTCCATGGTGACCAGAGCTCAATTTCCTGGACCAGATACAAGGCTAATGATAAACAGCCAGACCCAACTTCCAGACTGATTAAAAACCCAGTGTGATGTGATATGTTGCTCTTGTTGTTGTAACAAAATTAATCTACCATATTAGCGATCGGCACAACTATGATAAATCCAACCCGCTCATACTATATTCATGTCCCCTTCAAAGGGAACCCACATTCAGTCCTACTGAATTGCACTTCTCCGTTTAATTGATCCATAAACGCGATTTGTTCTGTTAGAGTAAGAAAAATCCAGATCCATAAACGCGGTTTGTAAAATCCAACCAAAAGTAGCGTCTTTTTATGTGCATATTACAGTCATTAATAGCAGGCTAATATGAACTTCGAAAAAATAAATAGAGAATACAAGCTGCATGAGCTCTGTTTTTATATATCCAAAACAAATTTACTATATAATGCACTCGAATACACAGAGTATTAAGGTATTATGACCTGGTTATACCTGGATCCAAACCTGTTAGTAACCAGGCCTAAACTATGGATCTAAGACCAGTCATTAATTGGGCTTAAGAAGGGCCGTCCATACTCAATCTCTTAAAATTCAAGTTTTTTTAAGGCTCATTCATATTCAACATCAGATCTTCCCACTCCCAAAGCCCAGCACATGCTCAGCCCTATCTAAATACAAGGCTCACTGTGAGAAGAGTTTGAAATGTTATGTCCCGTTCTTTTTTCTTGTTCTTTTTTTCCCTAGATGCCACTGGATTAGGAAAGTTTGGAACCTGCACTGGCCCACTATATATCCGTGGAAACGGTGCACTCTTCCACTGAGGATTTAAATTGTTCTTGGGCCTAAGCAAGGCCAAAGTTTTGACTGCCCAGCTCAACTGGGACCAAAGATTCACATCAAGATGCATCCTCTAGATGCAAATTTAGGAGACCCGTCCCAGTTTATGTCACAGATGTTGGGCCAGGAAACAGGATATAGTTGGGCCTTTAGACAGATATAGGTGCTGGCTCGCTCAGGTGGGATATGGGGAGGGCAGAGGCTCAATCCTAGGCTGTAAGTATAAAACACAAGACCCACCAGAGATCTTATATATTGTGCACCAACTGAGGTTCCCTTACCGGATCATCATGGATCTGGATTCTCATGTATGCTTCCAAGTTCCGTTGCACACACTTATGATTGTGTTCGTTGGAGGAGAGAATTCCATACTTTGCGGCGTTTGTGTGGTAGACTGGAATCATGCATGTCTACCTCTCATCAACATCATGATCAAAACTATGTTAGGGATTCCTACCTTGTATAGAAAATTGAAATCCTCTCTATTGAAGAGAATCGGTGCTCTTGTTTTTTCATACGAAAAAGTGTTGCATCAATTAGAATAATTTTCCTCTTCCATCGTGGAATTCTCTTGTTGCACAAGCACACTCTTAAATGACTCTTGGATAACCCTTTCCTCTACCACTTCAGCCATGCACCATGGACCAATGACTCCCCTCCCTTGTGCTTCATCTGTATCCATCCATGCCTTGTGGTCGCAGGAGGGAGAGAGCTTAACCACCTTTTGCATTCACATTGGGCCTTGTCCAATGCACCAACTGCAAGATCATATCTATTGGGCGAATTCAGCGACCACACTACACTGTCTGCCAAATGCAAACATCACTGGTTGGTTCGCCAGACGAAGACCCAACATGTTCCTCCCAATAATCCCAGCATGCATCCATACCACATCCCCAAGCCAGCAAGCCACGGACCATCAGTCCATCATGGCCGGGGGGCTGGTGCCCCTACAATCTACATGCACCCACACCATGCCTAGACCAGTCACATTCCCAAGACCAATGACAAAGGCCTATCGATGAGCCAAATGAACCTCCGGCTCACCCGGAGTGGACCTCACCTGCACCATATGGCCTATTTAGTCCAGCCAATCCCCTGCCCATACCCCTCGCCACCCTTGCGCCCTGGTCAGCCATGCCACATGTCTGCTAACCCTGTGGTCTATGTGATGCTGCACCTCAGCCCTCTTTGTTAGTTGAGGGGAAGGGGACACTATATATATGTAAAAGAAATATGCTAGACCACCTGGTTACTAAACCCCAAAGTCTGCGCACCGAATTTTGTGTGTAGGTACCATTGGGTCACCATGACCATTTTAGACTTCATAGCTGCCATTAAAACACTCGATGGCCACTCAATATCACCATTACTCTATCACTCCACCACTCCACCACTCCACCAAACCTTGCTGGTGCCAACAACTTGTGTTTTAACATCCAACTCCTTGTGCGAGTAAAATTTTGAAACATCCCTTATAAAAGAGTGGTTAGAGCCATTTGGATTTTAAATAAGTAGGCCCACTATCGAGTTCCACTACCCTTCATTCAATGTGACATGAAGGTGGTTAGGTTTGCGATCCAACCCTAAGACGAGGGAGCCCATCCTGCTAAGTGTTGAGCCTTCAAAAAGCCCGGGCTTTTTTTTTTTTTGTTAACATGGGAACCCGCCGACCCCCTTCGGTTGATCGTTGGTAAACCTACGGATACATAGAACCACCCACTAGCACTATGTATCAGGTAAGGCCTTAAAAGGATTCAAAGGTAGGACCTCCAAGTTAAAACTAGACTTCCTAACCATACGAACTTTTTAAGTGTGGATAATTTTTTAAGTGTTTGTTTTCAAAGAATGCTCTTAGGGCCAGGCTTGTATAAAATTTTTGCAGGCTTTCAAATTTGAGAGTCAAGCCTTGACAGTACTAGGCCTGACCTAGCCCTTTTATTTTTTAATTTTATATAATATATTTATATATTTGAATATATACTAAAATGCCCCTTTCAAGGCATTTTTTAGGGCTTTCCTTCACAAAGCTTTGCGACTTTCATTTTTTAGGACAGAAAATAGTGGATTTATATGAAGTCCATTGCCCTTATATATTCCTCTAAAATCTATTGATGTTATACCTCTGCAATGAGTCTATGTTTCTTTGGATATCTTTTTATTCTAACGTATTTTGATATTAAAATTAAAATAAAAAAGGTGCATCAACCACATATGCCTTGTTGTAATTTATGTAGCCACATGGAATATTGGTTACTTATGTGCATAATGGATTGATCTTTTTTTTAATTTTTTACTAACCATCATTTGTCTTGTAATCCATCAGTTAGAAATAAAGCATAGTTCAAAAGTATGTATTTTTTCGATATTTCTAGAACTTCTAGAACCCTAAAAAGGCAATATTGTGCTTAAAAATGAATATCCCTTCAAAGTACTGTCACAGGGGTGCTCATGGGCTGGGCATGGATTAAGTGATAGAAAAGCTCAAAACCCGGCCCGGCCCATATAAGGAATGCATGTAATTTAATTTAATTAGTCCAAATAATTACTGAAATGCCTACAAAAGTGATAAAAAGCCCGATTTGACTTAGCCTGATTGATTAAATAGGCAGGCTCATGCATAAATGCGCCTAGGCTTGGGCCACGAACACTACTGTACTATCATAAGCATAAGACCAAAGAGAAAACTTTGGCCCGGTTTTTTCTTTTTTCTTTGTTGATTTTCTTGTCTCTCTTTGCCGTTGTCATATTTGTTCTATTTCTTCTTTCTGGTGGGATTAATTAGAAGAGAAGGTCGAGATTGTTGGTCCCAAGCCCAAATAAGGTAGGGGAGATAATATTCGATTGACACTCAATGCTCTTGTAGTGTAGAAGAAAATAAAGGATTGATTTTCCTGTTTTCAAGCCCTAGATCCATGCTAAGGGCCTAGGTAGTACATGCCCCCTAAGGGGCCCGAACTAGAGTACCATTCGAGCATTAGATTAGATATCATGACACAAAACACAAATCATGCCACCAACGACCAACCACATGAAAGAAAAGGTTTTTGTTTTTTTTTTAAACTCCTTTATATTATATATCTTGGTAAACACATTTTCTTTCCTTCTTTTCATATATAATAAATAAATATATAAAAAAGAATTGAAACAATGAACCCATCAGGTCAGCATGAGACAAATCGCGTTAGCAGGCTCTTATTCCGTCTTTCATGTACAAGCGCCACTCTCTCCTCTCCTCTCCTTTCAGCTATTTAATAATCAAAGGAAAGGGAAGAATCCAGGGCTAAGAATCATCAATCAATCTCCATGGTGAGAGCCAATATTACATACATTCCTTCAATCATTTCCATTTCCCCCCTTTTTATACATTTTTTTTCATTCTTTCAAGAAGACTAGTAGTTCCTTTCCCCTCTCTCATCCACAAAATTAGTGGAGAAGGCAAGGAGGCTCAGATTGCTGCTGCAGCATCAGTTTGCTGTTGTGATGCTTGTTCTGGTGCTGAGACCAGTAAGCATGGGCAGCTAAAACCCTGTCTAGGAGCTCTTGAGGGACCGGCTCCCCCCTCCTTTGCTGAGGAGAGATTCTTGCCGTGTGCACCAATGTTTTCCACTTATCCTGCATTGTATCCCAAGAAAAGAATCAGTTGAAAAGTAATCAATCAATAGATACAACAACAAAAAAAAAAAAAAAAAACCCCACAATCTTATTCAGGACCTGCAGTCTCTTTTTGCTTTCCTATCCTCTAAAAAGAAGCAGAGTTCCAAGATTCACATGGCTAGCTGTTATGGCAAGGAAAAAGGTGAGTTGGGCTGCCTTCTAATTATAGCCCACATAAATGTATGCAGTAGGCAGTATTCTCCTCCAGATAAGAGAGATCAAAGAAACAAGCTTTCCTCGTTCAGCAAGGAACGACGTGGGGAGTTGGGTTATGTTAGGTCAAGGAACTAATGGGCATTTTTTGGTATAATCCCAAAGTCCTGTCTGCCTTGCCTACAATTTCGTGCACGGCTATGCTTTCCGTGACTACCTTACCAACTTTACTCACAGATAAGATCAGGATGACCTTGGGGACAGGGACTGCCAGCTAGGCCACACTTTCTAGGAAGTGTGTCTCATAGGGATCCACCTGGGATGCATCCAACTAAATGGAAGTAGGTAGGGATATTGGACCAAATATCACTCTGATCAGATAATCTTAACCCTTCACATCAAGCCTGAGAATTTACATTTTGTTAGTGCTAAACTTTTTGAATGGATTCAAATGGTCAAGATCAATGTTCCACATCAGAGAAGGTACGAGAGTCTGAAGGGCTTGGATTCATCAAAAGATGGGGCTTAAATAAGAAAGGGCTAATTTGAGATAAAAACCAGGATAAATATGCTTTCATTGTATTTTCCAAGGTCAACTTAAAAGAAAACCTGGGGACACCGAATTTTCAAACCACCAACAGTAAAGACCACTGAAATATGACCAATATAACCCTCAACAAGAAAAGTAAGATAACTTAAGGTCGAAAAAGTGGCAACCTAATGTTTAAGAAAAAAACACCAATATAAACTCAAAGGCGGTTTTTTCCACTTCCAACTTTTAAGAAGATTAAATCCAAAAAGGTCATGCCAGTCAATGGAGGAACCCAAGCCAGTACATCGCTATTTTACTTTTTAACACTTTATATTCCTAACCATAAGCCTACCAAGACAAATTTTTCTTGAAAAAACAGTAAAGGTGCTGAAATGGCTACGTGTTCATGTCCATCAAGGAACCATATTTCCAGTAAAGATGGATTATACTATGATTGGGCCTCTGCATATTAATTTATCAGGTAGGAGGTAATTGGAAAACAAAAGGTTCAGAAATAAAAGATGAAAATCAAATCGCCTACCTTCAAGTCAACATAGGTTCGATGTTTTGCATTTTCAAAAGCACGTAGTTTAACATCACGCCATCTGCAGAATGACCAAATTACAAAACGTAACATGAGAGGCTTCCATGTGTATTCAATAATGACTGCATTCATAGTCAATTGCTATAAAATAATTTTCTCAAGAGTGGGGGAAAAAAAGGTCATCTGTTTGATCAAGCCAGAAATGGCACAGGGGGACCACCTTTTCTATAGTAGCAGTTGATCTAGTATGTTAAACCACGCCACATTATTTTCCCTGTTGGACGGCCCCAGCCATCAGATGAAAATGGACAATCCAATGGTCAACATTCAACAATTAAAAACCTCATAAGAAACAGCTTGTTTTTTAATCAGAAAGTAGCCAGGAATAATTAGGGCTGAGGATGGTGCTTGTTAAATGTTTCATCAAACATTCTATATCACTCACTGCCTCTATTATATTTCTTTTTCATGGGCACGTGAGTGACACAATTCAGAATGATTGAGTAATCATCAGACTGTCAAGTTTCATCTCCCCCACATGCAACTTAGAAAACTAAATAGCCCTACTATGAAGAAGAACAAATAGATAGGAAAGAATGTAATAATTGAATTCAAGGTTACTGGTCAGATACCTTCCAGTTCCAAGCCTCTCAACTGCTTGAACAAGAGCTTCAACTTCCGAGACAGAAAATGGTCTCCTGATGCGGCGCTGAACTACCTCAGACCGCTTTGATTTCCTGTGCAAGGGAACCATGGCCAGCGCCTCCAAACTCGTTGCTGGAATGGAAACCAATGCCTTGGAATCTGGTGTTGATTTCTCTGGTGATGTATCAGCAGGAAAAGAAACTGAATCGTGATTGCTTTCAGTGGAGTTGCCCGAATTGGTCACTGGAGAATCAGGGAAGGCCTCAGATACCCCTGGATCAGAGGCAGGAACTAGAGGGTTCCTGACAAACATTAAGAAGGGACTTAAATGAGGAATATTCATGACAAAATTTATTGAGTTATTCACATATTTGCATAGATAAATAAAAACTCCACAAGTAATTATTAATGTTTGTGTAGTTTTGAACAAACCCATCCACAAACCGGTATCCATTCAAAACTTAATGTGTCTGCCCATACCTGGTCACTGGCTGAGTTGAATCACAAGGGAGAAGACATCGAGGATCCTCAGATAACTGTGATAGTGGAGGATGTACAGTGGCAGGCTCTAGTGTAAAGCCCAAATTTTCCACCTTATCATCACAAGAAATTCCAGTCTGGAGAAGAGTGATGTTGTCATCTCTAATTTTCTTCCCATGAAGAAGAACACCAACTTGCAGCGCACCTCCAAATACAGCAGTCACAGCATCCATCACTGTCCTCTACAAGTCAAATCAAACACAACCAGCATAGACAGTCAGAGGGGCCATCAAAAGTGATTTGTTTCATGGGACACGTGTTCAGGCAAGATAAAAAACACAGTAAGGTCTGAGGTAGTCAGATAAACAAGAATCAAGAAATAATTAGAAGGACATGCAAAATGATGGTTTGTTGTAATACAAAAAACAAGAACATTGCAAGTTATAAATACTGTTAAGCTTCTGATCATGCAAGTTTTTCATCACCCTCTCAGGATTCAATGTTTCCAACAGGCAACAGTATCGAAAACCTGTCATCAATGTCAAAGACAACAGTAATGCCTCTTCTTTATGTTATTCAAAATCATGGCTGATTGTTCACAGATGCAGGAAAATCGTTGCCCACCTATTAAATGCATCATTTACTGCTGAATTATATATAAGCGGTAGACTAATTGATTGAAAAATACCACATCAACCAACGGTTGGCTAAATATTTGAAAAGGCCTCCAGTATCCTGTACTTTCTTTGGTGAACACGAAAGATTCTCGTAACATTTCCACCTTATACTTCATCTCATGAGATCCTTTTTTACCCGAACCCCAGCAAAGAAAACAAATCTTATAAAGATTCAGAGAAACTCGTCAACAAATCTAAAGAGATGATCAGTGGGTGTCCAATGACCCAACTTTACTATCACCAAAGCCTTTCAATATGTTAGCTTTTTTGTAGAGACTCATGCAGTTAATGAATGGCACTGAGGCTTCTCATCCTCATTAGGGAAGAAATCTAATTTACAAGGAAAGAAAGTAATGACGGATGTACCTTTAAAGAACCAACTGTTGCCGTTTCAGGAATCTCAATAAAGAGCTCTGGCACCTTGAAGGACTCGATTCTAAGTTTCACTGTGCAAGACAGACGAACTTCTATGAGACAGTGGTTATAGAAGCCAGCAATGTAAAGCAAGTTAAAGAATAGCAAAAGCACCACTCAAAAAATAAAATAAAAATAATTTGAATACCATGAGAATCCCTGGATTGCATAGATGACTTATGACCTATTACTGGGGATGACACCCTGCTTCCTGCATAAAACCGCTAGTATTTTTAGCAATGTAGCTAATAACAAAAAGGAAACAATATGGCATGAAGATTCAATGGAGATGAAAGAAAAAGGAAAATAGAAAAGGAGGGGAGTTAAACAGATACGAACCCTGATGCATGGTGGCACCCAGACCAGTTTCTTCCCCACTGATACCCTTCTCAAATGAGTCGGAAACAACTTCAGAATTAATCACCCCATCAGATATTGATATCTTGCTCCGCTCAAAGAGCTTCCTCCTCTTAAAGGAACACCTCTGACTCCTCTGGCGTGTGTAGCATATTTTCCTGCTGCGAAAAACAGGCTTCATGTCCAATTCTGATTACAACATCAAAAGAAAGATTCATTTGCCTGGACAACATTCAGATGTTACAGCGTGAAAGCTAGATTAACTAAAAACAAAATGATAAGCAAACTATTGAAAAATTCAGAAGACTAGATTTTCTTTTTTCTTTTCAAATGGTTTTAGAATATTCTAGAAGACTGGAACTTGATAAAAGTGAAGAAACAAATCTTTCATACCACTGTTAGAGAGTTCCCCATCCTTCGTTATTGTTGAAGCTGATTTCCGGTATTTGGATGCCATCAATTTTCTGATCCTCCGGTCTCCAAGGCAAGGCAGCTGGAAGGATTTCAAGGTTGAGGTGCTACGTTGGGTGCACCCTGAAGAGTTTTCGTCATCATCTTTACTAACTACTTTGACGTCATCTCTACATCTACTGAATGAACTACAAGGATTTTGAGCGCCATACATAGGCAACTCAGCACTACTATCTGAACTAACTAATGCAGGAGGTTTAGTATCCATTTCCATTGGATCATCCCAGTGAATAATATCCGAAACAGTTCCATGTTTCAAACTTTTAGTCTTTCGTTGTTCCACTTCCAGCTGTCTCTCAATTTCATCCTCCACTTTTCCATCATGGGACTCTGCATTTCCAGGGGAGCTGCCTTCCACATGACGCGTTTCATGAATTGTGTGAGGATAATTTTCACACTCTTTCCCGTCTTCATCAACTACCAATTCCTCGGCATAAGAAGTGTTCTTCGGTTTCTCAGACTTCATTATTACAGAAGCAAGTCGCGAAGTCAAATCTTCCTTAGCATGTGAGTAATCCATTGAAGAAGGATCATGGCTCTGGCTATGTGAACCAAGCATAAAGACAGATGCACTCTCATCGCAGCTTCCTTGATCACATGGTTCTTGTTTAAATGAGTGCTCTTCGTCCTGTTGTTCCTGTTTAATGCTATCTTTTCTGATTGCAAACTCAGTTCTTCCTGATGATACATTACAAGAAGCTGGAGATCTTTCTTTCTCTAGTAACAATTCACCAGCTAAAGTAGCAAGTAAGTCAAATGCACACATCTGACTGTCATCTCCATCCTTTTTAAACAAACGCCTCCGCTGATAATGACCATAAGAAAGATTATGAAAATACCCAAATAAGAACAGGGTTTATGGGCTAGAACAAAAATAGGAGGAAACTTACCCTAACTGATCTTGAACCCCGGGGCACCGCAGGCACCTGGTAGCCATTGAATCCATAGTCTAATTTCTTCTGAAACACCATCTCTCATAGACACATGCCCATAAAAAGACAATTCAGCAAAAATATACAAACAGCACCACGAGTCATTCAAAGGCCTGAAGACTCTTTTGACAATTTGGATGCTATATCCTCTAATCTGCTACAAACTCCTGTATGAACAACCACAAAGGTTCAGAAGATTCAGAAAATCTAATTGTTCCAAAAGAATAAAAGATTCTTCAAGTTCAGAGATAACTAAACTTATTGATATAAAAAATAATCACATTAAATAAAGGCCAGAATACTTCCCTTCCAATCACCCGTGAAAAAAGTAAAATTGCATCACGCAATATAAAGAACAGGCACAGGTTGCAAAAATTCTGTTACCCTAGACAAGCCATGATCTAATTGATCCATAAATGAAATATCGATTGGTCAATCCTCCAGCTCAAAGATGGGATGGGATCTATTGGGGTTGGATTACATAAGATTGACTCATTCTTTGTACATAAATATAGATCTAAATGGGATCCTCACATTTATTTTTTATTATTATTATTTAGTTGATCTATTCGAAACAACAGGGAGTCCTTGTAGTTATGTAGAGATTCAGAGAGCTACAAATAAAAGTCTTAAATGTATATTTTAATCTTTTTAGGGATTTTGTGAATCAAGGAGATGTCAATCTCATCAAAAGGAGATTGAAAAGAACTGCTGATTAAATAATTAGTGGGCATATTAAGAATTGGAACATGCATCAAAACAAAAAAACAAAACAGGAAAAATGAAACATGTCTACAATACATAGATCGTATTATGAATTGGAACATGTATCAAAGGTTTAAGAAATAATTGAATAATGCCAAACTAGCCAAATATATAGCTAATATTACTCGTAAGAATCATCGTAGGAGCTAATTCAAGACAATCAATCATACCAACTCCGGTAAAACCCAAATCTGAAAAATAAAAAATCAAGCTTAAGTTGGTTTTTCCAGATCCATACCGTCCGTCATATACAAAAGATAAGAAATGAAGTTACCCAGACGCAAAACATACGAATTAGAAATGCAAAAGGTTCTAATAAAATGAGAAAGCTGCGAGGAAATTAAATATATTGTTTTAAGAATTATAGGACTCAAACACAAAAAGAAAATCTACTAACACACGGATCATATTAAGAATCAGAAACATGTATGTCTCAGCTCAATATAAAAAAAATAAAGATTATATAGTCAAAATTCTCATTCAATAATAAACCCTTTCAAAGGTTTTAGTAATACAATTTGAACACCTCCAAAAAGACCCAGATCAAATCATCTATGAAGAACATTCATCCACAATACAAAATCAGATACAGACATCTTCTAAATGAATTCTGCAAATTCAGAAATGAAAAAGAAATCTCTTTTTTTTTTTTTCCGCGCAACTCGAAAAAACCTCTGTAGAGGGGATCGAACCAAAAGGGTCCAACAGATTGATGGAATATAGAAAGCCGCGTGCATCCTTGTAGAGATTTCCAACAAAATTCAAAGAGAATAGGAGTTTTAGACATCAAAAGATTCAAAACCCTCAAAACGGAGATCTTTTGAAATAAAATTAAACTCTTGGCATCTCTTCCATAAACAAAGACCAGATCTCAACAACCTCTTAAAAAAGTACTCCAGACGTTTCAATAATGAAAAATAAAAAAGACACGGTTTTTTTCAAAATCGCATGAAAAATCACCACAAAATCTTAGATCAACCGCAAAAGCAATTGAATTTCAACATAGAAACAGCAAATCCGAGCCAGAAATTCCATACAATCAACCAAATTGCTCAAGAAAAACCATATTCCGAAGAAAAAACAAGAATTTAAGTATTATAGCTCGTCAAGAAACAGGTTTCCGTCGATTTACCTCCAAATGAAACGGTTTTTGTAATCTCGACATGGAAACAAGAATCCAGGCGGAAAATTCCACAGAATCAACAAAGCTGGAAAAGAAAAGGCAATGTTTTGTAGAGAACAACGAGAATTATGAATTCGAACTCGTCAAGAAACAGGAATCCGTCTAATCACCTCCAAAAAACGATTTTTTCTCTAGAATCTCGTTTTTCGAGTAGAAATTGCCTCGGACGAACCAAAATCATGAAGAATTCCGCTCCTCTTCCACAAATTCCCCTGTTCGGACTCCAGCCTTGAGATCGGTGAGAATTACAGGCGAATTTCACGAAATCTAGGAAATGCAATTCTCATCTTTCTCTCTTTTTTTTATTCCCTCTCCCTCTCTCTCTCCCTCTCTCTCGAATCTGGTGGATACAAAACCCTCTGAAAAACCACCAGTTTTAGCTAAAACCCCAGCTCTTATACGGAATACGTTTGACCCCCTGTAACCGGATGGGGACGGGCTATAACCGGTAACATAAACCACCTAGACCGCTTCCTCCATTCCGGTGATCCACTACTCCTTCGAGTTAATTGGATGGTAGCCACGTGGAGGATTAGATTTGATTGGACGGTGGAGATTTGGTGAGAGTTTTGAGTAGGGACATGATGAGTAACGAGATTTTGATGCGGGAAAAAAAATTAAAAACATAAAAAAAAAGACTTCCATAGAAAAACCGTAAATTTTGGGGGCATGGGATCTTGAGGCCTCAAAAATGCAAAAACCTCTCCATGTCCTCTAATTTGTCCCAATTATCTTGAAAAATTCAAATAATCTTAATAACTTAATCACATGGTGAGGATATAAATAGAGTAATGTGAAATATCATAACGTCATTTTAATATATATATATATTGATTTTAGCTTCGTTGCTAGAATTTGTTAAGATAGTTCGCTAGTACCTTATTAAGGTAATTTATGACATTGATCTAGAGCTGAAATGGAGGACACAATAGGGAGTTGCATCCATCATCGTAGAGAGTTTTTCCTACTGACGTTTCCGCATGCAGGAATCATGATCATCACAATCATTACGGTCAACGCCTTTAATTAAAAGGGTCTCGCTCTTCTAATATGGCGCATGCCTCTTCAACGTTCCAATTAGAACGTCGGTATGCAGGCATTCTTACTTAAGCAATAGCATGCCTTGATTTAGAATTAAAGGGGTTCGTTAGCCAAGAAAGATTTTCTTCTTAAAGAGTCGTGCAGGGCTTGGATATCAATGGACGCCTTTGATTAAGGTTATGTAATTTTGATTTTATATAGGCGGTAGGGATTGAAAATCCCACCTTGCCATTTACGCAAAATCCGATAAGAGCGTTTCAATGGACACCTTTGATTAAGGTTGTGTAATTGCGATTTTATATAGATGGTAGGGATTGAAAATCCCACCTTGCCATTTATGCAAAATCCGATAGGAGTAAATCTCACATGAAATTGAAGGCTTGCAATGAGCCAAACTACCCCATCGAGCATGCCTAATTCCAAGCGGTAATTGAAGGGTGGCTCCTCAGTTTCTACATCAAAGTCCGTTGGACCACTTCAGCTTTATCTTATTTTCAACCTATTATTTTCTTATTTATAATAGCATGTTTTATCGAATTAATTATAATTCACAATAGAATTAGATTAAATAAAATTATTTATAAATTAAGAAGTATATATTTGCCTTTTATGCTTATAACTAACAAATTTGTGTTTACAATGATTAGTCTAATCATTTTTAAGCAAGTTTTGCTAATAGAAATGTCGTAGTGAGCTTTTGAATTAGAGATTGATATGTGGTACTTAAAGAAATGTTTTGAGGGAATTAATGACTTAGTAGTATTACAAAATCTACAAGTAGAGAATCCCTACAAGGTGGAGAAATAAGGAAAAAAAATATAGTGAGCTTTAAGATCTAACTATCTAAATAACAAATTGAGTATATTGGTTGTAGCTAATTCTCTCATCTAGGTCATAAAAGTGAATAATGGTTCATTGATAATCTGTGATCAGATGGCTAGCAATCTATTAGGCTTGCTTCTTTTAAGCGACTAGATCTCATGGTCATTTTGTCTAGTAGGATAGTGGGCTTGAAAAACACTATTGATTGTGTCGAACATTTTTTGCAATTATTTTTTATAAGAAAATAAGTATATAGCCATGAAATACAAAGCTGCTTAGAAGTTGTTGCCTACAAGCACGTTCTTAGGTTAGTCTGGAATGGATCTACATGATCCAATGATTCAAGGGAAATAGTTTTCTATGGGAGTATGGGAGAACGGTGAAGCCCCCACCCCCCGGGTCCATGCACATAAATGTAACAAATCATGGGGTAATCTCATTTTGTGACGTCAACAATTTGGACAATGGATATGGTCCCAACTTTAATTAGGCATTCAATTCGACTTTAGTTGTGCAAAAAATCTTTAACAGTCAGTTGTCCTCAGCCATGGCTGATTCGGTTTGGAACATATATAGCATGTATGGTGTATTAGGTTAAGTGCCTTGCAACGAAATAGAAAATCCAATGCACGGTACCTGAGATGCCTAAATAGCCATTGATTGTTATTCCTAGTATCTTATTAGATTGATCACATTACCACCTAAGGACTTGTTTATTTCTTATAAATTTTTTTATAGGAGTTTACAGTGTTGGGGTTTTATAGACTTAATGTGACATCTTGTCCCTAGCAATTGCAAAATCCATATATCTTCACAAGCATTTTAAAAATCATCACAAATGACCTCTGAGAATTTTGGAATTCTAACTCTTTTACTTTTTGGTAAAATTTCTGGATCCTCAATCACAAGGGAGCATCTAAGAATTCCACTATACTGGAATTTAGAAATTCCTTGAATTATAGTAAAGAGACCTGTCCTAAGCGAAACACTGGGAATGCACGAATCGTGCTAAAAAATGAGTTGAGCATTGTGAGAAAAAATGTATTGGCTTATCCTAATCCCAACTCGAATTAAAGAGCCCATACAAATCCATAGTAAGTGCTAGATAACTAGAATGTGCCGAAGAATTTCAACACCCATTAAATTATTGCCAGAAACAACCCCATTAAAAGATTTCACTAGCCAACATAAAGCATTTAAATTAGTGGGCCATTTTAGACATTTTAATAAAAAATCTTCCTATCCTAAACAAAGAATTTAAATATTTAGAAGCAGGATAAACCAAACATTGAATTTTAGTCTTCCACTAGGGCTTGAACTCTAATTGGTTTTATGAAGATAAATATGTCTCACCATTGAGCCATAAGTGGATTGACAATGATAATAAAAAATTAAACTTGCCAACTGAGCTACCTCGGGGTTGGAATGCTTTGAGTTTGAGTTGGTTTAATAGTTAAGTATAATAAGAATGAAATCATCTTTAATACAATCCATATACTGAAGAATAATGACAATATCCAGCCTTACATTTTGTCGATCTAAGCCCATTCAAATCAAAAGCCTGCCTTTGTACATGCTCTTAGACAATTTCATTTATTTGAAAGATCTGTAGTCTTTATTGGTAAGGTCGTCCTCAACCTTCAATTAAACGTTTTGATGGTCAGTTCCGAAATTGCCTCCCTTTTGTGCAAGAAGAGCGTGGAAAACCAGCAAAAATTATTGCTGTGCAGGAAGGCCAATATTGTAATTTTGTTTGCTTACGGGCTAACTGCTAGCGGAGAATATTCCAAAACCATAGGCGGAGGACATGTGTGGATACCGATACCGATACGGAAATTATAATTCGCACGCCCGACACTAATTTCATCATCAGTGGAACCCACTTGTGAAGTCCAAATAGCTGAAATCTGTCTTCTCCCAAGTACAAAATTTAATTGGAACCCATCTTACTGGTTGATTGTATGGAAAATATGTAATCTTAAAAAAAATGATAATAAAAACAAGAAGGACTTTGCTGGATCTTTTTTTTTTCTTTTTCTATGCTCCTGAGTCTATTTAGATCAATGTCGGTCATCATAGTTGGTTCCTACAATTTAAGAAGGTCCCGTCTTTAGAAGCTATTTGGATGATTTTCCCACCCCCTGGAGCTCACACTTGAGGAAACAAGCCGGTTAAAATAATTATTTGTTTTCAACCGTTAATTTCGGTATAAATGTAGGGACGTATAGTTTTGATCAAGGAAGAGGAAGGGAAAAAAATCTCCCATCTAATTTTGTTCTAAATGGAGTTTCTCTCATGGTAAGATTGTATTAATCATATTATTAATTTTTTTGATTAATCTTAAAGTGGGGCCAATTTTTGTTGGTGTGACATTTGATGACATCATTACAAAGGGAGAGCATACATTTTGATTGGTTCTAATTTCTAATAGGTGGCTGACTATTGAGTTTCACTCTTCATGTCATAATGGATAACCATAAAGAGACCACTATAAAAACACACGATTGATCCTTATATGGGTCCAACACAAGTCCTTGATGAAGTGGTGAAGTACGCATGGGTCCGTCTATTGAAAAGTTGAATCACTAAAATAAATCCATTCCCCTTTATTAGAATGTTTCTAAGACTTATTTTAATAGGAACTAGTCTCACTACCAGATTCAAGGGAATAAAATTAGTGGGGAGAACATACATTTGATTTGTCCAAATTCTCAATTGGTGGCCCACCATGAAATTTTAATCTTCAACGGAGGTAGCATGACTGCATGAGCCCAATAGTATAATATTCAGACTTGAAAAAGGGTCTAACTCACATGTTAGTGTGCCTTTGTCTCCTTAGCATTACTATACCAATTCCATATTTTGTCCTTTGATTGGAATAAAATTCAGTAAAGAGCCAATCAAAGACCATAGTTTTGGGGGCCACTTAGATTTTAGAGGTGGGCTTTAGAATTGATGGTTCTTCTGGGCAACACTAACGGGGCGTTTGTGCACAGCAGTACTCAATATAATGCATCCTTCTCTAGTCAAAGTTCACTTAGAAAAGGCTTAGCTTATTATCAAATTGATCACTTATAAGAGCATGTGATCATTTTTTATCAAGCGATGAATCCATGGGGGGACCCATGTTTCATGAGAGTAAAAATTTGAGCCCAATACCAATAAATGGAGATGTTATTTGGGCCCCCCATTTGTTTATAAAATGTGGGCCACATTTAAATCAATTTATAGCGTTGCAACCAGAGTATCTGAGTTCCAAAAAATGGTAATGTATGTGATAGTGAACTTGATTTGTTTTTTAGAATAACAAATTTTGGCAGTTTCTCATTGGAATTTAGCTTTCGAGAGAGCTTCTTGTTTCCTCCATCATCATATACAATACAACCTTCTTTTACCCACAAAAGGAAAAAACATCATTTAGAACCTTGCGGTTGCAGGGGTCTCCTCCGCCGTTGGATCAAGTCGATTGCCACGTAGGATTAAAAGGTCGCCAATCATCCAATAAACAAAAAGAAAGAATAAAATGGAGAAGAAATTCGTTGCATTTTATGTGACGGACGAAGCGTAGCAGCTTGTGGTTATGAGAAACGCTAGCCCGTCACTTTCCATAAAAGTTGGCGCCGTCAGCACAGATCAATGACGTGGCAGAGGTATGAGCCACTTGATTTAACGCCGTTAAATTTGAAGGTAATTGGGGTGTTAAACAATTTTTAGTTTTACTTTATTTTATTTTGTTTTTTGTGGGGAATCTTGGGAGTAAGATGCAAATGAGTACCCTAAGATTACCCGTGGTTCAGCCCGATAAAAATTGGATTGGAAACCAGTTTTAAGTTTTGCTTTATGAATGGATTTAGACATAAAATTTAATTTAGGTTTTAATTGATAAATAAATTCAATTTCTAGTTTATAAGGTTTTAACCTGTGAACCTAAGACCTGATATACGAGTCTTTAATGTTGCAATTTCGTTGCTCAAAATAAATTTTTTTTTTTGTTATCTTTATGTTTGATGTAGCAAATTTAATATATTATTACAAATTGGATGATATTCTTATTTTATGTAAAAATATAAAAATAAATAATAAATAAAAGTCAAAATCAATTTTACCACTAAATCCCGGCCTTTTAGTTGGATTTAATTCCGGAACCAAAACAAAGTTGTCCCATCAAAATAGGGTTTACACTAACAAAATAGGTTCCAAGTTAAGCAAAACCCACAGTTATTTAAGAATGGGTGTGTCTAGATCACCGAGAACCCTCCCATATCCATCCCTAATTAGGAGGTTGGTTGTGGGACCTGCATGAAAACAGCGGTTGTAACATGACGCACCGATCCCATCGATTAGACGGTTTATACCGGAGAGAGAGAGAGGGTGTCCTCTATTTGACACGAGTCACTCACGTGCAGACAGTTGCTGGCTTGCAAACTACAGAACTCCAACCCGTTCCAACGCACATGTGACAAGAATAAATTACAAGAATCCTCATCATTATCATAGGCCGTGGTCCCAAAAAATTTCCGTGGGACCACCTTCTAATAGATCAGTGGGCCACGTTAAATCGAAACCGCTCAAATTCACCGCCCTATCATGTCTTATCGTCACATAAGAATTCACTCAATTTAGAATTATCTTGTGATCACGTGTAAAATACATAATTAAGTCATTAGAATCAGAAGATGCTCGAATGATAGTTACTATCTCTTTACTATCAGAGTAAGAGTGGGGGCCCACATATTCATAATCAATGCCAACAGCCTCAATGTGAGGGGCTTACTCCTTAGTCTTATAGTAACATGAGAGTAATTCTCACAAGAACATCCCTCATTAAAATCACATTCTCAATTTATCACATCTTAGTGTAATTATTGCCGTGGAGCAGTAAAGGCTAACTCCCATTGCCGTCTTCTTCGTAAGATTTACCAAATAAAATTAATAATAACTCCTCTTTGTAAGACTCTTTTGGTAGTTTATTAAAAAAAAAAAAGGAATTTACTCTGGTGTGGACTGTACCCACGAACTCACGAACTAATTTGTGGGGCCGATTGTGGGCCCCATATATGAATGATCCTAGGGGGATGGAAAGATCCACGTGAGATCACCTCAATTATCAAGGTTGGCCCAATCTCATGCCCATAACCCTTTCATCAGTGGTCTACATATTCAGTACATTTGCATTGGTGTACAGTCGACCCAACGGTCTGTTCCATTTGCATCCGTGTTAAATCCTAAGACCTATACTATCATGAGGGCCCCATTTATTGCACAATTTGGATGGGGGTAATAGGCGGGCACCAACCATGGTTCGCAAGGTTCAAACCGTGTGCCTAGTTCTCACATGAATAGTTCTCTATTGAAAAAAAAAAAATCCCAATCACTCAAAATTAATGTTTATCATTTTAAAGGCCTAGCTGAATTTCAGACATATATAAGCTAGGCTCTGAGCAAGATTTTACTTAATAACCATATGCGTAGAACATTAAGAAAATCTCAGGTTTTGTAGACAATAATCTGATGGGTTGTCCAAACTCATATTTAAGTGGATTAGTCTTTCCCTAATGGGGCCCCTTTAAATCTTTCACATCAGTGGAGAGATCTTTAGTGTGACTGTTGGCATAAACATGATTATAATGAAGTCTTCTTTAATGACCGGAGAAAGTGGACAACTATTGTAAGTGATTTGGATTTGAAGGTGGACTGCATTGATGGTTTTAATGCCATTGGCTTATAGATCACTTCCATGGGGCCCATTTAAATGCAGAGAAAATAAGATGTTGTCAAGAAGGGAAAAAAAAAGAGATTCCTTCTTCTTTTTTTTTTTGGGAAAAGTTGGTTGGAGGCAAAAAAGAAAAAAAAAATCCCTATGAAGTAAATCCAAACAAAGAAATTTGTACATGACTAAGAAAAACTCATTCTTTCCCACTTTTCTCTACATCCAGTTCCAAATCAACCCTAAGTCCTAGTGGTAGAAAGTGATTAATCAATTGTCATCTTAATACCAGTGCTAAATCATGTATATTAATTGTGGTAAAGGATTAAATCATCCATAAGTGAGCCCCCTTTAAAAAAAAAAAAACAGTAAATAAAAGGGTCATTTTTGAGAATTCAGATATTTGTCTAGAATCTACGGTGCAGTGGGTATGATTACATTTCTGTCTCCAGAATAAAGTAGACTCATTGCCATTGGTAGCTTGTTTGTTGAACTGTTTATTGCATCATCAGTATCAATTCAAAACGCTGTCAGAGAATATCTTTCTTGATTTGTATCACATAACTTGATGATCTATCTTTGACATCTTGGTCCTCCACCTCAGCTTAATCATGTCAACAAGAATAAAATGAACCATAGTTGAAAGATCAAAGCCATACAAATACAAGTCACAGAGTGGTATCTGTTATTGTGTTTTCATTTTGACCATTAAACAAAGAGTTGGTTGAGCAAACAATTACGATAGATAAATTGCCTCAGTCTCTAATGTCTATGTGCCTCATTTAGTCATTTGATTAATGATCTTCCAATCTCTAGTAATTTATGTGAATCTATGATGGGCCCATCATTTGGACCTGAGGCCCACAATGGAGCAGATTCGGGCCGGACTCACTCATGTCTAGGCTTGAGTCTCTTTACAACTGAATGATCCAAGCTTGGGTCTGGGTCAGACACGACGTTGTGTTTGGGTCTGAGTCCGTCCATTTGGGAAATGGGCAGGCCCGGGTCTACGCCTTAAATCCCATTACTACACCCGAACCAGAATCCAGGCTAAGGAATGACTCTAAAATCATAAAACTAGAAACAGAGTGCTCTCCGTTTTTATGTATATCATAGCGGGGGTTATAAGAGTCCATTGGGCTTGACCCTATGACTTAATTTAGCCCATTAAAGAATTCCAACCATAAAACGAGCATCTACGTCTGGCCCATGGGACCTACATGCATGTTGTCTAGGACCGACTAAATGGACCCCGATCTGCACTAGATTCAAGCCCGTCAACACAAGTATTTGAATAAATTATATTGGATCTTACATGGGCCTACATTTATGGGACTTATAGTCCAGTAAACCATACAGTCGTCCTTGCTGGCCCGACGTGAAATGGGTGCAAACTGTCCCGAGAATTAACCCAACGCAAAACCTTACCTAGTAATTCAGGGTTAAGCTCGACCAATTTCACATGCGGCTTGAAATTTAGACCAGCCCATCTCAACCAGACTTATCGCACTCTCTGATTTGCTAACTCGACCTGGTAAACCATTGCTCAAGGCCTGACTTGTTAACATCTGAGTTGACTTCAGGTCCACATTTTCCTTCCTGATTAATAGAAGGGGTCTGGTTCTGGTTGAACCTAAGCTGTTAATGTTATTATCTATGTGGCCAAGCTGACCAGAGCCACTGACAAACCCACCTCACAAAATAGTGGCTATAAAGAAACTCTAGCTAGAGATCACACCTACCTGCCAATCACATGCCCATCAACCAGGGCCACCTAATCAGTGAGCCACCTTCTTACACTAAACTTAAAAATAACAGCAAATAAAGTAATGTTTTTGTTGTTTACCTATATACAATGGATCTACAAGGTCAAATGGAAGCGCCCAAACGTCTCCCTTAAATAAACTGGGCCCACTTTCAGATTAAGAACATGTAAAACTGGAGACAGACACCCTTTTTTGGAGAATGAATTATGTATCTTTCACATCACCAAGCTAATGGATAAGTATGACTGCCATTTTGGTAGGGACCCAAATACCCAAAGAACCCAAAATAAAAAGGTCCAATAATTGAACCGATTTTCATTTCTGTGCGGTCCAGGCCCATGTAAATTCAAGTCTAGGTTTGGGTCCATGTTTTTTACCCGATAACCCGAAACCCAATGTGTGGGCTTCACATTGTATTAATTGTATAAGTATATAATGTGCTATGTAAGTATTATTCTCCAATCCAAGATTTGTAAATGCCAAATGTGTTTTTTCAGGACTTTATGAAAACAAATCTCTCATTTCCCGTTTGTTTGCCCAAGTGACAATCATATATTACTATGTCTTCATGTGAGCCTTATCTTATATCTATTTGGGCTTAGATTTGTGTAGTTATCCTCTCAACAATATTTAGGGCCATACTTTTATCAATGCCATTATTTTCAATACGTCACAGGAGATTCAATTTAACCGGTTGAATTTCGCTACCTTGCCTCGATCATATGATTTTTGATGTCCTTTTGCTAGTCGAGGTGGCTGGGTGAAGTCCATGCCTACTTATAGTTGTTGTTGTTGTTGAACTAAGTACTCAAATGGATGCACTAGATTGTGATCACTGTTTGGATTATATGATCATATATAAAATGGAGCACATTGGATAATGGTTCAAAACACTTTTAAGTGATTAAACTGATGAAGAAGATTGGATAGGAGCGTTGATAGGGGTGGCAATCAGCGTTGATTGGATTACTTTCTCCTACCATTTTTCTTATGGACACGCTGGTTTTTTTTTTACCCCAATCAACGGGTTTGGGACCCGAGAGAGCATGCAAATATACAGAAAGGTAGCCCGCTCAAGTGGGAAGGGCCCACATAAGTGGAACCCACATAAGTGGAAAAGCTACTTGCACAAGCGGAAATAGGTGACGTATTTGGGATTCGAATCCCGAACAGCCAGGCAAGAGCTGACGCTCCTTATCATCCACTTGGTAAGGAATTGTTCTTATACCGACACACTAGTTAATACAACTACTGCTCCCTCTACTTGGTTCCGGCTTGACCGGATCTCCCATTCTGACTCTTACACAGCTTCCCCGGAGTGGGATGTCTAGAACTCTCCCTTGGGTCCTACATAGTGATAATTTCGATAGTTCAAGATGTTTCTCAACTCCTTGAATGACATATATCTTCGAATTTTACTTTAATAAGAGCTGGTCCCACAATAGAATTGAGCACATAACTAATAACGGGATTAATCATATGATTAATAAAACAAAAGATTGTGCTACTTACGTCATCAGTCATGTGACTTAATCTCACAGTGGGGCCAACTCTAATTGAAGTGAAGTTATAAATTAGAAAAATGACTGGAAATAGAATGACATGAAAATTAACACAATCAGCATCAAACATACATCAAGAAGGCACTAAATATATCATCAATAATAATAGATATTTAGAGGATAGGAAATGTCAAAAAAAAAAAAATTAAATTAAATTAAAGCCCTCTGCTTTAACATATCATCATATGACTTAAATTGGTAGTCCACTGTCCACCTGAATTTGAGCTACACTATTATTATTTATTAGGTAGGTCTTGAGTCAAGAGATCTTGGCCCATAGATAAACGAGTATGGCACATATAATCCTACATAACTCTCCATATATGGTCCCTTAAATAACAAAATACAGTTTGAATCGAATGCTCCACCTGAACTTGAGCCAAACTATATGATAAGATAGCCACCGGTCAAGAAATCATGATCCACAATTAAATGGGTCAGATATGGATTGATCCCTCTAATCTCTATCTATATAAACCACTCGAAATGTAATCCTAGCGGACAGATTCTGTGCTTTAGTAGGTGTTTCCCAATAATATGCATGCATGAATATCATTTTCATACGAGCCCATAATAACTAATTAAGAAAGAGTGGCTACATTGAACGACACTTAAAAGGACGGAAAAAGAAGAAGAAGATGTTATACATGTTTAGCAACTAATTCCAAGATGGTTCGTGATGGTGGGTTCTATATTGTAAATTTTAAAATGTGGGTCCCAATTACTATAATTCCTATAAAAGTGGGCTCCAATTAGCTTTTGAAATAAGAGCTTTTTTTTTTTTTTTTTGGTATAATTTTATCCAACAAACTAACGTAAATCCTAACTTAAAAGTTAGATGCTTTTATTTTAGACCTTAATCTAATTAACTCTTATTAATTAAATTAGTGCTTTCAATTGGCTCTCTAGTGATTTAATCTTAGTCTTAAAAAATGAAAAATGATATGCAAAATCTTAAAAATTGGAGGGACTCCATTAAAATTCAGAATTGAGATGGACCAATCAAAATTGAATTGAAACCTTCCACTATATAATAAATCATCCCCATTTCATTTCAATCAAAATCCCAAGTCTTTGGACTTGGGGAAGACATCCAAATGAGGTTAACTATGGAGTTTAACTCTTATGCAATTAACAAACCCCAGGACATCTGATGGTGCATTGATTCGTATAACCCCAAATTCATTCATTTATGTGAAAGTCCATCTTTGTTTGATCAAACCAGTCAAATCTATGTTGCCACTTTCTCAAATTTCATTCCAATGAGAAATGAGAGTTACATATACACTATTAAATTGATAATAATTTATATAAAATACACCATATGTTCCCCCACATCGGAGAATATTACATCAATTACAGTAAAATTTGGAAAAGTGCCCCGACGGATTATAAGAAAAAAGAAATATCATGCATTTCAGTCAATTTGGACAAGCAAATGTGGACCCTTGATATAAAAAAAATGCCAATTTGAATTTTTTTTCCTCTTCCCATCATATTTGATTTTGATTTTGATTTGATTCCCACCGTTCATTGGAAAATGTAGCTGGAGTTTGGGATACATAATAAAGCCATTATAGACGGTTGGATCTACTCTGGGCCATAGGCCAGTTTTGATTGGGAAAAGAGATGAAGGGCTCTGTCTCAATTGTGCAGAGGTGGGGCCCACTCATTTCAGCGACGGTTGCGTGGCATTGGAGTACAGCTCACCTTTTTCCAAATGCTAACCGAAAATGGAAAGAATGCGCGAACGGAGAACCCTCCGCACGTTTACTATAAACCCTCGCTTCTCTTTCCAACAACAACAAAAACCCTTGTAACTTGCTGTGTCTCTCTCTCTAAACCCTTCCTTTCTGGCTTCCAACCGAAGCTGTTCCACTCTCATTTCCTTCTCTGCAACGAAGATTTCACGGCCGAAACTCTTCTTGATTCGATAGCAGTTTCAGGTTCGTAACAGTCTCAAAATCGTATTTGATTTACAATCTCATTTTCCATCTGAGTTCGTAACAGTCTCAAAATCGTATTTGATTTACAATCTCATTTTCCATCTGAGTTCTTTCTGTGAAGGTTTTTGTTGTTACTATATCAGAGCCCTGGATCAGGATGGTCTGATTATCATTTGGAGTGTGTGATTGTTTTGATTGCAATCCCTCTGCAGAGAGAGAGAGAGAGAGAGGAGGACGAGGAGGAGGAACAGATTGTGTGAGTGAGTTAGTTGTAGTGATTTGCAGATGATTTTGAGCTTTCTTCAATCCCTAACTCATTAGTTTTTTATGTAAATGATGGTAATGGAGGAAGCTGGTTTGCTGTCTCTAATGGTGGTCTGACCTCTCCTTCTTTTCAAAAGCGAAAAAAATTCCTACACCAAAAATGCAACAACAGCTTCCTTCACCATCTTCCAAGGGTTTAAGACCCTAATCTCCTCTCTCCATCCAAACCTTCTTCACTTCTCCGATTGCCGCCATCCATTAGAGATCTGTGAGAGGGAGAGAGTTTGCAGTTTTAAGGTCCATTGGAGTTAGGATTTGTACACATAAGAGGGGCTTTGAGGGTACATGATTTCCCTAAAGTCAGATTTATTAGCATGATTTTTTTTGAAAAGTAGAAAAAGAAAGAAAGAGAGGATTTATGTTGCAATTGTACTGAGAAGCTAATACTTAATTTATTTTGTGTGGAGCAGCAAACTTGAGTAGTTGACAGTGACACCTGTGAAATTTCACTTCAATTAGAGTGATATGAAATGCCAGATTGACTGTGTAGAAAACATAACTATTTTTTATGTGTGATCTTTAACCATTTAATTGTTCTGTTAATAGTTACAGGGACATATGGGACAATATTTAGGCATGTAATTCTCATGAGCGATTTTCTATTACTGGCTTAGTGTCCATGAGCTGAGCAATGTGAAACTCACCGTCCCTCTCCATTAACCGAAGGAGAGGGTGGAAGAGAGGGAAGTGAGAGACAGAGTCACAGATAGGGAGAGAAGGCCTGCTCATGTGAGAAATGATTAAAAATTGTTTGGGGTTTTTCATTGCAGTGAGAAAAATCCCATGGAACATTCCACGGTATTTTCTTTTGGTTTTGGGGAATGTCCCTCCAAATGAATTTCATCTATGAAGAAACAATGCCAAACAAGTGCTCATAAAAGAGTCAGTTCACAGTTTCACACCACCGGCATTTGGAATTCTACCCATCAAACTAGGAATTCATGGGGGGTGGGTTGTTGATACTCTAAAACCTTTAGGTTTTCTTTGGTTGCATGGATTTGAATTCCTAGGAGTTCTAACAAATGTATTCATCAAAGTGGCCAATACACTAAAGAAATAAAGGTTAACAGTTCGCCAATGGAAAATGAATGAAGGGGAGATGGAAAACGAATATGCAGTCATCACCTAAGTAAATGAAATCTTGGGAAAGCCAGGGTTCCATTTGTGAAAGAACATAGAAATCCTCATCTCTCAGATTACTGTATATTAATGTACACTAATTTATATGCAGTTTAGTAGTATTGTACTGATGTAAATATCCGAGAAGATTGATGATTAGATTAGAGTGGTCTGAGAGATGATGATTTCCATGTTCCTTCAAGAATGAATAATTTTATGAATAGGGAGACCGGTGACATGGGCAGAGCAGTCCGTACTCCTCAGTCCTCATTCTCTCTAGTGTTTCTTTTGTGCCATCGTCACCATCTACACTACCTTACCACCTTCACCCCCTCACCTCTTTAATAATCTTTTGTTGGAACCCATTTTACCTTGAATTCTTAGTACTTCAATTCTATGCATACAAACTTGCCCTAAGTACTAACCAGTGACCAGAGGAGTTTGACTTTGTCTTGCCAAAAAAAAATGTTGTTTGACTTTGACATGATTTATGTGTTTATTATAAATTGTAACTGTGTGAAAAAATATGATTATTCTATTCTCATTTTATCATGTGGATTAACATGTTTTTTTGAATGATAATGATGTGGATTAACTTAAAATGCAGAATTTCATATTTCTTGCATGAGGCTAGGCTACAATGCACTTTTGCATTCACCATGCCTATGGTATATTTGCATTTTGAGCTGGAGATTCTGGACTGTCCAAATCATAGAACCCTTCTGTTGGTGGAGGATAGCCCTCAAACCGTAGTGGATGGATGATAACAATTCAATACGTAACCATCAAATGGATGGTTAAGAAGAAAATACAGGCACAGCTTTGTAGCTAAACCATCCAATCGGTGTGATTTACAGCATGATCAGTCCTTGATGGGCCCATGTGGGATGCATCTATTTGGGACGAGCAGCGGCAGTTTAATTTTGGGTGGATGATCATGAGACAGTTTAGTTTTTAGCCATTTCCATATCTGCGTTTTACAATTCTGTTATAAGTTCATTACTATATATTGAAAAAGGTGCTAGAAAAATGCTTAGATCCATATTATTGGCATTCCATTTTAGGTAATGTTAGAAGTATTCAAATTATTATTGGCTAAATATGCGTGTGATGGGCCCCTCTGTGGATGGATGATGGACCAAAGATTTTCCCGATGAGCACTGTTCAGCCATCCGACCAGTGGACTTACCTTTGGAAGGGACTGTTGGCTCTAATTTCACTTTGGCTGTCCATTTGTTAGTTTTGATGGGTGAGCCTGACTTAAGCATCATTGCCAATGCATGGTGGGGCCCACGAAATGTTGTTATACAGTTACGAGTACCCTGATGCGGCTATCAGTACAAATGTTATTATATAGTTAGACGGATTTCTGTATTCTGGCATCTTCATGTTCACTAATCGTTCTTGTTCTGTAATTGGAAGTCTTAATTTTCAAGGGTTTTACATATTTTAATTCATGTTGATCCTTTTGACAAACCATGATATTAATTTTGGGTTACTTATCTTAGTTCATCTCTTTACAGGTTTGATGGAATACAGTTCAGGAGAAGATTCAGAAATAAGTGACTCTGAAGTTCATGACTATTCAGACAAAGTATATGAGTCATTGAAGAAGGGAATATATAAGACAAGGTACTCCGAAGATTCTTTTAGATGTCCCTTTTGTACGGGCAAAAAGAAACAAGGTTATCACTATAAGGACCTATTTCAGCATGCATCTGGAATAGGTTCATCTCATAGAAAGGGGAAAGAAAAGGCTAACCATCTAGCCTTGGCTAAATATTTGAAGACAGACTTAGTTAGTGCATCACCAGGTTCATTGGAACCCACTGTTAAATCAGAAGTTCGAGCTAAGCCCGTGCGTGTTGCTGATGACTTGTTTGTTTGGCCTTGGATGGGAGTTCTTATGAACCTTCCAACTGAGTGGAATGGTGAAAAATATGTAGGAGAAAGTGCAGCAAGGGTGAAGGAACAGTTGTCGAAATTTCGTCCTATCAAGGCTCATCCATTATGGAACTACAGAGGTCACTTGGGGATTGCAATAATAGAATTTGGGAAGGATTGGACTGGATTTAAGGATGCTATGGCTTTTGAAAATTCATTTGAAGTAGAGCATTTTGGTAAGAGAGACTGGAAAGAACGTAAGCACCATGGATTAGATCTTTATGGCTGGGTGGCACGGGCTGATGACTATAATTCTGTTGGTCATGTTGGGGAGTACCTACGGAAAAATGGAGACCTTAGAACAGTGGCAGATCTTGAGCAAGCTGCATCACGACAGAATGATAATCTTGTGAAGAACTTGGCGAGCGAAATTGATGCTAAGAGTAAACAAGTGAAAGAATTGGAATGCAAGTATAATGAGACCAGTATGTCTTTGAGCAGCATGATGGAACAGAAAGATAAGATACTTCAAGATTACAATGAAAGTACGTAGTCCTATAGAAATGTATCACTTAGAATTAGTATGCCCTCTCTCTCTTTGATTGATTGACTGCTACTTGTAAGCTCTCTCTCTCTCTCTCTCTCTAGGTTAGAGAGAGACTATCCACACAGAACTTTGCATATAGTTTATATGTGGACCACCTTGTGGGCCCACCTGATTGTGTGCCAATCACAAAGTGAAGGAGGAAGGGAAGGAAATGTCGATTCATGGACCAGGGATGCCCAAACGGGCTCAATTGGATCATTGTCGTTTTGAATTTTAAGGCCAAAAATTTCATCATCATCTCAAAGTAGAACATTAGTCAAGTGTGACAAATTTTTTTAATAGCTGGTCGGCAGTTTGATGCAACCTCCTCATTTACCAGGGTTGTAACCGGTATGGTGTGGTCGCTACTGACTACATGTGGCTGATCTTGAAGGTTCAATTCATGTCTGTTCTGTTCAAATGGGTGTCATTTCCTATGATTGTGAGTGCCAATTTAATGCAAAGGGGGTAGTGAATGGAATGAGGTTGGATTTATCATAAGTGGCCCCACAAGCTGGTAAATCTATTGCTTATATGAGAGACTACCTGCATATGAAAATTTGTGCATGTGTACTCACGATCTGGTACAGCTTCCAACAAGCCTAGCTAGCTTGTGAGTCAACTCGATTCGGCTTGAGCTTCAGTCCGTTTTCTCATGGACCAAGCTCAAACTTTGTTTAGAGCTTTTAAGAGGCTCATCTAAGCTCAACTTGAGCTAAGCTTGTTAAGGGGGTTGACTTGGATCAGTGCGTAGATGTCATAGAGCATGTATTTGTTGAACAGTACAAAATATTGTTGGTTTTATTTATTTTTTTTAAATCAATTTAATTTGGGGGTACTATTAAATATATTTAAGTCATAACACTTTAAACTTGTATTTAGTTATGAATTTTTGAAAAATAACTCTACAGGGTATTAAACATAAGAAATCATCGTATGCAGTGGAAAATTTTTGTATTAACCTTACTAACCATCCAAAACATATAAATGACACTTTTAACACTTCTTTCATTGTTGAATTATAAAGCCTTTAAATTTGCACCTGCTGACATCTAATTAGATGGAATTTTAGGTACTTTATTCCTCAAACAGAGGCCTTTTGTTCGTTTTCTTTCTTGATCTTTTGTAACCAATAGTATGCCCATTTTGTGGTGCTTAAATGGTGCTTGTGTAAGTGATAACAAAGACAATTTTCTTATATTCCGTAATTTTGAGTTAGGCTTGACTCAAGGTCAAACTTTAGATGTGTTATGACTTCTTTGTCTAAGCTCAAGCCAGACACAGTTGGGATTGATTTCTAGTCAACCCTCAGTTGAGCTTGAGCTCGATTTAGTGATATTAAACCAGCTCAACTCCACAGTACAAGCTACCCCTTCTTAAATGGTTGGCCAGGGCTAAATCCTTTATTTTCTTGAAATTCTTCAATCTGATGTTTTTGGTTCCTTCATTATTGGAATCCTCTAGTGGTAGGACTTCTCTGATACCAAGTTGGAATAATTGATGTAAAGATTTATAGGGTTTTCCTAAGGTCAGAAAAAACACTAGAGGGAGAGAGAGAGAGAGAGAGAGAGAGAGAGAGAGAGTCTTGGAAGAAATGAGAGTATGGTTGTGTATCCTAGGGTGGGACGCCCATCTCTATGTATTAAACAACTTTAGGTTTGACAAATTACAAAAAATCGCCTATGTTTTCTACTAATTACACAGAGACCCATAGCACTGATTGAATTATAAACAAGTCTTATTCTCTTAGTCTTAACAAGATTGCTAAACTGGGATGACTGCCATCGACTAACACCGGTGGGGTGAGGAATGGGAGCCAAGGTGTGGTTTGTATGGGGCAGTGAGTGTGAGGGTATGGGCCAATTTCCTCCTACTGAAGGTCACCTATAGCTCTTATAGTACGGTCTTTTCAGGCCCACTTGTGATCAATTCAACCCTTTCACACAATTTCCTCCAATCAATTGGCCATCGACCTAGTTGACATTTGAGATCTAACCTTTTTTTTTAATTATTATTTGATTGAATAATGAAAAACCACAGTTCAGGATGCAGCAAGCTTTAGGACTTTACGTCAAAGGTCAGGATGCTATGATGGGCCTACTTTTACCCAGACCTAATACTAATTATCCTCCCCAGGTAATTACCCTCCCTGCTTCACTGTCACCCGCAAACCAGCCACCTTTCTATCTGTATCTGGGTTTCAGAACTTTTTCATCTAAAATCCATTGCTGTGAACATCAAAATCATAATGATTTTTCGGAATGCCTAACTAATACATAGATGTCCCTTGCCCTCTTGGCTAACCATCCTAATCAACAATTTTGTCACTTGCAAACTGGCTGTTAAATATAATTTACATATATAGAGGTACTTTCCTTTTCTAAGTATTTATTTCTTGCATGTCTTGTTTACAGAAATAAAAAAAATGCAAAGGATAGCACAGGATCACAATCGTAAAGTTTTACGTGAAAATGAAAAACTCAGATGTGAGTTGGAAAAACAACAGAGAGAGCATGATCGGCAACGTAGAGAATTGGATAAGCGTAAGGTGGAGACTGATATTGAGAGAAGGAAACTCATTGTTGAGAAGCAAAAGGTACTGCTGCTATTAAAAGTTCTATTGTATATTGAATTTATAGTTTTTTTTTATATTGGTTATTTGACGTTTATAGCTACAAGACACCTTGAAAACGAAGGGTGAAAATAAACCTGTGCTGACACCCATACTAGCATGGGGCTCGCTTCTTGACACATCTTCATTTATTGTGTACCTTCCAATTCGTTGTGAAACATTATAGGTACATGCTCCTACACATTGGACCTCACAAGTAGGGCTTCCAATGTCAGCATTTCTTCAACTTCATCATGTGCTCTTACTCGTGGTATAAGCTCTTGAAAATTATAAGGTCTTTTGATGCATTGGTGATGTTAGATAGACATGAGATTCAGAACTCAAGCATCTCACACTTGATAGAACCTACAGCCATAATCAACACAGAGGAGTCTGGAGTCTTCGCCAAAAACCAAAAGCTGGAAGCAAAGAGGTCGACGCTTTCTGTGAAAGTATATGTATTAAACCACTTTGTGCCTTTGGACACGTGACATAGACAAAAAAACTAGTTCTCCCCATATTCGTCCAATACCCTTTTATGATATTTCTCTCACTGCGGCACTGGGTAATTTTTAGTTTTAGGCTTTTAGCCAATTCATCTTCTCTAGACTATGATCAGCTAAACTTGCACTCTCTATATTCTTTGGTTTGCTAATTTTTCAACACATTTGACTCAAAAAAACTCTCTGAAGTTGTAGTGCGTTTTTTTTTTTTGCTTCTTGCCTAATCAAATGAGTACGTATGTTTTAAATTATAATTTAATTTTTCCCTTAGTAGTTAGTACTGTACTGAGTACGTATGTTTTAAATGTACTATCATACTAGGAGTGTTTTAGCCTTTTAGGTATAAGGCAATAGGGGGAGGGAAAGCCAACAAAAAACTCGAAAAAAAACTAGTTAGATTCATAAAGTTCACTTCTATGATGATGCTATATCACAAATCATCCAAAGAGGTTAGAGCTTTTTTAAGCTAATTTAAGATAAATGAGCTCTACTCATGTGGCCCACCTCCCCCTATGATGTGCTGGTGTGTTTGAGAAATTAATTAGCTGTTCAATCATTATTTGAATCATTAAAAAAATTGCACTTTATAAAAGGATAGAAGCTGTAAAACTTCAGGCACTTGAATAATTTATAGGGTTATCTATTGAGGACCACTTTTAGCCCAACCCTAGCCAACACTCATACCTTTCCATCTCCTTCCCCAATCCCTCCCCTGTGATGGATAGTGATGGTATGCATCTAAGTGGGGTCCACACATGCCCACACAATTCTATATTATTGACAAGTTTCATTATCAATTTGTTGATTTACACTGTTGGATTAGTCATGTGTGAAACTCATGATTTTATTTTTATTTTGACGAGTCTTCACGTCATCAATCCTTTACCTCTCCCGTAGTGGTAGAATGCCTTAACCAGGATTGGCCATGCGTAATACATGTGACCTCCACTCTTCTTGGAGAATGTTGTAACTATTGCACTAGTCACTGGGTTCATGAAACACGTGTTTAATGATTTTGTTTTTTTATTATTTTGTTTACAAGAAAGGATTTATATGTAATAGATAGCAGCTGTTGCTATAGTACGTTGGATACATGCTTGACTGCAATTTTATCAGGTAATTGCTTGTGTGGGGAAAATGATTACTGTGAAACAGCTACTGCATTATGCTTTGAAAAAAAAAATGGCACTCACTGACTCAGTGCCTTAATTCTAGCCAGTGTGCACTCGACAACATCTCGTGCATGTGCACTAGCGAGTGAACCTTCCCCAATTTCAGTCTAATTGGACCAAAACTCACTCAAGGCGCGCGCACACAAGAGAGAACAAAGAAATGAGAGCTTCTTTGGTGCTTCCTCAAACTTGCTTGTTACAGATGAATGTAGAGAATACTATTTATAGCCCTACTCTATACAATAAATGATTGAGACTGAACCCATTCCTCCAGATGAGAACCTTCTAAACCCTTCTCTAAAAGCTTTTACTCAAGACTCTTTACCATATTTCTTTTATCGGTAATGTGATTCGAACCCACAACCTCAAAGTTGCAATATTGAGCACCTTCCAATGTGCCATGGGCTTTTGTCTACAGAAGTCTACCGTATTCCTAGACTTATCTACATCAATACTCTTACACATATCTGTAATCTACAAGGATCGCCTATATATTTCTACAATATTCAAGAATCAAAACTGCACCAGTCTCCTAGATTTTTCCGGACCCTCCAAGATCTTTGTTGATCAATTTAGATCCTTTTGTCCATCAGATCATGTGCATGTCCCAACATCTAAATGGGTGATGACTCATGATGCGTGACTCTAGTAAGCCTCCATTCATGTCATTGCACATCTCATTGCACCATGGGCAACGAGCATGTGTCCTGGCTCTGCTGATTGGTTTATGAAGATGCTTGATCTTATATCCTTTTCCTATATTCATGCAGAATGAAATGCGAAATGATTCTCTTCAAAGGGCGACATTGGAGCAGAAGAAGGCTGACGAAAATGTATTAAGGCTGGTGGAAGAGCAGAAGGTGCTTTCACTTATTTTCTTTATATCTTTAAGTGAACATCAACCTTAACTGATCTTTTTTATACCGAATATATGATTTTATTTCATTTATGTTCTCACTGGAATATATGTATGCAGAGGGAAAAAGAAGCCGCTTTAATGAGAATACTGAAGTTAGAGGAACAGCTGGATAATAAACAAGCATTGGAGCTAGAAATTCAGCAGTTACAGGGAAAGTTGCAAGTGATGAAGCACATGGAGTCTGATGATGACTCTGTCAAGAAGAAGATGGAAGAAATGAATGAGGAACTTCAAGAGAAAATGGGAGAAATGGATGACCTAGAGTCATTGAACCAAGCACTTTTGGTGAAAGAGCGTAGAAGCAATGATGAGCTACAGGCAGCTCGTAGAGAATTGATTTTTGTACGTATTCATCATTCTTTTAAGTTGGCATTTAAATCAAGTTATGAAGGAGCAATTCCTATATTAATATGTGACAAGTTTATTTCAACGTCATGTTCCCTCTGATTTTTACTTGCTAAAGCAATACTGTTCCTTCATAGGGTCTGAGTGAAGTGTAAATTTTTTTTTTTAATTTTTTTAATTCAATTCAGAACATCATGTTCCCTGTGGTTTTACTTGCTATAGCAACTCTCTTGCCTCCTAGGGTCTCGGTGAACTATTGGGTGGGCGTTCACACATTGGCATCAAGAAAATGGGAGAACTAGACACAAAGCCATTTCAAAGTGCTTGTAAACAGAAGTTTTCTGCTGGTGAAGCAACAATTGAGTCTGCAAAGTTATCCTCCTTATGGGAAGAACGTATAAAAGATCCACACTGGCACCCTTTTAAGGTGGTCATAATGGGAGAGGAACCTCAGGTATGTCAATCCTGGAGTTCCCTTCAGTACTATCATATTTTATCTTTTCATCATGTCCGCGAATTGATCTTATGCTCAACAAGTTCTGCTATCATTTTCGAGATTGGGTTTATCTGAAATTTGAGTAGAAAAGAACTCACGGGGCCCCACATAAATGGGACGAGGTTCAATTTTGATGATGTTTATCCAATCCTCATAGGGATCCTGAGGAGGTGATTCAAAGAGAATCTTCTCAAATGTGCACCTCTCTAGGCCATTATTCTACCTGCACATCATGCATATTCACATTTATGAAGGTTTTACATTTATGCACATGTTGGATGCCACTATACTGATGTCTGTTGAAAATATTGCTCGCTTCTGCTTTTTGCAGCAAGTAATAGATGACAGTGATGAAAAGTTAAAGGAGCTAAAGGATGAGTTTGGGGATGAAGTACTCCAGGCCGTAGTTACGGCCTTATTAGAGATAGCAGAGTACAACCCTAGTGGGGGTTATGTTGTTCAAGAACTATGGAATTTCAAAGAACGGAGGAAAGCAACATTGAAAGAGGTCATACAATATGTATTGAAGCAATGGAAGACCCATAAGCGGAAGAGGTGAGCCTTCTCATCTGTAGTTTCATTCCAGTTGCATATGTGTTAGTTAGCATGACACAGTCAAATCATCTTCTTGTAAATCATTCTTCAAGTTAAAGAGGAATGTAGACAACTAGAGATATTTTTCCATTTGAGAAAAAAGATTGACTGATTGACCAAATCATGCATTTGAATTGCATACTCTTTTAGAGTTATTACTGCGTTGCCTATTTGAAAGTAGTGTGATTGATGGGGCACACACCATCATTTTCCTAGGCTCTAGAAGGCCATTAGGCCCCAACCCTCCATAATGGAAGGTTTGTCATACAATTGCAGTAGAAGCCGAAAGACAGTTTATGTGGCGTTTTAGAGAGAGGAAATGGTTCTGGTGGGTGTTTAGGTTGAATCTGAACTTGGGTTTGTGTAGTATGGAGGGTTTTTTTTTCCCTTTTTTCTACTACTGTGTGTACTATGTTTCATATTTTTAGCTCCCTAGCTTTCTAAGTAAATATCTTCATGAATGTGCTTAATTCATTTTTACTACAATAAATTGTACTAAAAAAAATATTTACTTCAGTTTGAATACGGTGTGGGATTTTATTCTTTAGTTCCTGAGTATTTTCGGCACATCAATTACATGTGACTTCTATTGGTATTTGGTACAACTTTGAGCCAATAGAGTGAACAGAACAAATCACTTTGTTTTACTAAATTCTGTATTTGGTTATCTACATGCTTCATTTATTTGAACAATTGTAAACCTCGGTTTAAATAGTATCTTTGCTTCAGTCTGAATTAGGGATCTTCATGGGCTGGGTTGGGCTGTATCCGACCGGGCCTGAATTTTAACCCGTAGGCCCAAGCCTGGCACTGGCCCGAATCGGGCCAAAAGTGCTCAGCCCGAGCTCGGTCCGCATAAAATAGTACAAGCCCAAGCCTGGGTTGATAGTGTCTTATAAAAGAAAAGGGCATTCATTTATTGGAACACACTGTAGCATAGTCAGTTGGGAGTTGTGTACATGGACAGGGCGTCATGTGGTCAAGTTTCCATTTTTAACACAAATGCATTGTTTTTGCTTAAACTCACACTCTCACTCGAGCCAGGCCGGGCTTGGGTTTCTAACACTAAATCCAATCCTGGCCCATATGTTAAATGGGCCCAAATTTTAGGACCAAGCCAGGCCGGGCTAAGACTAGGGTTTTGCACCCTTCCCAATCAACTCGTGTCAGTTTTACTTACTATCTATTCTTGTGCTCATTTTCCATCTCAATAAATTTTGGTTGCTTTAAAGAGATTGATGATAATTTTCTTTTTTCAAGAAGAAGAATTTCAAGTTAATTGTTATAGTTCCTTTGGAGCAGATGGAATAAATCCAGAATGTACTAATTTGTAGATAGAATGAGAACTGGCACTTGCCTTCTTCATCATGTTTTGGGATAAAAAAAGGACTTTTTTAGTTGAACCTGAATTTGGTACAATAATTCTCCATGGAAAATTTATCCATCCATATTCCTTGAGTCATTTATGTTGCTTGAAAATAGACAGACGTATTGAATCTGTGGATTTTTGTTTTCTGAACGAGAGAACTCTCAAGGAGCACAAAATATGAATCATGAGCCATCAGAACTACCAATTCCTTAAAACTGCTCTTGGGAGTGTTTTTTTTTTTTTCACCTTTCTTGGGATCTCTTCAGATGCATTCGTGTGAGTTTTGTATTTTTGAAGCTAAGCACTATGCTTTAAACTGGTGCATGCTGCATGCTGTCCCACTAGAAATGTTCCATTGTCATCTAAGTCTTAGATCCCATTGTTCTAGGGTTGGTTTAATGTGTTCAAGAGACAGCCAGCTTTATCTAGTAAAAGGGAGAGGCATCAGATTTTTCTGGTAACTAGAGCTGCTGAATCGTCAGCACTCATGAAACATTCAATAATTAATAATCTGGTATCCTTGGTATATAAATATTGTGAAGCAATCTTGATTATAGTATGCAGTTTGGATTTGGTAGTTGAAAATGTAGCTGCTGTGGCAGGATTCTAGCACTCGATTATGTTAAGTTGATGGGTGGGTGCGCATCTTTGGAAAAAAAAAAAAAAAAAAAATTGAGCCTTGATGAAATTTGAACCAATACTCTTCAAGTCCTTATATATCATCGTATCAAAATGGTGCTGATTTTGGAGGGTGATAGTCATCTTCATTTGAAACCTGCACAAAAATTTGGTTAAGCCTAATTTTCTGGCCTGGTACTTAACAGGGCCATCCTAAATGGGAAAAAAGATAAAAAATACAGCTACTATCAGGCTTTACTAGCAAAAGACACCCGTGCTTAGCACGGGCAATATAATTCATAATATAAAAGATACATAAATTTTTAAAACTTTACAAAAAATGTATATACTATGATATTTTCATATTAGAGGTAGGTTTGGTAGTGGGATGGTCAAGTTTGGAGCGGGTATGTGTTTTTGGACTTTGACCCGAGCATTATATAAAAAAAAGAGAGATTATTTCATCGACATCATAATGTCAAGGGTAAGAAAATCTTCAATTGCTAGCTAGCTATACTACAAGTGTTAAGTTGTGAAAGCTCTAGTCATCCTTTCTTTAGCCTTAAATAGACAGTTTAGAAAAAAATAGCAAAACTTCAAAGAAAGAGTGATATTCTTAATAGCTTGCTTGATTCAATCCTCATTTAGATCAAACCTAATGATTAGAATCATAATATTTGATAGAAAAATAATGAAAATCAATTCTTCGAATTCTTCTTCAAAGAGAAAAATAGAAACTAAAAAGACTACTTAAAAAAAAGATAAAATGGAAAAATGTACCACTGATAAACATAATGATAACATTAATAAAATGAAGTTAAGCAATAAAAATAAGCACTTTTACCCAAATAATATATGAAATGAACATGTGCAACACAAAAATATTTTTTGCTTATGTTGAAGCATCTCTAGATATTTTATTTTTTTCCCAAATAGCATAATGAGAACCAACAGTAAATGAATATGGAATACAATGAAGTTGATAATAAAAAGGAAATAAAATCATGAAAATGGGTAAAAAGAGTTGCCCTTCAACACTAATGGTCTGATTGAAAATCAAACATTAGAACAAGATATAAATTAATAAAAAAATTTAAAAGAATATATATAAGTATATACATACCTGAAATGTAGGAAATTGATTGGTATTAAATATGAAAAAAATCCATTATTGAAACTCTTCCCCTCTCCAGAAATCAAATCCTCAACCATATCAAACTTGAGGATAAGATAGGAAATCCTTAGGATTTTTAAATGGATCATGATAAGTTGGATTGATGTTTAATAATTTATTTGCTTTTTTAAATATTCCTATACATGGTGCAGATTTCATCCACCAAGAAAGGTAATTGGTTAGTTCCCTGCGCCTAATAAAAGAGTAAACAAAAATAAAGATCAAGAGAGAAAAAAATGAAATAAAACCCAATATGAATCAAAGAAAAATGGAACAAACCCATTTTACTACTACGCAAAAATTGATCGATTGGGAGCTGAAATGGGCATACAAGTACCTCATCATGTTAGAGAAAAAGTTTAGATTTCCTGAGATTTTAGACCAATATATTATTTTCATCTTATAGCAACCAATATATTATTTTTAGAAATGGTATTTTGATATAGTTATCATACAAATTAAAAACCTGAAATCCCAGAAAAAGTCCATTCTTTGAATAGTCAGAGGACCAAGAACTTTCTATAAAGCTTGTTAATAGCAATTAAAACTCTTCAAATGGCTCAACAAATTAGAAGATAGTAATTCTGATTCAATAAAATGGTTACAGAATAAACGGATTATATGAAACCCAATTTACCTGTTGTCACCCACAAAGTCGCTGGAAACCACATCATCTTCTGTGCCGAATATTCCCTTTAGTTTTCTCTCAATTGCCTCCCTGTATCTATCAGTGAACCATCATTAATGTTAAAGAATCGGAAGAATCCATCTGTGAACCATCAACTTTAGAACCCTGAAAATCCAAAATGTTGAAGAATTGGGAGTGAGTTGTTGTTTCTACACTTTGAGAACATATGCGGAGATAAATTAATTGAAATAAAACCCAATAAAAAAAATCCCTGAATAGCACAAACCTAAGCATGTAGCAGCTCTAGAGAAATTAAAATCTCATGTAAAAGAGATCACCAATTTGATGAAAAAAAAAGGGGAGATTTGTACAGTTGTAAGACATAATGGAGTGAGAGAGAGCAAAAACGAAAACTATACCTAAGAGGCCAACGTGGACACATGCAGGCTCTAATGTGGCTTGTGGAGGATCGAAAATTTGGAGAGGGAAGGATAGGGAGAAGAGAGGATGCAGAGAGAAGAGCAAAAGGGCTGCATTTAGAGGTGGGAATGCATACATAAAGAAGAGGAATCAGTTACATTCAGTTAAGAAAATAAACGTTACACCCAAAATAATAGTGGGAGATATTAGTATGAGGATTAATTACAGATATTAATAGGAGGTCAACATCAGAGAAGGGCCTAAATAAAATTTGAAATTGGCAATTGAAGCAGTCCCTTTTATATATAATAACAAGTAAAAAAAGATCTACAGGGATCCAAATAGGCAATACGTCATGTAAATTCCATCAAAACTAAAACATAAACCATCTGTTGCTCTCAGATCATACTGCCAAATAAAAGACCGAATAACTAAAAACCCAGACTCGAAGAGAACCCATTAATCTAAGATAGTGATCGGATTGAAATACTGGCAAAAATAAGAAGATATGAGTTTTGCAGATTTCTTGGTGGATGTTCGAATTAAAGCCTTACAAATCCAACAACAGCAACAATGGATTGGAATGTGCGACAATGGTAGAGAAACCTAAACCCTAGAAATGATAACAAAGAGGAGTGGAAAAGGAAAAGAAGGGCCTCAGATCGGCTGTTGTAATCTTTCTCGTAGAAGGGCAATATAATTTATAATATTAAATATAATTTAATTTTTAAATAATATTTAGTCTAAATTATATTGAGATGCTAAAAATAGGTCAAATGGTAAATTATTTTCAATGATGTGTAACGACATTCTAGATTGTCTTTAATAATACTTTGTGTACCTTGATGTGAAAACAGAAATTTGTATTTTTCATTGAAAATAAGAATTCATCAACTTATAAATAATTTTTGATATGCATCTCCGCATCTAGAATGCAGAATTAAAAAAAATTAAATGATTTAAATGCATTTTTTCCTCCTTGAAAAGCTCTCTAAAACCAAAATTACATCATGACTTATATGATCCTTATGTATTTTTTGTAAATAATTTATGTTGCTATTCTTCTATGATCCTTACAGAGATGTTATCTTTTTTCTTTTTTTTTACTGGTTTAGTAGTTCCATATTTATAATGGCTATAATAATTGGCATGTAATGTATATTGATTTAGTGTACACCGTAATTAAGACTCAAAAACAAAAAAAAAAAATCTAAAATTAGTCTGAAAATGAAAGCATTTTCATTATGCTTGATGAACGAGTAAAATTATTTAAAAAGAATAGAGGTTTTAACTTTATATTTAGAAATGATGATAAATGTAAAAAAAAAAAATTCTCCTAAAGTTTAGGAAACTGAGGTCAAATAGCGTTAGAATCAAATCTCTCACATGGGCATAACATCTCCCAAGAACAAACTCAAGTAACAATAAGATCTAGAGACAGATTTTCTCACAAGAAAACCACGGTATCTATTGTTATAACTGAGATTATGTAACTGCAAACCAATCAAAACACAAATTCAAGAAATCACAATCCAGTCGTTGTAAAAAAAAATTATAGTCATATCGCAGTTCAAGAGAATGATGTTTAGTTACAGTGATTATCAAAATAGATTCAGAGCATGCTTGCATGTGAAATTGAGATCTTTCTTACATGTGAATTCAAAGCATACTTGCATGCGAATTTTCACCTCAGATGTGTTCACTATGGGCAAATCCTTAGGGCATGTTTGGATGTATGGTGAATTGAAGTAAAGTGAAGTGAAGCGACAAATTAAGAGAGAATAAAATATAAGAGGTTATGATGGTATTTTGTTTTTAGTTGTTTGGTATGGAATCTTTTTGACTTTTTGTATAAAAAGGTGGAGTTTTTTTGTCTTTTAGTGGAGAAAGGAGGTTGCTTTTTTAACTTTTTTTGAAAAAGATGGTGAGAATTTTGAAAATGTGTACTTTTGATATGACCTATTGTCTTTTCTTATCTGGATTCACTTCATCTTAGCTTAACTAGTTAATTGCCAAGTGCTTCCACTTTTAGCCCGAAGATTATCGGGCTCCTTGGACTTGGAAGGAGCCTCTTATGGAAGGGTAGATATTGACTTGCTATTGCTATGGTTTGTAGTGACGGCGAAGAGAGGGCACTGGATCACTTTCAGAGGAGGCTATGCATTGAGATTTCATTTAGCCCTTGAAAGATCCCAATCTTCTATAAAGAAATAGATGAAATAAAATGATGAATGAAGAAATGAAATAGAAAGGCCTGTTGAGCATTTGATTTGATCAAAAGAGAAGAATGAGAATAAGAGGATCTATCTACTCATTGCTCAAATTGATTAGAGGGTGAAAACCTGAGAACTGTTTGACAATATCTTTAAATGAGATCTTTAAATGAGATGGAAGGATTCGAAGAGGTTTTCGGGAGTTACAGGAAGTGAATGTACACGTCCTTTTTGCACAATAGGAATGTGAGAGAGGCGGAGTGGGGAAACTGAAAAAAAAAAAACTTATGCACCTGTGAGGATTTAAGAGGGAATAATAACCATCAACATTCTATAAATTAGACTTTAATGCATGGGTTGACAAAACGGATCGCATAACTCCCCTTTCGATGAGATGAAAGTGGGCCTCAATGGGATGAGGAAGTGAAGAATTACAATGTCAAAATAAATTAGTATGGGTCAAAATCAATTGAGGTTGAGTTCTCAATTGAAAACAGTCCCTTTCATATATATAAATAGCCACTTCCAATTTCTCTTCTCAACTCCTTTTCTAATTGGTTTCAATTGGTTATCATAGAGTGGACGATACCAAGATCATCATATATTTGCTTGATGCACAAAAGTATAATGGACTCAACAATGTTCAATGAAAAAATGCATGGAAAAGCTTAGATTTGTTTTTCACATTTAAATACAGCAGCATGAAGCTTGCAAACAAATTAATAATAATAATAATATTTTTAGAATATTGTTGCTTTCTCTAATAGTTTTGTCTGTGTAGGAGACCTCACAGTTCAAAATTTCCCCTCAAAGTTTAATGGAGATCAATGCCCAGGTCCAATTGGTGTACATCCTACACCCAAGGCTCACCCCAGGCACTCTCACACACACTAGTAGAAAATAAAGAGCATTTCAAAGGTTAAGTGCTCCCCAAAATGTAATTTTGACTTGACAAACATAACTATTGAAGCAATACCAGGCAAAATCAATGGTTTAGGCCTCATTGTTACAAAACATCTAATCTAGACATTTAATTATACTTCATAACCTTGCCTATTCCAACAAAAAAAGATGGCAGGATAAAAGTGCTATGATGATGATGAAAGCCCCATGGACCATACAATGCATAATTCACTTTACCCCTACCAAATTGGATCCATTAAATGCCATAAGTAAGCTAATTAGAGTATCCGCCTCTTTGGCTTTGTTTGCGGCTTTGTGCCAAGCAACCCGCGGTTGGTCCAGACGATATTGAAACCGATTTGAATCGAATTGGTACGAGTAGTCTGCGGGTTTTCATGGCCCGGGCTGAGGATTTCCGGGGCAGCTCGAATTCTAAATTATAAGCTCAATCCCGAGTTGGGCCCGCCTGAATAAGATTCAAGATTGTAGATCCACTGGTTTGGTCATGTTACCTTTTGTCGTTCAAGCCCCCCCCTTGCCTCTCCCTATAATTATTTTTACTTTTGGGCCTGCCCTGGCTTGGGACAATCGACCACTGAGTCAAAGCCGGCCCATCTATTAAAGGCTAAACGTGACTTCTTGGGTAAATTAATTTTCATAATTCTAATAATCAATGCATTTTAAAAATTCAAAAGGCTAAAGCCTGAAAGTGAACTTTCAAATAAGTTTCTTCAGGTTTCTAACGATCAAATGGATCAAATAAATGCAGAATTCCCAGGTATTAATACAACTTATCCACACTTCTGAAAGTAATCATAAATTACACAAATGGTTGAGTTTCTTAAAACAAAAAATTGCAGAATTCCAATTGATTGGAGCCATAATCTCACACCAACAACAAGAATCTAAACTCCCAATCTATGGATGATCCGGTGAACACGACGAGGGTACGTATAAAGGAGTTCATGGGTTGGCTGAGGCATATCCAAGCCCAAACCAAACTTAGAAACAAGGCCCACGTCCAGTCCAGGCCCACACGAACTGTAAGTGCATGGCTGGAGCCTGCCCATTTATTAGTCAATTGGGCAGGGCTTTTTATTACTTTTGGGGCTTTCTAGTTACTTTTTTGGGTAGATAAGTCACTAAACTGCATGTATTCCTTATCCAGGTTGGGCTGCGCAAGACTTTGGGCCTTTGTCACTTAATCCAAGCCCATCCCATTTATTAAACTGGCAAAATTTAGATCCAGACCCGGACCAAATCAGGCTGGGAGCACCCCTAGGTGCACACCTGAGCACCCGTCCAAGCAAACACGCCTAGTGTCTATGGACCACACTAACACCAGAGCACCTCGTCCTTGGGCTTGAACCTTGTCTCGACGTGAGATTTCTAAAATGTTGGGCCACTTTGGTCCTTGTTTTAAAACTTCTTTCCTGGTGGAGATGGGAGTGTGTTATCTAAGGAATTTCCGTGGATGAATGAATTACAAATTTTCGAAATTGCAAACGGCTTCTGTTGGGCATGGCCTAAATTGGGGTGTGGCGGTGTGGGTGGGTGGGTTTTTTTTTTTTTTTTAATGGGTAATGGGGCCTAAAAATGTCATAAAAGGTCAGTCCCATCAGATGATCCCAACACCCAGTGGGGCCATTTGGATGCATATGTTATATTTACAGGTTAATTTTCACCTATGAACTAGTAATCGCTCCCTATGGTGGTGTTAACCAGCATTGTGGTCCCTCCTGGATTCTTGACAATCCTATGGGTGAGGAAATGAGGCCTATTGAATCAAAGATGTCTTAAAGAGCTTTACTTAGGAATGATCCCACTCATTTCACACTTCACGGAGCCTCAAGACTAATAAGTCAGCAGTTAACCCCATGGTATGTTTTTCTTTTCGTTTCTAATTTCATATATTGAAAACTTCCTTTGCACAGTGATTTAGTAACTGGTGATTTTTAAGTGCCATATATTTGATGGTATCAAACCTAAAAGCCACTAATTGGCCTATTTTTTGTGATGGACCTGGACTTTGCAATTAGTAGACCATCAGAGGCACAATTCTCAAACCCCACCACGTAACTGGCACTTTTGATCTGCTGCCTGTTTTGGATGGAAATTTTTTTGTTATGTTTTGTTTTGTTTTTTAAAGTATATATCTCTTAAACCATATTATTTCTTTGAACTCTTCCCTCAATGAAATTTTGTTACTGATCAAAAGAAAAAAGAGAGGAAAGTTTAGAGCAAACATCCAGGATAAATTTGCATGAGATAAATGGAAAAAAGTTGCAGTGTAAGTCAACTTGTTGCTGCAAATTTTTACCATTGGCCAATCCATGTGATGCGTTGTTAATGCTTGGTCTAGAATCCAGATTGATTGCACATCCACCAGTCAAGTGTTTTAGGATTGATACTGCACTCCGGACCTGACTCTTGTAAGAACCTAACCAGAAAATTTCTCATTTATGGTCCTAGATGATGGTAAGCTAAGTCTGGTGCTGGCATCCGTAGCCTCTGTGCTTGCCCACATCATCCGTTTTCACAAAGTAAGAGGTAATGGCTGCATTTTTTTCTTTGATTTTGAATGTCATTACTGGTTCATATTTTTTAATTAGTAGCACTATTTTTTTTCTCTTATGCTTAGCTGAACCCATTATAATAACAGGTGTCACACGGAAATGACTGGTTTTGAGCCCTCTGGTGAGGCTTCTTGTATGCATCTATGGCCGTTTTTCTATGTTGGAAAAACGATGTGGTAAATTCCTACTCATTATATGCTTAGTAATTGTCCCAAGTGTACCATGTTTCTCTTTTTATCTCTGGTACATGGGCAATGATTCTTGAATTTTGAGGATAATTTTCAAGGAAAATCAATGGGCTAGGTTGGGCTGAACTTTTTGCTAATGGTTTGCTAGGTTTGAATATCAGTGGGCAGGCATTGGCTATGCTAATTTGCTAGAGCCCTAGAATTGTAGCCTGAAGAGTCGCTGACACTCTGGCCTAGGCTTTCTGTGTAGCCTGAACTCGCTTGGCAGGGTTGGGTCCTTACCTGGGCTAAGCAACATCCCAGATGGTTCTCTAGCCTCTAGCGTTTTTGTAACTGACCAAGAATCATATTGACAATTTTATTTTACTGTTTGTACCATTGACACCACCGCCGAGAATATCTTCTACTGCATGTTGGAGCTGATCAAGTGAAACCCCTTTTTATCTTTACACTGTACTGGATTGACCTGAGAGGCTCTTTGAATCATGGGATTCGTGCTTGTGGAAATTTTTACAAACTAATGTAAAGCAAAGGTGAGCAAAACAAAGGTCATCTGAAATCTGAAATGCACGCATGAGCTAGTTTTTTCTCCGTTACTTCCCACGGTCAATTTGTAGGGAGAGAAAACAGCAGAAAGGTAAGGAGGAAAAACAGAAAATCAATGCAATGAATGAGTGGTAGCTACCACTTGCCTCCCTTACTAATCAATGATTGTGAGGAAGAATTTTCCTTAATTGGAGCACGGCAGACCTTGCACATGCTTCACCTTCCCTTGCTCACTGCTGTAGTCACTGCAGAACACCTAATGCCCACAAGGAAAATTAGTCCATATAGATTTATTCTGTTTGTTTGCAAGCCATGCACATGTTGCATCTGCTACCTCCACCATTTCCCATATTGAAGCACCTTCATCAGCTGGAGGTATGGACAGTTTTTTGCCGCGAAATGCCGGAACTCCAGTTCCTGGCAATTTCCGCACCTGCAGGTTAATGGTGAGATGTTGTTATTACGAAGAACCTAAGAAGTAACTAAGTGGAAAGCAATTAGAACATCATCAAGTCACATAGGATGACTATATTTAGCGCTGTCAATGAGGCAGATTAGGACCAGCTCACTTCGGCCTGATTCAAGGCTTGTTATGGATAGTTGGCCTAAGTATACCGGTCCTCCAACACTGTCAGCGCCTGCCTGATAAGGGTATCAAAGGTCGAGTTACCCAATTAAAGCCCGAGTCAATCAAGGCTTCAATACCAGGATCAAAGTCTGAGCCGATAAATGGAAATAAAGAAGGAAATCCAAGATTGCATACAAAATTGAGGAGACAAATAATTCAGGCTTCCAAAGAATAAAAATCCATCTTAAAAGACTATTAACTGTAATAAAATCCATTACCACAAAAGATAAAGTTTCTGAACGCAGCATCAGTTGACTTCAAAAATATGAGAAAGAATCCAATATAGACGACAGAATTCAGATTTGGATCAAATCTACTTGATAATAATCCAAGTTGAACAAGACAAACCAATTCCTCTAATTTGCAAAAGAAAAAAAAAATGATTTGCCATACCTAAAGATTTATTAAGCAATCTATATGGCAAGTTTCTAAGGGTGCTAGGATGAAACCTAGTTTCAATATAAAAAACTGATCTGAACAAGATGTGGGCTCTATTGGGGAACTTGGGCTCAAACTTCGAGTCACATTATCTTTAAAAAAATTATTGATGGGAACTGGCAGATGCATTTAGATTGTCATGGCTGCCAAAATATAAAACCCAAGGGAAAGTCAGTTTCTCTTTGATGCAAAATCAAGAACATCAATTAGGAACCAAAAACTCAGCAAACACAAGGTCAAACCGTGTATCAGTACAAACTATATGCTTGATCTTTAGGCTACTACATGTTCAATTCATCTTCTTCCAGGAAACCAAATGGAACCCCTTAAGTATAAACAAGATCATCTGGCCAAAACTGAAGTCGAAAATCATGCCTAGATGACCAAGGAAGAAGAAACTCCCTGAGCTTTCGATCAATCTGAATATTCGAACTGTTTACGTTGGAGAAGCATATAACTTAAATAGAAAGACTTGAGTAGTCCTAGCCTAAGTAAAACTCTAGCAGCTCTCTAATCTTAAAATAACTGGAGGTGTTTCACCTCAAAACACTTAAAAGACCAAGCAACAAAACATCCAAAAAATTCCAACTCCCTGATTCCATCAGAATGTAGATTATAACTATTTGTCATGATTGCCCAAACATTAGGTTGTTGGATAGCTAACTGAACAGCAAACACACCTAATTTCATCTCGCTCAGTTATCAACTGGCACATAAAATAAGACCAAAGACTACAAAGAAGAAATATGAAAGAAAACTAATCTTAATGATGACACTCCTCGCAATACATGTGGAACTTGGCTACCAGACAAGCACCATGCATGCACTAGAATTAGGCTATAAACTTGGATCTGGGGCAGGCCGATTGGGCCCAACACACAATCTGAATCTCATCTACAAACTCAGGCTCAGGGCAGATCCAAACAAAACTCAGGTCCATTGACAACTCTCATTTGCAATATGGATATGGTCAAGGGGAGCCTCATCCAACCCTACTAATTTATTAGTGTACCCAAATCTCCATAAAATTAAAGTATGTGCTTGAATAAGCTAGATTTGGATTCTGATCCATTATAATGTGGATCTAAGAGACTCGATTCAAATTTCAGTATTCTGGAGTCATGTCCGACTACTTGCATTCCTACTCATCAGGCCAAATCTCTTAAAAGGAGGGGAGCAGTTGGCTCACAGCCAACCATTTGAAGCCCTTTCTAATCATATCTCACATCCTAGACACAGATCCAATCCTACCTGACATACCAAAACTCTCTCCAAACTATATTGTATTTGAGCAAGGTTCTTTTGATTCTGGCCAACCTATTGAAAGCCCTACTCATGGGGCATTATAGTAATTTGTCATAGTTGTTACCTGAGGAGTCTTGACGACGCAAATTAGGGAAACCAAGGCTCGGTTCACTGTTGTGAGTAGCAAAGTCTGATATTGTGTCTCCCCATGGTGCCTGGAAAAAACTTTCCACAGGAAGGTGACAACAGAAGCAATGTGTCATCAATCTCTGCGTGCTCTTACAGATAGTGCATAGCAGCTTGTGCTTGCATGGCATGACAGCCCACAGAGCCTTTCTCTTTGTACACAGCACACAGATGTTGTTTGCCCCAAAATTCTGCAATCGCACATTAAGTTAGAGAAGAAGAAATGCAGCAAATTCATGTGAGCCTTGATGGTCTCTTGCAGTTCGAAAAGTGGCCAAGTGGGACCAAATTGCAACTGGACCGGGAACGGATGATGTTGGAGCAGGTTTCCTAAGAACTAGCCTGACCCCAAGTCCAAACCCTTTGTAGACAGTTGGAACTAAAATGGGCATGAACCTTAAGTTAATGCACCAAGTCCACCCTATATTCTGGATGAACAGACCATTGCTTACTGATTGTACTGACATGGGCATGCCCTGAACTAAGCTCGTTTCCAGCATTTTCAACAAAAAATATTTCCAAAGTCAACACTGACAATATGTAATTTTTCTGTTACACAGGCTGATAGGCAGCCCTTATGTACATCAGCAATAGGACCTCTCCACTAGTGGGAGAATACCTTAACAACCTGGCTGGTCACGTGGTTAGTTTGCAATTGATGCCCACCTTACAAGCCCGTTTGTTTGCATGGAATTGAATTCCTAGGGATTCTCTGAAATGTATTTCTATAAGTGGCTAAATTGAAGAAATAAAGGTGTATATCCATTAGTGCCTGTTTGTTTGTATAAAATGCATAGGAATTCATGGTGAATTGAGCTCCACTAAAAATTATTAAAGAGGTGAGGGTGCAGGATATAAGGTGAAGATGTAGATCAGATCTTGACTTTCCTAGGTATTGAATTACTGGGATGATAGCTGGGTATTCATTTCCCATCTTCCCTCGATTCAATTTCCATTAAAGGGGAGGTTATTTGATGGTCATTTTTAGATATTCACCTTTGGTTCTTCATTTTTAGCCACTCAAAGAAATACAATCTTATGTATTCTGTTACATGAAATAGACAATCCTAACGGCCTGTTTGTTTGTATTAAAATATTGAGAATTGAATATGGTGAAATAACCCTACCAAAGGATTATTAAAGAGGTGAGGCGTGAAGGATAAAAGATGGAGATGTAGATAGGAACTTCCCTTTCCTATGTATTGAATTAGTAGGGTGATGGCTGGGTATTCATTTCCCATCTTCTCTTGATTCTATTTTCATTTATTTGATGCTCATTTCTAGATATTCAACTTTGGTCTTCATTTCTAACCACTTATGGCATGAAATCTATGTATTAAATTCCTATGTAATCTAATCATCTAGTGCAAACAAACAGGCCCAAGATGTTTATCAAATAATCTTTCCTTTCCTAGAAAATGAAATAAGGGGAGATGGAACATGAATACTGGCATCACCCTAGTAAATCATTTCCAGCTTCCCTTAACATATTCCATTAAAGGGGAGGTTATTTGTTAGCCATTTATGGATATTCACCTTCATTTCTTCACTTTTAGACACAATTAGAAATAAATTTCTTAAAATTTCAAAGAACTCAATTCCATTAAAAAAGGGCCCTAAATTTGAATCACTCAAATTTCCAGTCTCCATGTAGCCAAAATCACACCACAATTGGAGTTGGTCCCTCTGTCCAATTAATCATGTGTAAAACACATGATTGAAACGAAAAGTCCAAAGGGAGTGAATCGAATGTTTTACATGAGAACAATCTAACAGTAAGCCCAATTCTAGTAAAGTCTGGCCTGTTCCAGTACAGAGGAGACAGTGATTTTAAGCAGTTAAGATTTAGGATGGGCACCCCCTAGGCGATCACAGGTAAATTATTAGCATTCCTGCTATGGATCTGGTGTGATGTAATCGGGGCATCAAGACAATTGATGGAACTTAGGACCCTATAAATCATCTGCAACTTAAGATGATTTAACACGCCATGAATCCTAAAGTCATGACATGCATAGCATCTCCAATGTTCTAAAATTTTGCCCCTTGATCTGGTAAGGAGACCATCAGGCTGCATGGTAGACGAAAGAGGAGAAACTATTAAAACCAAAGTTCATCTTACCTTCCAATAATCAAACTGATGAGTGAAGAATGAGAAAGGAACCCTTTTATCGTCCGCATATGATTTCTGAGGCCCCCTCTGTTCAAGACCATCTGCTTGCTCTGGTGGAGTGTTCCATGGCCTGAGGAAGGAATAGCCTGGCTGTAGGAAACTTAAGAACTTTGGATCTACAGAGAAAGAAGAAAATGCCTCTGGATCTCCTTGATGACCCAAACCTCCAGCATTGGCCAGCCCATCACACTCCAGATTACTGAAAGACAAAGATATCAGCTTTGCAAGAAAACCGACCTCATTCTCATTATTCACTTGATACCTTCCCCAGGGATTTGTAAATGGCTCCGACAGATCATCATACAAAGGTTGATGCTTGGATTCTTCAGCTGGAGTCTGAGTCTCTGCATGTGGTTGCTTGTTGGACTGGGGTGGGGAGGGGAGCAAAATCATGTGGGTGGCTGGCCCATTTCCCACAGGCACGATTTTCATCCTACAGATTCCAGAAAAAGACCGCATGAAGTCGCTGAGCTTGAGGTAGCCCAGGGAAGTATGGTCAAGCTCCAACCCACACGTGGCCCTGAAATCTCCCTTGAGAGAGGAGAGAGGATAACACTCGCCTTCCCCCAACCGCTTCGACACATCTATCAAGAATGATGGGAGCCATCTCTTGAAAGTCTCCAGCCATAGAGGGGTGTTCCGAGTTGTGTGACCCAATCGTATGTCTGGACTTGTGGTTCGCGGACCACTGGCAATGAGTCTTTCAGCCCAGGACATAGGTTCCTGCCTTCCTTCATCTTTTGCTTCCTTTGCGAAAGGATTTAGTAACTGCTGATGTTCATGTTTGTGTTGGCGAGATGCTTTTTGGAACTCATGCAAAACATCTTTTGGTATGGCCCCTTTAATTTCAACCTTCTTTCCTGAAATGTTAACATAGTGTGCTTGAACAGCAGCATTAACAGATTCTTCACTTTTAAAGGTGACAAAACCAAAGCCACGAGATTGCATGTAGTCTCCAGCTTGGCTTCCAATTACGACAGCATCTTCTACAGCACCAAACTCCTCCTCAAAGTAATCCTTCAAATCGGCTAATAAATGAAAGTAAGGACAAGATGTCAAATTAACTCTTTTTGTTTTTTGACCTGTCTGAGCGTGTTATGCACGTCAACGCATTCCACTTTGCAAATTAATTGGAGTTGTTCAACTAGCAATGCCCTTTCTATTTTATCATCTACAGAGCTTCCAAATTGATCTAATGACCATAACGCCAGCATTTCTGGTTCCATGTCATGGGGGCTCAAGGGTAGGTAGCATTTATTAAATATATAAAGAGGTTTCAATTTGTTTAAAAGTTTTAAATTTGAATGAGGTTTTAACCTGAGTCAACAGAAGGCGAGAGACCTCCAATAAAAATTTTCTTGCTGAGGTCATCCGAAACGTGTGTGGTATGCTGTAGAAATGGAGAAAACTGAATTGTATTTAGTGAAGCACAAAAAGTTGAAAACAGAAGAAGGAAGACATCAAGGCAGCACTAGAAAATTGTGAACTTTGTGGAGCAAGTGGGAACTTTAAGAGGATAGATGCACATATTGGTGGTTGCTAAGTTACCTTGCTCAGGTTTCTAGAAATTGGTGGTGAGGGTAATCCCTTCTTGAGTTCCACTGATCCAGATTTAGTTTTTCTCAATTCTGCTTCCCCATGTGTGAAAAAACACTTGGCCCCCCTTGCACACCCACTTGGAGATCCATAGTATCGACAGAGATCTGTCTTAGGACTTGTGGAAATTCTGCTGCAGTAAAAGTATGGTGTCATATTGAAAAAAAAAAAAAAAAAAGCCCTACCCCATGCAATATATGTTGAGAATGTTTTTTTGGATAGAAATCATAAAATTTAGATATCTGAAAGTGCTGAGATAATGGTTTTTTAGTGGTCACCTTTCAAAAGAAATCTGTTTTGGGTCAAGGACTCCTTCGCACACATCTGCATCAGACCTATCATGGTTAAGGCAGTGGAAACCAGTCTCCTGAATTGGAATAACACGGTTCCCTACACATGGGAAAAAAATGAAATTTGGTTACTTTTCAAATTTTACAAACTATAGATAGCTGGATTGGGTCAAAGTCAACATACAGAAGCTGAGGTTCGTTGGACTTAGGATGAAACGCATGTCCTGGGATTTGGTCAAATCGATGGGCCTTTCTTTCCTGAAGTCGTGCAGATTAGAGAGAGAGAGAGAGAGAGAGAGAATTCCACTTCTATTTACTGAAGTTCAAAATGAAGATCAAATAAGAACATAATAATCAGACCGGAGATTAAGAGATTGAGTATTTGCCCCGAAGCTTAAGAGGAGCTCAACACATTCCATTGAGTTGCTCTTCACGGCAAAGAACAGAGGAGTTTCTTCTGTCTCTGAAGCAACATTGACGCAATTGGGATCGCAAAGAAGGAGAATCTTAAAGACATAAAAAAAGAAAAACAGAAAACTGAGTCAGATAGTTAAAGGTTAAGAATTAGCAGAACTTGCTTGACCAATGAAGGGCCATCCTTGAGCCCAATTTTAGATTTTTGGATCCTTGATGCATCTATACAGCATGATCCTACCAAAAGCTCAAATTCATTTGAAACAGTGACAAATCCCATGTGTGGGTTTCAAGGACTGGTCAACAATTGTCCCCAGTAGAATGTGGAAGGTTTTAGAAAGGGCATGAAATAATAAGAGATGCGTTCTATATACCTGTAATGCCTGGAAATTACCATTGCCAGCAGCTACATGAACTGGAGTCAGCCCCAACTTGTTCTTTTGGCTGACCCGAGCCCCATGTCTCAGCAAAAGCCATGCTAGCCTAAAAGGCCAGGCGTTTTGTGGTGAAACACAACATGGGAGAAGCAAGGAAGACTCAGAAGTTCTCTGTCAGAATATTACCTAAACCTCAAATCATTTGAATAAGGACTTGCCCTAAGGCACGAATGGAGCGCTGAACTACCATCTCCGTCAGTCTCATTGACATCAATTTTTGTCTTGAGAAGCAGTTCTACAACAGCTTCATCTCCAGCCTGCGTAACAAACACAAAGAAAAAGGATTTGTAACTTTTAAGATTTCCATAGATTCTACAATTGGACAGGAGTCCAGAGCAAAAACACCCTAGAGATCCCTGTTGGCTCTAATGCAACTGTCCCTCTGGGAATTTTGAGGTTGTTTCATCAGTTCTAGCTCCTTGAAGGAAAAGGATTATGTGCACTCATGCCCCCAAGTGCCTTCATTCTAGTTGGACACACCATGGAGAGCCGGAAGTTAAAAAATTAAAAAAAAAAAAGAATAAAAACCTACCAAAAAAGAGATCCTAGTCATCCAGCCTTTAAATCTCAGTAGAAAAGAAAAGGATAATGGAAAACTATTCTCATTCAACAGAGCAAGGAGGTCATTTGGATGCTTGTAACTGGAGTCAAGAAACTGGGTTCATAGCATAGATGAGGCTTCATACAAATGGATGACCTCAGTCACCCGTAAATAACAGTTGTTTTGTACTTTCACATGTTTGATTACTGGAAAAGCAGAGTTACAGGTAACCTAAGTCAAGGACACTGAATTCAAGGATCCAAATGGCCATCCCATTCATCTAATATTTAAAGTCTAAGCCATCAACTGTGATAGAGCAATCATATGGTAGAACTCGTTTGAAATATTTCTAAAGAACTTTATACATACTGAACTTTGACCAAACTGGTCACATATTTTTCCTTTTAGTTGATTAAAAATTAAAAGCTTCAACAATCAGAAGGCCAGTCCAGGCAATTTCATGATGATTATCGTACATTGCCACAATGCAGCCACTTAATTTCTAAAGGGTTGTTTGGATGAGAAAAAGGTGGGAAAACTGTCCACAGATTTCATTTGTACTGTGGACGATTTTCTCTTACTTTTCTCCCTGTCCAAGTGAACCCAAAATTCGTAAGAGTGTCATTCAGTGATAATGTGAGTGTTAAATGATAAGTTCTCACTAGATTGCCATGATAAGTGGAAAAGAGTTTCAGTAAGGGGGTCGATTGTTTGCACTCATTTACATGTGTAAAATTATGATGAACTTAGGCATGATCATGTTTATTTGCCACATTCATGCATCACATGCACAAATGAGGTGTGAAAATGGTGTGTAAATGAGCTCTTTTTTAGTGAATCATTTACATACCTGAATCATTACATATGTAAGAGAGGAAAAGGCACCAATACAGTTGCAATAAGGCACCTGGCCAATACAGGTTGCGGCTTTAAACCCCTTCAACCCCACATTTTCCTTGGGACTTTTGTGGGCCCCAAATTGATAATCAGAACAATTAATCTTCTTTATAGGTATTAAAAAAAAAACCTAAGACATTTAATTTCATAACTTAAAACTTCAGAGATTTTGAGAAATTTGTTGAAAACATCCAAGAATACCCAACCTAAAGATCTAATTTTCTGAACTTTTCTGGGACCCCAATTCATGTTCTAAATCGTTTAATTTCTCATATTAACGATAAGAATAAAAACTTTTAATTCATATCATGAATCTTCATAGATTTTGAGATCCATGTGAGAAACACAAACACATCTAAAACCATTGGATGTTCTCTCTCTCTCTCTCTCTCTCTCTCTCTCTCTCTCTCTCTCTCTCTCTCTCTCTCTCTCTCTCTCTCTCTCTCTGTTTTTTTTGTGAAAATGATCATTTTGATAAACATGGTAGTGTGTTTCGCACAACATTTGCACACGAAAAAAGTTATACATGTAACTATTACATATGGAAAACCCATTTCCATATCCCATACGTAAACGACAAACAACACCTAAGCTTGTGGCTTAAGGAAAATAACTACCATGTAACTATTATGAGTGGAGCTTATCTGCAAAGTGTACCTGCAAATCTACTCTCTATTTTTCAATAAGTAGCTACTAATCTACGATGCTCTAATGATATGCAGAAGTGTGTCGAAATTGTCAGTAAAATATAACTTAGTGGTAAGTAGGAACAATAATAATAAAGCATTGAAGTTACCTCGCAGGCACTTATCAAGGGCGAGACCATCCTCTTATCAGTGCAGCTTCCTTGAGAGACTGCCCCGAAAAACTGAAGAAGCTCCATTGCACACAGCATTGCCTTCCTCTCCCCACTCCTGTTCACCGAAGAGTCAGGATTTGCCCTGCAGGAATTGAGCCCCACCTGTCCCACTTCAATCCGACCCAATGCCATTGCTTCCCTGACCACACAATCATAAACTGTAGTCTCGACGACCCTCGACCTCAATGTTGTTCCTCTTGGCAGCACCATTGGTGCATTGACTCTGTCTGCATCAACCATCAGCAGAACTGCAAGTGCTGCAACCTTTCCCTCCATCGCAATAGTGTACAACACTTTTGGCAATTCCTTTGTTTTCACCATTAATAGCCTCACAGCACTGAGATCCTGGGGAAAGGACTCCACTTTATAACAAGTAGAACCTGAGATCTTTTTCCTCTCTTACACATTCAAAAAATGAAACAAAGAAACAAAGAATACAAGTAAAAAGGGCCTGTTTGGATGAGGAGAAGACAGGTGGAGAAAACTGTCCACAGTTACAGATTTTGTGCTGTAGCTGTAGACAGTTTTCTCTGCTTGTATTCTTTGCCTGCTTTCTCCACATTCAAACAACCCTTACAACAATTCTTTCTTCCCTACAGAAAAACAAACCCTTTCACTTAGAAGATAAAGCAGCCTTTCCACCGTTTGGTTTGGAGTCCAATCAACCTGCAGCCTAAAATTATGCATAACCAAAATACACTGAAGTTTTCAATTCAAGAAAACAAAAGCAACCAAAATATTGCCTGTCATAATTTTTGGACACTCGTACAAATCTCTTTCCCTATTAACTTAGAAAAGAAGGGAGAAATATTGAACCTCATATGTCAAATATACCTTTTGCTCGACAATGCAACCTCAAGAGGAATGAGAGAATCATTATCATTAGATCTGAAATCTGTTCTTGCTGCCTTCTGCAGAAGAAGTTCAATGCATCTGGTAGAATGCTCCCTTGCAGCATTATGCAAAGGTGTCCTTCCATTTTCATCCAGGTCACTAATGTTTGCCATCAGTGTGCAATCTCCATTAAGCAGAGCAGCAGCACAGTCCACACAATCAAGCTTACACGCAAGATGGAGAAGGCGTGAAGCTATACTCTGAAACACGGATTCTTCAAGACTACTGGCTTCATTTCCTTCAACATTTGCTTTCTCTGATACCTTTTTCCTGATTTTATGAGACAGGGAAATGAGTTGAGCACTGTCATTATTACGAACATACTGAGCGAGGCATTTTTCCAACATGATCAGATCAACTCTGGATTCGAGATCCAAAAGAAAACCATCTTGTTTACGGTGGAAATTATTTTCTTTATCTTTAATAGCAGAACAAGTGAAGCAATCTGATTCTAGAAGTTCATCTAGATCGAATTTCACTGTTTCCTGCAGCAGATATCAAAGGTAAACAGGATTAAATATGGGAAAAAAAAGAAAAGAAAAGAAATGACAATGCAAAGCCATCAAAGGAATGCAGATGAGATAAATCTTCTTGAATAAATCTACAGGTATCACCATAAAAAACCTGTGGATTGCAGCTGGAGAATAAAACGATACTAAAAATGGAATGCAGATGGATCTGAGAAAAAGATGAGATAATGGCAACGCAAAGCCACAGGAAGATTACTGCAGAAATCCTACAAGAATGAACGGATACAACCTAAACAATGGAAAGCCTTATCCACAATCATAAGAAGCATTAATCACTCAATGATTAACGGAAGGAAAACAAGGAATCCGCAACTAATCATCTCCTCGCTGAAAGAAATCTCAAGTACAACAAAAGAAAAAGAAATCGCCGCAGAAAAACGACCGAAACCAAAGAAATTTCCCAAACTGATCGAGCGAATCGCCAGGCAGAGCGCTAGAAAGGAAAATAACTACTGAAATCTCAAATCTATCATTAACGCAAGGATAAAACCTAAAATCGGAAAAACGTCTGCACAAGCACAAGAAACAGTAATCTAATGCAATGACAACAAGAAATCCGGACCTGATCCATGTCATTCGTACAACAGCCGAGTGAATAGCAATGTAGAGCAGAGCAAAAGACAAATCTCCTAAAAGGACCGAGCAATCACATAACAGAGCAGAAAAAAGAAAAATCAATGCAGAAATCTTACAGGAAAGCAAGCATAAAACCTAAAAAGGGAAAAACTTCCTACCGAAGAAAAAAAAAAAGGAAACCTCTCGACAATCAACGGAAAAACGATACAACATCGAGAAACCGCCACACGATCAATCTCATTGGTAAAAGAACCTAACAAATAACAATGCGGATCAACAACAAAAAAGGAAAATCACAGCAGGATCTTATAGGAATTCAAAAATAATACCTAGAAACCGAAAATCTTCATCGCGATCACGAAAGACAGTAGATTCTCACAGAAAGTTGAAAGGATAACAAGGAACTACGCACCTGATCCATCTCCTCGGCAGAGAAATCAACGAAAAAGATAAGTCCTGTACGTGTTTCTCGTAGGAGATCGACAGCTCCTGATAAAGCTGCAGCCTTTCGACTTGAGGAAGCTAGAGTCACTCCTAGACCTAGTAGTAGTAGTAGTAGTAGAAGAGGAAGAAGAAGAAGAAGAAGAGGTTTTCTTGAGAAGCTCCTCTGAGCTTTCGGAGCTTTCGGAGCTCGGAGTCTTCTTCTGCAAGTCGCAAATGAAGAAGACGACGTTCTGCTCCAGTACTAATAGGCTTCGGAGCTCGGGTTCTCATAATTCATAAACGAAGCGCTGCCTTTTGAGGTCCCTGATCGAATTCGCGCGGAATTTCCAAATCATCTGACACGTGGCTCGTTTTGGGCTCCAGCTGGACAAAAAGCGACACGTGGCAGTTTCCTTCGTCCAGAGTCCCGTTCCCTGCGGGTGGGAACCAGGCAACACATGCCTGGAACTCAATCTTGGGGCCTACATAGGAATAATCCGGACCCTTGAAGATGAACCACATCCTTTTGATGGATATGTTCTCAAATTTTACCTCAATAATAGTGGGTCCCGACACTGATTTTACACATGAGGAAAATGTGATCAATGCATATCAACAGCTCGCACTCGATCATACAGTCAATCATGTGCTCTATCGTACTATGGCGTACGGTCCTCCTGGATTGAAATTATAGGACATGTTGAACCGTCCGGATTATCTCTATATGGGCCTCACAATTAAGTTCCTTGGATGCATACATGATTTTCTATGCATTAAAGACAATTTGTGATTATTGCATATGATTATAAGTATAAGACTAATGCGAGAGGCTCGTACTAAAAAGGAAAGAAAGAAGCTTATATTCTAATATAAAAGCAATATCAAGGCATATCAAAGAAAACAAAAAAAAAAAAAGTATTGAAATATAAATAAATAAGATTTGTAAAGAATGATGAGGAAGGAGTAAGGGAAAAATAAAGATTTAGGTTGATTAGGTGGGCCCATAATGTTATGGTGTTCTAAGCTATAATAATAATAATAATATAGTGATAGCCTAGTAGACTGTGCTTAGCCCGAAGAAAAAGTATAACTTATAGTAATATTTGAAATATCATTGGAGATAAAAAGATATATATTAAAAATATACATTTTACCATTCTTAGAAATTTACTAAAAAGAGAGTACATGAATGTGAATTATTTAAAATCTATTATAGTTGTTTATGGTAAATTTTTTGGTAATAAATCATAAAATAAAATTAAGATTTATTTTATATAGAGAGAAGCCACCATACCATTTTAGTAAGCAATTAGAGGGATATAATTTTGAAATTCTAAGAGATTTTGGAAAGAATTTTGAGCAAGATTTATGGGGTAAAATTTATTTAAATTAGAGTTTCCAAATTGATTTGAATTGTCAAGAAAGATTTTAGGGAGAGAAAGAGTCATAGAATTTACTAATTGTTAATGTGGCTTGGATCCATGGACCCTACTAGTTATTAATCTGGCTCAGATCCATACACATGTCACGTTATGGGCCTTCAATATTACAAAATAGATGTCTATTGACACCTGTATGTAAGTAGCCCACCATTTCAGTGATTGTATACTTCTCAAGATCCAAGCAACCCATCGTGTGTGTGAATCAATGAGAACCATCTAACCCTAATCCAAACAAATCTATTCATTAGTGGGCACACTGGAGATTGCAATATTACATTTATATAATGCTAAAAAATATAATATAAATAGTAGTGCCAACTATTATTGATATTGACATACTATTGAATTTCAAATAATTTGTACTTTAACATTACTATTGAATTGAGTGTTTTTTTTAATCAAGATTCAGAGAGATCTTAGGCACATAAACCGTTCATTGGCAGTGGTTTTATGGCCCATTTGGATGTTTAGAGAATAAAATATTTACAGATTTAAATATTGCAAGAATAAAATAGTATAGAATAGAATAGTGTAATTTTATAATTTTATAATATTTTTGATACTTAGCGATTTTCAAAGAATTTCATAAATTTTAAATTGAGTTGTTTGGAAAGTACTATGATTAAAGTAAATTACATTATTAGAATAATTTTTTATTAAAAATTTTAATTTATATGTAATTTACCACATCTGGATAAAAGAGTAGTATGGTAAAGTTCAATTGTCATATTTTTACATGACGCTACTTTTCTTTTATCACATAAAATCATGGTAAAGTATATTAAAGTAAAATCACTACAAAAAACAGCTACTTTACAACTCTCTCTCCCACTTTGTTTTACTACATACTTCATCTTACCTTACTTTACCTCACATTTACTATGATATGACATCAATCTTTATTTTACTTTACCACACTGGTAAACAAGCCACTTTTTATTTACCATATAAAACTACGATAAAATGTGATAAAATAAAGTTAAATAAAAAGAAACTACTTTATGATTTCTTCTCACAATAAGTGACACAATATTATAATATAATGTTATTTTATTCTGTGATAATGAAATCTTACAATATTTTAATTTGGTGATATTATATTCCAAAACTATCCAAACACCCCCATACTTTATCAAATATTTTATCCTACCCTTACCGCGCTGTGACATTTACTTTTACTTTACTTTATTAAATATGTAAACAAATACATCATGATGGTTTTGGTGAACTAAAGTCTTTACTTTACTCTACCACTTTGTAATTGTCATTTTGAAAGTTTTTTAAGGGAGAGCTGTAAGAGAAAATATTGAGTTTTTTGAATAAAAAAATATTTTCTTCAAATTTTTCTTGAGTTACCAAAAGCACATGATTCTCTTTTTTTAAAAATAGAAGATTATATTCTATAAAATATTATGTTCTTGTGTTTTCTTGTGCATCCAAACAAGCTCTTTAGGAAGAGAAAAAAAATTGAGATTAGAAAGGAGTGCTTTAAGGAATGAGCGGTCCTATATAAATCAAACTAGCAACAAACGCCCGTACTTAGTCTAGACCCTGTTATAAGAATCAACATTTCTGAATTTGTCTTATTATTTAATAGAAATGATGAGGGTATAGAGACACGGGGCACAACTACATTTGCACATATATATTAGATAACAATAATGAGAATTCTTAAATTAAATGGGGTTAATATGACTTGATTAAATGTTTAGTGGGATAGTGGGCCCTTGCTGATGCGGTGTTCCGAGGTGCCTAGGTCATGTCACATAATGTAACGTCTAAATGTGAGCCTCATATCCTAATTCCTAAGGGCCTGTTTGGATGCACAAGAAAACACAAGAAAATAATATTTTATAGAATATAATCTTTCATTTTTTAAATAATAAAATCTTGTGCATTTGGTAATTCAAGAAAAATTTGAAGAAACGATTCTTTTCTTTCAAAAAACTCAATATTCTTTCATACAGCTCCCTTCTGTAGAAAACTTTCTACAAAATAAGAATATTTTAAAATGACTATTACAAAGTGGTAGAGTTAAGTAAATATTTTAGTTCACCAAATCCATTACAATGTGTATGATTACATATATGGTAAAGTAAAGTAAAAGTAAATCTCACAGGACGGTAGAGGTGAGATAAAGTACATGGTGAAATAAAGTGTGAAGGAATAGTAAAGTAGTTTCTTTTCTTTACTTTACTTTATCATATTTTATTGTAGTTTTATATGGTAAATAACAACTGACTTGTTTACGGTTGTGGTAAAGTAAAATAAAGATTGATGTCATATCATAGTTAAAGGTGAGGTAAAGTAAGGTCAGATGAAGTATGTGGTAAAGTAAACTGGGAGAGAGAGAGAGAGTTATAAAGTAGTTATTATTTTTATTAACTTTACTTTACTATACTTTACTATGGTTTTATGTGATAAAAGAAAAGTAACTTATGGTAAAAACATGAAAGTTAAATTTTACTTTACCACATTACTTTTTTTATCTAAATGTGATAAATTACATATAAATTAAAATATTTAATAAAGAAATATTCTTATAATGTAATTTACTTTAGTCATAATACCTTCCAAACTGCTCAATTTAAAATCTGTATTATTCTTAAAAAATTGTCAAACAGTAAAAATATTATACTGTTATAATATTGCATTATTGTATTCTATACTATTCTATTCTTGTAATATTTAAATGTGTAAATATTTTATTCCGTAGACATCCAAACGGGCCCTAAAGGTGTGTCCAATTGGACAGTGAGATAGTCAGCCCTTGTTGACGTAGCATTTTGGGGAGCCTTGGTGGGGTCATATGATGTAAATTCTAAAGCTGGGGCCTTATATCCTAAATGCTAAAGGTGTGTCATGTTGTGTTTAAAGGTGGGTCTCTTGTATTTTTTAAAGGTGGTCAGCATGTACAAGTGCGCATAATTGATCCTTGTCCCTTAAAAACATTAGTGTCGTCGGCTATGAACCATCAGATGATGCAATGGGCTAGATGTTTCGTTGTAGGCTCAAGACTGAATTAAAGCCTCGCTAGTCATGTTTAAACCATCATGGCTCGTGAAACCTTAATGGCTATGAACCATCAGATGATGCAACGGGCCAGATGTCTCGATGTAGGCTCACGTCTGAATTAAAGCCTCGTGAGTCATGTTTAAACCATCATGGCCCATGAAAAGCTTTGGCCTAGTTGTAACTTGCCAGCCTTAGACAGCCCTGCCCACATCTAAATGAAGGGCTCATATTGCGGTTTGCATGGTCCACTGTTGGACTTTTGGTTGGACCTACTGACACACGAATCCAGTGGCCCCATCTATATCGTGCCCCCTCGTATTTGCCTACTTATCTGATATTGATCTTGAATGATAATGTCATCCGTTTGTCATTTGAGTCGTTCATCTAGCCATGGATGAAATCAGAGCTTCTTTTGGGATTCTATAAATTTTAAGGAGATCATATGCCGTTCATCTAGCCATGGATGAAGCCAAAGCTTCTTTTGGGATTCTATATATCTTAAAGGAGTCTCGTGATCTAACCTCAAGGTGTGGCTGATTTTAGATAGGAATGGAATGGAGAATAGAATGAGTCTGGAATGGAATAAGGCAAAAATGGTCATTCTCATTTGGTTTTAATGAAGAATCAATCATCTTCTTGTGTTTGGTACGTTGGAATGATGCCCGGAAAAGAATAAAATTTATATCAAACTGACCAAAATACCCTTCTCCTCCTCTTCCTCCCAGTCTCCAATCGTCGGCTTAGAATAAATTTTTCTACTATCTTTTGTTTTAAGTGCTATAAGGAACTGAAAAATCAAGCAAATCTTAGCTGACATGGTGCCTTACTTTTCCACCATTGAAAAGAATTCTCATATTCAAGGGGGAGAGTCGGAACGAGGACCATGGCAAAAGCTGAGGTGGCACAATCGGAATCCATGTTCCATGACACTACACAAACGAGCCCTAAAATGAAAATGCAATTGAGGAAGTTCTTCCCCATCACAACAATCCCAAGGTCATGGAATGACCATTCTATTCTGACTTTTATTACGGCGAACCAAACGCTACCCAGGTGAATATTCAATTGAGGGCTTCTATTTTGAAGGGCTTGGATTAAGCATAATAGGGCTCCCTTAAGTGTTTATCTACAATGCCAGGTGGCAAGTTTGAAAGGAAGTTCAGATTTTCTATTTCATTTGAAGAGTCTCCTTCACCAGTGAGTGGAAGGATTGAAGCTCTATATAGTTATGGGAAATCCAAACCACTCAAAGGCCTTCCCTATGTACCTGGATAGTTTCAATTTTTACTACAATAGAACTCGGTCCAATCATAAAATCTATCATATGATTGTAAATATGATTCAGACAATTATTATTATTTTATATATATATATATATATTAAAGTAATAGGGAGCCCTACTTTGGAGGGTATCACGGCAACGCTTTCAATTTTAGTTGGCATTCCAGGAAAAATGACATGTGGCATCACAATATGATTTGTCAACCCCACATTGGATTTTCTTCTACCTAAAAGCTCTTCCCCATCTATTTATTTTTCCTAAAATCTCTTGCTACACAGACACCTCTCCAAATCCCTTCCCTAAATCTCTCAATTTCATTTCTTTGGTTAGACAACCCATCCATTCAAATTTTATCTCATAAGCAAAACTCATTCATTAGAATTTTTTCAAAAATCAAATATTTGAGATGACAAATCATCTTGGATCTACCACTCATCCATTTATTCCATCCTCCGCAGTGAGACCAGCTGCATTCCCCAATGCACTAGGCTTTCTATAATGTCTGTGTTTTGATTTGAAAAAACAAATAGTAGAACTCTTTGTATATAATTATTATATGTTTTCATGTACTATGGCAAATCCAGCCCCAGCCAAAACTAAGCAATTTCTTCTATTCATTCTCATTCTCCTCCCATCTCATCTCCCCCCTCATCCGTAGGTATCTTTATCTTTTCACAGCTCCCTATAATTTTGTAGGGATTATTTTTCTCAACAGCTGAGATGCTTCTTTATGATGTAGTTGTGCAGAGAGATGTGATTGTTGAAAAACTAAATATATCCTTGGATTGTGATTAGTGGGTCCACGTTCTGATTATCTGGACCGTTGAAGTGATGATGTCTGGATAATTTTAGACAGATAAAGCTATCTTAACCATCTCCCATCAATGTGTTGCACTGAAGTCATATGGTAATGATATCATCCATATTGGATGATTTTTATAATAATGTCATGTAATTGTTTTAGTGGCTGAGTTAATGGCCCACATGTAATTCCTTGAATCATCAAGGATGACTTAATCTAAATGAATTTTTTTTTCACTCTCAGTTGGTAGACATGATAGTTTCCTTATTGATATTTTTTTTTAACTCTCTCAATTGAATTATTTATTATTATTAATTAAGTCCCAAGCTTAGCATGGGAAAAAGTGGGCCATCTCAATGTTTTGCACATGGAATGCTAGAATATATAGGTTTTATGATTGGGTCATTCATACTATTGATTATTACAGGACCCATTATTAAGGGTTTTTTATTTTAAAATTTTTATTCTTTCAATATTGAGATGTTTTTATGTTTCATCAGCATGCATGTTTGATATTTCATTGGACCACAGGCATTTTAGATTTCTCTTCTCTGTTCATTCCTATCTCTAACAAAACCAACCTAATCTCTTTTTTATCTTCTTTCCTAAATGGTTGCCTTTTATATATATATATATATAAAGCAATAGGATTTGTTTTACCACATAGAAAGCTCTCCTTTCGAAAAAAATATAGAAGGAAAAAATACATGGCTTTGACGTAGGCCTCTCCCCAAACTGCCAAACCGGAAAGCTATCCATTTGATAATTGTGAACCCCCTAAAAATTCTCTCTCGAACTAATAATTTCTCTCTTAAAGACATTCAATTATGTAAAATATCTCTTTGAATTCAAATCTTAATTCCTTAAATCTCTCTTTAATGATAAGAAACATCATCCCCAATGAAGTCATCACAATCCTCCTCCCAATGGGTCCCTTCCTAATACATACGCCCTAATTCATGTGAATACTTGTACACCACATTTAAAAAATACATCAGACCCACCTTTAAACACAACATTACACACCTTAGAATTTTGACTTATTGAAAGCAATTTACACCATTGGATTGTTTCATGTCCAGAACTAGGGAGTTAGATCTATCGTTGTAGCTCAATTTATCGATGAATATTATCAGCGAGGCTAGGAAAATTTTCTTGCAGGGGCTAAATATAAAAAAAAAAAAAACTTTAAGGGGCCATATCTAAAAAATAAATAATGTTTTAAAAATTAGAGGAATAGGGCCTGTGTTTCTAAGGTTGGAATGGGCCAAAATATGCATTTGCACCGGGCCCATGAAAACCCCTACCCTCTTTAGAAAGGACCTTGGCCAATTATCTCTCTTCCACAGCATCAAATTCTCTTTCTTTCAAACTATTGACAAAAGGCAGAATCAAGGGGGTGACTCACTCTATTATGAAAGGAGTGGAATTTTAAATGGAACCCACCTATTGAATATCGAAACTACTTAAAATAACGGCAGAACGAAATCTTATGAAATTTTTTTTGAGAAATGTCTAAATGGTGAGGGCAAATTTTTTTACTAGATTGGATATTCAACGTGACGGTAGGTGAGATGGAGAGATTCCAACATGCAATATCATATCATTTACACTTTCACTTCACTATCAAACTTTTTATTAGTGAGAGTCCATAATGGCCACTTGTCATTTTTTGAAATAAGCTCAAAAGTTAGGGTCCCATTTGAAATTCTATTTCTCCCAATAAACCTTTCTACGAATTTGCATTCCATGAATTTCAATCATTTCACAATCTTTCCTTCCGAAAACTGTGGCACCCGAAATAACATGGAAAACGGAACGGAAGAGCAGCTCGGAAGCGGATAGTGTTACAGAAACGTTGTTGGAGAGCGAACAACCCTTTCAGTTTCAGCATGCGGTTTGGATTGGAATCTGATTCACAGCACAACTGAGGCTTCTATACGTTGTGAGTCCTCTAAACGCATGACTACGACTCAATCTCTCTCTCTGTGCATGCATCCCTCGTTTGGGTCCTTTTGTTTCTCGGAAAGTTTGTTCATGGTTTTGTGATTGGCCATGGTTTTGTATTAAGGAAGGCGTGTTATTGGAGTCCATGGACTTAGTTGGAAGCTTAAGGGCATGCTTGTGCGTGGCTGCGGAAAACCAGTGATGATTTCCTCGTTGGAAAATCATTTCCACTTTCCCTGCTTTTCCGCAAAAAAAGAAGCTGCAGGAACGTGCCCTAAAAATGTATTGGAACAACATTCTCATCATGAGAAAGATTGACCATAAAAACAAAGCTTATTGGCGGTAAGCTTATTGGCGGTCTGCATCCAATGCTCTGTTTCATGGCAGCTTATATTTTTTTGATATGGTGACATCCATGGTGGGCCCCACCTGATGAATGACTCATATCTGAAATAAATGCATACATTTGTGCTGTAACTAAGGTGTTCAATTGCCTGTTGGGACTAGGGAGAAGCTATGATGCTCAGGATACAGGCAGTGCATCATGTTTATCACATCTGATACTTCACTTTTTATGTGTAAAATCCGTGTCGCTGCCATATCCATGGGGTGCCCCCACCCTATCTAGGCATCATAGGTGCGAAGTGAATGAGAGCTTTTATATCTGATAATACAAACTGTAACGCAATTCAGATATTTATAGACAGATTGATATTTCAAATATTTCTATGGGGCGCATTTTGGATGTCCTAAATTGGAAGTTATCTGTTGTGTTTGTTTCTGTAGACTCTATCAATTACTGTTGCGTGTTTTGACACATTTAACTTCTCTCTAATTCTTTTCTCATTAGGTATTCGCGAGCGGGATGGAGTAGTCTAGATAAGATGAGATGTGCATAGAGCAATGTGATAATTTCACTTGAAAGAGATCATATAGGAAACTGAAGATGAGGTTGTGTGAGTTGCAGTTGTCAGATTGAATAATTACATGCCCCTTCAATAAGGGGAAGGAAAAGCAAGATTAGCATTCCAAGGAACCCATTCAGAATGCCACTGGAGTGGATTATTTGAATAGGAAGGTGGAAGAAAAGAAAAACCACAGAGAATTTGCCAAGTTCATTTTAAAAAAAAGTACCCCATTTGAAGCTAGGCCATTTCATTCTGTGATTACAATGGAGACTCCTAGTAAGTTTTCTAAAGAGCGTGACGAAGCACAAAAGTGGAACCAGTTGATGGTAGACCTAGCCAATATAGTCGATGTGAAGAATTTTCAATTGAAAGAAATAGAACGCAAGTATGATAAGTTTTCTGTATCCCTCAGTAGCATGGTTGAAGAGAAGAACAAGCTTTATCTATCCCTCAGCAGCATGGTTGAAGAGAAGAACAGGCTTTGTCAATCCCTCAGCAGCATGGTTGAAGAGAAGAACAGCCTTTCTCAGTCCCTCAGCAGCATGGTTGAAGAGAAGAACAAGCTTTCTCAATCCCTCAGCAGCATGGTTGAAGAGAAGAACAAGCTTTCTCAATCCCTCAGCAACATGGTTGAAGAGAAGAACAAGCTTTCTCAATCTCTCAGTAGCATGGTTGAAGAGAAGAACAAGCTTTCTCAATCCCTCAGTAGCATGGTTGAAGAGAAGAACAAGCTTTCTCAATCCCTTAATTGCATGGTGGTAGAGAACACCAAACTATCTCAATACTGTAGTTGCATAGTTGAAGGTATTGTTACTTTAGGATTGTTACATGTTTTTAATTTTTAATTTTATTTGCTTAGCGTGCTCATGCTAACTTCTATATGGATATGAAAAAATTCATTACACTTTCTTTCAGGATAATTTATCATCTTTAGGAGTTACATCATCCTTTCAATTGGATATAATTATACGCACAGTGTCCTCTGACAGCAACTCTAAATAGGGCCTGCAGCCTTTGATCCAAGTGATTGAACTATTATGACCGATAGTGGGTTGACCATGCACCAAAAAATGTCCTCAATTAGACATCCTAACCTTCTGATTGACAGCCTGCAGATCAATAGTAAAAATGAAATACACCAGTTGTCCACCTTTAACACTTAAAGTGATCCACAATGAAGCTGTTGAGTCAGCCATCCATGGGCCTCAGAAGTACAAACTCAAGTCCCAAGGACAAATGGGGCCCAGGTAACTAATGGGGCTGAGCAACCTCATTTACAGTAACATGGTGAATGATTTTACTGGAGGGCCTGTCTAGCATATGAATGCGGTGTCCTATAAAAGGTTGAGGTTTCTTTTAGTACTTTTGTCGAAATCATTTTGCTCATGTGCTTTGCAAGCTGATCTGAGATGGAGGGGATAAGGTTTGACATTGTTATGTATTATTTTCGAAGTCATAATCCCAGAGAAGTTGCTTTAATGCTGTTAACAATTCAACAAATGTTGCAGATATGCCATTGTCTTCAATTGAAAAATAGAAAGAAACAAGCCTTACAGTCAACCTATTTGAATAGCATGCATTATCTACACGTCAAACAGGCCCTATAAGAACAAATTTTCCCTTGTTTGCAGTTTGCCCTGAACTGTTTCAGGGAGATTTTATGAGATGGGATCCACTTTTTTATTGATTTCTTTCTTCAACGGGCCTTCCCTCCAATTTTTTGATCCATTCTTTTGTGAAGGATTGTGTATCTCACACTAAATTTTTTCATGATGTTTTACTCATTTAGATGCATTTTTTTCCAGATTCAATTAGATGCATGAATGATGTTTTACTCATATTCTTGTTTTTCTTGAGTATTAAAAACTCATATACCATTGAAAAGAACTAGTCTGGCTCTGATTAAAAAACCACATGAGAATGCAACTCTGTATGATGCATTTATGTGGCCAACCTATGAATATACTTGTTGATATCAATCTACGTGGTGCTTCAACCTCAATAACAAACAACAAAGGGAATAGGAGATTACCATGTTGAAGGCCACGTGTGCTTATAAACAAAAATTTGGGAGAGCCATTAATCATAACAAAGAAATATGCTGAAGAAATACACATATGAATCCAAGATCTCTACCTCACGCTAAATCCCACCTGATACAGCAGGAAACCTAGAAATGCCTAATCAACCATATGGTATGCTTTTCCAAAGTCAAGCTTGCACATAACACCTGGTTTCTTTATTTATGATGTGAATTGAAAATTGAATCATTCATGTGCAATAAGCACATATCTAAGATTTGTCACCTCTCAAGGATGGCTCCTTGTGAGTCTGAAATAGTGGATCGGAGACATTGCTTCAATCTATTAGCTAACACCTCTGCAAGAATTTTATATACAATCCTGTGGTCAGATTTATAGTTCTGAAATCTTTTACGGTTGCCTTGGTGATAGATATGGATATTTTCTGACATGAAGCTGAAATATTGGCCATTGCAGCTGACAACCAGCATATTGGTATACAAGTCACAGACCAGTCATACTGGCGAGGAACAATAAATATCTGATTTTATACCTACCAATAGAAATAGATCTGAATTGACAGCTATTTCCTAATTTCTTTACTAGTTTTGTTCTTGATCATTGTGTACTCTGGACAAATGTTGGGTTACTTAAAACTTTCTCTTGAACTTAGCAGTGGGATTTTACCTACCCGTGGTCATCATCCTGAATGGTTGTTTTATATTATTATTGGATTTGGAGGACTCAGACTCCTTCATTTTTTCCCCCATAAGTTAGACCTTGCTGGCTCTAACCAGCTGAGGTGCAGGCAGTGGCATGTTTTTTTAATTTGCTATTGCTTATTTCATTCTTAAATTTTTTTTATCAGAAAGAAGACAGATGTGGAATATTGTACATGAGAATGGAAAATTGAAGTTCGAGTTGGAATCTCTAAGGCAAGAACTTAAGCAGCGAGGTAAAGATTTGGAAAATTTTGGAGCCCAGAATATAATTAAAATGAAGAAAATGAATGTTGACCAAAAAAAGGTAAATGTACTCTAAGATTTTTGCATTGTTTTGAGTTGTGTGGATAAGAGAACATGATATGAATGGCTATATAAAATAAATAAAGAGAGAACAATTTTGAAACTTTCAACCGCATAGTCTGTTAATGTTTTGTGGACAATCTGGATCAACTCCAAACTGTGACTGGTTTGAATACTTTGGCAGAACATTTGGTATTTGTGGTGCTGCTGCTGTGCAGTTGAGGAGGCGTGGAAGGAATTGCTTCAGGCAGGAATGGAATGCCTTTTTTCTTCATCTTTTTTTTATTACCCAAACCCAAATCAGCATCTTCAATTCACGCTGATAATGATTTGGAGTGGAAAAAAATGAGTATTCGACCATCTGATGTAGTTTACAGCTCCAAGTGCAAAGAGGGATGGAAAAACATTCACTGCCAAAATATTCGTACTGCTTGTAATTTGGGGCACATCCAAACTACTGTTATGCAATTATACTCTGCACAATCCGTTACCAGTTGTGGTGAAATGGAAAAGCAGGAAAATCGAAAGCTTCGGATTATGAAGAGGAAGTTGCAGGTTCTAGAACGCAGGGGAGGTTACAGTGATTGTAAAGTACAGAAGAAAGTGGATGGAGGTAACAATGATTGTAAAATACAGAAGAAAAATGGATGGAGTAAACCAAGAGCAAGCAGATAAAGATGAAGAAATAGAAAATTTGGAATCTCTGAATCGAGTTCTTATAGTGAAAGCTCAGACAAGTAACAATGAGCTACAGGAAGCTCGCAAGGAATTGATTAATGTATGGATTTTCTGTCTCTTTGTATTTGTTTGTTCTATGTATGGATTTTCTGTCTCTTTGTATTTGTTTGTTCTTACAGTATTTCTGCTAATTCCATTATGAAAAAGGGAGGTTTTCGTGATCGCACAGCTGGAATTGGCTTCCAACTTGATGTTTCCTCCCTAAACATCTGTATGGTTGCCTTGACCCAAGAATTAAGTGGGTCAATTTTATCAGGTGTACCATCATGCATGTGTATTGAATGTTGGTTGTTGGTGAGCTCATTTCACTTTTCTATCTTTTCCAGACCTTTGTGCCTGCATGACCTGATGAGCTGACTGACTTAGTTTTTGAGTTAGGGAATCTACATATTGTGGTTGATTAGATATGCAACTAGGATGCTATTAAAGATTGGCTAATGGAATTCCCAAAACTCTTAGTAATAAATTTGCAAAGCTACTTGGATGGCTTATGAAGGATACTATTTATCTTTCATCTTAAATCTCATATCACAATCAACTCAAGTTTCAAATTATTGAAGAAATAATATTTTCTCTCCAGGGATTTCAAGGCCTTTCAAGTGCCCGTTCTTTGATTGGAATAAAGAGATTGGGAGAGCTCAATGTAAAACCATTTCGAAATGCATGCCAACAAAGATTTTCCTCTGGAGAAGTGGAGATTAAATCAGTTGAATTATCCTCCTTGTGGCAAAATCATATTAATGATCCACAGTGGCATCCTTTTAAATTTGCCAATATTGATGGAAAGCTTCTGGTATGTCTATCTTTCAAATATGGTACTTGATGTTCTGCCAAAATCTTAGATAGCATGTTGTTTTGTTATTGCTAATAACTGGTGCAAATCTGAATTACCCCCACTCCTCAGATAGTGATATTTTGCTCTGTTAGTAAATTCAATAGCCAATCAAATTATATACAGTTTTTGTTCAACTAAAATTAGGTTGCAGAAGTTTGCTAGCTTTAGTAGATGGCTTTGTGCCAATTAAAGAAGATTACAAAATAATAGTAAATATAAAAGAAAGAAAAAATATGGGGTGGGGGGAGTGGGGGAGGCCAAGTTTATTTCTTCATTATGCAAAAGAAAATATTCCTTAGCATTGTTGTTCTAAATATTCATTCATCATCATCACCTCAGCCTTATCCCATTCATATCCATTGTTGTTGCTGCAAAGGAACATAATTTCAAGAAATCTTGGAGAACATCATATTATAAAATGTCTGGTAATTTTTAAATGCACCATATAGGAGCACCATTACTATGGTATCCTAGTGCTCTGTTAGGATATCAATTAACTGTGATTAGGATAATTGATTGATTGTAATTCCCTTATTCAGGGATTGTAATTACCAAATTTAGTTTGTACAAAATTATAGAAGGGGGATCAAGTACTAGAAGGGCTCACTCCACTTTACCCAAAACTTCTTGCATCACTGATTTTGTTATTCATATATGTGATGCAAACAATACTGATTTGGGACTCTGGGTTAAGTGATCTATCTGGGAATTAATAGTAAAAGATTTTACTCTGGGGCCTTCATTCATCCTAATTATAAAGGTTTCCAATTCTGACTTATTGATGGAGCAGTAACCCACTGGGCCTGAAAAGGATTGCATTTGAGCACCTGCATTGTCCTTAATAACTCCACCCAGACCTGCCACACTCTTGGATCATCGATTGCATTATTGTCAAAGTTTATTTTATAGTAGCTTGGAGGAGGACACCATCTTGGAAGATAACTGGGATTAAAAAATGAAGAAAAGGCAATCTCGTTCCGACTTCTCAAAATGGAGTCAGTTGAGTAATCATGAAAGCGGGGAAGGGCAGTGTCACAACCCGAGCCCGAGATCTGATTACATCCGAGTTAACCCCGAGTCGCGACAACACTTACTCCCGTAAACTCCGAATTGACCAAAGTTAAAATGAAATCCACAAAGGGATAAACATACTTTCGCATCTGTCAAATATACACTTTTGTGGAAAATATATTCCACGATATCAAAATACAAATGTATAAGTTCTTTATACAAGTACAACATTATCATTTCTCTATTCATGTCAATCAACTGCATATCCAAATAGAATGCAGGATGACAAGTATTTAACGTTCTAAAATAAACTATATCAAAAGTATTTCAAAATATCTCCAACTCATTTCGCACTCGAATATCAAATCAAATGATATCCTGGCCATTCCATTCTATCAATCCTCTTGGAAGAACCAGAGCGGTCTCCTCTGTTGGCACTACGGCCTTTGCAAGACCGGCATGGACAACTTGGCCTGTAATGTCATCAATAACACTAGTAAACATGACGGTTCAACAATGTATACACAGATCTATGATAGTGCATGCTAATACATATACTAAACAATTCTCTTGTTCAATAACAATTCCTAAACAATTCGTACAATGACAATAATATATGCATTCAAAGTCAATAATGACAGTTACAAACTTGGTAGCTACAATAGTATTCCATTTCATTTCTTCCAAAACGAAGCATTCATTGCATTTGTAAAGACAAATACTCAATTATTTATTTATTCACTTCATTTATCCATTTAATGGAATTCATTCAATACTGTGGGATCTACCAGTGTCCGGATCAGGGACAATTGGCATCACCACGGAGCGCTCCGGAATGCCTCAAATCCATCTACTGTAGTAGGAATATTCATTAAGTCATTTAAGCTCTTTGATGAGCTTTAAGAGGATAGCTATGTGGTGCCCGACTCATAAGGTTAACACAATCAAATGTATATATCTCAAGTCTACAATTAATCCATTTCGGATTTCCATTCAATCTTATAACATTGGAAACAATTAAGACCAATGCAATTCATAATATAGACTTGAGATCAATCTATATGAATATAACTACTTTCAAGAGTTAAGACAATTCACAATTCTATTCACTTCATTTCCTCACTTTAAAACCATCCATTTAGGTGTAACCATTGGTTATCTAATGCAGGTGTTATTTTCGATGGACTTCACATTAGATATATGTACATTAGAGTTTCCTTAATTAACACTTATGGAGGTTTGTAACAAATTACAATTAATACACACCACCATAACAATGTTTAAAGTCATCGATAGTTATTCTTTATTGTCCATAATGCTCAATAATCTTCAATTACGTTATAATTAGCCTCAAGACTAAGTTATAGACCTATTTACACGCATAGAAAGAGTTTTTTATTCAATTAGAATCACCTCAGTCCGAACTCATTTTTGAGTCATCAAATCAACCGGTATTGTAAACCATTAGATTCTACGTTCCAAGAACTTTCAAACGATATATGGAACTCCAAAATCCGAGGTACGGATAAAAAGTTACCGTCGTTTGAAAATCTGCCAAAATTCATGTCTGCCAAGAGTTTGAACGTTCAGATGAAGAGTTCGAATGTTCGAGTGCAGATTGTTCCAAGACAAAAACAGTAAGGCCAAGATTTTGAACGTTCAGAACAAGAGTTCGAATGGTTAGTGTAGATATTCCCGAATAGAACCTATAAAGTTCTGTTTTGCACTGCTTCTCAACTCCCTTTCTTCCCCCACCTTTCCTACTCATTTCAAGGTCATTCCAAAGACCTTTTAAACATGGCTTTGAGCCTCCAATGCTCTATAAACAATCTAGTTATCATACTATAACCACTTCATCTCCCATAACACTAATGACATAAAATTCTAAAACAAATGGAAATTGTTCACAAAACCAAATTAATGAACAATTACAAGCATATATACATAAGAACTGATTATACTTGCCTCTCTTTGAAGTCAATTGACAATAATCCCTCTTTGTTAGCTTGATTTGAGACAAAATCTCCCAATTCAAAACCCTAATTCGAAATCCTATCACATGAACAACCAAAACAGAATTTCTATGAGTTGTTGAGCTAACAACAACCTTAACACCTAATAGAGCTTGGAATTTCTATTAAAAAAACTAATTACTTACTTGTTGGTTAAAGAAAAGAAGCTTGAGATCCTCTTCTAGCTCTAACTCCCAAAGAAAATCAAAGAGAAGATGAAGCTAACACAAATCCTCTTCAAAAATCTTTTGCATAACTTCAAACCTTGCCAATTGACGAAGAAAGTGGAAGAAGAAAGAAGGGAAAGTAGTCTAGGGTTTGAGTTCTCAATACCTTGGGCTGAAATGATCGAATGAATGATCATTGAGGTTCATTTAGAACCTTATAACATGCTTTTTGCACTTAAGCCCCCATAATTACACTTATTTCCATTTTGAGTCAAATGAAGACTCACCCGATTCATTTGAGATCAAATGCAATCGAGTCAATTATGAAAGTTAATGTTCTCTTTGAGATACACGCGTTGGTATCAAGAGTTATCCGTATTCGACAAAATACGCAAAAATTCATATTTACGGAAAAGTCCTTATTCTTCCTTGTTTGAGTCTAAAATCAACTTAATTAACTTAATCTCATTCAATTCACTTCATTAAGCTTAATTCATCATTTGAGACTAATTTATCTGATTTTGGTCACTAACCACAATTAGCTCAACTAAACACGATTGGTTAGTGTTAATCTCAATTAATTAGAGTTAATCTCGATTAACTCAGGACGGGGTGTAACAGGCAGGGAGGTAAGATGCAACAAGGAACCAAAGCCCTGTTTGTCAACACGGCCATGAGCAGGGAAGACCACAACACAAGTTTCTCTCTCCAAAAGAACCCAAATGATGGCAAGAAAGGAGATTCACCACATGGCTCTGCTTCTAGCTGAACCCACTGCCAATCTCCAAGCAGCAAGCATATGGTCCAGTCTATTTGGGCCCACCTAACTTCCTAGCGTCGAATACCGCAAACCAAAGGGCACCTTGCAATTAAGCAGTAAATGGTCCAAAGATTCCACTTCAGCCAAACACATGATGCAACCATAAACCATTTACAATAATCTTCTTGTGCTGCTAAAGATTATCCATAGTAAGAACCTTGCCCATGCTAGCCAACCAGCCAAAAGCAACAACTTGCTCTTGGGGGGTTTTGACTTTGATGGTAACAATAATTTGTTTCAGGTTGTTTTTGTAATTTACAAGAATGGAACTTGTTTAAAATTTTGCTTATTAAGCCAAATGAATCAAAGTAGTCTTGGAGTTCTAGAAATTGCATTAATTACTAGTTTGGAAGACTAGGAATTGTATTATTTACTAGCCTTGAAGATCTAAAAGTAACTTTCCTAGGAACTTTCATGTTGGTAAATTCATAGTCTTGGCAGTGTAAGAGTTGCATATGAATTTTCATGTTAGTAATTGTGAGTTATGTCCTTGAGTCTATATAAAGGGGTTCAGAATGTAAACCGGAAGGTATCCATCTTTTTTTATTATCTTTTGGTAATGAAATATTCCTTGTTTTTTCTTTTTAGAACCTATCTACCATCCGATTCGATCTTTGTTTTGGATTCCCAATGAGTTGTTGCCAACCCAGTCTTGGCTCATCTTCAGCCACCCGGTTTTGTACTAATATACATTTAGTACAACCCACAAATTGCAAATTGTTCAGCCCCACTACCCAAATGAGGAGTTGAAGGGATCATACCACTAATATTATGATTGCCATATCTTCATTATCAAAGTAGTGCATTAGTTGTCCACATCCATATGACTGCTGAGGATAATCATGTAAAAAAGGGTCATGTGCATATGGATGCTGCCGTCAAGTTCAACAATCACATATAAACCATAGATCTATGGATTTAATTGCAAATCCCTAAATATATGTTAATTACTTCATACATGTCTTTTTAAAGTAATCTAAAAATACATATCATTCACTATTTTTTAAATACTAATTTAATTTTGGCTTGAATCTTTGTTAGAGGGTAGACACATGGATTTTACCTGATATTGATGGATCTAGGACATTTGTATGATTTTAATTTTTTAATACTTAAATGCACAAAAAACACTTTTCTGAACCTTTCTTTTAATCCAAAAGTAAACACCAATAAAACATGAATTTGTTTATAAAATCTTTTGCTTATCTTCTTCTTTCATTTTTTTAATATTCATTTTTAACACTATTATATAATTAATTTCTTTAGGATTCATGTTTTAATGGTAATGGCTTTAAGTCCTTTTTTCTTTTCTTTTCTTGGAAGGTATCTTTCAATTTTTTTTTTGGGAAGGTAATGGATTTTTTTTCTCTTGTAATGACCTAAATTCATAAATTATGACTAAATAAGATGGGTCCTCCAATGGAGTCATGAGTGGTAGGATTACACCCCAAAAGGTGTGTTTTTTTTTTTTTTTTTTTGCCCCTTCTTCTATACCTTGCTGATGATCATCCCCCCCCCCCCCCCCCCCCCCCCCCCTTAAGCAAGTAGGCTTTGGTACTCCACCCTCTTTTATCCATTGGATGAAATACCAAATGGCCCCTCTGCATCGATGTTTCTCTCATAATAAGGCTATGGTTGCACACAGGTGTGATTACTGCATTCTTTGGCATATGTGTTTGAATTTTATAATGCCTTCCACTTGTGTCTTTACTAACTAAATACATGCAGAATGTATCTCTATTTTCCCTGTAAAATTGCTACCTATAAAAGCTTGCATTTATGGATCTTATCGCCTATTTCTGCTTGTCTGTCTTGTAAAAAGTCTATTGCATTCCCTTGCACACTAATTGGCTATTTGGACTCTTCAATTGGTGGGACTAATTATGGGTAAGGCATGTGTGGAAAAATGTAATGCAAAGCCCTCCTATGTGTGATCCTATCTTTATTGGCCCCAAATGGAGAGTTTGACCATCAATTCACATTCAGTGATAACCATCAATTCACATTCAGTGATACATAAATGCCAGAATCATATGGCTAAGCCGCTAAGGTATTCTATTAGTTGAGACTTTTAGGGATGTCATCGAGTCATGAACTAATGATTGATCCCACCAAAATGAACCGTCTGGATGACAAAGTTTTGGCTCCCTGTACAATTCTAGATATATTAAGAATCTTTTTATACGTGATCAAACATGCAATCTCTCTTATCCACTTATCCATGTTATATGTTTTGGAAAGTTTGTTGTTTTGATTGTTAACCTATATGAGGATTTGGCTCAGGTTAGATCGGAATAGAGAAACTAAATTCTTGTGGCCAACCCCAAAATAGTTGGGAGAAGGCTTTGGTGGTGGTGGTGGGGTGATGATGCTGTTGTTGTTGTTCTGAATGTTAAAGATTTCCTCTTCTCTAGTGGCTGCAAAGTCAACTATTTGTAAAACAGCCATGGAGAAGTATATGGCTCTACCAACTGTGTAGGATACTTTGGTTATTAGTTTATGTTAGGTACCCATGCTACACATCCATTTCGCATCACATTTCTGTTATCTATTTGATTTATATGTGTTCAAGTTTGCTTGACTATTATTGCTGAATGATGCAGGAAACAATTGATGATGGTGATGCAAGAGTGAAAGAGCTCAAGGATGTATGGGGTGATGAAGTGTACAAGGCTGTCACCACAGCCTTGTTGGAGCTAAACGACTGCAACCCAAGTGGGAGATATGCTGTTCAAGAACTCTGGAACTTTAAAGAAAATAGGAAAGCTAGTTTAAAGGAGGGTATTCGTTATATCTTGAATCAACTGAAGATTCATAAGCGGCGAAAATGACAAAAGCCAAGGTCAAACTACCGCCATGATGTCGGTACTTGGTATGCATACTACCAAGACCAGTTTAGAGATCTGCTTAGTGTAGAGTCCATTCATTCTACTTTGTTCTAATTTCAGTATCAACCTGGAAGTCTAATAGTAACTATGTTGCACAATTTACTTGGAAAGAATAAAGCTTATCATATGTTACTTGTGTAGAAATTAGACATTGCCCTTTGGAATGTAAATATTTTTTTTATACTAACATTTATTTGGTATTAGTATTATTACTTTTTCCCTAAATAAATGAGCTTTGGTGTGGTAGAAGTTGTTGCTAGTACAGTTGCATTTTTTAGACTATGGAAAATAACCATTTTTTCTTAATTTTTACTTTTTGTTGGATCTTTTGGTTGACCCTAGATGGGTGAGATAGGATAAGACTGGTGATAATGATTGGTCTTCTGCATCTCCAACTGTGTTTGCTTCCTTCTGCTGCTTCTTAATCGGAGATACTTATATAAGCTTGAACGACTGCCTCTAATATTTCAAGTGGGTGGGGAGCTCTAGTGTGAATTGAAACCAAGGACTCTTCTATGGACATTAGGCTTGTAACCAGTGTGCAACTTGCATCATTGGCAGTAAGACCTACTTGTGTCCTGTCGTTAGCGTCAGTGCTTGTCTTTGATTTTGGTAGACCATATCTCTGCATCTGGCTGTATATATTTCACTTGAAATTTACTTCATTATTTTTTTGTTTTTGGGTGCTTGAGAGCCTTTTTGCCAATGTAGTTCACCTGAAATGCACTGCGTTTTAGGAAAATCTCATAAGATCTTTGCCTTTCTTTCTTCTTCTCTTTTTTTTTTTTTTTTGGAGTATATTCTCTCTTAGGCATTATGTAAGGGTATGTTTGGAAGTAATCCTAGTTAGTATAAACAAATTATCCACTTAAAGAGTGGATGATTTTGATTGCTCCAAAACCTTGTGTTCTCTAAGTTGATATTGGAGCTAAGAAGACCATAGGAGATATCTCCTTTCTCATCTTCTCCTTAATCTACTCTTCTTTCTTTCTGCTGCATACACATGATTGATTGGACCCACTTGTGAAACGCTAGAATTTTGAAGAAGATTCGGCCTGGTTCTTTTTCCACAATTTCTTTATTAATTCTTAATTTCATTTGAACTCCTTCACTATTTCTTTAGTGTTAAGCTTTGAGATTCATAGGGCTGAGGCTATATCTGAATGAATGAAAGGACAAGACATGATCTAGGTTTTGCTGGCTCGGGAAAATTTCACACCATTGTTTGTTTTCGTTAGTGATTTATACAGCACCAATGCCTGTTTTCATTGGTGATTTATACAATCTTTTTAGAGAGGTTTTGTGTGAAATCCTCTTCATCTTCTCCTTTGCTCTCTACGTGAGAGTTTGGTGCAAGACCATTATTATCATTTGGTGTGAGACCTGTTAAGAGTTACAATGAGGACTTGGTTGTAATTCTGGGATATTTTGACTGTTTTGTAAATAAGATAAAAGTTTGGGGATTTTCTTTTGTAAATATTCAAAATAAAATAAATTAATTGGTGCTCTCTCTTCCAATATTGGGACACTAGTCTCCTTTGATTCAATTCCTTTTCTTCTCTTAGTTTATGATCTTCCTGACATGACTGGTTTCTTGACTGTCAAGGGGAAAACCATAAATATCATTAAATCGGTCCATTTTACATGGTATTTGTGTAGGCAAAACACCATAATGACGAGATTAAGGGAGGATTGCGGTAGGAGTGCTAGTTGTCCACTTCAGCCTCGTTATCAAAGCCCAGCAGTTCGGCAGCTCGGTAAGGTACGTCGACTCGAGAGACTTCCACCACGCAGCTCAGCAGCTCGGTTAGGAGTGCCAGCACGGCGGGTCAGCTCGGTAGCTCGGCGTGAGTGCCAACTCAGCACAGTCCCCAGCGCGGCCAAGCCATTCTTGGTCTCGGTACAAAACGCTGAAGGCAGAGTGGGCCGTCACCTTCCTCTGAGAAGTACGGGCACATCCTGACAGATAGGAGCACTCATTTATGGCGATAGGATTGCTCATTTATGGCGATAAGAAGTTGGCTTTATCATCCCTTAACATCAACTGACCGAAAGCATGGAAGGTCCTGATGGGATGTTCCCTTTTTACCTACCGCCGAATGTCAGGATGAGGATCGATGGGACCTCATCCCACCTACTCCCACTCACAGAGAGAATGAACGAGGAATGTCCACATATATACACGTGGGGTCAGCCCCGTAGAGGTACGCAACACACAATACGAAACACATAGTCTCTCATTCTCCTTTCCTTCTTCCTTCTCCTCCTTAGTTTTCTCAGAACTAACTCAGGCATCGGAGCGCCTTCGGCTCATAGCAGCCAGGGGCTCTAACCCAAGCCGTTTTCCTTCTCCTTTTCAGGTTCTTGGCGTTCGGTATTCCCTGATCTACAAAGTTCATCTCAACCTAAGTGGGTGCTGTGTTTTCACCGCCTACAGTTTGGCGCCGTCTGTGGGAATCACTGAACAAAAAGCTTTCAAACACCATGCCTCCAAAAACCAGAAATGGTGAAGGACCTTCCAAGGGCAAGGGACCAACCATGCAGCCTGTGCTGGTACAAGGTCCACCCCCTCAACAGAAAAGGTCAGGAGGAAGGTCCCCTACAGTCCAGTCGGTATCGCAGTCTAGGGGATTAACAATGCCTTCCTTTTACAATGTTACGCCTCCAGAGCAGCCCCGCCATAGCAATGAGCACGCCAGGCGAGGTGACAAGTCAGTCACCAAGCTGCGTGAAAAGTCAGCACAGGCTGGATCTCAGTCCCACCATCAAGTCAATCCTGACGAAGACGAAGACCCTTGCCTAGATGAGGTCAGAGCTCAAAACCGCCTCATTTAGGAACAGGACGAGCTTATCCTGTGGCTCAAACAGCAGCTCCAGGAGAAGAGAAGGGCTTGGAGCCCACCTCAAGGGCGTAGCCATGCCTCGGGTCCTCCACCCAGGCACAGCCAGGCTCCTCCAGGCCACGGGCGGGACCTGAGGCACGTCCTCGATAATAAGAGGCGTGATCGGGTCCACAGAAAAGAATACTCAAGCAATAGCCACGAGCATGTAGAGCCAAAGAAGCAACGGAGGATACTAGAAGACGAGGAGGAGCTCAAGCAATGGATCGACCGGCAGGTCAAGCAGACTGTTCACCAGAATATGGAGACTGCTGGTATCGCCCAAGACCAGTGCAGTGGCTTTGAAGCTAAAGAGACAGGCGCATCTCCTTTCTCTAGAGAGATCAGAAGTACTCCCTCCCCGAGAAGTTCAACGTCCCGAGGTTCACCCTGTATGATGGAACCTTGAACCCTGCGGCTCACCTCCGACATTACATCCAAAGGATGTCGCTCTGGGGGGATGACAACTTCCTGAACTGTCGAGTTTTTTCCTCCAATTTGGAAGATCTCCCCCTACGATGGTTCTGTTCACTCCTTGGAGGCTCCATCTCCAGTTGGCGACAGCTTCGGACGTCCTTCCTGGAGAAGTTCCAGGCCCACTACGTCATCCCAAAGACCGATGCTGACCTGATGGCCCTCCGGATGCGAGAGGACGAGAACGTCACCCAGTTCGCCTGTCGCTTCTGGACTGTTTACAGCCAGATCGAGTGCGCTTCTGAGGAGATGGCAGTGAAATCCTTTCAGCTGGCCCTGCGCCCAGGCATCCAGCTTCGGGCGTAGCTGGTCATGTACCTCGTGGCCACCATGAAGGAGCTGATGACCCGGGCAAACCGGTTCATCCGGTCAGAAGAGGACAAGGCCCGCGGGCGGGAGAACTTCGGCCTCTCCCAGAAGGACTGATCATAAAAAGGAGACAGAGACAAACAGGTCCTCCAGGAGGGAGGACCGCTGCAGAGACCCGTCCCCGAATCGGCACAGAGCCCGATCTTCAGATTGTCGACGGAACCCCTCCACCTCGGCCGCAACCTCGGGGAGCAGCAGGAGGACCGGACACGATGCCGCCACCTTCAAGGCGGTAAACACGATCTTCAAGGAGCCCATCTATAAGCTCCTCCACAAAATAAAGGCGCAGCCCTTCTTCAAGTGGCCGCAGCCGATGAAGAGCGACCTCTCCTCCCGGGACCAGGGCAAGTTCTGTGCTTATCACAAGCAGAGCGGGCACACAAAACTGATGAGTGCAAAAGCTTCAAGTCCCACCTGGAGAACCTTGTGAGAGAGGGGCACCTAAAGGACTACGTCAAGGAGGAGGGCCGGGACAGCAGCCGACCTCCACGCCGAGATGATGGCGACCAGGATAGCGAACCAGAAGGCATCATCAACGTCATCCACCTCACTCCTCCGCCTAAGGGGAGCTCCCAGGCCCGTGCCGAGGCCAGAAAAGCCTCTCATCAGAAGCAGGTGTTGACTGCGGTGCCGGAACCAGCTACAAAGAAAGCCAAGACAGAGGGGCCCAGAATATGGTTCTCCGACAGGGATCTAGAGGACGTCGAACTCCTACATAACGACCCTCTAGTGCTCACCTTGAAGCTGCAGAACTTCTTGGTTCAGAGAGTCCTTGTTGACCCAGGCAGCTCGTCCGAGATCCTGTACTATGATTGCTTTCAGAAGCTGAAACTCAAGGACGAGGACCTCCAAACTGCCCAAACTCCTCTCATCGGCTTCAGCTCGAAACCGGTGTACCCGAAGGGGAAGATCTCACTCAGAGTCCAAGTAGGAGGCGCCTCCAGGCAGGTCGACTTCCTAGTCATCAACGTTCCCTCCCCATACAATGTCATAATGGGGAGGACGTGGCTGCATGGCATGGAGGCCGTGCCCTCCACCCATCATCAAAAGCTCAAATTCCCCCTAGAGAACCCGTCTGGCTGGACCGACGTCATCACTATAAGAGGCAACCAGCACATGGCCAGACAATGCTTAATGGTCGTGCTGCCTGGGGAAGCCGAATCGTCCCAGGTCCATGTAGCCGAGCTCGATAGAGAAGCCGAGCTTGGGGATGTTGGCAGGGCCCCGGCGCAGAAGAGTATCGAGGACCTCACCGAGGTCAGGATCGACCCTGCCGACCCGGACAGATTTTTCCTAGTTGGAAGCCAGCTCCCCTAGCCCGAGAAGACACAGCTGCTGGAGCTCCTCCTCAAGAATAAAGAGGTCTTTGCGTGGACGCTTTACGAGATGTCCGGCATCGACCTAGCAGTTATGTGCCACAAGCTGAATGTGGACCCCAACCATAAGCCCGTGATCCAAAAAACACACTGAACCGGGGTCCCACAAACAGAGGCCGTGAAGGAAGAGGTTGAGAAGCTGCTTGAAGCGCAAGCGATAAAAAAGGTTCACTATCCGCAGTGGCTAGCCAACACAGTGGTGATCAAGAAGACTAGTCATCACACCCCGGGGCACCTACTGTTATAAGGTGATGCCCTTCGAGCTGAATAACGCGGGGGCGACATACCAGCAGCTAGTGACCAGATGTTTCAGGCGCAGCTCGGGAAGACAGTGGAGGTCTACATCGACAATATGGTCGTCAAATCCAAAGAATCGTAGGACCACTTGGCCGACCTCCGCCAGATTTTCGACATCCTCCACCAGTTCCAGTTGAAGCTGAATGCGTCTAAATGCGCCTTCGGTGTAGGTTTCGGAAAGTTCTTGGGGAGCCTGGTCACAAGAAGGGGGATTGAAGCACACCCAGACCAGATTACGGTGATCCGAGAGCTCCAGAGCTCGACCTCGGCTAAACAAGTTCAGAGGCTGACTGGCATGGCTGCCGCGCTGAATTGCTTCATCAGCTGAGCTTCCGACAAGTGCAGGCCTTTCTTCCAGCTCCTACACAAAGGCTCAAAATTCCAATGGACGCTGGATTGCGATCAAGCCCTGCAACAGCTCAAGCGCTACCTCTCTTCACCTCCACTACTGTCAATCCCAACTCATGGCGAAGCACTGTATTTGTACCTCGCAGTCTCGGACCACGCAGTGAGCTCGGTGCTCATCAGAGAATAAGATAGCCAGCAAAGGCCTATCTATTACACCAGCAAGATCCTGCTCGACGTCGAGACCCGATATTTACAACTCGAAAAGCTTGCCCTGGCGCTCGTCAGCGCCTCGCGAAAGCTCTCCCATTACTTCCAAACCTTCACTATCGTAGTCGTGACCAAGCACCCACTGAAAGCTCTCTTCCGGAAGGCAGACTTCTCAGGTCGAATCTCTAAATGGGCTGTCGAACTGGGGCAATACGATATAAAGTATTAACCCAGAACGGCCATCAAAGCCCAAGTTTTAGCAGACTTCATTGTCGAGTTCACTTCTCAGAGTTTGGCGCCGACCCTGCTCGACACTGAACTGGGGGGCAATAAGGATACAGAGGCAGCGACCGAGACAGAGCAAGAGCAGTCCTAGAAAGTCTTCGTCGACGGATCCTCAACGTCCAATAGGGCTGGCGCTGGCATAGTCCTCTAGTCTCCGGAGGGCCTTGTCATCGTGCAAGCTCTAACATTCGGCTTCAAGGCATCCAATAATGAGGCCGAGTATGAAGCACTCATCGCCGCGCTAAATAGTGCCAAAATCTTAGAAGCTCGACACATTGTGGTTTTCAGTGATTCTCAGTTGGTGACGAACCAGCTCAACGGAGACTACTAAGCCCGGGACGACAGGATGGCGGCCTACTTAGCTCACACGAAGGAACTTCTCTCCCAGCTCGAAAAGGCCGAGATCCGGCAGGTAGGTAGAGAGTCCAATTCCTATACCGATGCCCTTGCCAGCCTTGCCTCAGCTGTCGAAGCAGGTAATGGAAGAACTGTCGAAGTGCAGACACTACGAGAGCCCAACATCGAACTGCAGCGACTTCGGCAACTCATGTGCGTCGACCTCGGTCCGAGCTAGATGGACCCGGTCATTGCCCACCTAAAAGATGACTTGCTGCCCGAAGACAGGACAGAAACGCAGAAGATAAGGCTGAAAGCAGCCCGGTTTTGGCTCTCCCCAGATGGCAGGCTCTACAGGAAGTCGTTCACCAGACCCTACCTCCAGTGCGTCCACCTGAGCAAAGTCGACGATATCCTATATGAAATTCATGAAGGGATCTGCGGCAGCCACATGGGAGGTCGGTCGCTTGCCTACCTAGGAATCAGCCAAGGATACTGTTGGCCGTATATGCAGAAGGACGCCCAAGTCTATGCCAGAAAATGCGAAAAGTGCCAGAAGTTCTCACACTCTCTCCACCAGCCAGCGCATGACCTAAGCCCTCTATCCAGGCCATTGCCTTTCGCTCAGTGGGGTCTAGACATCGTAGGTCCGCTACACCGAACTCCAGGGAACAAAAGGTGGCTAATAGTAGCTACAGACTACTTCATAAAGTGGGTCGAAGCGGAGCCTCTGTCCTCCATCACCGAGTAAGACACGAAGAACTTTGTATGGAAGAACATCATCACGAGATTTGGAATCCCTCGAACTCTCATCTCCGACAACGGGACCCAGTTCGATTCCAACTTCTTCAAGAACTTCTGCCAGGAGTACGGCATCCGAAAGGTCTACTCCACCCCGGCATACCCACAAAGCAATGGCCAGGCTGAGATCTCAAACAAAGTGATCCTTGACGGACTCAAGAAGATACTCGACCGAGCCAAGGGAAGGTGGGCAGAAGAGCTTCCTAGTATTCTATGGGCTTACAGGACAACTCCAAGGCGCTCCACCTCGGCTACACCATTCTCCCTTGCCTACGGCATGGAAGCAGTCATTCCCCTTGAGGTCGGAACTCTGTGACCAGGGGCTGAACGATTTGAATGTAGCTCGAGAGCTGGATTTCGCTGAAGAACGAAGAGAGACAGCAGTTATCCGCCTGGGTGCCTATCAACATCAGTTGGCCAGGGGATACAACTAGAAGGTCAAAGTAAGAAGATTCGCGGTGGGAGAACTAGTCCTGAAGAAAACACTTCCTGGCGACCAAAATCCTAATGAAGGGAAATTGGCACCCAACTGGTAGGGGCCATTTAAGGTGGTGTCAACAGCTGGAAGAGCTGCGTACAGGCTCGAGGACATGGAAGGTAGAGAGCTGCCGCGACCATGGAACACAATGTATCTAAAAAAGTTCTACTTCCGAAAACATGTATTCAAGGGTTCAAACAACAATAAAAAAGAACATTCTTAAGCGGATCTCTCTTTCAAATTGCTTCTAAGTTATGCAGCTCGGCAGTAATGCCAGCTTCCTCAGGGTTCGGCGACAGCACTACCCCCGGCTCGGCAGCTCAGTCAGAGTGCCAACTGCCCCTAGCTCGGTGCTAGCACCAGCTATGGCGGTAAAGCTAGTTTCATCAGGGCTCAGTGACAGCACCACCCTTGGCTCGGCAGCTCAGTTAGAGTGCCAACCGCCCCTAGCTCGGTGCCAACACCAACTACGGCGGTAAAGCCAGTTTCATCAGGGCTCGGTGACAGCACCACCCCCGGCTCGGCAGCTCAGTCAAAGTGCCAGTCGTCCTAGCTCGGTGCCAGCACCAGCTACGGCGGTAAAGCCAAAAATGTGCAAGACACTGACTTCGGCGCTTAGGGACACCTTGAGTTCTTAAACCGAGGATCCCTTCGTCAGTCACTTCTGGCAGCCTCCGCTCTCAAGGGTTATGGGTGCTGATTGGGACCACGGTTCATGAACCGAAGCTCGGTCAAGGGCAGACATCCAATTTTAAGGCTTACGAGGAGTTTGGTTATCCAGGCCAACCACTTAGCGAATAAAGCATAGAAAGGTAGACGTCATCCACACACCCATTCCATAAAAAAAAAAGCGCCAAGGAATGCAAAGAACGCTGTTTTTTCATTAATAAAATCCAGATTACAGAAGGGATAAGAAGAAGAATACAATGAAAGCAAGAAAAAATACAGAAGGGGCTCAGGGGGCTGTAGCTTCTACATTGCAGTCAATCTCTGGAGCAACCTCGGCCACGACCATGCTGGCCTCGGGTACGGTCGAGGTGGCTTCAGAGACGGCCGCGCTCACTTCAGGTACGCTAGCCTCAGGAGTGGCGGCTTCGGGAGGAGCCTCAACGACCTCGGGCGCAGGGGAGTCTTCAAGCTCTGCGCTGGTAGTTGGAGGAGCATCCGAAGGCACCTCGGGGGCGGCGCTCACCTCTGGGCAGGCTTAAGAAGGAGGGCAGGGGGAAGCCAGAGATATGGCTATAAGTTCCGAGTCCGAGCAAGGGAACTTTGGGGGATTCCTGAGGAGAGGGCTATCCCCAGGAACCCTAGCCTTCTTCAAGGCTGCTTTCCATCCGAGCTCCCAGGCTCGGTCCCGAATCCTTGGCAACTGAGCCTTGTAGTCAGCTGTCAGTTTGCCAACCTCCTCCCCCATAATGGCGTTATGCTCAGCCAAGAACTCCTCCTTGAGCTTGGCTTCTTGCCTCGCCAAAGCAGACTCGATCTCGGCCGCTTTCCCCCTCAAGGCCACCTCCAGCTTGCCTTTCGCCATGTTCCGCTGGGAGAGGAGCCTCTTGTTTGCCCCTTTGGAGTCTCGCAGGTCCTCTTCCAGCCGCGCCACCACGGTCCGGAGATCATCGAGCTCGGAGGCGAGGTGAGTGTTCTGGGTCTCCTCATCCTTCAGCTCTTCCCTGAGATGCTCCTCCAGGACCTGGGATTCTTCGAAGTCGGAGACGAGGCCAGCATTCCTGCCCGCCTTTTCTACCAGCATCGCCTCCTTAGCCGCCAAAGACACCTGCAGCTGCTCCCTCTCGGCCACCCATTCAGCCTCCCTGGCCTCGGCTGTGTCCAACCTCTCTATGCCTGTCTGGCATTTCTGCAACAGCTGCAAGAAGAAAACCAAACGTTAATAAAAGAATACCAAACTAAAGGCTCCAAAGAAATGCTGCACTTACCGTTACCAGCAAGCGCATCGACGAGAGCAGGAGCGACTCGTTGTCCATCTCTGCCCACCTCGCCATGTCCTGAGGAAGGGCACAGGTGCGTCCCAGTGTGGCGACCACTTGAGGATCGGCCACGTGGTCTGTTTCGGCCAGCTGCCTCCCCAGCATTTCCTCAATGGCCGGCCTCCAGGGAGCCAGCGGAGGGGGCGAGATCGTTCCCCCAGCTGGCGGAGGCGACGAGGGGCCAGGCGAGGCCTCAACCCTTGCTCTCTTCTCGGGTCGGCTCCCCTCAACGGCCTCGGCGGAGCGAGCTCGACCTCCAGCCCTTGTAGCATGGTCGGGAGGTGAGCCGTCTACGATGATAGTTACTGAAGGCGGAGCCGAGGCAACCTCGACCGCGGTGGAGTGCCTCGGTCGCGGTTGCACGGTTCGTCTCAGCAACCGGGGCAGTAGGAGTTCCACCCGCAGCGGCTGAAGGTGTCGCAGCCAAAGCGACGACCACGGCCTGAGGGGGATCCCGGGCCTCGCCCCTGATGTCCCCGAAGGCCGCGGCAGACAGGTCTTCTGCCGCGTAGCGTTGCCTGCGTTGGCGTAGCATCTCTCGCTCTTCCTTCGAGCTGGAAGATGCCGAGCTCTCAGACGTGCTGGAGGCTACTAGCCTCTTCCTTCGCGAAGGCCCGGCCTCGGCTCCCGAGGTCCCGGCAGGCTCTTGGTCTGGGAGTGGAGTTGAAGCTCGGTGTCCGGACTCAACCAGACGCCCAGTAGGTATCGCGACGGTCACTGCCTCCAAGCAGGGCACCGCGGTCGTCGCTAACTCTGAGCTGGCGCCTTTCCCTTGCAGCACAAAGTCTATTCCCGACACCCTTCTCGAGGTGTTGAAGGATTTGTAGTAGAGCGTATACCCTAGGAGGGACCACGCAGCACGGCAGTTGTGATCGCGGTAGTTTCTCACATTCTCGTGCCACTCAGTGTTCACCCTCCAACGGTTTTTCCTGGCGAACTCCCTCCTTTGGCGAAAATCTGCATAAACAGAAAAGTTGTGTTAATCAGGCATAGAAGAAAGAAAAATCTACAAACCGAAAAGACTTCGGTCTTTACTTGGTGGAGTTCCTATTTTTCGAGGAATCCGGACCGTGGTGCTAGGCTCTGCTTCAACGAACTCCCATCCTCCTCTGACGAATACTCGGTCTTCACCCGCGTATTTGTTGGAATCCTCCAGCGCGGTTACAAAGCCAACCCGGCGGACCCTCAGCCGGAGGTAATGGGTGTTCCCTTCTGCGGATTTGCAGAGGTCATACGTGTCCTCGATGTCCGGGACACCGAGGTTGATCCCTAGGAGCTCGTTCAGCCGCACTATGCCCATGATAATTTTGTATCCATTGGGTAGTAGTTGGCAATGGCACAACCTCCACTCCCGGAGGCAGTCCCTAACCAGTGGATGAAGGGGGAAGCGGACCCCTCCCTCCACAACGAAGACCAGCCATAACGGCATCCAGCCATCGTGGTAGGCGAGGCCATCATCAGGGCCGTTTGGTCTGACCTCCACATCAGCAGGGATCTTGTACATGTCCCTAAAGTGGGCTATGGAACCTGGGTCTCCTAACAGGTGTCTGTAAATCCCCATTCTTTACCTGGACGAAAACCTACCCAGAAGAAAAGACAAGAGAGAAGCTGAGAGAAGCCCTACGAAGGGGACTGCACAGACGAGATTGCTGGAAACTTGCAGGCGATGAAGAAGTTCTCTAGTAGTGTGCTATAGGAATTTCGAAAGAGTAAAAGAAGGTGAAGACGAAGAAGAAGCCCTGATTTATAAGGGTCAGAGACGCTATTTCGGCTTTCGAGAAGTGCCTTTAATGAGGCGTCGCCTTAGTCAGCCCTAACGTCGCATCTCGCAGCCCTAATGTCTTTTCAAAGTAATTGCGTGGCAGCCGAAGAGGCGACACGTGCCACCGTCGGCACAATCTCTGAGGACTATTAAATGTCCTGGACAGGCGAAGAGACATCTTGGAAGGGGCCGCACGTCAGCAACAGTCATCAGGCTCAGGAGGGACCCTCTCTGATCCGAAACTCCTCCATCTCGGTAACCCCTTCCCACACTTCGGCGACCCTCTCTCGAGCTCGGTAGCGGTGTCGGCTAGACAGTCACTTAGCTTCCGCCCCTTCGAGCTGGAAGACACTCAGAGGTCAAAAGCTAAGGGCAATTGTGTGGGCAAAACACCGTAATGACGAGATTAAGGGAGGATCGCGGTAGGAGTGCTAGCTGTCCACCTCAGCCTCGTAATCACAGCCCAGTAGTTTGGCGGCTCGGTAAGGTACGCCGACTCGAGAGACTTCCACCATGCAGCTTGGCAACTCGGTTAGGAGTGTCAGCATGGCAGGTCAGCTTGGCGTGAGTGCCAGCTCAGCACAATGCCCAGCGTGGCCAAGTCATTCTTGGTCTCGGTACAAAACGCTGAAGGCAGAGTGGGCCGTCACCTTCCTCTGAGAAGTACGGGCACATCCTAATAGATAGGAGCACTTATTTATGATGATAGGATTGCTCATTTATGGCGATAAGAAGTTGGCTTTATCATCCCTTAACATCAACTGACCTAAAGCATGGAAGGTCCTGATGGGATGTTCCCTTTTTACCTACCGCCGAATGTCAGGATGAGGATCGATGGGACCTCACCCCACCTACCCCCACTCACAGAGAGAATGAATGAGGAATGTCCACATATATACACGTGGGGTCAGCCCCATAGAGGTACGCAACACACAATACGAAACACATGGTCTCTCATTCTCCTCTCCTTCTTCCTCCTCCTCCTCCTTAGTTTTCTCAGAACTAACTCAGGCATCGGAGCGCCTTTGGCTCATAGCAGCCAGGGGCTTTAACCCAAGCCGTTTTTCTTTTCCTTTTCAGGTTCTTGGCATTCGGTATTCCCTGATCTACAAAGTTCATCTCAACCTAAGTGGGTGTCGTGTTTTCACCGCCTACAGTATTAAAGCCAAGTTCAAAGTAATAGACTATAGAATGAGATTGAAGAGCTAGATAGAAAACAATCCAGAATAAGGATATTTTGGATGGTGCCAAATTGAGAATTCTTGTCGTTTGGGAGATACACTTGCTGAACTTGGGCCCTTTTTATCTTCTAATGAAATTTTCAAAAATCAAAGAATGAAAAACCATTTGGTAGTTCAATTGAGGGTTGCTTTCCAAAAACATCGAGTTCTTTTTAGCCTGTTGGGTGTTCGGTAGTGCCAGAGGATTGAAGGAAGAAGCCAACTGTTCCAAAGGATTGAAGAAGAAGCCAACTGTTCTATTTTTCCTGTTTGGGGTTTGACAGTCCCAAGGGAGAAGTTCAATAGTCTTATTTTGTCTGTTTCTCTCTTCCAACAGTATTTGGTTGGTGGTCTTATCTTGGGGTGCGGATGGTGTTCTACATCAATAAGTTTCAATAGATACTATTTCATCAAATCTGATTCTTTTTTCAAGAGTCATCCTCGAGTCCTTGTTAGTTTCAGAATTGTGAGTAAGGGTTAGGATGGAATCCAAGTAAGGGGGGGATAATCCTAGCTGTTCCTGTTCTAATGGTTCCTCACCCTTGTTAGGGACTCTAAATCCTAATTCCAGAGTTACTGGAGAACTGTTTGGTAAATGAAACTATTGTGTATGTTTATGTTCAGTAGAATTGGCCCTTGGTGGGACTTGTAGATTTAGATATGTAGATGGAACCATACCTTAATCACCTGCACATAACCTTAAATATGCTGAATGGAAGGCAAAAAGTAAATTGATTATGAGTTGGATCTTTAAGTTTATAGAAGGAAATAAATATATTGATTATGAGTTTGATCTATAAGTTTATAGAAGGAAATATTTCTAAGAGCTTTCATTATTGTAAGATTGCAAATGAGTTATGGGATTTGATTCATAATTCGCATGCTAAACAATTTAAAGCAAGGAGGTATGTCCTCAGGCGACTATTATACTCAAATTCAACAAGTGTGGAGAGAACCTAATCTATATCGACTTATTCTTATTGGCCAGGAGAAAGGTATTGAAAATTGGCGCATGTATGAGTTATTGAGTGGTGTTAATCTGGAATATAATATAGTCCGGGCATAGGCCACGATCCTCTTCCATCAATTGTACATGTTTTGCTCTCCTTCAAGGAGATGAGGATCGTAGACGTGTTTGTTAGGACCATTTGATAAACATTGTTCGCCCATTCACTAATAGCTTGAGGCTTTGGTGTTTCTAGTTATTAACATGGTATATGTTTGAGAAAAATCAACCACAACCGTAAAAAGAAAGATCTACCCTTGTGATTAGTATAGGGAGAAGTCATGCTAATGGTGGTCGCAGTTGTGGCCATGGTCGTCGTTGTGAAGGTCAAAGAGTTGGATGTGGTAGAGGTCAGAACAATGTTTACAAAGACAAGCTCCATTGTGTGCACTGTAGAAAGAATAGACACACCTATGAAAACTACTGCATTTGAATGGAAAGCCGCCAGATTTCAATTCTGCAAATACAACTGAAATGGAAAATCTAGTGATGATGCAGGTACAAATAAACTAATATAAATGTAAGAACTTTCCACACTTACACGAAAGATAATAGGTTCATCCGCAACTAGAGTGGCTGCTTATACAGGATCCTCTGCTCATATGACATCCACATCTTCATCTAGCCCTATAGGATTATTGATTCAGGATCACATATCACATGATTGGGATGTAATTTTTGTGGTCTTTAATATGGTTGTAGAGTTTATTTGATAATTGATGATGGATATGATTCACTGATATCGATGAGTTAATGGGGATATTGCATAATATTCTAATGTCATGCATTAAAACAAATTTATATAGATTACATTGGCATTAAATTAGTTAGTTTGTTGCATACATGTAATTTGATAATAAAATAAAGAAATATACCGGTCAAAGTTCAACTTCAATAAGTCTGAAAAATTAACCGGTCAATTTTGCAAAATATAAAGAATATGGTTTTTCCCCATAAAATCCAACGTGGCTCAATTTAAACGGTTGCAGGATTTTCAGGAAATGAGATCAATATTATTTTCCTGCTATACAGTTATTTCATTTCCCATTCAAGGTAGCTAAATGAATGATGCGTTTGGCATGGAGAGTAGAAACTGCAGGAGGTTTGGTACCTTTACTCTTGTTTTTTTTCTTATCCCCCTCCCCGCAAACCAGGAATAAGTTCTTTCCAACTGGGACAAGAAATTAAGTTTCATACAACTTCACAGTGGGGTTCAAGCAATGCTGCACTCACTGTAAGGGTAACAGAGTGCACCCTGAACTCCTGTGTGGATCTGTCAACTTGTCTTGTCGTTATAACATTGTCTTGCATGGTTGGCTCCTTTTGCCAGTCCATATGACAGATAAAATACAATGGGAATCCTCTGCCTTCTCATAGAAAAACAGAAAAGCAGCAATCTCTTCTTGCTGTGTGTTCAGATTAAGATGGGAGGGAAACCGGGCATGACGTTCGGTTTGTTTGATGCGTATGCTGTTATCATCCAATTGCCTGCGTCTTTCATCTTTCTTGAGATTCTCATGCTTCCTGTTAAGAACATTTTCAGAGGATCCTTGAAGAGTAAGACACCCCTTGCACATTTTTCTGGGTTTTTAGTTTGGTAAAACGGAGCCTATGTGTTGGTTCAACAGACCAAACTTCTAATCAGTTAACTGACTCAATCAAGGGCGGCTGACGCACCAAAAAATCTCCCAGATGAGAATCACAATTCATCAATTAGTGGCCATCAAATAGATGTTTGAGAGAGAATCACAATTCATCAAGGTCATAAGGACTGAATATTGTATATAGCTATAATCATCCAATCTGGGAGGAGATTTCATGTGGGCTATCAATGGTAAATCATCATGTGGACAGGCTGGATCATTGAATCATGAGCCCTACTTACACAAACGTAAACCCAGAGCATACACTGCATATGTATACATGAAGAGGTCTTGACCAATTCATCTTTCATCAAAATATCAGTGGGGTTGTTTGTGACTTACGTTGGGATGAGTATACGTGAAGAGGTATCAGATTCCAACTAGCTGGTTGTGTGCATTGGAGAATTGGATTACATGAATAGGTATCGGATTCACCATGCATTGGTTTTGGATGATGTTGGAATGTCAAATACAAGTTAAAACTTGACCATTTGCAAGATATGGATGCACACCTTGTAATATTCTGCTTTTGGTTCTTTCAAATCGAGTTTGATAGCCAACATTGATCCTGTTTTTTTCTTTTTTTGTATCAACAAAACTACCCGCGCACCCCCTTTTGACAAATTAGAGCGAGTTCTCACCGCGGCCTTCAAAACTGAAAAAATAATTTTTCAGCCTTCAGATGAAATCTTCTTACACAAGGCATCACTGCTTTACCAGTCCATATCAGTTATCCAGGATTATATATTGATTCTAGCTCAATTTACCATTTTCATTGTTGGTTGCCATTGTCGTCGTCATCAGCACCATCAAAGCATTATACCATTTATCCTCAGCCGATCTTTTATCTTGGGTTAGCATTTAGTGCTACCTTGTCACTTATTTGTATTTGGGTCTTCTTTTCACTTTGAACCATTCCATCCAAGCCTATCTTCACCAGTTTCCCATTCCTTGTTACTATATTCTTTTCTTCATATGCAAGTTCTTACTTATCTGAATACATGCTCATACCACCATAATCAACATTCTTTGTTTTCTATTTTATTGGATCTATATGTAGATTTTCTCTTCCATATTCCTTGTGATCTTAACCTCTGCGTGTCACTGCAGTAGCATAGGCATCTCAACCTCAGCAACCGCATTAACTATCATGCTTTGAGTTACTTCTGAACGCAATACTATAATCTAGATTTGCTTTCAAACAGTTGTAAATTGATCTGATTAGTAATTGTCGCATCATTACACTTCATCCTTTGGGTCGAGAATCTCATTCATTACTTTTGATTAAACCAATCATAAAAATAGATTTAATCGATACCATATAATGGTTTTGTGAGTATGGGCTCAACCCAAACCCAACCCACTTATTATTCAGGTTGGAAATGTCAATCAAAGTACTTGTTTCGTGCATGAATGGTGTCAATGGGAATTTGACTTATGAAGTAACTGAATTGAAGACGTTTCACCTCACTCACCTGGACATGGAATTATGGGCTTGGGTTTGGGTGAGATTGGCGAGCCGGTCGAGGAACTACCAACCCTACTTTTCTACATGGGGCGCAGGGTTCAGCTATTCTGTTTATGATCTGATGTGACTCATCATCAGCATATAATCCTAAAAATAGAAGGAAAAAAGTCAATAGGAACTATCACTGTATTCTTTTCTTCCGATTGCAGGAAGTGGATTGAAGGATTAGGAATATCGAGTTTGAGGAGAGATGTGGTTGATGGTTCCCATCACAGAGAAGTCCATTCAATCGATCAGATCACAAGATGATGGGTTTTACATTGACAAACTTGGATCATTTGCTGGAACAAGTCATGGAAATTAAGTTGCAACATACTGGCAAATTGGTAGTTAGCCCACTAGATGAGCTGCTAATCGTAGGCCCACCTGCTGAAATTTTGCAATACCCGCCTAGACTTAGATATTACTAAATTTGCTCAGCTAACCAATCTTACCAAAACCTCACACTGCCCAGTGGAATCCGATCAGCACATATTTCGCGACATATGCATCTCAAAAGCGAGTTGCTTGTCTTGGGATTCGAATTCATATCCAACCAAAATTTTGAGGCTTTAGTAGAGGCAGCTGAGATACTTTTCAACACTCCCCCTTACGTAAAATCCACTCTTTGCTTATTTTGCAATACATGCATTTCAGCGCCTAGTTGTTCCTCCCGGAATTTGAAGTCGCGACTAATTAGTTCTTACACCATATTAAATTTTCTTGACTAATCAATCCTACCAAAACCTAGAAGCGGTAGTAGAAGCGATAGAAACACTTTTCAATAGGTATATCAGGATTCAATAATGATACTAGAAGTCATAGTCCCTTTTAAGGGAGAATAAAAAGGGACCTCCATGATTAAGACATTTCAATTCTCATTGAGCAGGCGTCACTCATTGATATAGTTCTAAAGCTTGACTGGCCCAAATGATTCAGAAGGGCACCGAGTCAAGTAACTCAGGTTATTTGACGAAGTTTTCTAGAAGATTGATCGGACTCATTTATGCGCACTTTGAGTCAAGTTCACTTGCCCAAGTCAGGGCAGGGCGCCTTGAGTTTTTCAGCCATGCTCCTAGGCCATAACGCGTAAATCTGATTGTATGGCATCCACAACTTGTTATGGATGGAAATGGGTATGGTCTGGCCCAGGTTGGGGTAAACCCATACTCATCCCAAATCACCCAGCTCCTTGACGGATTTAGGATGTGATAACAAGGGGCGGACCAAGGAACAAGCATGTGGGTGCGGTCGCACCAATCAAAATGCGGTGCACTTCCAAAACCCATATAAAAATTCTAGGTCCACTTCAGAAAACTCAATAAAAATCATGGGTCCACCCCCAAATTCCAGTTGAAAATTTCTCGGTTAGCCACCACAACCAAACTACCTATTAGGGTCCGCACCCCTTAAACAAAAATCCTGGATCCACCACCAGTGATAACCAAATGTGCCCTGTGATGGGTACGGGTCCGGTCAAGTTTGGCTCTTAGGTTGTTAAACATTTTAATGTTTTTTCAATGCTTTTTATTTGAATTTCATATACTAGCTTGTTAAAAGGTTGATAATCTTTAGCATGAACCATATACTAAAATTAGGCAGCCTAAAACTTGACATGAGTTGAAATCTATTGACCCAAACTCATTCTGATGTAATCAAAGCGGGTTTAACCCGGCCCATTTCCATCCCTACCTACATTAGATAAGCAAAAGACAACCAGCAATCAGACAGTGAGCAAGTCCAGCCCAATTTGGGCTGGCCCTGGACATGAACAACTCTAAAGGGCAGTATCTACTAGCTAGCTATGGGGTATGATACTGTATAGAAGGATAAGTACAGTATCTCCAGGCCTTTAACAGTTGGGAGCACACGTAGTGGGCTTGATGGCGAACATTGATGAGTGGGTCCACTTGACTTGAGATGGATTGATTAGTAAAAGTGAAGGCTAAAGGCTGTCACATGCAATGGGTATCAGAAACCACCACCAACACCAGCCTGCATCTGCAAAGAAGAAGTGGGTCTGGTGTCGTGTGGGGTGTGTGCACTATAAGCCTGACCAATGGTGTCGACCCTGCAGGTTGCAAGCTTGTCTCCTTCCACAGGTCCAGTCCTATGCAAACACATGGCAGAATCACCGCCACCACTTTTCCCCCCTTTGTTTAGATGGTTGAGATTATGGGTGAGACTTCTTTGGTATTAATAGAATCTTATCATTATTTATTCCTAATTGTATGCTCAATCTTACAGATGGCCAAACTCCAGTAGCGTTTAAACTTTGAGAAAATCCACTAGACAACAAAGGCAATCATTTTGAATAGTTTGAATTGTCAATAGATTGGCTCTACTGCACCCTTGATTTGTTTGTGCAGCCATCGCAGAAGAATAAGTGGCAACTGATTCCTATCTCCCTCGCAGGAATCATATATCTTCGTTGTAGAAGTAAATTCAGGTGTTTTTTTTTTTTTTTTTTACTTACTTTTCTTGGGCGAAATGTCATTGCACATGCGACTAAGGCAGAGAGCAAAAACCCCTTGATTTGTGGGTAAGAATTCCTTTTATATATAAACATAAGCAAGCAATAATAGGGTGAAAACACAGGTTTTGCTTATATTTATTCATTGATTGTGCAAAAATTTCAAAATGGTGAGTGTAGATGTGCATTCCTTTAGAGAGGTAATGCAACCTTGATTCTGGATATATTTTAACATGTTTTGGACCTCTTTTTACCATACTTCATTTAGAGGCGGTAAGGGAAATATTATATTACTTGTTTACAGGAACTAAATCTAGAAAATACACTACCTACTTATCTTTCCGTGACAACATGTGTGCACAAAAGCGTCCTAAGAGCACATATGTATAGCACTTCAGAAATTCAGATTGTTGAGAACTTTTTATGCATTCTAAGGTGAACTCCAACACCCCCCAGACAGCAGTTTTCACATAATCCTAGAAAGCTCGATTCTTTTTTTTTTATTATTATTTATTTTTTTTACTTTTCCTCGTGAAAAAGCAGTTGCATAAAATATGAATTTTGTTATAACATGGAAAATCATTTTTGCATCTAAGTTTTCCTAAAGGTAGTTAAATTTGAAGAAACAAATGTACAATTTCATAAATGGAAATTAAATAATTCCCATTTAGTGAAAATGAATTAAAGGGATATGGAAAATGAATACCCATCCATCATTTGGTACTCACTTCTTAATTTATTTTCCATTAAAGAAGAGAATATTTAAAAGCCATTTATAGATGAGAGGTGCTCCTATGAGAGACACTCTCACCAAGTTTATGAGAGATGGGTGGAGGCCCTCACTTCCATATTTAAGGTCCTTGTATTTAAGTTAGTGAGAGCGGACATGAAAGTGAGAGCACCCACCCAACTCAAATAAACTTGGTGAAAGTGTCTTTCATAGGAGCACCTCCCTTTATAGATATTCAACTTTGTTCCTACAAATTTAGCCACTTCTAAAAATACATTTCTTAGAAAATATAGAAATAAATGGGCCTTAACCGATGGTTAGATAATCACTTTCAATCAAAGGAGAGTTCTTCAGATGGACATTATGATACTTTTAATTCTTTACCTTTAGCCCATTTAATTAAAAGAAATTGCTTCAAAATCTTTAGTATTTAATCCCATCAGACAAACATGGTTCCTAGATTCAAAAGACAAATAAAATACAGAAATGAAACTAAAGACACAAAAGCTCCAGTGAAAGACCAATTAACAGTACCAAATACATGTCAATATACTCACGACCAATACACAATTACATACTCCATTAACATGAGCAAACACATTATACTCAGCTGCGGGCTACATTTTCTTTTTCCTTCGTTTTTTGCAGCCACTTCAACTGCTACAACTACTTCTTACTTAGACCCCATTTCAGTCACTTGATCAAAGTCAAAAGTTCCATCCATACCCCAAAGTCCAGACACACACCCACAAACACTTTCCTCCTTTCCCACTCTCTTTTCCCTACCAAAACTCCCATCTTTCTAACATTTCCTTTTATCTCTCCCTCTCTCCCTTTTGCTTTAACTACCAACTAACCTTCAAATAAAAAGAAGAAAAGAAAAACAAAGTAACAAACCCAGTCCAAGAATTGGTGCCAAAAAAACAAATGGCAGGGAAAATTCAACTCCCAATCACACCCTGAAATTCTTGCCGCTGAACGTCTGCCCGAACTGCCAGTTGGCAGGGACTATGTTCCACGACGTGGAGGTCCGGCGGTCACTGGCCGTGACCCGGAAGGAGAGGGATTGCCCCACAAAGACCGCATTGGATTGCCAGTTCTGGCCCCAGTTGCGGCTCATGCTCATCCATCCTGTCCTTGACCCCTTGACGCTGACTCGGACAATGTCACCGGCGCCGGCCACATTGCTGATGAGCACAAGATTGAAGTAGCGGAATCCGTTGATGGTGAACCTGATTCCACCACGTTTCCGGCATGGCACCCTTTACCAGGAAAATGGAACAAAGATTAGATTATTCCAAAACACTTGGAGCAAAATGATAATGTGAGAAAGGTAGGCAGGAAAGAAAAGGTATGGCAAAAATTTCAGCTACCAAAAGGATCCACATTAGAAAAAGGTAAGGTATGGGGTTCAAGATTAGGCCCCATCTTAATTTGGATCCATGTTTCTGATGGACTCTGCCATCCAAGTGTATCAAATTTTTTTTTTATTGCTTGCTTTCCCTAGTGGCCAAGTGGCACTATCCAAACCTGGCTGCTATTTACTCAAAATCAATAATTTATATGACAAAGTTGATCAATTTAGTAAAACGAGCTCACCAAACAAAGCATAGGATCTCAACCTACCCCAATTAGTAATGAGCCTATAAGCCAGCCATCTAAGAATTATATTCACCATTGGTTGAACCATGACTTGGGTCAATATTCAACCCCATTGACTGAAGGCACAGATGAATCCAACGATTCATAGCAATCTTGTAGGGGTGGTGGTATTCGGATCATAGTTACCCATGATTATCATAACAATGGGCCCCACAAAAAAGGCAGGGCATCTAATTATCCCAGAAAGGAAACTTATAAAAAAATGGAGGCAACTTGCTAACTTGCGCACTGTGTAGAAGGGTATTTTCGTCAGTTTGAAATACTAACGAGCGTGAAATGCGCGCCCGTGATTTGCGAAAAATGGGGTTTTACGTGGAAAGTTTTGTGAAGCTCGATGTCAAAGCTGGAAAAGAAAATGAAGGTTTTTTTTTTAGGGTAGTCTTTGATAGTAGAGCCTACGACCGTAGACTTACAGTCTTCAAGGGGTCAGGACTTTGGATTCGTGGAAAACGACCAAACATGCGCTTTGGAGAAAGTGTGAAACAGAGATTTCTTCCTCGAAACGGCTAATTAGCCAGGCGCCTGATCTTCCCATAAAATAATAGGATGGTTTATGAAAAACCCCTGTCCCCACTTTAACAGTTGTAACTTTCTTGGAATCTACTTTTCCCATGTATCTGGTGAAAATGTTTTACCGAAAGCAATAAAAGCAAAACGCGCATTGACGTACAAGGAAAGCGAGTGTGGTGTTAGAATGATGCTGGGACTTGAGAGTGAGAGGTGCCAAAATGCTTGTAATGTTCTTTCTTTCCACTGGATGTTTTGTCCGAACAAGGAAAAGTGCTTTTCAGACATGTGAAGTGATAGTGGAGGTAAACAGAAGGATGGGTCCCTGAGAAACCCTATAAAAATCTTGGCAAATCTTGGGAAAAAAAAGTTAGCAGAGCTCGGATGGCCTCTTACAATGTATGTCACACATTGTATGTTAAGGAATTTTTGCCCCAAACAATTCTCATGGGCGGACCTAAGTGTTCAGACGCACCCACTAGATTTAGAAAATTTCTTAAATAATACTTTAATTTTTGTTATTTTTTTATTTAATTTTTTAACTTCATCCTTTTCCGCACCACCCAAATAAAAATCCTGAATCCGCCGTTACAAGTCTCCCCTTAATAGAAAATATTTTTTTCTAATAGGAAGTTTTAATTGTAGTAGGATTTGCAACGGGAAAAATCTATATAACTAAAATCATACTTAAAAATGTTACAAAAAGCTATTTGTTTAATAAGAAAATATTAATTTATACTCATATAAAGTTAATTCTATTAAAAAAAATATGACTTCTTCATGAAACCCCAAAGCAAAACTTTTTATCATGACTTTTAAAATTATGATACTAGGAAAGTTTCATTTGTTTTGAACAAATTCAATCAGAGACATATTTCACACCAAATCCACTCTACCTCTCATAAAAACAAAAAAAAAAAAAACAGGGCAAGATGGAATGAAGTAGAGTATGTACGTCATTTTCACCTCAATCAAGATTACGTGAAAACTCCAACCATCCAAACGACCAAAAACGGCCCGCACTAGACCTTTTACAGAGGGTCAATAAATGCATACGTTGTACGGACTAGTCCGCGCGATCATGGAACTGGCCGCTCAACTAGAAATCCATCACTAGATCCAACCGCTCAAAATCGAAATTCCTCATCCAAATTTCAATCTGGTAAGATCTGGCCCTTCATTTTGTAATCAATCTTACCATGGGCCCAGATCCAATGGAAGGGAGATCCGACACAGATGATGGGAGAAATAGTGATTATAAGCTGATCAGACTTCAGTGTGCCCCACTAATAGATGGGCTCAAAATATCTTCTGAGGTGCATTTCTCAGAGGTCTGACTGACAGCAAAGACACCCATGCCAACAAAAGTCGAGTCCTACCCTCTGAGTAATACACTCACCCTTCCCGTGAGTGAAGGGAGCAGGATCACCAATGGGGTCCACTTATTGGAAAATCCGATCCGTCTGGACATTCAATACAAAGGCCCCCACCGTGGAGTTCCACTCCTTCCACGTACAATCGGGGGATCCGGACTCACGTTTAAAGATCCTGTAAAGGAGATCCAGCGGCCGTCCATTTATGTGGGGTGGCCCGCCTCATGGAGTGGGGAGACTGACACAACTGGCCGGAAAAATGTGACCCACCTGCGGAAGGCGACGGGGACGATGCCGGCGCGGTACTCGGCGATCTTGAGGAACATGGGCATGGCGAGGTCGAAGTGGGGGCGAGGAGGGTTGCACCAGCCGCCGTCGTCGGAGGGTTGGGCGAAGTTGGGAGGGCAGAAGTTGGTGGCGGTGATGAAGATGGAGGGGCTGCCGGAGTGGCACCACTTAGGGTCGTCGGCGCATTTTAGCTCGAAGCAGGACCCACAGCTCTGCCCATTGTTAAAGAGTGCAGTGCTCAGAGCTGCTGTCTCCACTCCATACCCCTGGCTGTACAGATTCCCATATCCACATGCACCTCCTGCAGAAACCACAAAACAAAGTGAACAACAAGGAAAATTAAAAGGAAATGTGAGTTCAAAAGATTTGGAAAAGCAAAAACTGATGTGTGATTTGGATGCAGGGTTAGAAATGGAGTTGGGTTTTGGAAGTTGAAGAAATGGGTGTGGATTTTGGCATGTTCTAAGGGAAAATGCAGACCACAGATGTGTGTGCTTATGTTTGTTGTTTTTTTCCTTTTTTGTGATTTTGCCTTTCTGGGTTTTGCATGTTTGGTTAAAAATGCAGACCCATACGCAGTTTCTTTTTTTTTTTTTGTGATCTTGCAGGGTTTTGGTGATTCTTTCCTCTGTTTTTTTTTTAGATATCTGGCAAGAAGATGTAAAAACGAAAAACATGAAAATGCAGATGCTCTGTCACGTCTAATGGCAGTCGACTATGATCACAAGCGGGAAAATGTAGACCTCTAGATGGGGGCTTGCTTGATTTCCTGCTACAGAAAAGCAAAATACAGGGTTCTTGCCATCTTCTCCGGCTTTCCATGTCTTCCAACAAAACAGGGAGAAATGCAGATGTTTTCTCACTAATGAAATCTTGAGACTTGATTCCCACAAAATAACCCCAGATGAACCAATTTTACTTCATCAACTTAAAGTTACACTACCAAACTCACATCTCTCAACAAAATCAGCAGCAAAAACAGCAGAATATAACAGACTACAGAGACCAGATATATGAGAATATGACCCAAGACCAGAAAAAGGAATCTGGGTTTCCTTTTTTTCCAACACATTTCTGAAAAACAGCTAAATGAGGGGGGGGGGGGGTTTGGAAATGGTGGTTCTTTCTTACGTACCCATGGTTCCAGAGGCGTCGCTTCCACCATAGAAGGTGGCGTGAGCTTTCTCCCAGTCTCCGCCCGTGTAAACGCCCGGAATACGGGCGTCCACGAGCGTCGAAACCAAGAGGAAGGAGACCATGATGCTGACGACGACGCCTCGAGATGCCATTTCTCCTAAACAGAAAGACACGAGGCAGAGAGGGAGAGAGAGGGAAGATGAGGCGGAGTGAGGAAGGTTAGATGGTGGAGGACGAGTACTTATGGACGAGGGGAAGGTAGGGTAGGGCCCACTAGAGATGAAAGGCAGGGAGACGAAATTATGGCGGGGTAATTAATGCAGGGACCTGATTGTATCATGAACAATTCCTAAAACTTTTTTCAATAGGATCCCAACTGTTGTGTACTAAGAGCTTGCTAACTAATTAAAACTAGGGATATTTTAAGTAAAGGTAATAGCTTCTTTTTTTTTTTAACCCCGCACACCAGTGAGAAGGTATGGACAAATGAATAAAAAGCCCACACAAGTGACACAAGGGGATGGCTCGAACCATGTGCAAATTCTAGTCAACCAAGTAAGAATAGCTGCTTTAAAGTCTAAAATGTATCCACCCCACCCCACCCCACCCCACAAGAAAACAAAATCTGAAATGTATCCCATTTTTGTCGTTGTTTTTTTTTGTTTTTCTGTATTTAAATCTTAATCAAGATTTAAGACTAATCTTTCTATACAAAAATCTAAAATCTTATAAAGCTTACAATAAATATCATTTTTTATTTTATAAATTGAATTTTTTCCATATGAGATTGATAATACGATAAAATCTTATAATATTTTAATCACATTTCCATTAAGGTGCTCAACGGAACGATGAGATCCACTCCTTTTAAAGTGTAACTTTGGGTTGGAAATTATCTTAAACCGTCTGACTTGTCTTTTATCATGCCTCAGGATTAAGTGAGGCAGGAGATAATCTCTTCCGTCCCTGCTTAAACCTAACGCTCGTTCTTTCTTTTTCACAATTTGACAGTTGCGCCCCTGACATTTGCCATTTGTCATTTGTCATTTGTACCGCCGCTCCCTTTTCCTTTCTACGTTCTTTCGTTTTATGGTTGTACGGATACCGGCCTACAGTGACACACGCGTGGGCGGTTGTGAGAGGCAGGCACCCACAATAAAAGAAGGGTAGGGTTTATCAGTGGGCTGTAGGGTAGGATAGAGATTAATGGGCGGGCCTTGGCCTTTTAATACATAAAGGCCCAGTTAGTCATGAGGGCGAGCGGATGCGAGTCCAGTTAGGTGTTTTACCCAGACCCATACCACACCCGATTAACTACTGTCTTCTACCAGAGGCCTGTTTGTTGGAAAGGAAATGAATTATGGAAAATTCATGGAAAAGTGGGTTTCAACATAGGATTATTAAAAAGGTAATCGGCGAACGTCGTATTGGGGAGATGTAATATGTGAGCAATACATTCTCTATTCATCCTTAGATGTGTTTTTGTATTGAAGGGGAGATTATTAGATTGTAAATTTTGGATACATCACTCTTTTTCTTCAATCTTAGCTACTTTTAAGAATGTACTTCTTAACTTAACTCATGCAAGTTCAATTTTACGCAAATAAAGCGGGGCGTAAATATGTTGGGCCTGTCCATGCTTATACTTTCCAACCCTAGGAATTAGGATTGTCAAACCAAAGACTATCCCTGATTAACCAGCTTGCTATTTAATTAAAACACCTTGGTCTTTTGGGTAGACCACAAGTTTGCATGAACATTTACCTAAGAGGAGTGGGCCACGTGCTATACATGAGCAATCTAGCTTTATGGGACCCACTCAGTCACACTGTGGTCAATCTATGATGCTTTTCATTCTCACTATCATGCGGTAAATTGGTACCAGGTCCAATATAACACCGGTCTTACCTCTATTTTATATTGGATTTAATCTAAAACACCATTAAGATTTGAGGCTATTAAATCAAGACTTGAGATAATTTATTGAGAATGAGTTTTACCTAACACTTACCCATGATGAGAGAGACCTTTTAGTTTTACCTCGGCCTCACTGTCTAGACTGCACATGAACCGAATGCCAAATCCACTCTAGGGCCTGTTTCTTTGGTGGAGTTCAAGGAATTTTTATCTGGGGAATTCCTGAATTTCCAAACATAGTGGAATTCTTGGATACTCCTTTAGGCTTGAGCATCCAAGAATTCCTCCAAAATGCAAAAAGAGTGGAATTCCTGCATTCTCATAGGTTATAGGAGACCTTTTATGTGGCTGGAATGCTAATTAAGAAATATGAAACTCAAAGATTCCAAGGGACAACATGTAATTTCATATTCAAAAATTCATGGACATTGTGAATTTCTAGCATAAATTCTACAAAAGAAACAGGCCAAGAGAACATTAAGGGCCTGTTTCTTTGCTGAAATTTCAGGAATTCCTGTTTGGAGAATTCCTGAATTTCCAAACGTAGTGGAATTCCTGAATACTCATTTGGGCTTGAGCATCCAGGATTTCCATCAAAATGCAAAGGGAGTGAAATTCCTACATTCCCGAAAGTCATAAAAGACCTTTTATATGGCTGGAATCCAAAAATACTAGTGAAGAAATATGGAATTCCGAAATTTCAGGGAACAACATATCACATCATGGACATGGACAATTCCTAACAAAAATTCCACAAAAGAAACATGCCCTGAGAGAAAATTCACCCTAGTTCTAAGAGGGGCTAAAGGGCGAACTCTCCTCTTCTCCATGTTTCCAACAAATAGAAAAGCCAAATTGGGCTTAGTGCCAAATCATGGAAGGATAGCAAGTGTAAATAAATCAAAAGGTGGGGCCCTAAGTGACCTCAGAGTTTTATTGTGGCAGTCTCCTCTCGTATGAAACTGCAATTTCTCTTTTAGTTAGTACATTCAAGATGTCTGTTAACCACTCATAGATCTGTTTCGGAAGAGAATATTAACGTTTCTTATACAAACTTCTCTCTATTTGGAGAAGTTGATTGAAAAGAGGAAGATTAATGTTTCTTATTTGAAATCTTATGTTACAACTCAACTTTTCTGACCATGCTTTTGCTACCGTAAAAAATTGAAACTCTCCAACTCCGTATGCTTTTATGGTCTCCCAACATGTTCTATTGACTTTTCTTTCACACAGACAGAGCAACATCATGAAAGGGAGCTTTGTTAGGTTTTTCTTTATCTAAAATATATACATATATTAACACACACCTAGCATAGTAACAGTGGGCATGAAAATGAAAGGTATGTATGAAAGCTCTACATGATATGAAATCAATGTCATTGATCCAACTGCTATCAATGTTCAAATTGGCCAATCTACTTATATATAATTAATTCACCAAATCCACTGTGACATTTTTTTTATCAATGCATTTCAAATTTTCTACAATTTCTCAGAAGCTAAGAGCATCTAATGTAAGTTTGATAGACAAGAAAATGATACACTAGTGACAGTTAAATACATGGCACATGATATGAAGGTGTGGGCTAAAGAGGCCCCAAAGATGGTAGGCTAAATTGGGTCAGCCCTATCAAATGATTATAACCATTTTGATTGAAGGAAATAATTTTAAATCATTTTCTAATTTCATATTCACTGTTTATAGTTATTTCTTTTGATTGGAAGGTTGGTAATGTTTGGTGAACTTATTTTTATAAATAGATGATCTAACAAATCTTCATTTTCTATAATAATGAGGCTGATTTCAATCAAGAAGCAAAATAGTACCTTAAACACTGGAGAAAACTCTTCTTTTCTTCTTTTGCTAGGCTGTCACGGTGGCTAACACAGATGTCCTTCAAAGGACCAAAAGGTGGACCAGGACTTATTTTACCAGACACCTGTCTTCCCCCAGCAGCTGTGCCGTGAAGGACGGTGTGACCGTGTGACTTAAACAGGAGTCATCAGTGGCAGCTTCCAAGCATAAATTGGAAGGATATGGTACTCCACTATTGACAATAGTGCTTAACTGAAGAGTTCTTTCATAAAGATTGGAACTCCTCCATCCTGAAAATTCATATTGGGCAATGGTCACAAAAATTTTCTAGATTTATTCTCCCTCTGTAATTTCGTGCACAGGGCCCACTAATGATCAATTCAGAATCTTCACACAGCATGAGTAACAAGCTAGTCTTAAGGGGCAGTTTGGAAACTCTTGTCTAATTAAAAAGAGCTAATTAGATTAAGGTATAAAATAAAATGCTCTAATTTTTAAATTCTATTTACAATTAGTATGTTTGGTAAAATTATTAAAAAAAACTATTATTTCACGAGGTTATTGAGACCTACCTTTAGGTATTGTAGTAATTAGGGTTCACTTTTTAAAACTTATTGTGCGGATTCCACAATTTGTGTCATCTTAACAAATTTATAAGGTCATTTTTGTTCAAAACACTTAGAAATTTGCATTGTTTACCTCCATTGCTCCATCTGCTTTTGCTCAAAAAACTCAAAAAAATGCATTCCCCCTATCCTTCTCTGTCAAGGCAATCTTATTTTGCAGTGACATTTGGTTCCCTTTACACTTTGCCCAACATCCAGATATATTAAGGCCACTATCTTTTTTTTATTGTCATGCACCTATGTGAACTCCAAAGAAATTGTTTTGCAGTTAATTGCATTTTGTATCTGGATAGGCATGAAATGGAAGAGGAGTTGGCCCCAGTTTAGATATATATATATATTTTTTATTGAGGTCCAGGTTTGCATTCACTCAATGGAATTGAATAAAATTTAGGAGTATGTTCATGGGTCTGGTGCCTAAGGTCTTTGACCCAACTGGACTAATACCCTGGTTGGCGCTCACTAAATATTATAACATTTACAATGATGTTGCTGGTTGCAGTCTAGCACTATGGGCCCACTCGCACCACCTTTGATAAATCCAGCTCCTTTCACACTTTATCCCCTTCGATGTGGCATTATGTCCAAATTAATGCTAATTGAACTTTTGCTCAATCTTAGATTGAATATATAAAGATTCTATGGTTAAAATACCATTAAACTTATTACTCTTAAATTAAGTGCTTGAATAATACAATGGGGCTGATTTCTTGTATGACCATCATTCATCAATAGACCTTCCATCCAAGTGGGCCCCATAAGCCCCACCACATAGCAAAATTGTTGTCCGCTTATAGGTGAAAATCTTCTTGGCCCTTTTCTAGAAACCAAAAACCGGTTTAAAAGAGGCCTTTTAGAAAATTGACCTTTAAATATACACATTTGGATCATGAATGAGTGTGGGCCCTAGTAAAGTCTTTAATATAAATTTCAGCATGGGTAAGGATTCAACAGCATGGATCAGACTTAGGTACAAGTGTAGTTTGGTGTGGATCCATCATCATAATCATCAAAGTCTTGTCCCAACTAATTCGGCTTCTCCGTTTCAATAGCGTGGATCCATCATCATTATTATTAAAGTCTTACCCCAAAAATCCATGTCCCAACTAATTCTATTTCTCCTTTCCAATCTATCCCCGACAATGGTCAAACCCAATACATTTCGATCAAATATGGCTCACTTCTAATTGGAGAGAGAACTCATCTTGCTGTCCTTTTTTGACAATTTGGTAGAGGACCAAACCTAGAGTTTGTCAACTGGGCTCGAGGAGGCCAGCCAAAACCCCAAGAGAGCTGGATTTGAGGAAACGAAAATCCTCAAACGGGTCTTGCCCGACAACTTTGAATTAGGTTTTTTTGGTGTTCCTCGGGACATGTAATTGAGGCCCTGATCACCCTCGTCTGATGGGGCCCACCAATCCGCAATCAGCGGTCCACATATCACGCTGGGCTTTAACCGTGCGTGGATGTGGATCCTGTCTCGAGCCTCACGCGGCCACTTAAAATACAATCATAACCTCTCCTTTTTATTTCTTTCCCTCCTTTCATTGAAGCTTTGACTTTAAGTCACTCAATGGACCAGCATCCACTGCCGCAATCTGACCGTACGATTTGGTCAATCCCCCGGTCAATCACTCAGTCCAGTGGGCTCCACTTAAAATTGGACCCCAGTGGAAATCTTGTACGTGCATTCAATTTTAGGGCTTCTTTGGTATCAATATTTCTACATTTCCACCTAATTATTTGGTAACATGGTCGAAAATTGAAATAGTCAAAATTTTGTTTTCCCACATGAGAACTTTGTATTTTCTTTAAAATGAAAGAGTCAACGTTACCTCAAGAACAAATAATGTATCTTTGCTGTCTTCTCTCTACGTCATTACTATGAATACATGTACATGTCATGAATGACACATCAATTATTCTGAATTTTTTTTTGTTACTCAGTTTTGTTCCACTAGAACTGTCCACAAGTTTTGTTCCACTAGAACTGTCCACATGGACTCACTGCATTTTCACACTATTTTCATACTTTTTCTTTTTTTTTTTTACCCCCTTAGAGAGGGGCCCCTCGAGTGAGGGGAGTAAACATCGGGTGAGGTGGGGGGCCCTTCGGGGGAAATAGAACTTAGTGAGGTATCATAGCCGCGGGTGAAAAAAAGTGCCTGCACATATTCAGACCCAAGACAGGTCAGCAAAAACTGGCACCTCTTACCATATCACACTATTTTCATACTTCTTTGTCTTATTCTTAACACGTATGGCACCTAAATGAAAGCCAGCAAACATTTGTACGAATACCATTTACATATATGAATTGGAGCACAAAATCCACTCTTTAGATGTTGAGCCACACTTGGAATGAGTTAAGCCCTAAGAGCATGTGTATGTCACCTCTGGACCCATGTAAAAATACATTAATCAGACCTAGGCCCAGATTAGTCCATAGTGAATGGAACTGATTACAACCCTACCTTAATGAGTTCGGATCCTCGAAGCCTTCGAGCTAGAAAAGTCTTGAGTTAGTTAAAAAAGTGAAACTCCGCAACGTGCCCACATTTTGAAATTCAAACCACTCAAACTAATGTCCTTTGGGTATAAATTGCATACTCAAAATCCAAGTCAATAACAGTTTGCTCAACTGTTGGATATTGCCCATTTGATGAAAATGTGTTGACAAGTATGCGTAAGATTGTGTTAATCACATTTGTATTTATACTTTATCAAATAGTTTATTCGACGGTGGAACAAACTCAGAATGTAAAAAGGACTCGGTCCCCATCAGTACACCACAAAGTACAGAAATTTTGTGGTGAGGTGATCCTCGAGCATCTGTGCATTTGCAGACTCATCCAATTTAAGGATAGAGGGGATCAGTTCTACCTAAAAATATAAAAAGATAGAGGGAAGAGCAGCTGAAGGCATGTGACCTGAATAATTGACTGGTTGCCTTTACTAATTTCATCTGTGTTTCTTTTTTCTCATTTTTTATTCTTGCATCACATTTTGTTCTATCCTTCTGCAAATGAGATAGTAAAAAGTGTAATGAGGATTTACTAAAGGATTCTCATGTAAAAGTTACAAGAGTTCTCTTCTTATTTTGTGCCCTAGTTCATAAGTCACCTGAAAGGTACATTATAGTAGACCTAACTGTAAGAATGGCTCATGGCTCATCAGGCATTTTTTCACTATATTTCAATGGAATTCACACAAGAGTAAATTGATACAATAAAAACCTAAATCAAATTCAGATTCGGTAGACTTGTGTGAATGGAGATGGGTGATGCGATGAGGAGGATATTAAAAAGTTCAATTCTCTTGTAGACTATTCTCACCATGGATTGGGATTTAATGTTACCTAGATCATCAAATTGCAATTCATAGTTCATGTTTTGTGGTTGCAGTTTCCTTCTTGTTTAATGATCTCGATCCTCTAGCCCTTGGGGTGAAAATAAATACTTCATTTTTATAGATGGGTAACATCAATATAAGAATTCTTTTAGATTTAAGAGAATGGGGGGTTGCGCACTTAGTTGGAAACCTTGCCCGTCAACCATCTGCCCAAGGATGTGTATGCCGACCTCTTCACACATGTGTGGTGCTCTCTGGTGTAATGCGGGTGTTCTCTCCTCTATTGACCCGGTGAGCTCATGGTCCAGCCCCTAGTCTAGGGTAAAAAAAAAAAAAAAAAAAAAAAAAAAAAAAAAAAAAAAAACCTCTTTTGAATTTACAAGTAACATTGCTTTAAATCTAAGACGTTGATATGATCGGGCAGTGCCCCAATGCTAATCTATATTGCAATTTGGATATTAGTTATGAAAATGCTAAATAAATAGGATCAAACTTAATTTACACCCTTCCACAAAGTTGTTGGGAAAGTCCCACGTCCCACATCCTTCAACTAAGGGGTTTGACATGACTTCATATACATGTTTGGACATTCCACCTATAAGCGTAAGCTTTTGTATTGGTATATATACAAAACTTATAAAGTTTCAGAATTTAACGGCCTATAAATGTATATTTATGTGATTTAATCCAGTGGTGCAAAATGTTGAAATAATATCCAAGGTGAGTGTCAATTCATGGTGATTAATTAAGGTAAGCATAAAGGCTTAAATTTGTCATAAGTGGGTCAGACATTATAAAATAGAGGGAGAGTAAAAGTGGATTTATATGAAAAGCAACTTTATTTAAATAATTTCCTTGCAATCTAAACCTTCCAGACAGAGAGAACTTTATTACACACAATTGGTGTTGCCAGCAAATAGGCAACTAATTAAGGAATTACTGCAATAGTTCATCTTCAAAGGAAAAGGAAAGGTCCCAATATAAATGGTTGGGTTAGCTTAATATCGCCTTGATAACTCTTTCTACTTGAAGGATCATTTATTCTCTTTGTTGCAATGCATGTTATTATCATGTAAAAATGGCTGAGTGATTGAAGTCCATCTGGCCAAAATAAAGTAATTACCTAGGAGTAATGTAATGTTAGTTAATATAAGAAAAAAAGGAGCTATTAATACACTTCATATCAAGAAGTTTTTTTTTTCAATGGTAATATCTAGGACATTTTTACCTTCACGATTTGTCCATTGAAGTGATGGTGTGGATGGGCCAGTTTGAATAGGGTTTTTAGGTTGTGCATTTTGTTATCATCACAATCTTCATTGAATCCTCATCCCATTTGGGGTCTCTCCTTGAGTCTACTTTGTGTGTTCTACTGTTCTACTCATTTCTTTGTGTCATTATTATGCGATGTCTCTACACAATTTAACTTGAAGCTTCATTTAAGTCCTTAAAAAAGTCTTTATTAAAATCTCCATTTTTTATGATCATATCTATAAGAATGGAGGTGTATCTCTATTTTTTTAGGGCAAATGTAGATTTTTTCTTATGAAATCATTCTTAATGATTTTTTTCGTTACATATGCATTCATGTTAGTGTGTGTTTATTATTAAATCTTTAATAGGAGGTTCAGCTAATATTTTATAAAGCAATCATTTGTACTGCAATGGAAAATAGACCCCCTTTGGTTATAACCTATGTGGCTTCTTATAGTATTTGGGTCTGATAACTAACCTTCCTTCGTTTATAACAAATGTGACTTGTTAGTGTTTATAGGATTCGGGTTTGATAAGTACCTGTCCAACCCAAACTTAGGAGTGTTCATGGCCAGGCTAAGGCATATCCAGGCCCGGCTCGACTGTAGAAAAAGTGGCCCAGGCCCGGCCCAAGACCCACACTAGTCATAAAAGTTGGGCATGAGCCCACCCATTTAATCATTCGAGCTGGGCCGAACCTGGCTTTTCATCACTTTTGTGGGAATTAGAGCACTAATTAAATTAAATTACATGCATTTCTTACACAAGTCGGGATGGACTGGGCTATGGCTTTCTATAACTTAATCTAACCCCAGCCCAATTATTAATCAGGCCCTATTACATGTCCAAGCTCAGCTCAAAGCGAGCTAGTTCTTGATCGGGCTCGGGCTGGCCCAGCCCATGAGCACCCCTACCCAAACTGACTATATTTTGGATAGGTTCACATGCTTACATAAATTAGCAAGCTTAATTTTTCGTCCATTGCCAATAATTGAATTCTGGTTGGTGAGTTCAATCCATCTTACATTGAGACCGAGTACAATAGAATTTGCGTAAAATAAAAGTAATTCTCAGGTCACTCACCCGATTTTTTTGTCTGGATAAACAACAAATATAATCATTTTTTTTAATATCTAAACCTGGGAAAAATGAAAAAAAAAAAAAAACAAAAACTCAGAAGTATGAAAATTGTTGGCAAAAGATACAATAGCAATCTCCATGAAAAGAAGATAAAAGATCACGTCAAAAAATAAAGAAGGAAAAGTGAATGATTAAAAGATAAGAGGTTGATTAGATGTGAAAGTTTGATATTAAGGTATACAACCAGACAACAACTAATTTGCCTTCTCTAATCATGCATATAACTAAGAAACAAAATTTTCTTTTTTGATACCGATGCTGATATGCAGGATCTTTTCTTTAAACCACCCCCCCCCCCCCCCCCCCCCCCCGGATGCTTCACAAGAGAGGGGAGTACGTTGATAGATGGATTTAAATGTAAGAAAAGAGTGGGCTTATTGAAAGATCAAAGCCTTTAATTTAAGGGTTGAAATCACTACTAACTAAATAGAGTAAGTGTGTGAAGCAATTTGATGGAGTAGAGTTGGAACCCAACTCTGAAAACAAAATGGCATTTAAGTAAGGAGGGTATTTTTGAAAATCTTGCCTGAGGGCATCTTGTCGAGCAAGTGGTAAAGTAAAGGTGAATCACTTTTCTCCCTTTGGCACATTTGGTTGAAAAAGTAGGCCAAGTATGGTAAAATAAACATAAGGGAAAATGCAACTATTATATCACTCTCTCTACTTTACCTCATACATGTCAAATACAAACATTACTTTACTACATATTTTATCTTATATTTACCATTAATATGATATTTACTTCACATTTACTTTACCACACATGTTAACAAACATGTTTTATGGGCTGGTTTGGTAACTTTAATATTAAAATAAAGTGATGTGAAATTTTAAATTAAAAGATAAAAAAAAAAAGACGGGTCAAATAAAAAACGTGATGTTTTTTGTCGTCTAGTGAAATGAAAATATTTTGTTTCTATTTCACATTATTGTGACAATATCCACAAAATCATTTTGATAAATTAAATTTATCGAAATAATATAAAAAGAAATACCACGTTACCATTAAAGATAAACTCAAAATACTAGTTGTTTCTTATACTTGTCCACATTACTCAAATACCCTACTTTTATATTCATCTCTACTCAGAGAAATCAAAGACATTATCATAGTCTCTCTCTCTCTCTCTCTCATCTATGATATAGGGTCAGGATTTCTTCTGCATGTAGGTGAACTAAAAGTGCTACCAACATCGATCAATCAGATAGAGAAGGTCTCCACGTCACCCAATCTAATCGCCCTTCCTCATGACAAGTGTGAAATGGCACCAAAAAACATGGACAACAGCAAGTCCAAAGGCACACGTGAACATGCCACCAAGACCCACCTTACCTGGCCCTATCCCACTGTTCTAGGAATGTGATTCTCCCTTCTCCATTGACTAACCAAACACCCACTAATTGATTACTCCGAGCCTTTTCATTTTTAGGGTTTTTACTTTTAGGCAACCGACCCCTCTTTGGATTCCATTTCTAGTGCCTCAAAAAGTGCTTACAGCACATGGGTCTTGCAATTTGAATCCTAGGGTCTAGGGTTTGGGTCCATGGTTCTAGTTTCCTTTTTTCATTGGAAGTGATTGCATTAGAGATTAGAAAAATAGGATTTTGTTTGTTTGTATGTATTTGATGATTTTATTGTATTAGGGTTTTCTAGCATGTTCATGAATGATAAGCTACTTGAAAATATGGGCATTGGGGACTCTTATAGGTTTTAATCATGAGGCACTGGGATGTTTTGTCCTTCTTGGATGTGCGTGAAACTTCTTAGGATTTAGTTAGGTTTTAGGGTTTTTGTATCTAATTCCAAGGTGGGATAATTATTAGAAGCGAATCTGATGAAGATTAAGACAGTATGCCCCTTATTTTTCTAGGTTTTTGGCATTAGTTTACTGCCGTCTGATTTTGTCTTCATGCTAGTGTCTTAGCACCTCTATTTCAAATTAAACTAATACAACATTAGAGGTTGCACTAGGGTGGCAGTTCATGCCCTGTTCTTGGTTTATTAACTAGACCCAACTCACAATGCAGCTTGAATGAACTCAACTACAAGGGCACTGGAAGACCCACACATGCACTATAAAGACCCACCCACTCAGGGTACCAAGGGATCGAGTCCTAAATACCAAGGTGAGATATGATTTTCAATCAACTAGGCAACCCCTTGTTCTCAATTCAAGGTTTAGGTTGACTATTTAACTTTCCACGCAAGTTTATTCAATTAAGTTTGTACAAGTGGGACCATGGCTTAGTGATTAGTGAATCAAAAAGGTTTACAAGAAGGGCTTACCCTAGGCACAATAGACGATCATTTGGATGAAAAAATTCGTACGTCGGGAGTTCCAAGCTATCCAATTTTCATCTTTTGTTCTTTTAGATGTGAAATAATTGTTTGTGCTGTCAAGAAACTGTCTACATTCTCACCATTATTTGAGGGGTTATGGTTTTCTCACCATTCAAATATATGGGTGGTTATGGTTTTATGATCTAGAACATGTATAAGCACTGTATGGGGCCTTGTTTACCCAATTAACCATAACAATTTAGATAAAAATATTGAGTTGGAACAGCAGGATCTTGATCAAGTGTCTATGATCTGAATCCAATAGTAATGGCAGATGTTGCATCTTGATCCAATCAGTTCTATTCCCGTTAAATCATAAGACTACTAGCATTGCTTTAAATAAAAGTAACCTTTGAAATTATAACACTGTTTCAGCAAAGAATGGAATTGAGTCCGGAATCATCTAAAACTAGGATTCAAACTAGGATCTGACTATTCAAGAAATAATCAGATCATATTCGGATCCTAAGCATCAGATACTGATGTGCATTGTGGGCCCAGACATCGAATCTCCATGTTCTAGTTGGATCCATGCCATCAATTGTTATATGGATTCGGAATCGCCCACGAATTTGCTTGGATCTGACCTGTTTCTAATCTTTGTATCATTGGGCTTTCACTAAATAGGCCTACAATGGAGAGGCCACCATTTTGACCTATCCTACCTGAGAGTAAAGTCTGTCAATTAAGTAGCCCCCATTACCCGGTTGCCAGATGTAAACTTGAAATAGAATATAGACCACCCTGTCTCTGTGCCTAACCCATTTACATGCCTGTGGATGGAAAATAGATATTTTTACCTGATTATGAGAAAAACTGGACCCCAAAATAAGCAGGTATGGTTATTTGAATTCAACCTCAGTCCCCTTACACTGTCTTACATGAGTTATTCACTGCCACTGTTAATTACATTACTTCTTCTGATCCATCCCTGATGAAACTCACTTCATTGATACATGCAGTATCTTGATCAGAGTGACAGAGCCATTCCTGTGATGATTGTGTGATGGCCTTAGATGGTCCAACTAAGTAGGCTAGATGTGTAATTGATCATGTACATGTAGACAATCAAAACCATCTGAGACGCCTAGTCTTGTGATAGGAGCTCACCTTGTTTTAGCCGCTGAGAATGTTCTTGAATATGTCATAATTCTAGCGTAATTAAATTGACAAAACTTCACCAACACCCGATCCATGTGGCCTCCTACACATCTCACTCAACCCCGTGAACTAACCCTGCATCACCGTTCGATTCCATAAATGAATTCATCAAATCAAATCTCAATACGCTGTGATGATTTAATATAGAATCCAGGTTCAAGCATACTATACGATCTGCTAATGATCCATTGGACTCTTTAGCTAAGCAAGGAGTAGATCAGGTTGCTCCTCTAGTTGGTGTTTGATGTTTTCTTTTTGTCTTTCCTTTTTGGTGAGGGTGTGTTAAATATGAGGCTTTTATACCATCCCACTTTTGCATTGGTTTCTTTTTGTTTGGGCTCCTTTATCTTTTAATACAAGTTTCGTTACCAATGAAAAAATTAATATAGAATCCAAGGTGAAGAAGGGTTTTAAATCATTCCCCCAAACAAAATTCTACAACTGACCCCATAAACTAATAGATGGAAGCTTCACATATCTAACCTTTTGTATTAGACAAACTTAAAAACAGGATTGATATAGCATTTGTCTTGTACTCACTCATCTTGACAGAATCATTAGAGGTATTTCACAAACCAAACCGTTTGTGTTTTTTAGTTGGAAGATGATGATTCCTCACTTCAAATCCTTGAGTGGTAGTTGCATACCATCAAGAGGTAGCAATAATTCTAGATCATAAACCAACTGCTTGAGGACCACCTCTAAAAGTCCATCAATTGGACACAATCATTAGGCCACTGGAATTTATGCCCTCTGCCTATTGGCCTAACCAAATGGTTCATGGAGATGATAAGTGCATGCATTGATTACAGAGGGAGGATGTATACCCACTTGCTAGCTTCTAAGTCTGCATGAGCCAACTTGAAAAAAGTGAAACTCAAGTTGGGTTTATTTGGGCTTGGGTCGGACTTGGATTTTGAAACCCACATGGAAAGGTGTTAGGGATGTAGAGTAGTAATCAGGGGCGGTGATGCGACGGTGCCATGCTGGGCCCACCTGTATCCACTGGGTTGGGTTGTAGGCCTTGGATCTTTTATTAATCATCTAGCCCCTTGTCCTTACCCTCGATTCTAACGGCTTTAGAAGGCATCATTTTTTAAAGGATGTTAATCCAATGGTCAGTAACAGTCAGATGAGTATCATCAAATTTGGGTATGTCCCAACTCATGATGGGTAGTGAGCGTGAAGGGGTTGGATTGATCGCCCTAAATTGCACTCATGTAGGGAATTGGTACTTCAGGTCAAGCTCCCATTAGATACATTTAGGTTTCAATTAGATTAAATTTAAATTCAAGCTTCCCCCCATGTGATTTAGGTCGAAATTGCATTGGATGAAAATTTGCTTTGATATGCCTGATATGCATTCTTCAACTACTGTGCATATTTAGATAGCCAAAAGACATAAGACATAGTCATTAAAAATTTTAAAAGTCAAAGAACTAAATGATTTGTAACAAGGAAAAATGGAAAGGATCTTATCGAAGAAACATTCCTTTAAAAGAAAATGGTAATGAGAGCATGGTCTTCTCATCCTTAGTAACATGGCCCAATTCATCTTTTGGAAGAGTACAGTTCCCATGCAATCTCTTTTTTGGAAGGAAAAGATTTCATTTCATGTGCTGTGGGCATGCCTCCCTTGGGTCCACATGAAGGAGCACAACCACACCATGTGCAGGGTTGCTTGCTAATGAGATAAAAGCCAATGAATGTCACAACTAGCTTCTTTTAACTTCACTGTATCAGCCACATGAGTGTCACAATGCACGAAATATAGACAGTCCTTAGTGTGCCCCGGTGTAGATGCTAGATAAGACACCAATAATCACAGAAAAATAAAGTTAAAAACAGAATAGTGAAAGTAATGACCATCATGTACGATTTTGGCCATTGCTTGTTTGGTTTTTCCCACAATACATTTGAAAACAGGACCAAAAGGTGGGATGGTGAACAAATTTTTCTCAATTCCACAGAAAAGACTAGAGTGTCCATGGTACTACAGTCAATCAAGATGAAGACTAATTGATGTGAAGAATATTTATCATAGTCCTTATCAAGGATAGACTTCTAAATGGACTACAACCTTCATTTCTACACTTCCATTAGAAATATGCCTACGACAGGCTTTAAAATTCCTAGAGAATCCTAAATCCTAAAGCTAAAGCTAAAGAGTATTTTTCATAACCCCAATCTACAATAGGCTTCTAGGGAGATGCAGCTACAATCTTCACTTCTACACTTCTACTGGGCAAGACCAAGACGAGGATATCCACATAAGTAAACTGCATCATAAGAAAGTAAGGCTCCCATCTATATCTCCAATGTATATTTGTCACTCCTTACCTCTTTATCATTCCTTCCTTAGACCTCAATTAACCATAAATTTATACGAATTCAATATAACAAGGAAACAAACATGCCCTAAAACCTGATAAACTCATTCTAACCGGATCATGTCATTGTGTTAATTCCATGATAATACAACGCAATACAATATATTGTAAAAAGAACGAAGTACAAATTACGTTTTTACATCATATATTTGTTTGGACTAGAAAAAAGGTCGCGCTCTAAAAACTTAAACGAGAGAAATGCCCTCAAGAGTCTCATGCAGGCAATTTTGGCATCATATCCGGAACTTTCTTTTGTTCCTATGCACCAAAGCATCATCAATTCCACTCCATTTAGATTCTAGATACCTCCCTTTGTCTCCTTCTTGGAAGGCACATGTACTCAACCCAACCACTCCTTATAATTGAGAGAGAGAGAGAGCCTTGCCATTATCCCTTAAAAGGGACTTAACCCAATGGCCTCAACCAAATCAAGCAGTTGACTTGTGCTAATTAATTTTGTATGGGTCATGTTATCATGATAAGGGATGAAGATTATTCCAACCAAATGCAACATCTATCATGGGGGGAAAAATAAAATCTGGCCCACTCTTTGTTTTAGCTTAAGATTGTGATTGTCTTGTCTTAATGGCTTGTCTTTATTTCTAAAATATGATTTGTACCACTTGATGTTATTTTTAAAGATTGAGCATAAGAATTTCTATTTCTAGTGAAGTGACTTAGAAGGTATTCTTCATTCAATATCTAAGTTTTATTTAAAACTATCGTGATTTTGCAATGAGGAGTTCTAGAGATGGAACCAAGGGTTTGAATTTCGGCCCAGATGGAGTTGCGTCATTCGTGTACATCTTTTTAGTCATGGGTTACCCTGATTTTCCATGGATTTAGATAGAAACTAAAATGCATTTAAAAACTTGAAACTCAATACTCACCACTTGTATATTCAGTTCTGTTATTTACATATATGACATTATCCATAAATAATTTATCAGAGCCCAACAATGATCTATCAAAGCTTAACCGGAATCCGGCCTTTGAGGGAGGATTGAGTTCAGTAGCTTGGCTGAGTTTGACCAGGTTTTTGGAAGACTAAGTCATACTCACTTTACTTGTTCGAGTCAACTCAGCTGGGTCAATGTGAGTGAAGGGTACTCATGCCATTCTGGAAAGAAATTGAAAAGAACTCATCGGCAGTGAAGGGGCTGTTAACTTGGTAAATAAATAATCTTCAGAGGACACAATTGAAAGAAGTTAGAAAAGATTATAGAACTATTGGGAAATTAACTAAAAGCATATATGATCTCAATCATGCCTTCTCCTTCAATGTGATGGTTGAGCTTAATTTGTGGATTAAGCAGTACTCACATTGATTTTCCTGCTTACTCTTCCAGTGCTAGAAACCTGTTTGTTTGAGTATAGGTGCCATTCTTGGACTAATTAGATATGGCTTCCAATTCTTTTTACAACTACTGAATAAGACCATTTCACTGTCATACTGATGATAAATGCTCTTGGTTCTTGAGCTTTTGCTGGAGAGTGGAGACAGCATCTGCTATAATATCAAACACCACCCGGTCTGCTACGTTTTTAACATCCCATGTTTTCCGTTATGACCACCAGATCACACTCGCCTTATCCGCCTCAATGAAGTGCTAAGATTTACATGCCCATGATCAATATTGTTTATGAAGCTCCTTAACTCAATCCCACTTGTCAGTAGTTTCTATTGAAACAGCATTTCTGGTGAAAGATTGATTGATACAGGGAGGCCCATAAGTACGAAGAGAGCGGCATTGAGGCCATGAGTCAACCTCTCTTAGTAGTAGACTGCAGTTAGAAACTGGAGATCAAGTTTTGAACTTTTTGTGAGGAAGAAGATTCTGGAGGGCGAAAAATAGCACCATGCACAGATGTGGGTCTTATCACTTAAATCCTGCATAGCTAGGACTTGCTAAAGCTACCCCTGCTATGCACTTGCAAGCAAGGGAGCATGAGCAAATAGTCAGCCCCATTTACACCATAAAATTTGTATTATATAATGGGAAATATTCAAGTGAGAACTAGTTTTCACATATTATATGAGAACTTTTTTACAGGGCCCAACTAGCAAGCCATCCAAACCTAGCAGCCAATAGGGGACCCCCTGATGGTCACTAATCCCAATGATTGACACCCATCCGAATGGACTGAACCGTTGGATCGAGGGTTGAATATTTTTTTTAATATGAAGCCATTAAACTTGTGGGCCACGAATGAAGGGGTTAGGGGCATGGGTTTGAGGTCAAATTTGATATTTTGAGTGGTCTCACATAGATCTTTTCATCCCCTCTGGTCCTATCCCCAAATGGGATCTACAATTGGGCCCCACAAAATAGTTCTTACATAATATGTGAGAACAGTTCCTATCTGAATATTACCCTTACATGATATGTCCATCTATTCTATGTTCCTATATAATATAAATAAAAGATACAGGAACGCAAGTCAGACTGTTAGGGAATAGGGAATGATCTTGTTTAGAAGGGAAAGGAAATTCCACCTCATATCCACTGCCTGAAGGACCCCATCATGTTATAGGCACTAGTAGTCGGAGGGAAACACAAGAGAGCGGCAATGTCTGATAACCAATCAAACAGCTTTTCTAACTCCAGGGGTTGCAGTTGCAGTCGTTAGAGGTTTTAAAAGGAAGATTACTGATGAGTACATACATGCAGCTTTACCATAAAAAAGAGAGCAGCACGCAAAGAAGCGAAGAAGAGTCCCATAAAGATGTGGCAGGAGAAAATGGGACGGGAGTGAAAATGCAATTTTGGTTAGTGTTGGAAAGTCCCACATCCCACGTTAAATATCTTCATATATCTGTTTGGACCTTTCAAGTATCAGCTTAAGCTTTTAGAATAAGTAGTTGCCAATATAGTATCAAAGCGGGAGGAAAAGTGTTCCTCTAATACCATGTAAGATACTATATACATTGGTACATGGCTTTTAACATGGTATCAAAGCGGGTTCTAATCCTGTCATTTCTGTAAAACCCACATCGCTCCTGTTGTTCTTATATAGCCCACGTGGTATACCCGTCCATAAAATCTGGTGAATCTGCACGTGAGGAGTGTTGAAAAGTCTCACATCCCATATAAATGTCTTCATATACCTATTTGAGCATTCCACCTATCAGCTTAAGCTTTTAGATTGGTACATATCTTACCATTAGAAGATTTAAGAGTTTTGTCTAGTTTCTAATGTACATGTTTGGTGTAACACTTGGGATGATGCATTTCAACAAAATTCTGGACAAATGCCTGAATCTCTTGACGTCCTCTTTGGTTCCATGTCATAAGTCTCGAACGTGGACGCCAGAATCAGAGAGATGCTATAGCCAGGGCCCTATAAATCCATCAGAGAAATCCTACCGCATTAGGTTGAGGCCTGATTTATAAATTGCACAGGGTAACCCATTGATGGGGACTTTAGGCTCGTAGGATGGGCCTGTCCTCAACTTCAGGCCCAAATAATCAATGGGCCAAAACATTTGTAACTTGACAGGATAGCTCTGTTTTCCCCCATCGCAACCGATGTCACAATTAGAATTTTCTTATCTCTTTTTAATGCTGATTAGTAACTGATTTGAACCATGTTTTATCAACCTGATGCAACAATGGAAAGAAACTTTCATTGAAAAGAATGCAGCATGAATCACCACTACATATGCTTCAAAGCTACCTACCCATACAACAAAGAGTTTCACATACAAGCTGGGAAAAACCCTGAAACCTCTAACAAAGTGCATTTAACTTCCAATATATCAACTGCATAATTGAGTACATAGCTCCAATATCTTAGCACCAGACACATTTGACAGCGGATAGGTGGCCTGTCTCCCATTGCTTGAACACGTCAAGTTCAGATGGTTGTCAGATTGTGATGACTGCAAAAGGGAGTTCAAGTGCACACAGTTTAGAATTTTTTTGCTGGCAGCATAAGATGATATAAATATAAAAGAGATTGGTAAAACTACATGTACCGGTATTATTATTGGTCAGACTACTCAAACCTACTTTGAACAACTCCATGGAAGCACAAGTACCAATTTGTGCCACGAACAAGACACAAGCCACTCGTCAGTGAGGCCCACTGTGTAAACACCACACAGGTAAACAAGTCCACTCATCAGGTGGCCTTGTGTTCATTGAATGTTGACCAATGGCATTCCCTTCCCATCTCCAATATTGGTGAACCACCTGACAATTTTGTGGTAAAGAAAAAGATCCTACTAATGAGTGGCTTGGAACTAGCACACATGGCAGATGTGGAACATGTAAACATGTAGTGTCATGTGGACCTGCAAGTAGCTAAGTAGATCTGTATGTGTGTGTGTGTGAGAGAGAGAGAGAGAGATTACCAGACAATAAACAGATTCTGCTTTGCAGCTCCGTCCATTCATGGGGATGCAACTCAAATAATGGCACCAGGGGCAGTGGTCATTCGCATTGAAGCCTCGAAAAAGCATAACCAGGCCCACAGTAAACCTGTGATGTTAGAATTGGCTTTGGATCAGAGCATAGAACTCCTGGATGCCATAACTATATAGATGTGACTGTTATTAATGCATGTAAAATAATTTACTAATACCATTCAAGAAAGTAAAATAAAATTTTAAGAATAACTATTTTTATCCAAAAAAAAAAAAAAAAGAATAACTATAAGATCTAATCACATTGTTTACATTACGTCTTATCCAAATACCAAATGATGATGACCAAAATTGAAGTTGGGTACCCGCTGTAGCTTAGCTGGTTAGGAACATGTGTACATGTGTGTGAGTTTGAGTCCCAAATGTAGCAATAGAAAAGAAAATAGTGGGCAAATATTTTGATCGGTTTAGATCTTAACAAGGTAGGTCCTATATGTACGTACATATCTGACTCAACCTACAGTAAGGTATGACATCGGTAAAATGATAAAACCAATCTCCCTTGAATCCACAATGTAGCCAAAAGAAACAAAATTAGTGAGCAAATATTTTGACTGTTGTAGATCTTCACAAGGTCAGTCCTATAGGTACGGATATGATTCGACCAAAAATAAGGAAACCAATCCTCTACATACGTCTCCTTGAGGGATGACCTTGCCATTCCTAAGCTTGGAATGGACCAGGCTATGGGACCACCTGGAAGTATGAAAAATCACGGGGCAGGGGTTCGAGAGGTCTCACTAAGGCCTACCCATGAGGAAAAATATGGAGCCATCCAATCATAGTACGGTTTTGAAAGCCTCAAAGTCATTCAGATTTTAGTGGTAAATAAAGACGGATGAGTGTCAAATTATGGATGATCAATTCAGGGGCCCACAGGATTTACAGGATTTGGGTTGCTGGTAACAATCTGGGGTGTGTGCATGTGCGTGCGTGCATGTTTGGTGGTGGGGTGGGGTTGGAGGCTCTCAAAATCATGCAATGTCTGGATCTCTTTTACCTTAAAAAGTGTTACAGCCTGTCAGGGGCCACTTGGCTGCATACCTACCTATCATGGGGAAAGAGGTGGTTTGCTTTGGAGGCAGCCTTGGCGCAGAGGAGTGGTGAGTCAAGGGGCCTAAAACTTCGACAATTTTTACTCTTAAATAATGTGCATATTTTTTTAATTCAATGTTAACAGTTGGATGAGTGCCAATTCAATTATATGAGAGAGAGAGAGAGAGAGAGAGAGAGAGAGAGAGAGAGTTTCTGATTTGGCAAGTCTCTTTTCAGCATGTTAGTAGATCTGCAAATGGAATAGAGGATTGTCTAGACAGGGGGTTGATCAGTCATGTAATCTAAGTGTTCCTTTAGTGTAGTTGTTAAGTTCATGGAACTGCACCATTTATGCATCAATTTAGGGTAAATTAGGGACTTAATTAGGTTAAATGCAATTATCATTCATTTTCATCATTTCATGCATTTTTACCTAGGAATTAGAATTTACATGTATTCTGCATTATTTAAGATTTTATGCAATTTTTCTTCGAAGAGTCCTAGTTGGAGTAGAACTCTATCCGGAGGGGTCCCACTTCAACAAGAACTCTTTAGCATTTTACGAGTTGAATTATAATGTGAACGAAATGTAGGACCCGCAGAACCCCAGGGAAGACTTGCAAAACATGCCTAGTTGCATCAGGACTTTGCGATAGGACCCACTTCAAAGCTTACACATGTGATGGGAGTCCACTCTAAGCTCAATTGTCTTTGAAGGCAATTTTCAGAAAATTCCAAAGCCCAATCACATGAAGACTCATTGAGCTACAAGGATGCCATGCACCACTGGTGGGGCTCACACATGCATGGGACGCCCCACCCACTTTCTCCCCTCATCCAGGAAGATTCCAGAAGCCTCCAAATTATTCCTCTCTCATCTCTCAGAAGTTTGAAATTTTAAAAAGATTGCAAAAGGAGAAAAGATTGAGCAGACTAAAGCCAGAAGGGGGTTCCACCTCACCTTGGACATCCCACACTAACCTTCACCGTCTGGAATATCCAAAAATATTCTCTCTCTGTCTCCCTACAATCCTATCCAAGTTTGAAGAAAACTAAGCAAAATCAAGAGATAGAGATAGAATAAAAGAAGGGATTAAGAGATAAGTCCAACGACTCTCCCATGCATGGGACGTCCACACCATACTCCCACCTCACCTTGGACGTCGAGCACCTCACATGGGTCCCACCGCTCTCTTTTGAAGACTCTGAAGACCCCACACTTGTGCACTTGCTTTTCTCTCTAAGATGGGCCCAGTTGGAAGACTTTCTCACTACGCAAGGGGGTGTGCAAAGAAATCCAAGAGTCCAGACTAATCTCAAAAGCTCTCTCCTATCATATCTAGTCTTTCAAATTTGAAGCCAAGCAGAAGATCTCACATAAGAGATAAAACTCTATCCCTCAAAGAGTCCAAGAGAAGCAACTAGCCCAAAAACTATAAAAAGAGCACCATGGGGGGCATCCCATGCTATCCCTGGACATCCCCTCCATTCCCTCTCTCCCCTCTCACTTTCTCCTTCTCTTCTTTCTCTAATTAATGTAATTTGAGAATAATATTTGGGTATTCTTAATATTTGGGTATTCTGGAACCCAGTTCTAGAAATTAGGATTAGAAGAGGGAAATTCTGAGAATTTTATTGTAAAATCTGGAGAATCCAATGAGAAACCATGGAGGAGTAGTCTGCTGGATCTAAGCATCTTGATGAAGATAGTCTCTTTTTTTTTCCTTTTTATGCAAATTAATCTAAAGGTTTGATTGTCTCTGTTGTTTTTTACACGCTTTATCATAAAAATAAATCTATCTTCATGTCTATGACGAACCTCTGATTTTAGTTCTATTGAATTAGTCTTTACTCATGTATTCTTTCTTAATACATTATGCTTAGATTTGAACTCTTTGATAGTCTAGTTCGATTGATATCTGATATTTAGATGTTTTCAATGTTTTATGAGGTGAAGGAGGTTTTGGATTTTTAATTAAATCTGAAAAATTGTTCTTTTGATAGACAAATCATCCGGATCAGAAACATTGATTTGTTTCTGATCTGATCTGAGTTAATTGGAGGCAAAAATATTGGGTTAATTGCATATCTAGGCTGATTAGTCTACCTAATAGATTCTTGATGTTCAAATCTATCTTCATTAGATTGTTTTCTGCACTTTAGTTGTAATCATTGAAAATTTCTGATTTATACGCATCACTCTTGAATATTAATTGATTCATATAAAAATTCATATTTTTATTAATTAATTTAAAAAGGCTCCCTGTGGGTTCGACCTGTAACTGCCATTGTCCCAACAAGATAACTGTTCACTTGCAGTTTTAATGGATTGAAATAAATTCCACATCAGTAGTTGCGTATTTCTCTTTTACAAGCTCACCTATGAATGGTTCTTTTTTAATGCTCTTTCCTAAGTTGTACCTTTTTATCTTTAATGAAACTCTATTGTTACCAGAGAGAGAGAGAGAGAGAGAGAGAGAGAGAGAGAGAGATTTCCATGGTATTAGAAGGGTTCCTTCTCATGCCACTCATAGTATTTAGACTCAGATTTGGATCTGGATCCAGAAACAGATCTGAATTCCTGAAGACAGCCCATTGACGGCCACAGCTCTAATGTAATGTGTTACACAAGTAGTAGCATAACGTTCATGAAGCCCATCCCTTATTGCTTCCTCAAACTACTACCATCATCCATCATACTCCCCCAGGAAACAAAAGAAACGTGTTACTAGCAACTGGAAACATAGGTCTGAATATCTAGTCCTACTGAATCATGCAATTGCTTGAATGAAACAAATTCAGTGACTTACCCAACAATGACTAGTATTAGGGCAAGGACCCACAATATGTACTGATATATCTTGTGTTTTGGTTTAGCTGGAAGAGAATCATATCCTTGACGAACAAACTTCCGGCTAACCCATTCAAACTGAGGGCGGATCAGAACCACAAAACCTAGGAGGAAGCCTGAAATAAATCCTCCAATATGAGCAAAATTGTCCACATGTGGGAGGATTCCAACAGCTAAATTTATCACGATGATGAATACAAGGGTAAACAGTGCTGCAAACTAAAAAGGAACAAAGTTAAAAAAACATAGTAAGATAAATTGAAATGAAGAAACTAACCAATTAACAAAAGGCTGTGCATGGTGACTAAAAGATGATTGAGAATCATTTTCACTTTTGGCATTTTTGGCACCCACAATTAACATATCGCCAGAGCCTCATAAAGTTGCACGGAGACCTCTTTCTTTCTATTATAAACCGAAATGCACTAAACAATGAGGCCCTGCTAGGTGTTAATGATGGGCTTGCAAAAGTGAAAAGGTAGTTCTGTTTGCAAAATATATGGTGCTAGTTAGTCAAACATAAATCAAGTGAATGATAAGCTAGAACTTCAAGTGCAGCTTGAATCACACATTTTAAAATTTAGTGAAAAAAAAAATGTATGGAGTGCAAGTGTAGCAGTTCTGAAACGCTGAAGGACGTTATAGTAAAAGTTGCAAACTACTTGATGCTACAGTGTTATAGATTCCATTATCCAGGAGCAACTATAGAACAGAATAAAAAGCTTGAAGAGGATTCACTAAAAGGATGGACGCAAAGTTAGAAAAGTGGAGACAAGGTAGAGGATTGTTGACCAGTTCATCATGCTGGGAAGTCCCACACTGCCGTAATAGGTTTGACATGTCTTTATATACTTGTTTGAGCCTTCTACCTATCAGTTTAAGCTTTTTGGTTGGTATATGACTACTTACATGATATCAGAGTAGGTTACATGGCCATCGTTCTTATATAGCCCACGTGGTAGGCACGTCCATGAAATCTGTTAGGCCTACACATGAGGGGGAGTGTTGGGAAGTCCCACATCCTACATCGCCTGAGTAATAGGTTTGACATGTCTTTATATACCTGTTCGGGCCTTCCACCTATCATCTTATGCTTTTGGGTTGGTATATGGCTACTTACTGACTGTCAAGAGCAAATTTGCACAATATATGGATTTAATGTTGTGAAACAAAGAAACGACTATGGAAGAAAAAGTAAATGTGAATAATATTGCGGGCTATAAGGAATGTGTTGGGTAACAATAATAGGATTAGACCATTCAGGAAAAAAAAGATAGGACTTGGAATATCTATGGGTGACTCCAATAAGAGGAATATCTACAATGGCTTCAGTGGAGAAGATAATCAATGAACGTCATTTGAGATGGTTTTGACAAGTCTATAGAAGATCTGAAACAGCATGAGTAACTTTAGACTTTAGTGTTTCAAATTCAAGAAATTAGGAAAAGGGATATCACTTTGGAATGAAATAGTCTAAGGTGAGAGTTTGATTGTGAAGTGACGGGGAAGTAGGGAACATAAAGGCATCAAATAGAGATGAATATGTGCACTGTGGGCCAGCAAGGATAGGGTTAGACCAACCAGTTACAATAAAAATAAAAATAAAAAGACAGAAGAAGAAGAAGAAGAAAAGTTTAGTAAATGCAGAAGCCCTGACCCGCATTACCTTATTTGCATAGATGGTCCAATTTGTGATAAGTTCTGAGAGCATCCCACCAAGTAATCCAAAAAGTGCACCGGAAGCACCAACAGAAATACTTGCTTTGATAAAAAGAGCTGACAACAAACTGCCACCAAAGCCAGAAATGATGTATAACATGCCAATTCGCACTGTAGAAGGACAAAGGAGAATTTAGATTCTTAGATATTGTTTCTCTGCTCACGAAGCTCAAAGGGGAATGCAAAGCAACTCTAAGAACAAAGTAATTCTTAAGAGAGGCTAATGATATGGCGGAAGGTTTGGCAAAGGAGACTAGGAGAGAGTTTTTTGCACCTCCATCTCTTTTGATGTTTAGGTCTCTGTTGGTTTGTTTTTTAGGTTTTTGTGCATTTGTTCTTTCCTAGTTAGGCTTGGCAGTGCTTCTGCTGTGTCTGTTTTTTGTTGGTTGTTTTTGAGTAATAAAATTTTAAGTTATCAAAACAAAAAATTAATTCTATGAACAAGACAATGAGCATGAGAAACTGGATAATTTTCAGACAGAAAGTTTTCAAAGTTGAAGGTACCAAGATACCCATGATAACACAGGCAGATTTAGACAGCACTCTCTGTGGAAAGATGATAATCATCCCACTGGTTGATGTCAACCATATTTCAGGAATTTTGCGTGTCAAGACAGACGGTGAAATTTAAACCAAGAGGATATTACAGATTCCTGGATCACTATATAATTTTGCCCCAATGTCATGCAGGGGAAAAAATAAAAATATAATATGCATATCTTCTTGATACCAGGAGCAGGAGATTTTAAACCTTACCACCAACCTACTACTCATCAGTATGATGAGAAGAACACTCAGTCCATGACGACAGCCATACATGAAGTCTGGACATCTGGCACAGGTCTGCCTTAAGCCTACCTCACGGAAACCAAATAGCAGTCTGCAAATGTATCATTGCATCCATTTCACCAGTTTCCAGAAGTAAATTAGGTGCATCCTTTTTTTTTTTCTTTTTTGTGGGTAAAATACATGCATCCATTGTTGAAAGTTTCACAAGTTTTTCATATATCTAGTTGAACTAGAAATTCATTCAGCCATTAACTGTGCCAAACCATACCAATCAAAACCACCATAAAGCCATGCAACAATGGCACCATTTTTATAAATTTGCCCTTTCCACCACTAAAAAAAGTGAACTCAGCAGCTACCAGGAAAGAGCATTAATATTTTTTATTAGTCTCATGTATTTAGTACTTGTAGAATAAACATATGGTTCTTAAGCAAGGTCTGAAGAAAGGAATCGCATAGCACATTGTTCTAAGGGGCACATTGGAACTCATAAGATTTTTACTCTCTTTCTATGGCTCTCATGTATGCTGTGAAAATGGAAAAGCAGAAATTGTTGCCTACTGTTTTGGAGAGGAGCAAGGAACCAGAAAAGCAAAAGAATCTAGCAGATGTGGCCTGTCACTTTTCCACCACCATTGGAATTCTGGTTTCCAAGGGAAGGGTTTGGAACAAGGATTTCACCCTCAATGGGAAAAGCTGAAGTGGCATATCTGAAACCCACATTCCATGGATGTGCCCATATGAACTTTGGTATTTCCTTTAGAATCTCATTTTGAGCACGGTATCAGTACAAGCACATGGACATCAAACTGTGCAAAATACATATAATAACGCAAGAAAGCATCTGGAAACAAGGTTCAAAATATGGACCAACATGTATCATATAGGCTGATATTTATTGGGTAATGGAAAAGTGTGTAACGATATTTCAAGTGTTTCGACTGACAACCATATTGCCTATGTAACCAATAATTTGCCAATACAATCAATAGTTTAGTTTTTTTTTCAATTTTATTCAGATTTTCTTTTCTTTTTTTTTTTTCATTTAGACTTGTTGAACCTAAATATGGTGTGTGCATACAGACACATATGACTGTCATCTTTGTCACTTATAACTCTAATTTTTTACTTTTCAGCTAGCAAAGTGAAGTAACTCGACATATCCACTTCCAACTAGCTATCATGTTATCTACTTCAATTGGTAAGCATACCTTATCCACATGATATGATACTAGTATTGGCGTTGGAGCAACACAAATCTTTGAGCTTACAAATTGCAGTCAAAAGATTGAATGATATAACTAAACAGCAAAAGATTCAATATTTTAGATCCTCTATAATCAGACTAAGAATAGAACTTACATGACATTTAGGGGTCCACTCTATGATACCCCGATACTTCAAAATAGGAAATCTGATACATCGCTTTTCACATGTAAAATTCATGTCCCTGTTGTTATTCACGGTTTGTCCCTAGTCCCTAGCATATCTATCCCGTATTTGGGCATCATAGGGTCTGATAAAAGAGGCAAGCTCTCCTAAGCTCAAGCTTAGGATAAGGTAAGCTCAAGTGTGTTGTAGGGCCCACCTGGGGACCCACATGGGGATGGGGGTGGGGGGGATTTCAAGGACTCCCTTAGATCTTCCTCTCTGCAAAAAATCAACCCCAACCATGATTTCTATCATCTCCATATAAGCCCAAAAGTTTAATGGTCAATAGTCCATTAGGATCGATACATAGTCGATCCAATGGTCTAGTGAATTTGGATCTAACTGAAAGTTGGTGGACATATACAATTTAGAGGGGTCATGTGTTTCGTCCATTTGGATTGACCAAAGGTGGGCCCCACAAGCCTGAGCTTACGAGATTTTATCCTAAGCTTGAGCTTAGGAGAGCCTTGCTCCTGATAAAAATATACAAATGCAAATAAGTACCAAAATCTAACCTCTTTTGTATGTGTGTTCATATGTTTTCACATCCTTGGATTTGAAAGATGGTCTGGTTACTGATGCCTATTATTTTATGGACCAGCCAATAACCTTAAGAGTACCAAATATTTTGAACCTTATTTGGAAGGGCATGAACATGATCAGACAAATTACATGCTGCAGATAAACAACTAGTGGCACTGTTATGCATTACAAAGTGAAGAAAGCGAGTTCATGCATACCAAATCCAAACTCTTGCTCAAGCCGAATCCCAATAAACAGAAGACTCAACATGTTGGCAAGTAAATGGAAAACCCCAGCATGCAGCCATATGCAAGTAATAAGGCGCCATCCTTGGTGTTTATTGACAACTTTATTCACTTCTAGAGCTCCCATCTTCTCTAGCCTGAAGGGGGAAAAAAGTAGATATGATCATTTAAAACTGAAATCTCCTTTTTTCATGTTAAAAGAAGCACTAACTCTATGATGGATCTTCCTGCCAAGGAGGGTGTTAATCGTCAGAGCCTATGGATGGAAACCTCTGATCCATCTTCTTATTCTTCTTCTTTTATAATTTTCTTTTCCCTGTTGCTGGTTTGGGTGGTTTCCTTGTAGCCTTAGTATATTTCTCTTGCACTATTGTGCAGTGTTTAATAAAATCTAGTTATCATTCAGAAAAGAAAACAGGATATTATCATTTAAACCACGGATGCGATGACTAGCTAATAACATGTCTAAGCATATAACAAGTTGGCCGCCTAACTAGTAATAATAAATGGCACTTACTGCATCACAGTCATCATACGCCTTTGATAATAAAACCCCATAATCCCCTTATCTCCCAAAACACAAAAAGTGCCCAGTTATCAAGATAGAAAGATAGAAGGGAAGTGGTGCAGGTGGTGGAAGGATGGGTTGCACGGTAGGACATGAGAACTGGTGTGACTAGGACAACAGAAGTTACAGACCATAGATTAAAACATCAACCAATAAAATGTGTTGCCTATTATATGTTGGATTTAAGCCCTAACCTAATGATACAATAAGGATACGTCCATGCATTGTCTACATAACACTAAGGGCATGTCTGTGTCATTCCGACCTCTTTCCATGAAAGGGAGGGGCGAGATGTTAACTGTAAATGAAATGGAGTTATAACGATGGTTGAATTATAATTATTTGAACTGCAGAAATATGCAAAATAATGATTTCAGTAGTTTGATCTGTTTCCTATAATAAGATGGGCTTCTCAGTATTAAAGGAGTTATTTGAACTATTTCTGAGGAAGCGGGATAATTCTGATAATGGAATAAAGATTGTGTTATTTAAACTGTATCATTATCGTCCTGGCTTTATCTAAGGGTGTAAGTGGGCCAAGTTTGGTCAAGCTCAGGCTTGAGTAGTTTAATAGCCCGATCCATAGCTAGAGCACAGCTCAAGCTTGCGTCGAGCTTGAGGTGTCATGCTTGAGCTCAGCTTGTGGCCACTTCTCTGAGTTTAAGCTCAATGATGATAAGGTATTAAGATTAGATCAGCTTTTCTTCCCCATACTACAGAGCTGAGGTTGGGCTTGGGTTCATATACAAAGTCAAGCTCTTAATTGACCCAAACTCGAGTCAGTCAATTTGAATAGCATAAGGATCAAGTCCACCTCTTGAGCCAATGGAGCTTGAGCTCAAGTCAATTAGCTCATGAATCAAGCTCAAGCCCAAGCCTAACCAAGCCAAGTCAAGTTGGCATAACTCATGGACACTACTAACCTTATCCCTTCAATTTGGAGTCGGCTTAAAGTGACGTTATGACCGAAATTAATTTCAATAGAATGTATGCGAGAGCGACACACGAGACTTGATGAAGTCTTAAATCCTTGATCACCTATAACTACTGTTTTCCGTCAATAAACATATAAATTGATAATTGGGTTATTTGAATTGCCTCCCAGTATTAAGTCCTTTACAACCAAAAACAAACTTCACTATAGTAGATCATCAATCATCATCATCATCAAGCCTTATCCTAACGCCTAAAAGAGTTCTCCTCTAAAACTCCTCACTTACTCCAACCAATCTAAAGATCACAAAACCTATCAATCTATACAACAACATTAAAATGGAAAACTTCACTATAACTAAATTTCCAATCTAAGAAAACAGAACAATGAAAAGAAGGAAAAGAAGATCAAACTCTTACGTCAAAGATGAAGGCCCCAGAAGTGGGTTTTCTTTAAACGGCTGAAAAGACAACCTCCCAAGAAACCTCCCAACACATGAACTCGAATTCTTCGGGCAGTTGTTGATATACATTGTAACGGAGAAAACCAGAACATTCGCCACCACAAACAGCGGCACCAGCCACGGAGACCAACTCCTAAAAGCCCGGACTTCCTGAGAGCGACGCTCGCCGACGCCGGACTCCATCGCCTCCGCCGAATCGACGACCACCGGATGGACCAAACTCTCGCTATTCCGTCTCGGATTGCCTCTGCTATCCATCTCTGAGGAGGGTTCCCTCCCCATCCCACCAAATTCCACGATTTCCACCAAAAACAAAGTTTTCAGCAGATCGAGAAAGTCAAAATCAGTAGAAAGTTACAATCTTCAGATCAAATAAAAGAGGGTCGAACTGAAAAGATGGCAAGAATTGGGACAAAGAAAATTGGGTTGAAATCGTTTTGTTGGGAAAATGACAAGAATCAGGTCAAAATCACTTGTTTGGAAGAGGGAAAAAAGGCGGAGAATGTGATGAAAAGAGAAACGAAGTTCAATCTACAAAATCAGAAATGAGAAAGAGAGAGAGAAAGAGATTTGAGAGCAGGAAGAGGTGAAAGGGATTTGAGAGCTAATGTTTGATTCCAATGATGGAGAGGGCTCGGGATTGGATTTTGGGAGGGAAAGCGTCGAAATGAAGAAGAGTAGAAGAGAGAAAGAGAATGGGGATTTCTGTTTTTTCCTTTGTTTGGAAGCCAGTAGGTCACCAACTTTTTGTCTTTTTCTTTCTCAATGGGAAATGATATTCCATTATTCTAACTTTGGTCATAAGGATACGTTTGAACAAGTCTGGATACTGGAATCCCCGGAGTTAGTCCGCCGTCTGCACTCCTCCCGTCATATCACATATGAGCGACTCTAGCATTCCAATCTTAAGAAAGTCAAAATTTTAAAAAAGTTTTCATAAAATCCTTAAAATTTTACATTATTTTAGTATTTCTACTAAAAGGATTTTACGAGAAAATTTTCAGTATATTGCCGTCGCACTAAAAAGTACCCCATGGTTGGGACCTTTCGAAAGGGTTCCTTCATCTCATTTTCCTTTCTTTTTTTTACTAGACAATGAGGAGCGGCGCTAGCGTCTCTTGTTTTGACTGGACAACGCTAGCGTCGCTCCTCGTTTTTCATAAGAGATAAAAGAGTTTTTTTATGAAAGAAATAAATTTGACATCGCCCGAATCTTCAGAATGCACCATCATTTCCTCATCAGCAATCCCCACCAATCCCCAACACCGCCTCTGCCCCGTCTTCCATTTCCTCCTCGCTGACGCCACTATCCCCTTCTCTAACATCCGAAAATCCATCACCCGCTGCCGGTCGATAAGATGTTACTTTCTAACTCAAATTGTTAAACACGTGTGATCAGCCCATGTCACAGTCCACACATAAAGCATTGTTGAGTCTAGCCACTTTCAGATTCAAAGAAGTTGCTTTCAAACTCCCTCATAGTCATTTGTCAATGGTCTTTACAATAAAATAAAATAAAAAACTTTTTCATAGTCCCTCAGCGGCAGGTCAACTAATTAGAGACATGGGTGTGTGACTAAAGTGTCTAAGTTCGAATTGACAATGTGGCCAAAAACAATAATAATAATAAGAACTTCTCCATTTAGATTTCTTTTTCTTTTTCTTTTTTAAAATTGGAAAGCTACCTTGTAAGTAAACATTAGTGTTAAAACCATGATCCACATGATGACAGAGGTTGCTTACCATTGCACCGCGCAGTGGATTAGTAGTTTTGATGTTACTGTTTTGAGTTATGTAATTGCCATGGTTTGGTGAGATTATAGACATGGCCTTACTAGATCCTAAAAGGAGAGAATCACGGTTATACATGTCAAACACAGATAGGCTGTGTGTTTTTATGACTAATGGAACTTGAAAATTTAAACAAAAATGATTCTCTCCACTATGAAAGTTAAAGGTCTTTTCAGTAATTTTTGTTTCAGAGAATCCTCTGCTGTGGGCTAACTAAAAAGAGAATGCTTACCCTAGCTCTTTTGTAACAGATGACTTAAAACTCACACACACCCGTGACCCTATGTAGCTCAAATAAACAAGGACAATATGAAGAGTTGCGGGGCAGAATGGGTTTTTTCCTATTTTTCTATAATGTTGGTGCATTGAGAGAATTTCAATACAGCCCTTTTTAGAGATACAGCCCTTTTTTTGTCACTTAATTTGACACTCTTTTCCATACTGAAAAATAATAATAATAACCAACTCTCCTCAAAAGAGACAATTTCATTTCCTATTCAATGGGTAGGAATGCGTAATTCCTCTATCTTAAAGGAAATAAAAATATATGGAGAGCGGAATCCTCATTTTTGTGGTTGTAATTCATCATATGATCAATCTTATGGTTGAGCCAGCCCCTACGGGATGAAATTCATTAAATTCATATTCAAGATGAGGACATTCATTTTGAAAGGCTTGGATTTTTAATAAGTGGTACCCACAGTGGGGATCCACTCCTTCAACTCAGGAATTCTCTTAGCTAGTTAGAGATATTCATTAAAACTATACCTAATATCTAAATTTAAATTATATGCATGCCTTTGAATAAGGAGCTAGACTTTTTTGAAATAGTACAAAACCCTAATTACATAAAAACTCTCAAACCAAGCTCTAAGACAGCAAGAACAATTTCTGAAATGTGAAGACAGTGGCTTAATTTCTTACTGTCTTCACATTTCAAAAGGAGAGGTTTATCAAATCCGCCCTCCAAGAGGCCTTGGCATGGTCTGTCCTCCTGCAGCAGTAAAAGAAAGATTACAAAATATTTTTTTTCTTTAAAGACGTTCATTTTGAGCACCTTAGATTCTCAATAGGCAAGCCCGGCTATAATAAACCACTCCTTCAGCTCAGAAAATCTCCCAGTCAGGGACTTGAGAGGAACAGGACTCGTCCTGGTAAGTAATTAATTCAGGCTCAGGTCCTGATAGGCTAAGGACCCCCACCGGATCATGGAAATGGATGTATTTATACAAAACTTTAATTTGCACATGAATTGGACTGAAATGAATCCTTGAAACTTTCTGTTCCAGTCTTTCTTCCATTCTTTAACCGTTAACATTGGCCCTTTCCTTCATCCCTCCCTGTTTTCTTCCATTGCGGCATTAACAAGACCAAATATTATTCTCTAGTTTCTCCACCAAGAAAGTACATCAGAATTGACCCAAATTGAACTGTGCCAAACCTTTTAGTGGGACCCATTTGGATGAATATAGGAGGAGATTGGAAGATTTAGATGTGAATTAAAGGTGGCCCAGATACCACTACACTACACTGATTGTAATCACTTCCTTGTAAGTTCATGTATAAACTTTGTCAGAGCCCACTTGACTATGAATTTCTATGTATTCAATTTCATGCAAAGAAAGAATTATATTGTCTTTATCCAAACATCAATAAATTCTATAAATTTCTCCTTCAAAACTCTATTTTCTCCATAAACTTTACCACTATACATAGATTTTCTCTATAAACTTTACCACCAAACGTAGATTTCTATGTATTCAAGTGTTTTCGCAATCCTCACTTTTTCCGTACAAACAATCCGCACAAATGTGCCCTTGGTAAAAAAAAAAATCAGAATGAAAGGGCCAAAACAACCTAGGATACTATTTCAAAACCGATTGTAAGCCCATCTGTGAGGTTTTGGCTATAACCAATACAGTTTGCAAAACCGTCTTTTAAAACCATGAATCTAGCCCTTGATTCAAGGGCCTCAAGTTTTATCATTAAGCTAAACTTGCATTTTTTTTTTTTTCCATGTAATTCTTCAATTTAGGTCAGATGAGCGTTAAATTTGGGTACATGACAACAATCAAGGGCGCCATATCAATAGTGACCAGGCTGGATTGATCATTGGTGGGCCCCATTTCACATAATAAACTGGCAGCTCAGAAACACACGTAAACGAGTTTGATACTGTCCCTAGTCTAGAAATAGAACTTTCCTTGCTTGACCCGGAGATCTTGAATTGTTCAACGACATTCAATGTCTTAGTCCTATTTTCCAGCGAAAATTGCAGCCTCTCCCTCAATTGCAGAGATTTCACATTTGGATCACGAACTTTCATCTCTGGTTCCTCTCTTCTTCTCTCCAGAATCCACATACAATGACCATGCACTAATTCCTACCAACCCATTTCTCTACAGAACCCAAAGATCCAGAGGTCATATAACATGCAGAAGCCAAAGGCCACAGGTTATATAGAACATGGCTTGAATTTCAACCTCTGTATCAGGTTGTAGGGATTCATCAGCTACATATGGAGACATTCAATGGCAATTGTCGCAACCAGTTCTGTTTCGTTGTCGTCGCCTCCTTTGGATTCTGGTTCTTCATGTTCTACTTTCATTCGTTTAACGCGTATATGTTAATGGAGAGCAAGAACCATGTCCAATCAATACCAAACCAATATGCAAATTCTGTATTGAGGAACTCGGACCAGCAAGGGAATATTAGCTCATTGCCCATCATAGAGAACGAGACGCCGCAACCCCCTAAGCAGCAGTCTTTTGAAGAGAACAGGGCCATAATCGAGTCTGATCCGTGCTCAGGCCGATACGTTTATGTTCATGATCTTCCGAGCCGATTCAACGTCGATATACTCAAGGACTGTAAGACTATAAGCATGTGGACAGACATGTGCAAGTTCATTTCAAACATGGGGCTTGGGCCCAAGCTCAGCAATGAAGAAGGGGCCTTCTCCAACAAGGGGTGGTTTGCCACCAATCAATTCGCTGTCGAGTTGATCTTCTATAACAGGATGAAGCAGTACAAGTGCTTGACAAGCAACTCATCTATCGCATCTGCAATCTTTGTTCCCTTCTTTGCGGGCCTAGACATCTCTCGGTATTTATGGGGTGGATTCAACACAACAACGAGAGACAGCTCTTCTTTTGATCTCGTTGAGTGGCTGGTGAAGAAACCCGAATGGCAGATTCTGGGAGGAAGAGATCATTTTCTAGTTGGAGGAAGGATAACATGGGATTTCAGAAGGCAAACAGACAATGAAACTGATTGGGGTAACAAGTTCCTGTTCTTGCCCCAAGTCAAGAACATGACAATCTTGACTATTGAATCTAGCCCCTGGAGTAGCTATGATTTTGGGATACCATATCCCACATACTTCCATCCATCAAAGGACATTGAGGTGTTCCAATGGCAGAATAGGATGAGGAGACAGAAAAGGCTCTGGTGGTTCTCCTTTGCAGGCGCCCCTCGTCCAAACATGGCAGGATCCATCCGCGGCCAGATCATCAACCAGTGCCGGTCGTCGAAAAGGTGTAAGCTGTTGGAGTGCAGTTCAGGCGTGAACCAATGCAATTCTCCAAGTAGTCTCATGAAGTTGTTTCAGAGATCAATTTTCTGTTTACAGCCTCAGGGGGACTCATACACTAGAAGATCGGCCTTTGACTCAATACTTGCAGGATGTATACCTGTATTTTTCCATCCAGGGTCTGCATATGTACAGTATACGTGGCATCTGCCATTGAATCATACAAGTTACTCTGTATTTATACCAGAGGATGAGGTGAGGGATGGAAAAATTAGTATAGAGACGGTATTGCTTAGTATTTCTAGAGAGGAAGTGAGGGGAATGAGGGAGAAGATTATAGAGTTGATTCCTAGGATAATATATGCAGACCCAAGATCTAGACTAGAAACTCTAGAAGATGCATTTGATATAGCTGTGCAAGGAGTGATTCAAAGGGTTAATAGATTAAGGGAGGGAAGGGTAAGGAATGATATGGGCTTTGTAGAAGAGAACCATTGGAAGTATGCTTTGATTGGAGGTGATGGAGAACATGAATGGGACAGGTTCTTTACAAAACCAGAGGATGCAGGCACTTAAAAAAAAATGGAGATAAAGGCTCGTCTAATCTATAAAGCTCAATTCGTCGTGTCTGTCATGCATACAAAGTCCTTTCGATGAAAGCTCTTGACATTTGGTCTTAGTGATGGAATTTTTCAATGTTGGCATGTACAGTGCAGATACTTAAATACAGGAAGATAGGTCAAAATAATTAGAGTTCTGAAATTGTTTACAGATCTTAGTAGATTATGGCATTAATATATGATTCTTGCATCTTGTAGTAGAGTTAATACTGTACAGTTTTATGTTAGAAAAAACACAATGACCCCACTTTTTTATTGCAAGTCCGCATGAGGATCGCCCTTGCACTGTTTAATCAGGGTTATGTAGATTTCTCACTACTCACCATCCGAAATAGGATTATGCTCAGTCTTCCTCTTTGAGTTTGCATGTGTGAGGCCCATGTTTTCAGCATGTAGGCGGTTGATCTAAGGTACCCACAACGATAGTCAATGTGGTGAGATGTTCCAAATTAGATTAATGATAGAACTTGGCCTTTCTTACATTGAAATGTGCTTTGTATATCTTCCCTGTTTGTCTACTTAGACACCATTGATTGAATGGCTCTGATCATCTGAGCAGGCTATATCCAAGGCATGACCGATTTACAATTCGTTAATCGGATTTATTGAATTAATGGCAGGGTTATGTAGATTGCTAATCACTCTTGAGTTTCTGAACTTTTTTTTCTTTGGTTCTAATTTGTCAGACGAAATTTCAAAACGAATAGCAGAAACCCCAAGACCCCAAGACGCAAGAAAAGATTATTCAAAAGTATCAAAATCAAGTGGGGTGAATTGGTTTTGAAAAAAACCCCATACCATGTTCTAAGAAGCTTCTGGCTCTAGCAATTTCTGGATTTTGAAGATAACTGAATGAGTGGTTTTTTTTTTTATTTTTTTATTTTTTTATATGGTGGGGATATGATTGTTTTGCTTTCATACTTCAATTCAAAGGAAGGCATTGATAAATTGGGGTTTTCTCCGATGAGAAGATCAAGCACTCAATTTCCAAGTAGCAGTGGAATTGAAGAGAATGGGCTACAAATACAATTGATGCAGGATGGAATTGAATATTAAAACTGATTATAGAGGGAGAATTTTTTAAAACTCAAAGCCCATCCAGTTTCTATGACTTATTCTTCTTATTTATTAATGGGAAAACTATATTATAAATAGTATAATTATTTAAAAATAATAATATTTTTCTTGTACTAAAAAAGGTGCATGATAACATTTCGACGCAAAGCCAGCATGCATTAAAAAAATCTTAAGTTACATAGATGATCTCCCAGCTTCAGCTGTCGGAGGTGGGTTTGGTAGTGGTATTATCGGGTTCAAAAGGATATGTATTTATAGATTTTTACCCGAATACAGTTCGGAACTGGCACACTGATATTATTGACTCACCATTGCCTAACAAGATCCCCTCGTGCAGTGGAAGGTGCTCATCACTATTACAACCTAGGTTGCAGGTTCAAGTCATGTTACCTATAAAGATCGCTGTGTACTAAATAAATAACAAGAGCATGATATGGCATCGCAAATTTTACATGTTATTGACATCATTCAGCCGAACATTTTTTGTTGAATGATGATAGCTATATATCGCTGTCCTAAAAAACTTCAGTACACAGTGTGATCCAATTCAATGATGAATAGAACTAATTAAACTAATGTTTTGTGAGTGAATGCTAACGTGGGGTGGATGGCTATGAAAAATCAGATTGACCCACAGTGGGCCCCACGAGATTTTCTAACTGACGCCGTGATAATGTGCACAGCGTGTATTTAGCATCAATCCAGAATTCGATTCAAATCTGAGCAGCAGCTACCCATTGGATTGATTGTGTGTAAACAATGTGTTTTATGAATATGTGACCATCTTCCAGTCCCATAAAGACAAAAACCATCAAAAACAGGAATCTGTGAAAATTCTCAACAATTACCAGTTTATAGAATTTTGTAACAAGAGAACTAATTCTCATACTGCTGTATGAGAACCACCTTGTGGGCCAACATAAATCCATATCAATCAAGAGCAAGGAGATGAAAAGCTCTATCAATAGATTAGGAATATTCCAGAAATCAAGATAATCAGATCACTATCACTATAGACATGAGTTTCGATGCTATACATATCAGCAGTGAAAACAAAATGCACACAGACAATTCCAACGGTGAATATTGGTGATCAACAGCCCAATGCTTGTCAAATTGGGATGATTAACAATTTGATGGGGAATATCAAGTGTGAGAAGGTAGATTGATCATAGTTGGCCCAAAGGAAGTAAAGTTTAATTTTCATCTTTACATAATGGTTTGACACATGCAAAACACAAAAGATCTCTAACCGTCGCAAGATAAATATGAATAGATCACACTCGAAGAATGCCGCCTCATTTTCTGCTCTGAGGTCAAGGTAACCGGAGCCTTTTATTGAGCTTCTGATTCAAGTGTGAAAAAACTAGGAAACAGTGTCTAATTCAACAGTGATAAAATCCTCTCCATTTCTTTTAGATTTAAAACTATAAGCTCATAAAAGAGACAGATTGGGCCAATGAAATTTTGACACATCTCCTACTTGCCGGTAATGTATCTTTTTTTATTTTCATCAGTAATGCAGGTTTGTTGCAACTTTCTTGTGAAACAATGTAATTCAAGGTAGGGAGAAGAGCAAGAACTATACAACAGATTAGAAATGGTATCAAGTCAGCAGAGCGCTTTTCTGTCTACTTCCATCTTCTGCGTTTTGCACCGGTCCCTGGAACTAGGTAAATGCGACCATAAGCCCTGCGTCTGCCTGGTCTTGAAATGAATTGCTGCACAAAAGCTACAATGTAAATATGCATAATTTAAAAGAAGTGATATAAGAGAGCCATTTTAATATCCAACAACATCATTAATTTTACAGCTGGGACCCATGCATCTAATGAAGAGAACCCATGACTTGCCATAAGTTGTATATTCAAAGTTAATCAAAGAGAACCCATTACTTAAGGATGGATCCCTCCAAACAATGGATGTAGCAGAGACAATGACAGACTGACCAGACAAATCAGTTCAAATAGCTTGCCTCAGTTCAAATAGAACATCCAAATGCCCAACAATGTAAACATCAATCAGTGAAAGAACCTTGCTACGTTGCCAGTTGAATGTTAACAACTCTTTAGAGGAACAATTGGGGAGAAGACTGTCATCTCAAAAAGATTCAAAGAAATGGTCTGATAACTAATGGTCTGATTCCATTAGTTATATCATATTTTCTTATTGTTCTAAAATCTCAAATTCAACACACATACACACACGCGCACACACACAAAAAAGACAGTATAGTTAGTGGAATAGTATAAGAGAAATTTTTTTTAAAATGAGGAATATTCAAGAGGATCGGTCCTTATTTTACATTTAAATTAAGGAGTTGTTCGTGAGAACCACATGAATGCATGCCAATCATGGAGGAATAAGTGATGGGCATGGCTACATTTGGAATAGGGGTAGACCAAAATGGTCCTCATCAAATCAACCTAGCCAGTGATTGACCAAAAAAAGAAGGAACCTTCTTTTTAATCTTTACCTTTTGCCAACCCACTGATGGTTCAGTGGCGAGATATCTCCCTTTCCACAGGGACAAGGAGGGATTAATCCCCCTTGCTGCTACATGTGAATGAATAGGATGCTCAAAGTAATCAATACATGTGCATGGGGAAAACAGAGGGAATGAGTGAGAGAGCACGGTGTAACAGAAATGGGTAACGACATACCTCCACCTTAGTGCGAAATTCCAGAGCACACTCACATACATGGCAATCTGCCCTATGAGGAGATTGATTTGATTGTTCTGCCTGCACAAAGGCAAAGACCTGAAATAATACTTCAGTTGCAGTGGAAAAGTACTCGCAGGATTCTTCTTTTTAAAAAAAAAAAATTTCTGCCATAACTGAATGGAAAGTATAGGTTGACCAAATATGGGACAAGTTCTTAATAAATGAGCATGGCATTATCAGTACCAACCTCCTCCCCACAATTTGGGCATGAGCCTTTTAGTGCAACCAAATCATTCCTCCAAAGGCCTTGTAGTGCTCGGACTGAAACAAAGTTATACTGGAGTTACTAAGAATACATGCACAAACTCATTTCACAAGTATGACATTTTAGGTGAGGATTACAAGTCCATACATACACCATAGAATAATGATCCAGAGTTAAAAACTTTCTCCACAGCATTTAAAAAAAAAAAAAACTTTCTCCACAGAGAAACATCTTACCAGAGGCCAATGCAATAGGGTAACCAATCAAGGACCCTAATCCCATGAAAAGAATGCCATTCAACGTTGTAAGAAATTCTAGAGCGGATGTTGTGCTACTTGGGGATAATCTCGAATTGACAGCATCTTGATAAGCCAGACTGATAGTATAGATGGTTGGCACAAGCAAGGCCAAACTGCTAAATGTGAGCAAGAAGGACCACACACTTGCTAATGCCAAAACCTGTGATGGATCCTCCTGCCCTACACCCAAGTCATATTTTAACTTCAGTCAAAAGAGAAGGAACCACAGGAAAAGTAGGTTGTCCGAGCTTATAGCAGTCACGCAATGACTATGACATTAAATTAGTGACAGTGACAAGATCCCTTGTGAACAAAGGTCCCAACTGCAACCAATGAAAAGTCTTGGTCCTTGCAGCCTACCACAACAAGCATGTACAGGGAAGAGATCCTATTGTAATTCTGCAGAAACTTCATCAATAGGGATTATTTTGACAAATGGATAGAAGATGTCTGCGATTATATTGTGATTATAAGAAGAAATCAACATATCATGGTTAAGTTGCCATGATATGACTATATGCAAAAATTGTGGCAAGATGTACTAGAAGTGTAGAGCGAAGAATATGTTCATATCATATTTAAGTTTCTTCTTTTTTGAATGGCATATCATATTTAAGTTTCTAAAACAGCACATTTTACAATTCGCTCATATCTTTAAAACATTAATTAGGATTGTGCACAAAGTGATTTTCGTTGGATCATCCATGGAGGCAAGAAGAGTGTGTTGCACTTGGTAAAAGCATTTTGGGATGGCAACGGGCCAGATTTGGCACAGGTCCTGCTAAACCTGAACCCACCCCGACTCTCACACCCCCTGCCCCATATCTGACCCGACCCATGGCAGGTTTATGGTTTGAAATACCAAACCCACCCCATCAAGTATACAAGTTCGGTCAGTTTTAATAACTGGAGTATTTTATTTAAAAATATGAAAATGATAAAACTATATATTTTCAAATTTGAATCCATAAACACACACTTCCAACTCTTCTTAAATGTCCACCACCCACTGCACTATACAAAATATGTCCATCACAACCTACTAAAAACATACATAGTTGTTATAAACAGTGCAGGGTGGAGTGAGGCAGCCAAAACCTGCACCTGACTCAGGTTGAAGATCTATCGATCCATACCTGTCCCGAACCCAATAAAACACTACCTAATCTGCCCTAATAGGAGTGGCTCGGGGTGGTCACCATAACCTGACCCGTTGCCATCCCTAGATGGTTCAAATGAATGTCCACATCATTCATGTCATAAGGTGTCATGCAAACAGTATGCACAATAGAATAGGAGGCGCATAGGATTATTACAATACAATGTATATTTACGATAATTCACATAAGATTACCTCAGCATCTGCATAGGTGGATTGCCGTCTAAGGCTGCAACGAGGGTACTTGACAACAGACTTTGAGCCATACAACCGGAGCTTTAACTGCCACATGCAATTTCCATGAATGAGCAAGGAACAAATATCCACTTGGAAAATTTTGGGATTTTTTTTTTTAAACGTTACCTCAACTTTATCAAACATGTCATCTACAATCAAAGGCTCCCCGCTGTAGTAGGCATCACGAGCCTAGAGTCCAAAAAAATAAAAAGGAAGTGAAAAATGGAAAAGTAAGGTTAGTACACCCATGTTTACTAATTGGCCAACCTATCTAAAGAACTATAGCTAAAAGAATATCCACGAGCATTCGAGCAACTTATACTCATACAATTATTATATATGAAAGAGACTGGATTCAGTCTCAATTTTAACCATACCCCAGAATTTTGACCCCGCAATCAATTTTAACTTAATTACATAACAGTCATTGGCTCCGAGCTTAATCACATATCAATATCTTGAAATGGACATTATACAAAAATCATAGCAGTAATCGGATTTGACCTTAATTACATATCAATACCTGCTCTTGATTATAAATTAATTAATACATAACCACCCAAATTGAAATATACCTCTCAATAAACCTCTTAATACCTCTTATAAAATAATCCTCAAATCATCTTAAAACTTATCAGGGAAAGCAAATGTCCTAAAATTTCTTCCAAATATTCTCCAATGTTTCTTCTTCCTACATTACAATGGCTAGCGATCGTTCAAACAATCGAACAGTCAAGTTTCTAATAATTCCATTTGAATAGCAATTAATTTCATCAGGTATTTAAACGTAATAGACAGAGATTGGAGAGCTAGAAATTGGTTCTGGTTTTCTATTAGGGATGGCTCTCCTAAGCCCAAGCTTAGGATGAGGTAAGCTCAAGTATGTGGTGAGGCCCACATGGGAATGGGGATAGGGGGTTTTGAAGGACTCCTCGAGACCCTCCTCTCTGAAAAAATCAGTCCCAACCGTGATTTCTATCATCTCCATCTGGGCCCCAAAAATTTAATGGTCAACAATCCATTTGGATCGGTACACAATCAATCCAAAGGTCCAATAAATTCAGATCTGACCGAAAGTTGGTGGACATGTGCAATTCAAGGGGGTTGGGTGTTTGGTCCATTTGGATGGACCAAGGGTGGGCCCCACAAGCGTGAGCTTACGGAATTTTATCCTAAGCTTGAGCTTAGGAGAGCCTTGCCAATCCATTTGGATAGGTGAAAACTTAATGCATCTAATGTACATAAGTAGGTCCCATGTGTGTGTGAAAATTATCCCATGCACGAGGTGTGCATTGTGCACACCCATAGTGGGGCCCAACTAATGGTACATCCGAGTAAAAGGTCACACACCCCAAGGCTTGTGCCCATGCGAATGGAATGGACCTGTGGGTCGTGGATGATAGGGTTAGGATGGTCAGATCGGGCTGGTTTTTTTTTTTTTTTTTACATAGCTAGGATATATGATGCTGTGATATGGGGCAGATATGACAAAGGCACGACATGCATACGGCAGGGACATGGATTTTAAACATTAAAAATGAAGAATCAGATACGATACAACATGATGCATAGCCTATATTTAAGTATCCTGGTATCATAGACTAGGATGTTTTTTTGCCTCACGAACATCTACCGCTTTCTGTAGTCCGATGCTGATTGGGGACAAAAAGGCACGTAAGCAATGATTCACACAAAGAATTTTGCAATCTATATTCTAGACAGCGTCAACTGTATCGCGCTTTGGACAAGCATGTGTTCCACCAAAATTTCTAAATGAATACTGATTTGCGATTCATCTTTATATACCCTAGTTTAAGCTAAGAAAGAGTATGATGCACAACCTTGTACCTTAGAGACCATAATATATTTCTTTACTGGCAATTCTGGATGTAAGCCAACCAGCTGCTGAAGTAGTGGTAAGGCACCACACCTAGCATTGGGAAGACCAAGGCCCAAATCCTGGTAATGGAAGAAAAATATTGCCAATGAGGCAAGTGGAATTATATATATATTATATATATATGGGAAATGCTCCTGTAAGAGTTAGCTCTCACCATGTTAGGTGAGACGTGCCAGTGGGTTCTATGTCATCCTTAACCATCTGAATCCTATTGTGAATTGAGCATAACAAAAGAAACCATATAAAATTAGATAGTGAAGTTCCAAAAAATTTGAATTGCCATTGAATTTGAAATTTGAATAATTCAATCGTGCAAAATCTTCAAATTTCACACCACAATGAAGCAAATGCACCATAATCACCTTATTGAAGAAAGTTACAAAAATACCCCACTTAAAGAATAAGTGAGATAGGGGGAAAGGGGAATAGAATAATGATTCTAATAAAAAATAATAGAATGTTCCTCCAACACTCCCCCTCAAGCCAAGGCATAGATAATTCTTTTCAAAATGGTCCCAAGTCATAGAAATCAATCTGACATCCATGCAAGATGTATTGGCCAATGATATCAATCATGCTCAGCTTGCCAATGACATCTAGCATTGTGTTCCATGAAGCCTTAGTAAACATGTCTGTTAGGCTCCTTTCTTTTCTTTCTTTTTTTTCTTTTTCTTTTTTGAATGGTGTGAAAGTGTGTGTTAGTTGCTAGTTGACTTCAGAAAATGAGTACAAATATTCCCAAGAACAGTCTTCTAAGGAAAGAGGTGGCAATTTGTCTCCTTACGCTTAGTCCTCCCATGATTCTGAAGCAATAAAAATAACTACTACAGGATGAGAGTCTATCTTGAAAACCCAAGTTCTTCCATAAGGCTTTTCAACCACAATAACTCAAATGAAATGCTTTCCATGGCCCTATACTTTGCATCTAACACTAGATCTTCCACAATTGTCTGCCTTTGGTTTCCATATCACTACCTAGCACCACCGGAAGTGAAGAATATCCAGTAGTAGATCCGCGATCACCTAATGAACCAACTCAATTAGCACCAAAATACCCTGGCTGAAACATCAAGATGACCACAATGACCATACAAGATACCTGCTTGGAGAACCCTTGAGATATCGAAAAATACCTCGTTTAGCTTCAAAATAACCACGCAAGGGAGCATGCATATGTTCAGTGTACTAGCCACTTGAAACAAATCAGGATGAGTAATGGTGCGATAGACGAGTTTGTGATGGTGACATCAACTCAAGATATGGAAAGAAATACCAAAGGCGTAAGAAGAAGACGGTTGGTACCGCTTCCTTGTGGTTGGATCAACTTTTCATGGGCTTGATACATTACAATCATGAAGATCTACTGTTGGATCAGCCTTTGGGCGAAGATACACCGTTGAATCTTGATCCGGGCATGCTAGAGGCCTTCGGTGGTGGACCCGCGGAAGACTCCACACTAGGATGGTCCACAGGAGACGAGCAATTGAGGAGTCATCATGAAGGTTTAAAGACTGGCAAGGGACTCATGGGAAGTAAAGGGTTTAAAACTAAAGACATAAGAAGAGGGGTCGCGGGGGCCCACAACTTAAAGTATCTTGTATAGGGTTTAGTGCACAAGACTTGCGCACAAAACCCCATGCGCAAGGCAGCCCTTTCCACCTTGTCGACAGCCACCTTTCGTTTATTTATTTTATTAGTTTGGTTTTATTTGCTTGGTTTTATTTTATGAGACAAGATCTAGATGTTTAATCTGAACCATTGATTTCTAGGGTTCTCTTATTACTCATTATTAAGGTTGTATCTCTTGGAGAAGAGGAAAATAATGAATGAATGAATATTGATTTTCTTCCAAAGGCCTTCTTGAGATTTCTCTTGCAGGATCTTCTTCTCGCCCGCGAAGGGGAGTTTGATGCGAAGCCAAGATAATACGCTATCTTCAACATCAAGGTATTTATCTCCACCGTTTGCCCTTTCCTTTGATACCCATCTTACACTTTCTTGCCCATTCAGATCTAGATCTACTTTCATGGTGGAATCTAGATCCAGCCCAAAATCCAAATCAACTTCACTAAACCATTTCGGCCCTCCAACCAGCCCCTTATCCATCAATCTATCACAACTGTCCATCTCCCAAACCTTCAGATCTGATCAAGCCAGCAATAGATTTAGAATGGCCAGCACCAGATCTGGTTTCAAACCCATTACAACCCATTTAATTCACGTTTTCCCTGCTGAATTTCAAGTTCAACTTCATAAAGTTGTGGGTGTATTGAATCAAATCTGAATTTCATTTAAAAACTATAATCAGTCAACTACTATTCAATTGTTACCCCAAGTTGAGCCTGGCTGTCATTCAAATCCTCAAGGATCTTGATCAATTACTTGACTTGGCAGATCCCTAGGCAAGGTGGAGGTTCTTACTCTCCACTTGGTCCCGTCCTCACAACTTTGGGGCCCAAATTGCAGGACTGTAACAAGAATTGGCTTTCCTCTTAATTAACTTAGTGGATTTCAGCATGGAATGATGTGTCAGACATGTTTCAATTGATTCATTATAACTGTTTTTTTATTGTTATTGATCTCACCTTGCATCATTTAGATTAGCTTTCATTCTGTCCTGTATTAGTTTGCTCATGATCAACTGATACATTCTATGATTTTCCCAGGTTCTCCATCGCCCATTATTAATTTCTTGTTCAATTCAAGCATAGCATCAATTGGGCTTAGTACCAAAATTTCTAACAGCCTTCAACAAGTCCAGACCATACTGCCATTGAGATTGAAAGATCCACAGCACAAGCTAAACACTTAATCCCAAGAATGCATTATAATGGAATTAATATCGAACGCCTCGCTCAAGTAAGTGTTTAATTATTCCAAAATAGAAGAATGGTCAAGACAATATCATCGACATATATAACTAAGAGAGTCACTTCTTGATGCCTAAACAAAAACTGAATGATCTGAACTACACCTCAAAAATCCAACAATGAATAGAGCATTACTAAATTTGTAAGAACATGCTCTGGATGACTGCTTTAAAGCATTGATTGCTTTTTTCAACCTATACACATTCTTCTCTTCCTTCAGTTTAATAAATCCTAGAGGTAAATGTGCAAACTTCTTTGAGGAAATCATCATAAACAATGCATTCTCCACATCAAGTTGATGGAAAGGCCAATTTAAATTGGCAACAATATAGACAGTCACCTTTTGCCACTAGTACAAGATCTATAAATAATCTTCACCATGTATCTGAGTGTAGCCTTTAGCAGCTAATCCACTCTTATATCTAGCAAGGCAAAACTTCCATCTAGATTGTACTTCACAGAAACCCAACTGCACCCAGCACTTATATCTAGCAAACATCAAATTGACCATTGGATGAAAATTAATGTATGTATTCAGAAATTTCAAAATCTAAGGAGGACACATCGCTTTCTAGTCAAAATGAGAATATCCCACAGAGATGAGACGCAGCCTCCAAAACCACCTTTAACAGCAGGATTGGAGAATTTCCTACAAGGATCATGGTTACATAGACAGTTATAAAAAAATATACATATACAAGTACAAATGGTTACATAGATAGCATACACATCCAAAACTTCTCAATTTTGATTCCAGTCAAAGATGGTCAGAAAAGTTCCTTCTTTTTCTTTTTTCTTCCCCTTTTTTCTTTTTGCTAGGCAAGCCACTTGCCTCATTGGTAAGATTTTTCTTCCCTTGCCACGATTTGAACCCTGGTCTTCCCCAGAACAGGAGTGGTTCCAACAGTGGGTTCCAAAGAAGAGAAAATGTTGAATAGGAGATTTCCATCAAGAATTTTTGTAGGCAATTTATTCATTAACTAAATTAGGTCAGAACAGCTTCTAGCCGGAGGTATTTGGGAACAGCCATACCGGCCAGAAGCGAACAGGTCACCTTAATTAGGTGCTGCTTCTTTCTTTCAGCAACACCACCCTATTATAGAGTATTAACTATTAAGGGTAGAGTTGGATGTAGCAGTTTAGCATCATGACATGTCTATGTTCATAGCTAAAAATAACAAGTGCATAAGCATCATTATGAGAAGGAAGAACACTTGATTAAAGAATATTCACCAAACCGGTTCGAACCCCTGATTAAGACTAGCCAGAAATTCAAATTTTTGTTTAATCTCTACCCTTTTTTTTGTTCTTCTGGAACCCTTAAGAGCAATGAAACTGCACACTGTCGAGGAAAGATCACTCTTTCCATAGACAGTGGAAACTTGTGTAATACTCAGATACAAGGTTACTTATCTCCTGATATATCTGTCGTTTCCTTGCCTTATTATTATAGTTGGAATGCAACTCTAGCAGTATCCCATACATCTTGTAGGTAACAGATACAACCCTTCACTTATATCTTCTTCTGCAAAGACCAATGGCCCAAAAAAGGGAGTCATTGGACTTCCAAACTACAATCCTGATGCCTCAAATTGTCAGGACTCAGGACTAGGCTCCTTATTTACCACTCAATAACCAAATTTTTCTTTGCCTTCTAAAAAGCATTTCTACGGCAACAAATGAAGGTAATTTGTGGCCCTCAACTTATGCGTGGTCATCTGAATGTTAGGATCCTCATTATTAATTGATTCACAACATGAGACGAATCTGAATCTGCTAATTAACAAACAGCCTCAACTAGTTTGTTTCAGTCCAAAAAGAAACTTCAAAACAATTCTGTCTGGCATCTGCCACAATCACATACTGATTAAAACTTAATGAAACACGAATCAGGAGTAGGACTTAACCTCCCGATACTGATATTTATTTACAAATAGAGACTGCAACTGCCTTTAAACTTAAACAGACCACAAACAACGACCAGTCTTCTTCACTCCTCACCTTGTTGCAGACAAGCAAATAACAACAAAGAAACATCAAAAACTGCAATCAGCAAGCTTGACTTCTAAATTCTAATCACTTTGGTGTGTTTGGTTGCACTTATTAAAAGCACTTTAGATACTTGTAGCTTTTGAAAAGCCCAATATCCCCAAAAAGGATAATAAAGAGTCAAATCAAGAGCAAACGAAACACGAGGAGGTTGAGAGTAAAATACACTAAATGACAAAAAGTTGCTCCTTCCCAAATTATACCTTTTTGTCAATTGTCAATTAGTGCCTTCTAAGAGTAACTTTTTGTCATTTAGTGCCTTTTACTCTCAACCCCCTCCTCTTTCTTTTTCTATTTATTTTAACCCTTTATTTTACTTCACTCCTCCCCTCATGCAAACAAACATGACCTAAAGAAGTACTTTAAGAAGTAAAAGTAATAAAAACACTTCTAAGACAAGCAAGTCACACCCACCCCTAGAAAAGCATTTTCTTGCTTTTGCAAGAAGTAGCCAAAGCGAGCAAACATCAGAGACTCACACTATGTTTATGCAGTCCAGCTCACGGGGCCCACCTAGATGCATTCCTATCATTGGAGTGAGATATATAGAAAGGCATCTTTATGAAAAAGGGCCAAGGAGAAAATCAGCCACATCATTCAAAAAAAAAAAAAAAAAAAACCAACCACACCAGATTATCCTAGCCCTTGATTTAGCAGCCTTGAAGCTTAATGACCTTTAACAAAAGTTTTTGTGTGTGTGTGGGTGGGTGGGTGGGTGGGTGTGTGTGTGGGGGGGGGGGGGGTGTTGGTTGTGAATTTAATCCAATAGCGAGTAAAGGTTCAATGAGCGTAAAATTGGGCATGGTGTAAGATCATGGGTGGATAAGTGTGAAGAAGTTGCACTAATCAAAGGTGGCCCGAGTGGGGCCCATAGAGCTCAACGGCATATGTTGCATTATGACTTTGATTGGTGAATGTCTTTGAATTGATTACTAGGGAAATTGACAATCCTTTTTTTTCGTTATACCTATGTAACTATGTTTACAAATTGACAATTATATTTTTAATTTCTAGCCAGAATGAGATAAGTGTTGATAAACTATTCAAAAAGAAGTTTTGATATGCAAACAATACCGAATATACAAAAAAAAAAAAAAAAAAAATAGTAATAATAAATTCATGTTTGCATATCGTAAATTCGTAACCTTTTATGGAGTAAGTAAAATCTTTCTATATGCTGTATCCATATGTTTCTTTTTTTCTTTGGTAAAATTTGTATTATCAAGTCATCAAGTGAAACTTTGGAAGCTATTTTTGGCAAATACCCAATTTGTTTTGGTTGGGGCCCATAGAGAATGACAGTATATGATGCCATTTTATAAACCTACCATTTATAATAAGTTCTTATTATAAAATTTTAATATATTATTTTTTGCTGAAATGTAAATATATTATTTTTTAGCTATGCACTTAAAGCTCTTTTACATTTTATGTCTTAACCAAACAACCTAGGTGCTTTTGTGGTTAAAAAAGCATGCACAAAAGTTATGCTAACCAAACTACATTTTTCTGCGAAGTTACTTTGAATTAGTAGCTTCTCAAAACTACTTTTGAAAAAACCACCTTTTACGTTTAAGAAGCCTAACATCCCAAGAATGTGTTTGGTTGAGCTTCTTAAAAGTCAAAATTGATTTTCTAAAAGCATCTTATTAGAAGCTATTTTCTTAAAGCAACATTTTAGAAGACAGGTTGCTTGATTAAGATGAGTTTCAAGAAAGGTTGTTTGATTAAGATGAGTTTCATGTAAGCTTTTTGATTGAAAAGCATCCAAGGTTGTTTGATTATGATATAGAAAAAGTAGCTTTCAGCATATTATAACTAATTACTATATTAAAAATTAATTACACTGTATAAAACCTTTACAGGTATAAATGGTCTCACATAAAATCATATGTCACAAGGCACATGTTATGTGGCATCACTGCTATCATTATTTCATAGGAAAAAAAAAATGAGGCAAACCCCGCACCATTAGTTCTCCAAACTAAAGCATAAACTCTACTCTTAGGGCCATCTGCAAAACCAAACCACTTGAACTTAAGAACTTTTTTGGGCTTTTGACTATACAAGTGCCCTAAGACCCGACTTTTGTCTCACAGGGGTTGACATGTTAAAATTTTCTGCAAAACAGTTTGTACAACAAAGGACAATGCAAAAATGACAATTTTGCCCTTATAGTGTGTGATATACTATACTTGTATGATATCACATAATATTCACTTGTAGTATATCCTACACTTGTAGAACATCGCACGTATTCACCTTTTTCCCTAACTTAAGAAGCTTCCTTCTTTTTGCATCATCAAGTAAATAGGTTTTTGTGTAATATGCTACATACAAAGATATCAATATAAGGGCAAAATTGTCATTTTCGCACCGTCCTTTATTTTACAAACCATTTTGCATGTATTTTTTAAATGTCAACACCTATGAGGCAAAACTCAAATCTATGGGCACCTGTACGGTCAAAATCCCAAAATTTCACTTCAATCAAAGTTTGGCCCACCATTAGATTTATCAAATATAAAGCACTGTCATTTTGCTTGCTTTGGTTTGTGTATTTAATCACTTTAAACAATTGATCAATCGGATATTGGACTCACTTGCCTTGGAGTGAAACAAAACCCAACACCAATATATAAGATGATCTTGATCTTGAGCATATAAGTGAAGTGCTTTCCAAAGCAAAGTCAGTCAATGTTTGCTTTTCCAAGAAGCTCTGTTCCTTTTCTTTTTCTTGGTTGGCCTACTGGCTAGGAGTCGTGCCAACACCATTCAACCCTGAGCCAAGAAGCTTATTTTAACTTTTACTTCTTATTTTAACGTTTACTTCTTAAAAAGCCTTTTAAAAATCTAGAGTTAAAACGTGCTTTTTAGTACTCTCGGGCCTTTCAAAAGCCAAAAGTCGGAAAATAACTTTTAAGAAGTCAAACCCTATCCAACAGAAAACCGCATACTCTTCTTCAGATCTCTACACTGCCTGCAACAGCAAGAATTCGATTGAATAATAAGTACTCTTAACAAGAGTAAAGTGACTGATATCCTAAATTCATTAAATCTGAGGAAGAAGGAGATCTAAAGAAGAGGACCTAAGATGTAGTAGAAGAAGGGAACACCAAAAAGGGGGAAAAGACTCAAGTCAAACCTTTCCACCAATATCATCTTGTGTTTTTTTTTTTTTTTTTTTTTTTTTATTTAACTTTCATCAGGTTGTGAATCCTCTTATTTACTTCATTCAAGTTAAAGAATTACTCCTCAGTTGGGAAAAAAAAATAAGTGAGAGATTCATCAAATAAGGATTGAAAAGGGGAAAAAATAATGATACTAATACACAAATAAAAGAATGTTCCTCCAACAAAAATCTACTTTACAAGAGAAACACATGTACATGCAAGGGAGAAAAAAAAGAAGAAGAAGAGGCCTAATTGAAGGTCATCAGATAAGAGAAGCAACAAAACCCTAACCCTAGAAGCAAGCAAGGAATTAGAGGAGAAGGAGAGGACCTGCCGATAGAGAGCTTCGAGAAGTTCTTTGTTTGCAGTCTCGAGAGGGCCCACGAATATGCAGGAAGGGCCTTGGGAGAAGGCCAGCTCAGAAGAGTGAGAGCTCCGCGCTCTGCAAGGAAAGACGCCGACGCCGAAGCCGCCATTGCTGCTGCTTATGCTTATGGTTATGCGGGGGATCTTCCAGAGGCGGCGGCAGATGGAGAAGAAAGAAGAGGGTACTACTACTTGCGTCCTCGCGAGCTTCGATACGGTCAAGTGAGGGGGGAAGGGACACGTGCAGGCCATCTGAAATTGCAGGAGGGGGAGAGGAGCTGTGGAGGTCTATTATTAGAGCGAGAGGATGAAGGATGAGATATTACGAAAATGTCCCTTTGACTGCCGAGAGAACCCGCTTTGTTTTGGAGGAGCGCGAAAAACTCCCTAAGTTTTGGCGTGCCGCCAAATCCCACTTTTGATGGGGAAATGCCACCACGGGTGAGAACTGAGAACCCCCCACGTTTTGAAAGAACCTACGGCTAGGAAGGCGCTGAATTTCCAGGTGATTCTAAGACACACTGGGTTTTTCTTAGGGCACCCACTTTTCATAAAAAGAAAAAAAAAATGCTAAAAAATACCAAGGACTAAAATTTCCATGAGTTCCATGCATTTCTCATGTGCAGGGGTGTGAAACACGAGGCACATGATATATATGCATAGGTTTCAAAAAAGTGCACCGCCTTGAAACTCCATGCACCCCACTAACGAGTGATACATGCAAAGAAAGAGGAAAAGATGGTCACCGGTGATGGTGGGGGCAGAAAGGAGAGCTCGCCGGTGATGGGATGGCTGTTGGGGTTCAATCGCAGCAGGTGGGGGGGTAAGAGAAGAAGAAAAGAGAATAGGAAAAATGAGAAGAAACCACTTAGCTCATAGGAGGGAGAAGAGAGGGGAGCTCTCTGGAGGGAGAGATGGTCACCGGTGATGGGACAGCCGTCAGGTTCAATCGCAATAAGTGAAAGGGGAAGAGAAGAGGAAAGAAGAGGAAAGAAAAGGTGAAAACGGTATTTTGGGTATTATTAAAAAAGTGGGTGCGTTCAACAAAACATGTGGGTGCAATTAGAATTTCCCACCTCAAATTCTTTTGTGCGACCAAAAATAAATTATAATAATTTTTCTACCACTTTGGGGAGAGTCAATGGAGGTGAAATTCTCACTGTGTGATTGAACGGGTTTAGCAGGTACAACTCAAGAAGATTATTTTTGTTGGGTCAAAGATCTCAAAGATAACTACGTCATTGTCTTAAGCGGCTCACTCATTGTGTTCCTAGTATGGATCCAACACTCTATATCCAAATCTAATGCTTGCCATGTCTCTTGCCAACTGACCTACTGCTTGGTTACATATGGCTTGCACCCATGCGGTTTTAGTTGCAAAAAAGTTTATGATTTTCTTTGTTTCACTTTTTGGCAATTTGATGTGGCACTTTTGAAGTAAAATAATTACCCGTAAAAAAAAATCCACAAAACATAGAATTCCAACATTACACTAGCAGTGTGGAGTAAAGTAAAACTGCATTTTTCAGACAAATGCTCGCATCAAAAGTAAATATTTTCAAATTGCCCTCCTCTCTAAAAAAAAAAAAGTATAAAAACAACCTCTCTCTCCACTAAAAGACAAAAGGTCACCACTTTTTATACACAAAAGGTCAAAAATATTCTCTACTCAACAACTAAAAATAAAATATTATTATAACTAATTTATATTTTATTTTTTCTTGATTTTAGCATTTACTTCACTTCATTCTACCTATAAGTTCCCAAACAAACATAGTCGAGTTTGAAGGTAATGTATGCTCAACCAAACCTTGTTTTGTTTTGTCCATCACGCCGAAAACATGTCAGTTGAAACTTTAAAATATTGGATTAGGTTCATCACAGATAGGGGAAAAGATAAAAATAATATAAGTCAATTATGTTTAAGTTATATTGGCTATTTGATCACTTTACTATGAGAGATATGGTAGTGACCCTCACAATTAAATTGTTGGCATTGGATATGGATGTGAAGACCCCCCACCTTATCTCTCATAGTAAGGTGAGAGCAACTCTCCTATGTGAATAGCATGCAAGGACTCAAAATAGAAAACCCAACCTTTTAATTAATCGAGCATTAATTGTTGGCCTACATCCGAAATTATCAAGTTGGTTTCGAGTAGGTCGCTGACAGGTGTTGGGGAATTGCGACCCTTTCAAGACAGACAGCAAGAATTTGCGGAATTATTCTTTAAAAAGAATTCCAAAAGCCTTCAAATTCTCATCCAAAGCTCTGTCATTGCAAATTCTTGAATGTTAATCTAGGGAAAGGATAAAGAAGAAAAGCATTTGAAAATCTCAATCCATAGTCCAGGGGATATTTCAATCATTTTACCATGGCAATTACTGATTTTTTGAACTTTTTTAGCAAAAGAAAGAATTCAGTGAGACATGGTCAGACAAGAATTTGAAAATTCCAAACAGGGTGAATTCCAACTGAAAAATCAACTTGTCAAACAAAAGGTTTCCATCCTATTTTGAGAATCAACAAAAGTGTCTAGTTTGTTACTTAAGAAGTTCTCTCATAAATTCTACCCATTGAGAGTCATTGTAAACCCACCCAAAACAACAACTCCGATCAATGAAAAAGGTGCTGCAGCATTTTCATGTGAGCTCCGACCTGACCCATCCCGATCCTTAGTAGCACCCTGAGATTACTTAGCTCAAAATCTAATTAAAACTCCCAATGGCTGTGGTTTGTAGAGAAGCATTGCCTCTTCTTTCTCCTTTAAAAAACTATTCATTTTACTCCCCATGTAACTTGGCCCTGACTTTTTCAAAATGACCTCCACATAATTTCAATACCGAACATTTAACCCTCTTCTGGATCCTCCCAACTCCATTGCCCTGCACTCAAACCTGTAAGTTCTTTGTATCCGTAATCAGTAATGGCAAAGAACAAAACAACCGTCGCACTCTGAACTTTTACTGGCAACTCAGGTCATCCAAACGCAGGAGTCCCCATAAACACTCAAAAGTGATTCACCTGCACAGGGCTTATGAAGATCCAAAGGAGCAGATAGGTATATGCACAATCATTCTTCCCTGAAAAGGAAAATAGAATGGAACCGAATTTCATTACTGCCCAAGTTCTGCTGCTGCCCAATTGGAACAAATTAATTGTTTCCCTCAAACAAAATTCTTCATTCAAATCTAGCTAACTGGAGTTCCGTGGTATTCAACAATGAAGCTTGTCAGCTAAACCTCAACAACTGATTCGTTTTTAGTCCCAACCATATGTTGACCAATGAAGGAAAACTCATGTAGATGCACCATCGACTAGGCAACAAATACTTGCATTTAACTTCATGATTGGAATTCATGTAAACCATCAGGATCAGGGCACTGATATGTTAGATCTGCACAATGACAGAGAAGGGTAATGTTAAATATCTTAGTGTCTTTCTTTCAACTTGTCTGTGCTGAAGGAATTTGATGCCCAACCAATATCAAGGAGGTTCTCAAAGTTAGGCAAAGAGAGCATTGGTGTTTCAGTCATCCTCGTCTCAGTGGATCCGTAAGACATAAGTACCCTTCAAGCAATTGGTGACAAATGCCGTCATGCAGTTTCTGGAAAAAGATAAAATTTAACTAACCCACACGCACGCGCGCATACACACACAACACATATACATTAAGAGGAATATATATCTATATATATATAGAGAGAGAGAGAGAGTTCCAACATATCTTCAGCATAATGAGGCCAGCCTACAAAGCTATGAACAATATGAACATTCTTCAGCATAATCTGAAACTTCCTACTACTGTTAAATTTGATGCCTTGAATAAAACTTAATAGCACAAAAAATGATGACACAGAAGCATAAGGCTACTTCTCATAGTGGCAGTGTTTCTTTAGATTCATGAACAATCTTCTCCTTTCAAGCATATTTATTAACACAATTACATGCTTAAAGCATTCCATTTATCATTTCCTGAATATACAAGAGGATGTTGTTGAAAAGAACAACGAACACAACAAATTTTGCCAACAAAAGGATGCAAGACCTGACTTGTAGAGAACAGAAATGCAACTTTAGGCTCAACCCTAGGTCTTGTATGAAACCATTGACAGCCCTAGTGTAGGTCAGTCTCCGAGAACACCTCTGAGACAAGCAATATACACACACATCATGCAAACATGAAATGTAAGGCAGAATTTTTTTTCCCTCGTAATCAGAAAAAAGAGAGCACCAATCGATCAATAAAACACTGGAGAGAGAGAGAGAGAGAGAGAGAGAGAGAGAGTACAGATTTTGTATACAGTAATAGTCGGGAGCCAAAAATGTACAAAGCGTACCCACTCGAATCCAATAGCAACAGCAAAAAGAATCCATAAAACACTGGATAACCCTTCAATATCCTTCCTATTTCGCCCGCATTGGCTAAAGAAACATGTTTTTGACCCACAACTTGCATATCTAAAAATGACTACCACCAAACTATGAAGTTGCTTTATTTCTGCCACTGCTGAGGAACGCTTGTGACAACATAAAGATATGATTAACACGCATCTAATAGGATTAGATGAATCTCCTTTCACAACTAGCTTAAAACAGGTCTCTTGAAAATGGCGCAAGGCCTCCCAGAACATGAAGTCTTATATCATTTGAATCTTTAATTCCTATTGGCCCTAAGAAAACAATAAAAGGACTGCTCAAACCAACACATTGTCCTCATCATGGACACCACCAAAATCCCTACTTGGGTTAACATCAATCTTGAAGGCACCATCCAGAGTTAGCAACCACTGCACAGGCTGATGCAAGCTCAAAGGATCCTAGACAATGCAACCTAGCTCAAGGGCATTTCATAAGCAAAGTAGTTATTTTTTAAGTTGATTTAAATCAGAAATTTTGATTTAGATATTTTCTTTTTATCTTTAAGTAGATAAGATTAGTTTCAATTTATTAATTTATTTTTAAAAAAATGTAGTTTAGATTTCTGGGATTCGATCTCTTTCTTCCTTTTTCTGTACATTGCTGTATAGGAAGAGGAAAAAGTTTTTTGGAATAGATGTTGATTTGGAGAGACATAAATTTTTTTAGGTTCTTCTACAAGACTGGTTGTGGACAAGAAGAAATTGCTCTCTTTGGCCTGCTTCTAGTGGCACTGAAGATTAAAGATCAGATTGGAATTTGATTAGACATGGGACTGATCTAAGCGAAATCTCTGCACCTCTGCAGTTTTCTTGTGAGCTTAGACAGCAAGCTAATCCCCTCCATTAAGGTAAACCCTACATTGATTTCTTCTTGTTAGTTCATCTCTATTGATTTATTTGGTAGGCAAAATATTATTATTTCAGGAATCTGTTGGGTTGTTTGGCTTTTTTGTGTGACCTATTATCAAAGTTGAGGCCCAAGGAACTCATTGGTTCTTGGTCAGCATCATCTGGTCAGAGCAAGTTCCAATCCCATCAAGGTGACAAAAGAATGCTTTTTTTTTTTAATGATTGTGACAATCTGTCTAAAAAACTATGCTTGAATCATCGAATGGACATCCTCCTGTTTGATTGGTAGGAAGAGGATTGTGTTAGAATACAAGCAACATTTGAAGAGATCCGTGATTGCCTAAATGGAGTAGAGGAACGTGCAGATAGAATGATACAGAATCAAAAGGCAGATGCGGCAAATGATCCTCCAAATGATGATGCTCATATGATGAAAATTGAACCAAAAGATCCTATTATAGAGAAAGATAAGATGAAACAATACTCCATCACAAGTACTGAAGATGAACATCTAGGAGAATGCATACAAGCTCTTGGGCAAGCTTATTTCAAGCAAGCAGGAACAATGCAGATGCAAAGATCCTAGCCCAATGCAACTTGCATGGCTCAACATAGAGCCACACATATTTATGGACGCAAAAACAAGCAAAAGGCCTTCCTTAAGCAAAGCAGTTATTTTCTAAGTTGATTTAAATCCAAAATTTTGATTTAGAAGGGTTTTTTTTTTTATTTTTTTATCTTCAAGTAGATAAGATTAGTTTCAATTTTTTTTTAAATGAAAAATGAAAAGAAAAGTTGTAGTTTAGATGTATAGATTTTTAGGATTTTATTTCTTTCTTTCTTTTGCTATATAGAATAGAAGTTGACTATGAGAAACGTGAGGTTCTATGGGTACTTTTTTTATATAACAGGTTCTATGGGTACTTTATAAGACTCCTTGTAGGCGTGAAGTAATTGCTTTGCTCTCTTTGGGCTACTTCTTGTGGAACTGAAGCTGAAAGACCAGCGTTAAATCTAATCAGGCATGGGAACAATCTGGGTGATATCTCTATGTCTTGGCAGTTTTCTTGTGAGTCTGGGCAGCAAGTTCATCCCCTCTACTAAGGAAAATGGACCTCGAGTTCTTGTTAGCTATCTCAATTGATTTATTTGCTGAGCATAAATTATTTTGGAACCTGCCCCTCTATTAAGGTAAATGGACCTTGAATTCTTGTTAGGTATCTATTGATTTATTTGGTAGGCATAAATTATTTTGGAACCCGTTAGATTGTTTGACTTCCTTATGTGACCCATCATCAAAGTCACAGACCCAACTCCCAAGGATCTTTTAGCCTGTATCACAGACTCATAAGAACTTCAAAAGCAACCCATGTGACTGCTGCCTCATTACAAATGAAGTATGACGATCCTACTCCTCGTTGGATTACCTTATTGATGGCTCAACTATAGAGTATAGACAAATATCGGCTATTCCTATCTTTCTTCACTACCAACAGAGCTCGGAGCCTCGGACAACAGTAGGAGTCGCAAACTTTAATTAGTAATTCCTATGATTACCACTGCACTTCTTATTGGTCGTTATGATTCCTTCAGTGATGGACTTGGTATTTTCATTTATTTATTTGTGTTTTTCTGTATGTGTGGTGGGGTGGGGTGGTTTTTAGAGAGGAGAAGGTGGAGGGTACTGGAGAGGAGGAGAAGAGAGAGGGGAGAGGGTGGTTGGGGGCTGTTAACCTTCAATATTTTTATGGAGTCACTTCTTTGGATACTAGGAAATGCAGAGGATACAGTAGGCTCCTATGGAACTCTTTCTAATGCCAACATTCTACATGCTAAGGGTGGGAATAGAACTCCACCTTGGAAAGTTGAAATTTGACACTTCCTGCAAATCTAGGTTTTTCTCTTTCACTTTTGCATAGATCACCTACTAGATGATGGTAGAAATAATTAGGAAAGTACTAAAGATAGCTGAAGTTTAATAAAATTGGAAAAAGTTATAGCAATTCAGGAAAATGACCTAGCTAGAAGCCCTGAAGTCCCACTTATAAAGTTTTATGAGCACTAGATGGTCAACAATTTTATCCACAAGGGAAGGTTGAAACTGAATTTTATTGTTAAAAAAAATCACTCTACACAAGTTTCCACGCACACTAAATAGAAAAGTCTTTTCATTCTCTAGAGCCTAGAATAAGAAATTCAGGGCCTAGTAGGATATTCAAGCTAATCAGCCTCCAGACGATTCCTCAAGAGTAAGAGAGGGTGCTTGGATATTTGAAAACTTTCAAGATCTAATGGGATTTCTAGATGAAATAGTTCTCTAACTCACTTGGGGATATTAGATATACGATTTTTCCAAAAAGCAAGTGCAGTTTAGTGAAAGATGCTAACAAAGATGAGCTTTGGTTAGAACATGCTAAAACAAGTGTTATTTATTTATTTATTTTTGAATGGGACATACCTAAAAATCTCAGAAAGTCTCATGCACAACCTGTCTTCCCACAAGATTACAACTGCTTGGGCCATAGACCAGAGCAAATAAATGTGTAAATGTGTAGGGCTTTTGCTCAGGAAGTAAGGGGTCATTTGAATCCACAACTTTTATTACCTGTTTCTAGGGTCACTGATTTTGAGATGTGTAGTTTGGTTCCAAGTACTGTTTATTTTCTCCTTTAATTTACCTGTCTAGCTATTTACTCTAAAACCTTATAACTCAACTGAAAACCTGCCTCTGCATATATAAAACGGACATTCAATTATTGAGGATAAAAAACAGACACATAATATAATATTATATATATAAATAGCCAGCAACAAACAGCTCCACCTGGCTTTCACCCACTATAGCAGTACAATACAAAAATACATCAAAAGGGTAATTACAATACATTTTACACGATACAAACAGGACTATTCATATGTAGCTAAAAGATGTCATAAGAAGCCACCTGAATACTTGTTTCTTTCATCTGCTTTATAACAACTATAATACAAGTACATTAAAGAAAACAAACACCAAAAATAGTAACATGAAAATCCCACATGCACTATTTCTGCGAACTCTGGTATAAGCAAACTTATCTAGCTGGAATTTTCTGAAACAGTCTTCTGCTTCGCGTAATGTTGGAAAGGAGCAATGATATGCTCCTTTATATCCATTCACCTGTATATGACATTCTTCCCACGATGTGTATATGCCAGGTTGGCGACCTACAAATACAACATAGAGCTTTCCACCCATACCTGACAATACAGTAAGAAATATTGATTTCAAGTATTTGCATCTTTCAAATTCATAAACACTCTGAACAGAAAACAACAACCATGATCTCAATTAGAGGTGAATCACTCGACATTAACAGCAATGTAAATCAAGTGCTTTTTTTTCACCTACAGGTGTCTTGCAGCGTGGGATTTTCAATCTAAGTTGTTTGCAAAAGCAGTAAACCCTGAATTTAAGGCGTAAGCCCAACAACTAGATAGAATAGATGTGCTACTCCTCTCACCGCAAGGCCATATAAAATGTGCATGCATGCAACAATCTCAAAAATCCATTTTCAGTTAAACACAAAATGGCACAAGTCCACATGACCTCCTATAAATTCGAAACATCTCACCGCAAGTCCATCAAGCATTAAGGTCTCATTTGGATCATTGGAACTTGGTTGTCCTGTAACTCACCTGTAACTCTATTTTGCATATAACTTCGATCATTTGTAATTGGTCAAGGGAAAAACAAAACAACTATGAGCTAAGTACAACTCAAATAATCCAAATGCATGACCCATTAATTACACACAAAGGGAATTGCGTACACTCAGTTGGGCTGTTTGGATTGCATCAACCTCCGATGGGGTTCAAAATTTGTCAGCTTAAAATTGGCCATTCTTCCTGTGCAGATGTGCGAGGAGAAAACTAGTGGGACCCACCTGTGGTCAATCAAGCCCCATTACCCACATCCCCCCCCCCCCCCTCTCTCTCTCTCTCTCTCTCTCTCTCTCTCTCTCTCTATTTCAACGGTTGGGATGATCCAACGGACTTGCTGTTGATAGATATTAGCATTTGAGGAATTCCACTAACTAGCAATAGGAACCTAGGAGTTTTGAATTCTTCCAATCAAACAGGCCCTACCCTAATCTACAATCTTAATAAGCAAAACTCAGACAGAAATTCACCCAAATCTCAAAGTGCAACGGAAAACTCCACATCACATGCCATTTTAACATCAGCATTTGGGGAATTCCACTACCATACTTTCTATGGAATGAAATGTTTTCCTTTTCTGTAATTCTCCACACATGAAAATGAGAAAATCATGAAAAAGAGATGGGATGGAAAACCTTGGCCAAAGCAGCGAAGGAGAGGGTGGTGTGAGATCAAAGATTGCCAGTTCTTGGAAACGCATCTGCAGCGGAATATGGACTTGAGTGGCATCCTCTGCAGAATCTCCACCGTCAGATCATCATTCAATTCCACCATTTCTTTCATTCTCTCTCCCGTTTCCTTCCTCTCCTTTCCTTTCCTTTCCTTTCCCTTCTTTTTTTTTTTCTTTCCAGAGAGAGAGGAGAGGATGACGTGGAATGTAGTAAGTGTAAAAAAGTCACCGACGCATTGGCATCATATCAGGGTAACGTGTCGTTGTTTGGGGATGATTGAAAATTGAGATGATGCCTTTGGTCTTTCTCTTATTAAATTTTACTCTCTCGTTTTTTGGGCTTTGCTAATGGAGATAGTGAAATATATATTATTTTGAAAAAAAAATAAAATATGAGTGGATTATAATAGTATTTTATTTTTAGTTATTTATTAAAAAAAATTAATTTTTTTATTGATTGTTGAGTTTTTTTTTTTCTTTTAATGGCGAAATGAGATTACTTTTGACTTTTTTTTTTAAAAATATAGTGGGAAATTTGAATTAAAGTGTTTTTTACGAGACTTTTCTTTCTTTTAAGAAATGGAGATTCACCTTACTTGACTCTATTAATAGAGTTGCCAAACAAGCTAAAGCAATCAAATCAGCTTACCATATAATTTTCTTTCATACAGCTGTGGAAGAATTGTGGTGGGGCCAGTGGATATTTTTTAATATTTTTGTTGACGTGATTGGTGATTGAGGTGGGGATTTCAATGCTCCCATATATAAGTTGTTACCTGTTGAGATTGGAACCGCCTTAAATGAATTCAACATCAAAATTAATGACCATATATACCTTACTATCTTACATTTTGTCTCTGTTTTATAGGACTCGACGCATTCACACACTTACTGCTAATAACCATCGTTGCATCCAACTAAGAGCTTGTTTTATTGACAACATCTATTAGGAGTAAGGATTAAAATAACGGTCAGCTCGCATGGCCGGCGATATATAACGGTTACTGTGATATATAGCGATGTGAATTTTTTTAATAGTAAAAAAACTAAAATTTTGTGTAGCTATCAATCTTATGTTTTTTTAATTATTTGAAATCATTTTAGGGTAGAGACAACTATAATAGAAAATGATATTGAAAAAAATAGGAATGATAGTGTTATAAATTGAAATTGCTTTGCTCCATTAGGTTTTAGACCGTGGAACCGCTATTTTCAAAATAGCGTAGCGATAGCAACCGCTATGGTCGATAATGAGGTCATTACGCTAAGCAACGGTTGTGATTTCAAACCATGGTTAGGAGATGGGGACTCCCACTGTCAGAAATTTCTAACCAAAATACAGCTGTTATTGTTTGAGAATTATGATTTTCCTTTTCTAATTTGAATCAAATTTACCTTTTAAAACTTTTGGGCTTTTAAAGATCAAAGATGTTAAATGGGCTCATAAAAAATCCAACCAAACACACCCTTTGGTCTTGCCAAAATGTCACTATTAGCTAGTAGAATTCTTGGAAGGATTTTTGAATTGGAATTCTGCAAATGCTCCAAAAAAAGATTATTCTCAAATGCTTAGTAGGGGCATTTTGATGCTTGAATTCAGATAACTAGAGTGGAGAATTAGGTAAAAACTTAAGTAGCATTGGAGAACTTAAGTAGCATTGGAGTCATTAGTTGCACGAATTAAAATGTTTATGAATTATTTTTCTATTTTAAAATAAAAATAAAAATAATAACTAATATAAAGAACCCATGCCAAACTATATCCAATCCTCTAGATAAAATACTTAAAATATTATTTATTTGTTATATATAGATGGGAGAGACGTCCTTCTAAATGAGAACTTGTCATAGAGGCAAAATCTAAGAACTTGGAGTGGATAATTTTGATAAGTGTATTTGCAAAGAAAGTGTTAATTTAATGTTAACAATTTATTTGTCCCTTATTTTTTTAAAAATGAAACAGCTAGCTTAGCCTGTTTTTTCATCTTTATCTTAATGATCTCCATACACATGGTTTGCAGGAGGAATTTACTTGTGCCGTCAGGCATAAAAATGTCTGGTGAAATAGTGTGTAAATGTTCTTTGAATTGATGTCTTTATACTTATGTTCCCTTTCATTGTGCTTTTGACCAAACAACTATAAAAGTCTCCCAAACTACTGTTGTTATGGATAACCAAACCACCAAATATCCTTTTTATACTATGAGATCAATGGCCCACTACATGCCACTTCTTTTACATGGAGGCCATGTAGCTAGTGTCTTAAAATTGAGGGGGTTTAGCGGAAAAAATTACACCTTAAAAGATAAAAATAAAAAAATAAAAAAAATAAAAAAGACAGCAGAGTGCTTGAGATTTTTAGTTTGACCAATTACCTCTAACTCATTATATCACGTGTTCCCTAATTTCTTCTTCTTCTCTTCAATAAAATTAATTATTATTTTTTTGGTATCCCCGCTTGGAGGGGGCTGGGCCCCTAGCACTCTGGTGAGGGACCCCTCAGAGGAGGGGAGTAAACCTCACGCGAGGTCCCCTCATTCAACAATCAATGAAGAGAAGTAAACCTTTGGTGAGATTCCCTCATTCAACAATCAATGAAATTGATTGTTGAATTATAGAGAATAAGCATTTAATCTTCACATCTTCTTGCCAATCCAGCTGCTTCCCATATAAACACAATCCAAATAGAAAAAAGAAATGTAAAAATCCCTTCTTTTTTTTTTTTTTTTTGGATTTGCAGTTTCTTGGAGGGGATCTGAATGCAGAGTGCTTCAAGCAAGAAAATGCTTTGAATATTGTTTTTGGTTTTTTTTAATTCTAACTGCAGAAAGCATGAGATTTGTAGAACCTTTCTTAAGCAAAGCTGTGAGATTACACAATATGTCAGTTCTTCAAATGGGAGGAGTAAATTCCTTTCCATAATGCCATCAACAGAACCCAATTTTCGCTGTCCGACAACAGCTTAAAAAACCAAAGAAAACCCAACCACTCACTATCCACATTAGTCATCTTGCCCTGAAGCTATAAGCTCCATTTGCAATATAGAACTCAATTCTGCTTGGAATAACAAGCTCTAACACTCTGTCTTCCATCCAAATTCGCAATCAAACAAACCCTCAAACTCGCAATATCATGAGTTAGGGGTGGTTTGGTTAATAAAAAATCTCAGATATTTTCGTCTGCTTTTGAGAATTTTGTCAGTTTTAGTGGAAAACAAGTCTAAGTGTTTTTTTTTAAACCCCTAAAATTAAACATTGTGATATTTGGACCACCCTTAATCTTTGTTAAATTTATGTCTTTTAGAACTTGACCACTGTATCCTCCTAGATTACAGAAAAGAGAGAAAAAAGGAAAAAAAAAAAAAAAACACTTAGCTGGGCCCTGTGTTTATATCAATGGATCAATTCTAGATCTGGATCCTGAGAATCAACTAAGGGTGCAACTAGGTTGGGCTCATCCGAGCACAGGCCCAGCCAAACCCCAACTCATCCAAGTAATTGAACAATAAAATTTTCTCCCGGGCCCTTAAAACCTCTCTCACGAGTTTCCATCTTTATCACAATTTTCTTATTATCATTTACATTTACCATTGGGGTTTTTACCCGAAAAAACACTTTATGTGGTTAGTTTACCGATCAGGGAATATTAGCCAAACATGCACCTAACATGGAATCCGTACAGGATTCCCAATTTTTTTTTTTTTTACAATTCTTTTGGTCGTTGAATTCAACCATCAGTTTAAGCGCTGGAGGTCGAATTTGACCATGAGATGTAAACTTCGTACCCCTCTGCTAAAAACAATACGTCTCGATCAACCTTCAGTTTCAGCGTTTAAGGTCGAATTCGACCGGATGGTATAAACAGTAGTCCAACGGCTCAAAATAATACATCTCATTCGACCTATATGCCTAAAGACAAAGATTGCGTTCGACATTAACTTGTCCACTTAATCCTCTTCAAAACCCACTTTTCCATAAAAGTAACCGTTCTTCTACCTTCAACCCGTCGACCTTGACCGCTAGGTTTTCCTCCATCTCTCATCCCAAGCGCTGGACTATTTCCTTTCCACCCTCTATGGCCCCCTCCAAGTCAATCATTCGTAAGAAAGGTATGTTTTGCCATGGTCCCTCATGCATATGTCTGTTTTTTCTTTTCTTTTTTTGTAATCTTCTACTTTATGTCGCTTGTGTAGTTGTCGCTCATGTGTTTGGCACCCTCTTTGCGATATCACCTCTACTCCTTCTTGTCACTCGAAAGTTGAGTGTTAAACGTATTTAGGTTTCGAATGGCATACCTGGCCGTTGCAGATAGTTCAGTGGCCATTTCTGCCCTAAATAATCGAGTTACCCGTGTACATGGCCAAGGTGATAACTCTGTGATCACCACATTTACAGAAAAGGCCATGGCGATGATTTTTGCAGGGGCAAGTCATTTCCATTTGAATTTTAATTTCACATTTCAATGGCTTGAATGAATGTGTTGGATTTTGGGTTTTAATTTCACATTTTAGGAATTCAATGTTTGAGTATTTATCAGTTTAGTTGTTATTTTCAACATGAAATATTTAGCATCAAATTGTTTCCTTTCTTATTTTAGTCTGAGGATAATTTTAGTCTGAGATCTGCAAGAGGCAATTCATCACCGAAGTAAGTGGCATCACTTTCGTTGGGCTTTTATGGACATTGTTTTTAAAAAAAAATGGCCATCAAACCACTGCAATAAATAGTTCAGTACAGCCCATTCATAGGTAAAAAAAATTCCAGTAGTGAGCCAAAATTATGTAAATAGTAAACAATAAGAAAGTAAAATTAAATGAAAAAATACTAAAGGTCAAAACTTTCAGTTCATACCAATCTGGCAATTGGTTTGGAATAGTTTTTACATTCTGACTTTGTGCTGAACGGTTATGAAATGGTGGATATTTTATGTTAGAGGGCTGGAAAAGCCTTGGTTATAGCGATGGACCCATGTGTGACTATCCAGTCTTGTCTGGTATAAAATATTGATTATGGGTAAAGGAACAATCAGAGCCCAAGCATAATACTGCGGTTTTTACTTCTTGATGCAATCATTTCAAAACACTATTATTTTATTAATTTTCTCTAAATTCTTCCCTAGAGCACCATCATTTTCACCAAAATTTCATCAGTTCCTGTTGTTGGAGTTATTTTTTTCCCCATCGTATTGTTGCCCGTCAAATAAGGGTTTTAATATTTGAGATCCCCTTTGAACTGGATTCAGAGTTCTGAAAGATATACATTATTAAATTTAAAGTTATATTCTATTGGATCTGTAGGAAGTGTGCTAAATGTTGGCAATTTTACCAAAGATACTTCATGAAGATCTAATTTAAGTGGTTGTGCAGTTTCACAATGCCAACCAATTCTAGTCATAATTTTCCCTTTTTCCTACTTTTTTACTAACTTTGTAGACTGAAGTGCAACCAGGTGAGTGGATAGATAAGAAGCATACTTTTGCCTCTATAAGCATTGGCTTTACTTTGACCGTAAACTTGCAGAATAGGATATTTATATGGGTGGGGTGCACTTGGCTTGTGATTGGTATGGCGGCACCCCAACATAAAGGATTCATTCTTTGATAATTTTCTGTTTGCAACTTATTTATTATATCTATTTTGTTAGAGTTGTTATTGTCATGTTTACAATGATTTTGATATGGTATTCTAATCAAACTGCTGTCAAGAACCCCTGCCATTCATTATAATTTTTTATGTGACAAAATACCAATTCGTAGATGTCCGAAGCCACAAGCAGCAAGGCTAACGAAGGTGTACCCGCAACGCTACTCTACAATTAGGAAACCCACATCTCATCAGCGATACGATGTGGACTGGTAAGTTGTTAAAAAAGATTACATTCTAATTTTTCAAATAAAAATTTTGCGTTACATTCTAAGTTGTCAATTTATTTCTTATGGTCTTTTGTATAACATTTCCACAGGAGCTTGGTTCGTCTAGATGCATACCAACTAATCTAGACTATGGGTTGTGGGACCTAAACAATAGGCAGCAGGAATATATTAGGCAGGCCGGATTACACCGATTGACAGAGATGATGTGGATGCGAATCGACCATGCCTTGATTACCGATTTGGCGGAGTGCTGGCGCATAGTGACAAACACGTTTCACCTCCTTATCGGCGAGGTTATAGCGACTCTGGAGGACGTGGCCTACATTTATGGTCTACCAATAAATGGGCCCCACTGTCACCGGTAGAACATTCCCTAATTCAAATGTTGCTGATATTTGCGAAGAGTTGCTAGGGAAAAGATTTGTGCAAGGAGTTGACTTTAATGGCATATCCATTAAATTCACATGGTTAGACCAGCACTTCAGGCCTACTGGAGATGGAAAAAATAAGAAGAAGAACAAGAAGAAACTATCATCTGATGAGGAGGTCGCTGTCACAAAGGCGTATCTATTCTTCTTGGTGTTCGGGCAGATACTGGCCAATGCGTCCGAATCAAGGAGGCCTGCTTATCTATTAGAGTTATTTTGGGAGTTCAAACAGTATGCATGGGCTCCCGCTTGTCTGGGTAATCTTTACAGGATGTTGACGAAGGAAGTGCTGTGGGCCGGTATAAAAAATACCAAGGGTGGTGAGGCGGCCATACGTGCGGGTCTAGACCCGACAGATGAGAGTGATGCTTTTGAACATACGTTCAAGACTATGTTAGGACCACTTCAACTGCTCCAGGTATTGTACTATAGGTTTCTTTCAGCCTTTTGTATGTTCAATATTTTATGTATTTTCCCATAGTTCTAACTAAAAAATCATTGGGATGATGCTTTATAGGTATGGGCGTATTCTAGGATGGCCATTGGTCGATCGATTAAGCCATTGCGATATAGTAACAAAGACGTTTAGTTCCCTTTGATGTCACATGGCGGAATAGGCTGGAGGGAATAAACCACTTGACAAAGTTGAGGCGTGTTCGCAAACAGCTTAACAATCTCACGTCGAATGAGGTGAGCACATTCACACCCACTACACCCGCTTCATTTTGCCATTTATATGATGTAACTTTTTTTTTACAGTTCCTACAACAATCATTGCAGCTTAACACGATTAATGCTTCATGAAGTTTGAATGGCAGCCATACAAGAAACTTGGGAAGGCATTCTTGAGATCTGTTCCAAAGGCCGATTGAGAACTATTCACGTCCTCTGCGCCCCTGATCTTCTATTGGTTGCTAGAGCGACACAATATCGGAAGAGTGATGAAACAATTCGGTCTACAATAGGTTGTCCCCCCACCTTTTGTCCTTTCGTTCCCAAAGGTCGAAAGAAAAAAAAGAGTGATTGTTGACTACGGCACAAAAAAAAAAGGTGGAGATAAATATGCGGGAGGACAGGTGACAGTATATTATAAGGGCAAAGAAGTCATCTAGTGGGCCACACTCTGATGAATACAAGGCGTGGTATTCTCTGAATACCATAATGCAGGTTGGCCGCATTAGGGAGGCCGAAGGCCACCGTCCTACGGATGAAGAACATGCGGAACAACACGAACCGAACAAACCGAGCATCCCACAGAGAAGGGTCAGTTGTCACATCTACCCCCTTGTTTCGTTTTGTTAAACACACTTAGAAAGTTGAGGTTAACATTCTCGCTCGTGCTCATTTGCAGGTGACAAATTTCATTGATCACATTGAGCGGTCATGTGACCGAGCGCTTAGAAAACAAAGTTCTGATTTAGAGAAGTTTATCTCCTCATTGAAAGGCAAGTTGAAGAGCTTCACCGCTGTCTTTGGGACTACATTCGATTAGTACGTTGAGTCTTGCAACAGCTCCCCATCCGAATAGGATCAGCAGTTGGTAAGGACCGTCAACATCTATTAACATCTTCATTACATACGATTTCATTTGACTTTCAATGTTACTCGACTTCTCGCAGGTTGTTACTCCAAAGAAAGTGTATGTGAAGAGACCTGCCTCGAAAAGTCCAATTAAGAAAAAGAAGAGAGGAAAGATGGAACCAAACGAAGCTAATCCTACAAAGCTATCTATCCCTGTTGACGAAGAATCATAGGACAAGCGAAGAGGGCCCGTGCACGTGGAATTCGACGTAAAGCCTACGTATCAATCCAAGGAACCAAGCATGCATGGATATGTTAAAGGCCAGCACATCCCGGTTGATGATGACCCGCACCTTGTTCCGCTAGAAGAACTATTCTCAACTTCTCCGTGCCCTGATCTTTACTCGACTCCAGCCCCTATCGTACCACTTGCGATGGTTGTAGCACCTTCACCTGCTACAGTTGAATCATTAGTGTGGAGGCTAAAACACTTGCCAAGGAATAGGAGAGTGCCGGAAAGGTTGTTGGACTTCAAGCATGGATTACCTCAATCTGAATATGTTCTAACAAAGCAAGATAAGGAGATACTTGAGGGCTTTCACATATACTACACTACAACGTATCAACCACCAATCGTGTTCTCAGCCTAGAGTTTGCAATTACTGAATTCTAACCCAAAAAATCTATATTCTGCAGGAAGGACGAGTTTGGTGTTATTTGTTCATTGGTTGACTGTGACACTCTTAATGCTTTGTTGGAACCAGATACACTGTTAAACACTAACGTCATCTACTACTACTTTGAATGCTTGAGGAACGCTTGCGGTGAGGCCCATCTAGCAGACCCAAGCCTTTGCATAAGTCTTTTGAAAGCATTTAACTGCTGCTCTCCTCATTGAAAATGAAACAACTAATGCAAGTTACATTTGACTTTTCAGAGCTTTTAGCAGAAGAAGCACAAGGCTAGTGATGATTGCGCATTTGGGGTCAACGGATCACGAGTGTGGGATGCGAAGGAATGTAAGATGCGCTTATACATTTTACACCAGCATAATCATTTCACCTTGCTTGTTGGGTACACGGATGAGAACCGATGGGAGTTCTACAATAGCTCTGAAAGTGATAAATATGGATTAGTTGTTTACGAAGGTTTTGTGAGTGTCCATTCAATTCTTGTTGATTTTTTTACCTTTCATTTAAATGAACTGACCCACTTAATCATCTTCTCTATAGAAACTATGGCTAACCAAATGGTTTTATGAGTACAGGTGGACGGAGCCATGGGTGTGGTCGATGGAGGTGATGGTGGACATTCCTCGTCAACAGAATGGAAGCGACTACGCTGTCTTTGCCTTTGCTTTTGCGGAGCATTGTATTTTCCGCCGCCTAGTGCGGCTCACCAAAGCTGAGATGCCATATTTCCACCGTCGAATTTTGATCGAGAATTCAAGCGAAGCTGGGAATTAAATGGAAATAGACTGAATCTCCCTGACCTTTGGTGACAATGCAGTTGTTGTGAAACTTATATTGACATTGGAGATGGTATGATGTAAATCTATAACTTTGGAATGGTTGTATTTACAGGAAAGCAATAGAAATTTGTTAGTCTGTAAAGTTATTGAATTGGAATTTTATTAACATTTGAATGTTAATGGATTAATATTGTTTTTGAATGGTTGGAATGGCTGTATGCTGATCAACAGCTTTCTTATCATGGAAGTTGTTTTTTTACTGATTTAATCCCAGCGTCGAATTCGACCTAGAAAATACAAAGGAAAGGTCGCATTAGACGTTGGGCAAGAAGTTCAATTTAATTTTACAACCCCCAGCGTCGAATTCGACCTCGATTCATTCGATTTGTGGTCGAATTTGACCTATAATACACAAGGAAAGGTCGCATTCGATGCAGGAATCAGTTACAATTTTACAACTTTCCTACCAGTACCTAGTTTTTATGTATATTTTCCATCAAATTCGACCTTCGATAGTTGCCCTAGAAGTCGACTTCGACATAGGAATCGGTTACAATTTTACAACTTTCCTCCCAGTAGGTAGTTTACATGTATAGACATACGTCGAATTCGACATTTGGTAGTTGCCCTAGAAGTCGAATTCGACGCATGAATCAGTTACAATTTTACAACTTTCCTCCCAGTGGGTAGTTTACCTATACAATTTCTATCGAATTCAACCTTCGGTAGCATCGCTAGAAGTCGAATTCGACTCAGGTATTTTAATCGCCCATAGCTAATTTTTACTCTCAATGTCGAATTTGACCGAACTTCGTAAGAATTTGTGTCAAATTCGACGCAGGTGACAATTAATATTTTACAAACTTCATCCCAGTGGCTGAAAGACACAAAAAGTCATGTACAATTTCAGTTGAATGCGACCTTCTGTAGTTACTTAAAAAGGTCAAATTCGACGGATGAATCAATTACAATTTTACAACTGTACTACCCGTAGCTGAACTCATGTACAATTTCTGCCGAATTTGATGCTGGGAGCAAATCAGTAAAAAAAGAACCATTTCTTTACTCAACCATTTCAAATGACAAACATTCATGGATTACATTAAAAAAAATATGAGAATTACATCCATTCATGGAGAATTACATTAACAAAAATAAATAAATAAATGAGAATTACATCCATTCATGTAAAATGACATTAACAAAAAACATCCAAATTACATCGATTTTCGTCTAATTACATTCTAATTTTGAGCCGGTGGGTTTTTGCAGCTCCCATTGTTGTGTCCACGTTCTCTACAGTTGGAGCAAGTGACCACTCTGCGCTGTAGGTTCCTATCCTCCACACGGATTCTATTTTTCTTAGGCCTTCCCGGCTGCTGTTGGCCAACGGAGGAAGTACCTTCTCAATTGATCTTTACTCCCACTGCTTCATATCACGCTTTGCATGGATTAAATCATCATATGTCCTTTGATACATGCTCCTTCTGTACCAATGCTCACAAAAATCATACGCATTTACAATCCGCACCTTCATTGAAGCCAAAGCATGACAACATGGCAAGCCGATGACTTCCCACTTGTGACATGTGCATGACTTCTTTTCAAGATCAACGACATCCACGTACTCAGCTGACTGAACCTGGAACTCAACCAAACCGGCGACACGAACATGGACCCTATGTGCTTCTTCCATTTCATTGTTGCGGTACTTCTCTGCATATGGAGTAAGATGTGTCGTTATGTTTTGTGTTTGAATACGACGCTTTTGGTAGAACTCCATCAATTTTGCACGGATTTTTTCGACTTGTTTTGTGATTGGGTGAACCCTTGTGTCCTTTAGAAGACTATTGGTGCACTCTGCAGCGTTACTCGTTAGCATGTATTACCTCTGTCCATAGACATACGCCATAGCTTAGTACTGACGCCCAATCGCCCTAATGTATTGAAAACCATGTTTGTATACGGAACATATTTCGTTCATGTAAACATCGTACTCGTTTGGACTATATGCCTAGGCAGTTTTCCAAAACGTCTTGACAATACCACGATCGTTGAAAGATACTTTGATATTCTCAGCTATGTGATGACAGCAAAAACAGTGACAAGCGCTTGGGAGCATGGATTTCAATGCAGGAATGAGACCCTTTTGACGGTCAGACACAATTGTCAAGTTCTTTTGCTCGCCCAATGCTATCGATAAGTTCAATAGGAACCACTCCCAACTATCGCGACGTTCTGCCTCGGCAAAGGCGAATGCTATTGGAAACAACTGATGATTCGCATCTTGTGTGACAGTGAATAGCAGTACTCCAGAATATTTTCCGCGAAGGTGTGAACCATCCACTGCTATCAAAGGCCTTAAAGAAGTTTGAAATGAATGTATGCAAGGCTCAAAGGCCCAGAAGAACCGCCTAAATCGGCCATCCGAGATGAGGTCAATGTTTGTCACTGTGCCATGATTGGTCCTTTGTAGCTCAAAACAATAAAGTGGTAATATCTGGAATGACTCCTCATATGACCCTCGAATTTTGCTCAATGCCATCTCTCTTGCCATATGTGCTTTCCTGTATGTGATTTTAGTTCCAAACTCCGTTTCATATTCGTTGATTATATCTTTTGGTCTAAAATCATTATTGCAACGGATCTTCCCTTCAACGAACTCAGCTATTAACTATGCTGATGCTTGCCTGTGAGTTATTCCCACCATTGGTTTGGAGCAAGAATGGTTCGGATTGTACTTCCGAACATTGAATTGTGGTCCAGAATCCACTATAGAGTCCTGTATTCGCCAAGAACAGTTATCATCTTTGCAACATGCAGTGACCATCTTCATGTTCGTCTTTATGTGCTTCAACGTGAAATTATTGTAAATTGCATGCTTGGCTATGCCTTTTCGGAACGCTTCGCAGTCGGGAAACTCACGACCCGACCACATCTCCCTAATAGAACTGTCTACTCCTTCAGCTATGACAGCTTCAGGGACCATCGTGTCCACAAACGTGTTGTCCTGCATACTATGTGATCCATCTAAACCCGTACTTCCAGATCCGTTGCACCCTTCTAATTGAGACATTTCCATGGTACCTCGCTCCATAGGCCTAATCTTGTGGCGAGGACATGCAGATGTGGGAGTCGACTCGGATGTAGTGTTCACCCCCACATCATCCAACTTCTCAAGTATAGGTTGGGCCTCAACTGTTACACCATTGAATGCCACCTCATTAGACAAGGGTTGGGCCACCACATTCGTCACAACATTCATGAGAGATGAGAAGTTCACATCAACATCCTCTCTTAAGTTGATGGTAGGGTAGTCTTTGGTGGGAGACTTAAATGTTGACCCTTTTACTTTAGACTCGATATTCTTAATAATCTTATTAGTGGGATGACTAGTGCCCGTGCAATCAAACCTACACAAAAAAAAAAAGCACCATTATATTGTGTAGATATCTTGAATGCAATAACATTAATTACAAATAAGTATAAGACAAACTATGTATTAACAACAACCACCAACCTTTCTTGATATAGGTGTACGGTGCCATCTTCTTGGCCTATTCTACATGTTACAGATATTAATATCCTGGAAGAATCGGACTTTGAGGTTTGGAAAAGTCCATTGATATCACCGTCATCATCAATGTTTATCATTGAAAAGAAGCTTCCATTGTGCAGTAGATACTTTATAATAAGCTCTTCGGCTAATACATCCTAGTTCGAGGCTTCAAGTGCCATGTTTTTCAGTTCACCGAAAGTTATGGTACTTGACAGATACCTCAACTTCTGTCTGCCCCCCTTATATTGGGGTTGACTTAGATCAAATTCAAAGGTCCCATCGTAATGAAAAATAGCTAATTGTTGGACATCTGACATGCTCTTGCAAAATGAATGATGGCTTAAATTAGTAGAAAATGTGAGGTCCATCTTACAAGTTCATACTAAAATTTTGTGAGTTAGATATTATACTGCCAATTCATGGTAAATGAGGTGAAAAGTTATGTAAAAAAAAAAAAAAAAAGTGTTTAGAGCTTATTTAGTTTCCATCGTTTTTTGACTTCTATGTATGACATGCAAATGCATAAAATAACAATAAACTAGTGCTTGAATTTGCATGGAAACTAAAAGAAACTGTTGACACCACAGATTTGGGTGAAAAGCAACCTTTAAATCCTACAGGGAATATGCCCAAAATAGCAAATAAATTCATTTAAAATACATGAGAAGTTCAGCCCTGCTAATATTCTTACTCATTCATTACATATCTACCTTAGATAAGAGGGAAGATGCCCAAGGGAGGTGGAAGCAGACATGGTATGCATTTAACACACTTTCCATCTTCTAGAACACGATTCGTAAGGGTAGGGCACGAATGGAAGATGGGATTCGATATATAATGTAGTCGATCTCAAGGTCGAATTCGACCTCCAGCACTTAAACTGAAGGTCAAATTCGACAACAAAAAAAAAAAAATGGTAAAAAAAAAAAATTGGGAATCTTGTACGAATTCCCTGTTAAGTGCATGTGTGGCTAATGTTCTCTGTTCGGTGTCCTAACCACATAAAGTATTTTTTCCGATAAAAACCCCTTTACTAATTTAACTAAATAATAAATATAGAGAATCAAAGAAACAATAAAATGCGAAAAATCATGATGTTGTACTGAATAATAGATATAGTATTTCAAGCATGAACATTTTTTTATAAATTAACTCACTTCTGGTATTGACATGGTAAAGGATAAAGACACCACGTCTTGTGATGAGCATGTTATGGGTTCAAAAGACCCAAGATTGAGATACCATTCAAACGTTTGATTTTTCAAATTATTCATACCTTTTAGGATCTGTAAACTTATTGGGTTTATCCCTCCTTTGTAACTTATATATATATATCAACTCTCTAAAAGATACAGAAAAGAGAGGAACAATTATTTATAAAGATTATATGGTATCAAAGCCTTTATTGACTCACGTCAGGATCCACCCACCCATTTTTCTTATTGTGACTGGTATATGTGCTTGCCATCTGTGCTAGACAAGCAACTAGCACGTTGAAGTTCTGTTACAGAAAGTTTGTCTGTGACATTTGTCTCTCATTTTCGTTTCTGCTACAGCAACCATCTGTCGTTATACTCATAATCGTTGATTTAGGTACATATGCTATTTATGCTACTTTTTCTCTATCATTTGTCATATTGAATTTATCAAATCCGGTGTCCATGCACCTTGATTGCCATAATTATTTGTTGTGGCGATCTCAGTTTGAACCATTACTTCTTAGCCATGATTTAATAGGCTTCGTTGATGGCTCAAATACCTGTCCGGAAAAATACCAACGTGACAAATCAAAAGGAGACATCTGTGGTAGCCACTGCCTTTCTAGAATGGAATCGGCAAGACCAAAATTTGCTAAGTTAAATATGTGCCACCCTTTCCGAGCACGCACTGTCTCAAGTAGTTGGCCTGCACACTTATTGTGCTGTTTGGAATGCCATTGAATAGTGCTTCACATCTCTTTCTTGTGCCCACACCATTGAGTTAAAGCATCAATTACAAAATCTCCAAAAGGGTAATCTTTCTATAACAGATTACTTATTAAAACATAAAACAATTGTTGATGAACTTTGTGTTGTTGGCTACTTTTTGGATGAGTCTGATCAAGTGACTGACATTCTAGATGGGCTCCCTGAAGAGTACAACCATGTTGTCATGAATGTGGCTGCCGCAAATCAATCTGACCATGTCTCTGTTGCTTATGTTCATGGGCTACTACTAAATATGGAAATGCGACTTCCCCGTCATCGCTTGTCCTCCGCCTCACCCTCTGACCAAACCACCACTGCACTCTTCGCACTTAAAACTGGACAAGCAAATAATTCCAATCATGGTGGGGGCTGTCAAGGGCGTGGACGCGGACGTGGTGGGGGGCGTGGTTCACCCTACTTCAATTCGCCTCATGGGTCGCACAAAAATAATAATGCAACTAGTCAGAATTCTACTCATGGACCTGCACGTATACCGTGCCAAATTTGCAATCGGACCAACCACTCTGCCTTGGACTGTTACCACCGCATGGACTATGCATTTCAAGGGCATCATCTGCCTAACAAGCTCACTGCTATGGCTGCCTCGAATTGGTTTTGCGAAAATCAAACCTGGTACACTGATACTGGTGCCACTGACCACATCACATCAGATATTAGCAATTTCTCTCTCCGCTCGAACTATCATGGACCTGAAAAAATGTCCATTGGCAATGGTGCAAGTTTGCAGTTTGCTCACGTTGGGTCAAATTCCATTACCACACCCTCTGCCCATTTTCAACTTAAGAACATGCTATGTGTCCCTAATATTTCCACTAATCTTATTTCTGTGCATCGCTTTGCAAATGATAACAATTGCATGTTTATCTTTGATTTTGCTGGTTTTTGCATTAAGGACAAAGTGCTACGGGAAATATGCTTTTCCGTGGGCAGAGTGAAAACGGTCTCTATCCATTTTCAATCTGTAAGCTTCACAACTAGTCTAATAAAGCTTGTCCTGCTACTTTTGCTGGTGAATGCTTCACTACTTCTATATGGCATTCTTGGCTAAGACATCTAGCTTCCATTGTCTTTCAACATCTTGTGTCTGCAATTCAATTACCTATTGATGGCTCTCCCAAAAATCTCTCCGTTTGTTTTTACCCATGTCAGATGGGTAAAAACAAAAAAATTCCTTTTTCAGTTTCTTCTTCTGTTTCAGCAAACCTTTTAGATTTAATCCATTATGATCTTTGGGGATCCTCCCCAAAACTATCAATAAGTGGGTACAATTATTATATTTCTTTCATTGATGATTGTACCAAATATGTGTGGTTTTATCCTTTATCAAAAAAATCACAGGCATTTGCCACCTTTTTGAAATTTAAAACCGATGTTGAAAATATGTTTTCTTCCAAAATTAAGGCTTTCCAATCCGATGGATGTAGTGAGTTCATGAGTACCCGTTTTCAAACATTTTTGACATCCCATGGAATTGCACATCGTATCTCTTGTCCTCACAATCCCAAACAGAATGGAGTCATTGAGTAAAAACATCGCCACATTGTAGAAATGGGTCTCACATTGTTGGCAACTTCGAACATGCCTCTTCGCTTTTGGGTAGAGGCATTTAACGCAACTGTCTTTTTTTTTTTTTTTATAAATAGATTGCCAATTAAAATTTTGAAGAACAAATCACCATGGAAATGTTTGTTTCATCGAGCTCCTGATTATCGTTTCCTTCGCTCTTTTGGTTGTCTTTGTTTTCCTTGGTTACAACCGTATAATAAAAACAAGTTAGAATTTCGATCTCTACCTTGCATTTGCCTTGGATACAGCCTCAATCATCACGATTATCGGTGTCTTGATATAGATACAAGTCGCGTTTTCCTCTCGCGACATGTAGTATTCAATGAGAAAATGTTTCATTTTCAAAGTCTACCTTCAAAACACAATTCTACCCCGGAAAGCACGAACGTCATGCTACTATTGCGACAAAAACTAGTAGCTACTTCCCTACCCAATGGCCATTTTCTAGCTACATTACCCAATGTTAGTGTTCCCACTGCCACATTAAACACCTCACTGCCATCTGCCACATTGCAAAGTAATTCCCATCATTCTGCTAGTACCCAGCCGACAGCCCCATTGCAGCCCAGTGCCTTGGCGATTGCCACCTTGCAAGCCTGTGCACGGTCTAATGTAGTGTCATCCTGTGGCATGCCATCACATGAAAATGATGAGCAACATCAAATGCAACAATCATATTCACTTCGTATGCCAATTGCCTCTAATACTCTCAGTTCCAGTGTAGATTACAGGGCTAGAATCGCTACACATCATTGATCCCGTACCAATCCAAAATGCTGGCTCCACTACCAACCAAAATGCTGGACCAACTACCGAAAGCACTATTGGACCCGTTACTGATGTCCATACTAATGCTGGCCTAGCACCGATTGCTGCATCTGTCTTTGAGGTATTGTATGCTCCTACAACACCATTTGTGCCCGTACATCACATGGTTGCATGCAATAAAGATGGCACACGCAGACAAAGGGTGTTTTCAGGAACTCGTCATCCAATTCATGCCCTGACTGCCATAACTTCTTGAAGGGTTTTTGCAAGGGCTACTAGAATGGATATACTAGTTCTAAATTAACCAATCAACATGCAGCGGAAAAAACCAATCAGAATATAGAACTAGCTATCTACCAATCATACACCACAAGAAGGCAGACACAATTTTTAGCGTGAAAACCCTATCTGGGGAGAAAAACCACGAACCGGAAATCGAGAATTCACGAACGATTACAAAATATACTCACAAGCTCCTTTACCTCAGTCTGTACTTCGACCTAAGGACTGTAGTTGTTCTTATAAAAAATCTACTGACACGACATCCACCGTGCCCCGTTCTCCTTACTTGATCTCCTCGCACCTTGCCAGTCAAGATGAACTATCTTCTACGAGAAGCAGAAGCATTAACAATCTTTTAGAGCAGCACTTCAGAACGATCTCTCAATGACTCTAGAGAATAATCTCTCTTTAAGATATCTTTGACTCAGATTAATAAGAGGTGGTGTTTCTAATCTTCAATATGCACACACACACACACTTTAGGGTTGAGAGCAACACCCTATTTATAGCCCTAAATTCGTGCCTTAAATTCAGTGCACAAGTAGGACTCAAATTGGGAAGACAAGTCTCAAAAGGAAACAATTCCAATTTAGAAAAGAAGACTTTCCCATTTTTGCGCCGCCTGTGCATTCGATCGATCGGACAACCCATTTAACCGGGGCGCATTTACTGTCCGATCGATTGGACAGAGGCTTTGATCGATCGGGCCTGATGGATTTCACTTGGTCTTCCTTTTTTTCTTCTATTCTTCGCTTCAGCACTACCGACGATCCAACCGCAGTCCATTCTAAAAAAAAATAGAAAATACAACTCAATGGACCCAGAGTTTTGTCCAACCCATGAATTCGCCAACAAAAATACTAACACTTCTGCACTTGAGCCCACTTGCTTTAGTGTTGCTATCAAGAGTCCGAAATGGCGAGCCACCATGGCTCTTGAATTTGATGTCCTTCAACATAATGGGACTTGAACTTTAGTTCCACCACACCCAAGTATGAATATTGTTGGATGTAAATGGGCACATAGATTAAAGCATAGATTGATGGATCAATTGAACGCTACAAAGTTCGGTTAGTAGTAAAAGGGTTTCATCAATAGGCAGGAGTTGATTTTACAGATACATTTAGCCTTGTAGCTAAGCCAATCACAATTCGCATTATTCTAACTCTTGCAGTTTGGTTTAATTGGCCACTTAGACAACTCGATGTGAATAATGCATTTCTTAATGGCAAATTTAAGGAAGAGGTCTACATGCATCAACCACAAGGGTTTGTGGACCCTGAGCATCCTCATTATGTTTGTCGACTGCACAAGTCATTATATGGACTCAAATAGGCTCCATGGGCCTGGTTCAAAAGGTTCACAACATCTTTGAGTTCTCTTGGATTTCAAGCATCTTAGGCAGACCCATTATTATTTGCATGTCATTACTCAAATTCTTTTATCATCTTGCTACTTTATGTAGAGATGTTATTCTCACAGAGAGTAACTCCATCACACTACATTCTTTAATTACTCAATTAGCCTTTGCCTTTGCGATGAAGGATCTTGGTCCATTAAATTATTTTTTGGGTCTTGAGGTGTGTCGGTCCACTGGCTTTTTGTTTCTATCCCATACAAAGCATGCTATAGACTTAATAAAAAAAAATTCAAAATGGATGGCGCTATGCCATACTCTTCTCTGGTGATCATTGGAAGCAAATTAAGTATTCTTGATGGAGATCCTCTTCCCGATCCATCTGAATATCACAGTGCAGTTGGTGCTCTCCAATATCTCACTTGGACAAGACCTGCTATTGCATTTGTGGTAAATCAAGTTTGTCAATTTATGCACACTACAACAACTGATCATTGGACAACAGTAAAGAGAATTTTTAGATACATTAAGGGGACTATCAACCATGGGCTGCTATTCACCAAAAATTCTAGTTTGGCAATAACTTGTTTCTCTGATGTCAATTGGGCTAGCAATCCCGATGATCGAAGGTTTACATCAGGCCAATGTAAATTTCTTGGAAGCAATCTAATTTCATGGAGTGCTAAGAAACAACACACTGTTGCCAAATCAAGAACTGAATCTCAGTATCGCTCCATGGCACATTGTGCAGCCGAGTTATCATGGATTTTGTACCTTTTGAAGATCTCTATATCCCAATAGCACATACACCAATTATATGGTGTGATAATATTGGTGCCATCTCACTGACTTCCAACCTAGTTTTTCATGCCCGTACGAAGCACATAGAAATTGATTATCATTATATACAGGAAAGAGTGATGCGAAAAGAACTTGTAGTCCGATTTGTCTCTACTATTGATCAATTGGCAAATATTTTCACAAACGGGTTAACTTCCGCTCGGCTTTCTTTACTTAGAGACAAGCTCATCTTTTGCACACGACCCATCAGCTTGAGGGGACATATTGACATGGTAAAGGATAAAGGCACCAAGTCTTGTGATAAGCATGCTATGGGTTCAAAAGACCCAAGATTGAGATACCATTCAAACATTTGATTTTTCAAATTATTCCTACCTTACAGGATCTGTAGACTTATTGGGTTTATCTCTCATTTTGTAACTTAAATATATATATATATATATATGAATACATCAACTCTCTAAAAGATACAGAAAATAGAGTAATAATTGTTTATAAAGATTATACCTTGTGCCGTCAACAATTTAAACTAATTATTCTTTTATATGTTTTCTTTTTCGTCATCTATTATATTATTTGTAATTACCCTTCAACTTTTCCAATTTCTTTGACCCGTTATTCTATGTAATTGAGCCATTATTTCAATATCATGTCTCAGATAATTCGATTGGATTATTTTACTAATTTTTCTTGAAAATTATAATTTTTGAAGTTCAGTTTAAATTGTGTTTCTCTTATTAATTATATGTAAATATTTATTTATAATTTATCTAAATGTTTATAAATACTTCTAATTAAAACTTTAATTATTTTTTATCCAACAAAAGCATGCTGCACTAGTTAGATTAAAAATGCTTAGCTTTAATACAGTACAATGATTGGTAGTTAAAAAGGAAAAAAACCAAGAAGAGGTAAGCAGTTTTATGTAATTGAAATAAAAAGCAGGTGTCTACACGTAAAATCTCTGTAATTTCCTTTCTTCTCCTGAGAAACGATCTTAATTCCAATTTCCAACGGCAGATCTCGCCATCTCCTTCACTTTCTGCTGCACAGCAACCAAACCGCAGAGAACACAGTAAACAACCATAAAAAACCCAAACCCTAGAACCCAAACCCTAAAACCCTAACCCTAGGATAGATCCAAGATGTTCCCTCAATTCGGGGCGACGGCGGAGACCCTGAGCAAGGCGTCAGCGATGGTTTTCCGGATCGGCACCGACGCCCACCTCTACGACGACCCCGATGACGTCAGCATCGGTCCTCTCCTTGAAAGCCGATTCGACTCGGAGAAATCGGAGGCCTTGAAGCGCCTCCTCGCTCTCATCGCTCAGGGCCTCGACGTCTCCAGTTTCTTCCCTCAGGTCCCACTTCAATCCCCTCTCCAATTTCTCTTTTTGAATAGTAATTGAAGAGTTTTCTTTCCGTGGGTTCTTATATGGAATCATCATCATCATCATCATCATCATCCGGGATCCTAATTGATATAACTGTTATGGGTTAATGTTGGATTTCCCTCCTCTGATCTACGGTGACGTTGGGTTGAATAAAAATTGATTTTTTTGAGTGTTGGCGTTAAGACTTGGTCAGAAATAGAGTCAAATGTGCCAATTGAGAAAGGTTTTGGCCATCTCCCATACGTACTTTCTTTGGGTTTTGTACCTAAACCGAAAAAAAATATATGTAGTTTGGATTGGAAGGTTGTATTTTTGTTATTTTATTTGTTTTTATTTTCCAAGTAGGAGTGCTGCTGGTAAGGAGTGATACTTTGAACTTGAAGACCCAGGATCGATCGCAGGGAATGCCTATGATACTTAGGTGCCAACACTACCAAACTATGAGTGGGTTGGGTGTTATTTTGTTTTTGTATAAAACACCCTAGAAGGGATAAGCTGAGTGATATGTAAAGGTTTAAGCATTGGTTGATACACTTGCAAATCGTGTTTTAAAATGATGCTGTGAGATGTATCTCCCTCTGTTTGATATTCTCTCTATGATGTGTTTTTAGAATTTTAGTGTTGCGCGTTCTTTAGAGAAAGTTACTGCTATTATTGGAAAACTAAATAGAACTCTTTAATGGGCCAGCCCACTTTTACTTGATGAAAGCTACTTGCATCCCATACAACCCCAAGCCTATTTATGTCAACAAGACCAAATTAAACTTCATCAAGAATGATATGCACGACATGTAGAAAATATATTTTTCATAGATAATCATCACCTTAACAGTATGTGCATATCACTCACATATTTTAAAATCAGGAGTAAGCTGCTGTCGGCACGACATGACAGCAGCAGAATATCTTTTCTCTGAAAAGATGAATTCTATTTTTAACTGTAAGTGGTTTTTCTTTTCCATTTGGAATAGGTAATGACCAATAATACATCAGCCTTCAGTGTTGGTGGGGAAAAAAGAAAAAAAGAAAAATCAAATGTTGAATAGTATGTTTGCATCTTTCAAAGGAAAAACTGGGATCCATTCATATGCACTTTAAAGTGTACAAAATATATCGTTTTACATTTTACTTATATTATTTGTAATGGGACGATCAAGACTTCAAGGATGGATGAGCGAAAGATTTTCTTTGGAGAGGCATATTTTAAAGAGAATGATGATACATGTAACGAGCAGAACTTAATGAATGAGAATCAGGATTTGTGAAGCAAATTGAAAGTGGGCTTTCTTGGGCATGTTTGTCTATGGGAGTCAAGAAAAAATGAAAAGTGAAGGCAATCCTCATCAAGGTTTTAAAACTCAGACTGGGGGCTCTCGATCACCCTCAAGCAAAGTTGATTCTGTCAAGTTGCATTGGACTTGGCCAAGTTGGACTGAGTTGCACCCTAGAGCCTCTGTCATGTCCCCACTGATAAACAACGGGGTTAAACATGAGATTAGGGGCCAATTAAATTTTTTTGCTGACATAGCAGTCATATGGCCCCAATCATGGTCCACAGGATCGAAGTCTACGGTGAAGTTAGCACATTTGATTGGTTTCCCAATATATACCGCGGAAGCTTCTTATTTGACTGATAGTATAAGAAACTTTTTAGAGTAAACATGTACAATATTGATTAAAGTTTAAAGTTAATACTACAAAAGTGCTAATTACAAATCCATAAATGATAAAAGTTCTATTTTCCAAAATGTGAAGGCCCTCTAGTGCAGGTCATGATGACTCAGTAGATGTCATCGGCACACCACTCGTGGTCATCAGGCCTGAAGTGCCACCTCCTTCTCCTATAGGTAGCCTTGGTACCTATTTACCAAGCAAAACATCATCAGACTACAAGTAGCTGGCAGGTAGATATACATAAACAGCAATAGATATGCAAATATAAAGCAATTAAATAACAATATGAACATTTGAAATACAATAAAAGAAGGATAAAAAGAAACAAAGTCCTACAATGGACTCTAACTATAAAGGCGGTCCACACAAGCTACTACCAAGATATGATATGTTAAGGTACTTCGCGTATTTAACCCGATCTAAAATCATCGGGTGATTAGCCTGCACTGGGTATTAAACCCTGTCCGAAGTCATAGGGTATTATCTCAGTCCAAAATTCATCGGGTGATTAGTCCGGCCATAGTTCTTAGGGTGATAGACCCTGTCCAAATCATAGAGTATCAACTTTGTCCAAATCATATGGATAATCAATCCCAGTCCGAAATAATGGTGTACATCTGTTTCACAATTAATACCGATCTGCGCAGTAGTCCAAAGTCAAAGTAATCAATACAATCCTTTACAAAGGTGCTACCCTCTGTGTTGGAATGAAACAACTTAGTGGTGCCTGACTCAAATATTCGAAAACCACAAAAGAGGTGAAGGACTTAGCTCATCCTGTGTGAACAGGTTTGTAAAGCGAGAGAAAGACTATTGTCCAAAGTTACGTTCAATAAAACCATATTCAATTTCAAACCCAACCGATAATCCTCTCAAAGCCCTAAACCAAGGCTACCAAGTTCCAACACTCAAATTGATAAAACCAACACGATAAGTTCAATAATTAAAAGTAAATTATAATCCAATTTGAAGTCAGGAATAGTCCTCAGAGGTGAGGTTCAAGGGTCCCATATTGGTCCCAAAGTTAAAAGGGGATTTCCATAAATCCCTGCTTTCACGGTCAACCATGAAGCATCCTTGGTTGACCGTGGGCATAGTAGAAAATAAAAATGTTTTGTGTCAGGGTTTTTTTGAGACAGTAGCTCACCTTGTGTTTGCGGTTGACAGCGAGGCCTCTTACGGTCTACCGTGGACACTGGAATTCAAGTTCTGGAATTCTGTTTTGGTACAAAACTTGGGGAATTTCACCCCTGGACCTTTCCACCTGATAACACACATACAATAGGGCCTTGCCCTCTCCATTTATAATTAAATCGCCTCCTAATTCCATCCAATCCATCCCATTCAATACATCATTTAATTCTAGCAGGTATAAATAGTTTAATGGAAATGACCACAAAGATGTTCAAATCAGGAAATCATTGATAGAATCAGTTTCAAAGTATGCATATCGACATATATTCAGTATATTCACTTGCCTTGGTTGATAAAAGCCCAAAATCTGAAACCCTAGCTCCAAAATCCCCAAATCCTAAGAAAAGATCAATTCAACTCAATTAACTGTACAACTTAAGAGAATTTGAGCTAATAAACTACTCTCAAACAATTCTAAGAAGAAAAACCCAATTACCCTAACCCTAATCCAAAGAATTGCTCTCCTAGGAGAAGAGATGATAGAAAATACTAAAGAAATGGGTTGGTGATGATAGTGGGGCCCTTGCGGAGATGATACGGATGATGATCGGTGAAGATGTGGGCTCTTGGAGTCACTTGATGCAAGGGGTGTGGAGAGAATAAAAGAAAATGAGAGAAAGAAAGATGAGTTGCAGGAAGCGATTATAAGGGTCAATTTTTGGGTCAGTTGATATAAAGGTTATATTTTGGAGAATTTGCAAATAAGTCTAATTGAACTTCGGGTCCATTTTTTATGGTCTTCGAGGCGGTTCAAGGCGAGGTATGAGAACAATGTTTATGGAGTTAGGTCATCTACCCAACGGTACCAAAATCTCGAAAAACAGAATTTATGAAAAAACCCTCCAAAGTTTTCGGAAATTGCAAACTACCCCCTACTGTACCCAAATGAACTCGGACCTAGATGAAACTTCGCACACACGATCCTAGCAATAAACCGGACTTGCTTAGCCGCTAAACGAGCTTAATTTACTAACAAGCAATTTACTAAACTAATTACACACTTTCAAGGACCTTACATTGTCAGAAACCTACAATGATGAAAGAAAACCTTAAAAAAAGAAATACATCATTTTATGAAATTAAGGCACATGTGTTTTGGTTATTTAGTGTGAACTTAAATAATGATAAGTGGTTGCATTTGGTTTTCATTTAGTCAGATGAACATTACATCTAACCTATGAATGGTTAGATCTTCTAGAAAATGTGGTTTTGATGTTCCAAAACAAATGCAAAAGGACCTCAAAAGCCTCAAACATCATCTCAAGCTAAGAAAATAGGGAAAAAGTACTAGTTTTGGCCCTTTACCAATAGAACTCTGCCATACTCGATCCTGGGGTGCTGAATTTGAGTTGACTTGGTTGATTTTCAAAACTATGATCACGATCAAATTAGATCTTTCGTAGGAGAGTTTTCATTGGTTGTCTAATCAATTCATAGAGGGTAATTCTCGATGGATTTAGATCCGTCTAGATTCCGTCCTAAGAGATGGTAGTCATTAGGGAATCAACAATGTTCGTTAAGTTGTTTAATTATAATTCCAAATTGATACAGGCCCTTAGCCATTTTAGGGGATTGGTAATATATTTAAGTTCTCACTTAAGATGGTTCGAACATGTCCAATGTAGACTAATAATGGTGTTAGTGAGGAAAAGTTTCTCTATGCAAGCTGATGGTCTCTCCAGGGAAAGGGGTAGGTGAATAGGACATCAGTGGAGGTAGTAAGAATAGATTTGAAGAAGTGTAACCTACTCAAGGATTTGGCCCAGGATGGACTGGAATGGAGAAACAAAATTCATGTAGCTGACCCTAGATAAAGCTTTGATGATTATGATGATGATCAATATTTTTTTAAGTTGTTTCATCATAGAGGGTGATTCTCTTTGGATTTATGTACTTACTGAAGTCCACTCTGATGGTTGGGTGATGTAGTCCCTTAGTCTTTAGAGAATCACCAATATTTGTTAAGTTGTTTCATTATGATTCAAGATTGATATAATCCCTTAGTCATTTTAGGGGATCAACAATATTTGTTAAGTTGTTTCGTCATAATTCCACTGTCCAACCCAACAAACTGCTCTTCTTTCCTGAAATTTTGCTAGTTGCTACCCTTATAATATGTGGTAGTGGTTGTTAGTTGTGACTTGCAGAATAGGCATTATCTTGGAAGTGAAAAACTTGGGTTAAATAGCGGTAGTGCATGGTTTACATCTTTGCAAGGCATTGACCAACTATGTTATGGATCTTTTGGTACTGCAGGTTGTGAAGAATGTGGCATCTCAGTCATTGGAAGTAAAGAAACTCGTTTATTTGTATCTGCTGCATTATGCTGAGAAGTAAGCCATACACTTCGTCACCCTTATTGTTCCAATGTCCAACAATTAGTTGAGGTGTATATATTGGTGTACGTTTCTTATATTGGCTGTAATGGCCCATATTGGTGTGAATTTTTAAGCCTAAAATATATGAAAATAATTTCCAATCATTCCATGATATTGAAGATAGTGGTTTTATTAAGTAATATACGAAAGGAGTACAATCGTTCCATGATATTGAAGATGTTTTTTGTTTCTTTTTTTTTTTTTTCAAAATTATTACCTAATCTACGAGCATGTATCGAACACTCTATGATTCTTAAATGCTGAATTTATCAAGGTGAATCATTCTATCCACTTAGCTTAAAATTATACAGATAAAGTTGCATGAAATGTAATGAATTTCTTCTGCCAATTTAATTCATAAATCCGAAGGACTCTTATGGAAAAAGTATCAAACCCCAAATAGATGGGGTAAGGCTTTGATGATGTGGTTATTTGAAAAAAAGTTAGGGAAATGGACAAACAGATTTTCGATTTTCATTTACATCACCTGCCTAGATTTTTTTTGAAACAAAACACGACGTAAATACGAAAGGATATATATATATATATATGTATGTATGTAGGTAGGTATTTTTATTTTTTATTTTTTTTGTGGGGGTGGGGGTGTGGGCCCTTATATCACTAAATGAAGACATTTTAAAAAAGCACTTTTTATTTGTTTATTCTACTTGTGGCAGTTGTACACAAGGTCGGTGTGGGATTTTCAATCCTTGTTGTCCACAAAGCGGGATTCCCTGAATTAAAGGCAGGGATTGGAAATCCTACACTGCAATTGTGCGAGACTCATGCAGGAGAAAATCCCCCCTAAAAGAAAATTATAAAAAAAGGAAAAGGGACTGCATAAGCATTAAAAAGAATAAAACATTACGCATGGATCTAACTCATCAAATGAATGGAACATATATTTAGGTCTGCCTAATAAAACAGTGCAATTTATTAAGAAAGCACAAGAAAAAGGAATTAATTAAAGTATTTATGAAAAAGATACCAAGTCATTCTCAACTGTGCAACTAATTTTTAGTGCCTGAATGATTTGCCAATGTTATGCAATTCTTTTTTAAATAAAGTAAGTACCGATAGAACTTGCGAGAAATTTTGGATCTTTACCTCCCCAAACAGAATACTTCCATATCCTGGTGCATTTCGGCTTAAACTGTTGATTGGAGCTAAAAATACTTTTACTATATTAAAAAATTGAATGTAGTTTCAAAACTTGTTTTCAATGCAATAAATTAGAGAGGGGGTGCCTAAAAATTTGTTTCTCTTAACTCTTGCCAAAAATGAAAATAACCCCACTTTTTTATATATGTTTCTGGCAATAGTTATTTTATAAAAGGAAATTAGCCATTTCAATGTTTCTTGTGCAAATGTATGTCATTGTCTCCCTATGAGCAGTCTTCATATTGCTTATATGTGGATTAGATTGTGGGGCCCAGTGGCGGAGCCACATAGGGTTAAGGGAGGGCAATTGCCACCCACAACTTCCTCGTTTCCTTTGAAATAGGGGAAGGGAATCTCAAATTTGTTATTGGAATTTTGGTCCTACACCTTTTGCCCCTCAACTTCTATTTTTTCCTGTTTGCCCTTTGTCTACCCTTTTTTTTCCTTGGTAAAAGACATAACTTTCAAAGCACACAAGGCTAATTTTGTCTTTTACTGTTATCCAAAACACAACCCATCATGCTTCACTATCTTGACTTGAGCACAATTTTGTATTTTACTCTTATCCTGCGCTTTGACCTTCCTATGGCTCGAATAAGGTATATGCATACTGCTCTCTTCTTCTTCTTTTTCTTCACCCTTTATTAAGTCTAGAATTCCGATCCTCTCAAGTTTGCCACCCACAATCAGCACAATTTGAACACTTGCCTCTTTAAGCTATTATTAGATTTTGAATCTTTGAAATTTTAATTCAAAATCGTGATTAAATTAGATCTGATCCAATTCTTAGGTAAGAAATTTCATGTGGCTATAAATAGAGGTTCTTAAGAGTTCTTTATACTAATTACATGCCCAACAGTTCTATCAACCTTATCATTTTTGAAGTAGTGGAAGGATTTGAGCTCTAAATGATGTGGCTGAAGATTAAGACTTTTTGTGAACATCAACCCCATATCATCTTTACCTAAAAAAATGCATATTATGAAGTTCAAGAAAATGATTTTTTTTTTTTTTTAACTATAATCATGAGCTCACAAGTCACAAATAAATATGCTACAATCATGCAATTTACAATTCTTATTTAGTCTTCTGGATCCATTATTGAATGTTGTTGGATGTGGAGAGCGATATAAATTCATCATTTTTTGTGTATAATCTAATAACTAGTTTATGGGTTAAATTGGATTGAACGCATGATTTCAAAATTTTGAGATTATGTTTACTTCTTAGTTTTTCTTAATTCTTTCTCAAATCCCTTGTTAAGAGAAATATTTTGGCCCCCCAAGAGAAAATCTTGGCTCCTTCACTTATGGGGCCCACATGGTTCATCATCATCATCATCAAAAAAGCCTTGTCCTAAGTATGTTGGGGTCTGCTACATAAATTATGTTTATCTATTTTAGTCTATCCTGGGCCAAATCCTCAAATAGGTCTCACTTCTTTAGATTATCCATGCCACTTCCATCCATGTTCTCTTTGGCCTATCCTCCTTGGTGGCTCATCAACCTACATTGAAAAACGTTTATTCACTGGCGCCATTGTTGGCCTGTGTTGGACATGTCCAAATCATCTCAAATGAATCTCTTATTATTTATTACCTATTGATGCTACCCTTAAATGCTCTTGAGTGCACTTATTTCTAGTTCTATCTTTCATGGTTTTACCACACTTCAATGTCAACATTTTCATCTCTGTTACACTCGTCTTTTTTTAGCATGTCGTGTTTTATGGTTGACCAACATTCTACTCTATAGGTCATAGCTAGTCTAATCACTTGTCCCAACATTTTGCATGCCTTGTATCCATGTTTGAGAAAACAACATTCCATGGGGGCTACCTGGCTACATGCTAATTTTTGGGATGAGGCTATTGAAAATGCATATTCATGGACTGGGGATGCCTAAAAAAATCAGCAAAACTAGATCATTATAGATATTAACATCCTAAATTTTCTTGATAATTATAATCATAGCTTTGATCTAGTTATTCTTTTTTCTTTTTGAATGGCTATTATAGCTTTGATCTAGTCATTCTTTTTTTTTTTTGAATGGTTGATCTAGTTATTCTAGTGAACACCTTTTTCTCGAAGCACCTACGTGTTCCTTCCCTGTAAGGGCCACCTATGATCAATCCAGCCTCCTCACACTCGACCCAAGCCCCTTCCCAAATGAATTGGTACTCACCCAATCTGGCTGCATCGCAGCTCTGTTCACTGTTGGGTGGAACTATAAAAAGCACAACTTAAGAAACCATTAAACTTTGAGGTCCTTAAATCAGGGTTTAGGATGATTTGATATGGCTGATTTTTCACCCACACCTATCAAAGTGACATTTGCATCCCCTCTACTCTCCATGATTGGCATGCATCCAATTGAGGCGCACAAGGTGAATACACAAATAACTTATCCGCATACCTTGCATAGGTGATCACAACAGAGGTGTGTGTGGAGTGACGTATACATGGAGATCACAACAACCGCGTGTGTGCATGCACACGAATGTAGGTAAAAAGCATTGCTGTAGTTATCCATGAATTTTTGGGGTTATCTCCATAGTTGGCTGTAAACCAAGGAAAACGGTTTATCCTTAACTCCATTTGTTCCATTGGATGATCATTAATCCATTGAGGAATGTCCAGTATCACTGATATAAATGAATTGCATTGCTCTTTTGAGGGAGTAGGGTGTGAAACTAGTTTTTGTGATAGATGATTAAATAGGTTCAGTTAAAAAAAATCTCGCACTTCTTGTTCTTTTGCTGTGGTTGAGGGGATTGAAGCAAAGATTCTGAACATTTAAGCCTGTCTCATTAACTCAGGCGCACAAATGAGGCACTGCTGTCGATTAACTGTTTCCAGAAGGACTTGTCAGACTCAAACCCATTGGTGCGTGCCTGGGCTCTTCGTGCCATGGCAGGAATCCGTTTACATGCAATAGCTCCTCTAGTTTTGGCGGCTGTGACCAAGTGTTCCAGAGATCCATCTGCATATGTTAGAAAATGTGCTGCTAATGCTCTTCTAAAGCTGTATGATTTGCACCAGGAGCAAACTGTTTCTGCCCTCGAAGAGGTAATCTTACTATGGTTTCTTTTAATAAACAATACCTTTTGCTCTAATTATTTGGTATTAATGTCATGGTAATACTTTGCAGCTTGTCAGTGTTTTGTTAAGCGACCATTCACCTGGAGTAGTTGGAGCGGCTGCTGCTGCTTTCAATTCTGTTTGCCCTGATAATCTTTCATTAATAGGAAGAAACTTTAGAAGGCTATGTGAGACCCTTCCGGACGTGGAAGAGTGGGGCCAGATTATCTTGATTGGGATACTTCTACGCTATGTAGTAGCAAGACATGGGCTTGTTAGAGAATCCATCATGTTCTCTTCCAATTGCTCTCAGAATTCCCCTTCTGAAAAGGATTCTTCAGATTCTCATGTTCCATCTGACAATGATTTTAGCATTGTAGGGGACAAGACCTATGAATTGAAATTAACTACGTCACTGTTCAGATGTTACATAGAAGGTCCAGATGAGTTCTTGTCACGGTCAAGTTATATGAGTGGGGATACTGATACATTTGATTCTGCAATTTTCATGTCTGGTCAAAATAGCGATGTAAAGGTTTTGCTACAATGTACATCCCCTTTGTTATGGAGTCAAAATAGTGCAGTGGTACTTGCAGCTGCTGGAGTGCATTGGATTATGGCTGCAAAAGAAGATGTGATGAAGATTGTTAAGCCACTATTATTCCTTCTGAGATCTTCTCCTACCTCAAAATATGTGGTAAATGCTTTATGTAAACTTATAATCACATTGCTTGTTTAGGCTTTAGATGTCATTCTTTCGACATGTTTTTTTTTTATGGTCCTTGTAATTATTATTTAACTTGGTTAAAGATTTTTAACTGCCTTTTTTCTTTCATTCTTAATGTACTGAACTGTTGATAGATATGATTACTTAGACGTCTTCTGGACAGTTTTGGCACTACTTCCTATTCAGAGGAAAATAAATTTTTTTTAGAACAAAAAATGGATGTAGGGAATAATTTTTTATTGTATTGTTATTATATTTTTATCATTACTTTATGTGTCTATTTATTATTTTATTTTTTGCACCTATACATGTTTGTTTAAATTGGGTTAGTTCTTACAGTTGCCGAGAAGTTGACTGGTCTTGCATAATTGTGTTATGCAGGTGCTTTGTAACATACACGTGTTCGCTAAAGCAATGCCTACCCTTTTCGTGTCTTATTTTGAAGATTTTTTCATTTGTTGTTCAGATTCATATCAAATGAAAGCTCTAAAGCTTGAAATCCTGTCTACCATTGCTACAGATTCATCAATTCCATTTATTTTTCAAGAGTTCCAGGTATTTTTTCCCTTTATCTTAACTAACTCTGTTGCAAGTTAAATATTTTCCAATATTCGGTTAATAGGTGGAACTTAGAAGAAAGTGAATCTGTGTTTCCCACCCACCCCCACCAACCCACCCACCCACCCAGTATTTGTTGCTTTATTTTTTTGATTGGTATATTTGGTGTTTTATTCTAAACTAAAGTAAATAGAAGTGACTGCAACTGGTTTAGTGTAGAAAGATCTGCCCAGTGATAGACACCTCCAAGCCAAGCTTGGCACAATTACTTCTATGGTTCTATCCCAAAGAGAGGAGAGGAAAACTAAACATTGTTGATTTTAGTTGAGGTTTTTTTTTTTTTTTTTGTGGGTAATCCAGGTTCATTTATATTAAATTTATGATAGTTTGATTTTCTTGGCCCATTGGTATTAATGACTCAATGAGGTGGAAACCTTTTTCTCATTAAAAAGAAAAAGTAAAGAAAAGAAAGTTAGAAAGAGGCAGAAATCCAAATGTTTCTTCCTGGCATTTCCTAATGACATTTTCTTGGTTCCTGCCCGTGACTGCATTGAATCCATTGGATCCCCTGAAAGGACTACAAAGCTTTGTTTGCGGTGGGGTGTTTGTTTAGGTCTCTTGATCTAGGAATGACCATCTTCCTCCTATTTTTTCATGGAGACTGAAGGTCCTTTTGTTTTTGTTCCATCTTTGGAGTCATGTAGGGATGTGTCCTGTCTTCTCTATTGTTTCCAGGACCATTGAAACCAGGCTCTACCATTTTCTGATTGCATATCTCAGAAGGCATGAGTTTAAGATTGGTTCAGCCAACTGGTTAGATAGGAGGTGAATTCAGTTGGCTGCTTGGTTTGTGGCCCCTCTTTCTGTTTGTAATCTTCCGGCAAGTATATCCAATGAAATCTCCATAGTGTCTTCAGTGAGGAGGGGCCAATTTTCTTTATTGCAGTTGACAGGTCTTCCCACTGAAACTTTGGCTTTCTTTCTTGTCAATTGTCATGTTCAAGTTAGAATGGTTTGCAAAGTGCAAATAGAACTTTGGAGGGGCTGAATGAGAGGAGTGCAGCAGGTAGAGGAATTTGCATTTACATGGCAGAATATCTGGTGTCAAACGCGAACTGATCTTGCATAGAAGGTGAAAACAAGCAATTATGGTGCCAGAATTTCCTTTTAACTACTAAATTGCCTAAAAAAAGTGTTGGTAACTTTCATACCTTTCCATTAGTTTCTGTGTTAGTGACCTGGGACTGGCAAAGTAACAGACACCTTTTATTTATTTATTTACTTACAGTAACATATCAACGCATATCAATGCCGTGCTCATTGATCGTGCGATCTTCAAAACACAAATTAACCGCAAGTCCACGGCTCCCCTCTTGTGACAGTGGCAAATACGGGTTGAACCCACATGGAGCGAATTAAGCAAACTACTCAATTAAGAAACTAAAGTAATAACGAAGATGAAATTGAGAATATGTAAAGCAAACAACTACTAATAAAAGCAAGCAATTAATGAAAATAAACACTACCAATTATTGAGATTGATCAAGGCATAGGAGTCCACTAAGCATTTAACACCTTTTTTTGATCAAGAAAACCCTAACTTGTTCCCATTCTTTTCTTCAGATCAAAATCAAGTCAATGTATTTTGATCTGGATGATTTAACATTAAAGTCCTCTTTCTCTTTTTAGAGAAATCTTTTTATCAATTACAAATTCCAAAGGCCAAGACCTCCTTCACTTCATAAAAGTCATAATCAGTTAAGCATTACCCATCAAAGAAAACTGTGTTCTAAGCATGGCCTGTCAGACATAAGTAAAGATAATAAAAAATCAGATTTTAATTTTTGGAAATATAATACGGAAGTTATCTGCGGGTATGAAGACAGATCTACTAACAGTAAAGCATAAACACATGTGGAACAAGAAAAGATTAACTTAAATAAACAAGGGAGAAATACTTCACTTCATCTCAAGCCTCAATCAGTAAGTCTAGCAGCCATTGCAAAGAAGAACTGATTTGTCATTAAAATAGTCTTCATCATGATCTTCTTTTGAGTTAGTTTTGCTTGGACAAGGCCCAAAGCTACCTAAAAAAAAAAAAAAAAGTGGAGAACCAGAAGAAAGGGAAGAAGATAGGAGAGAAGAGAGCGGGTTTGGGGTGGGGTTGGTGTTGGGGAAGGACTTCCAAGCCTAGGAGAGTGCATGGACGCCCCCATAGGGAGGCCCTCTATTTATAGTTTGTGGCTCCTCTTGTGGCTTGAGTTGTTTTCTTCTTGGACTCCTTTTGGCTTAGCTTACACTCCAAGCAATCCTCCTATCTTATCAATGATTTGAATTTGAATTGATCTCTTGCTCATCGTAGCCTCTTGTTGTGCAAATCTTTGAATGTGTGGGTCCCTCTCCATCTACACAATTGTCATCCCGAGTTGAAATTTCAGCACTAATTCCCAGAGCTCATATCTCCCTTGTTTCAGCTCCAATTGACGCAATCTTGGGCTCTACGGATATCTACTTGAAAAGTGCTTTCCAACGGTGGGTAGATTGCGCCGATCCGAGATCCGACACTCGGTTTAAAAGTTACGGCCGTTACAAGTTGCCGCCCATGAGAAAAACAGGAATAATTGTGCAACACCTTGACCTTCTATGCGGGACCCATCTTGGACGTCCAACATGCTTTGAATCTTGGCTTTTTTATCTTCTTTCCTCTTTGGCTTGATCTCCTAATCTTCACAATTTTGAAATTTTTTTTCAAATCTCTTTAGAGTTTTTTCTATCTTGAGCTCTATCTTCCTCTTGGTTTAGAACTCTATCCCCACAATTTCAAATCTCCTTTGATCTACTTCCATTTTAAATTAAATCCCTTGCTTGAATTTGAATTTCAAATCTTGGAGAAGGGGGAAGATATTTCTCAATTTTGAAAACACCAAGGATAGATATCTTTTAATTTTGAATGTGCAACCAGTGGACCCCACCCCTTATTGGGCATGCATTGGGATTCACGTGTGGTCCCTACTTTTTTTTTTTTTTTTTGGTTCTTTCTTTTATTTTTCTCCTCTCAATTTCTCTCCAAGTGGGCCCCAAATTTGTGATAATTTCCTACACAAGACAAAAAAAATACTTCAATGATAATTAATTGTATATTTGTATGAAATTTGTGCATGTCATGCATGGGACCCAACTCAATGCATTATGGTGCCAAAATTGATGCGTGTTCAAAACAAAAAGCGTAATTGGTGTGACCTTATGGTGATGCAGACCATTGATTTCATAAAATTCATGCACGATTAATGATTTGGACAAAAACTCCAATTTTAATGCTCATAGGCATGAAATCATGAAATTCTTTGAAATTGAATGCAATTGGCCCTAATTAAGTCCACAATTCTATATAAAATGATGAATTAAATTGCAATTTTGTGAACTTATCACTCATGCGCAATTTGCAAGACCACTTGGGTTTTTACTGACTACACCGTGTCTTGTACTTGTTTTACCACCTTCATTCACCTCGAATCTCTTAGAAGTTCATCAAGTATCATTTTTGACATTTTCTTTTTAATTTCCTTGAATTGCTTGATTATAAGATTGAATATATAATAGAAAAAGGGAAATGTGTCTGGTCTGGTGTTGTCTCACATGCCTACGGTTTGTTATATGAGGATAAGTGGATGATGATTTATTTTGGCCTCATTTGATCCCTAGCTATTACAATGGATTGGAAGCAGAAGTGGTTGTGGCCCTTGCTGGAATAGGAGTGGATTCAAATAAGTACTTAATGTACTTTATTCAAGAAATGTTGAAGTTATGATTTTTTTTAAGGATGCTAGAACATTTCTAGTCTACATAATTATGTAATTATTTGATTTTATATTTGAGTTTCTAATTGGCACTACTTAGTTAATTTGGTCATGCATTTCTTTCTTTTATTGCTCATTCGCCCGGCACTATATTCCTCTGGCTTTACTTTTTTCCATCATATTCAGTCATTTTAATTGCATGCAACCATGCACTGATGCTCATATATTTAGTGCTCTGCTAGGATTACATTAAAGATCCAGATCGGAGATTTGTTGCTGATACAGTTGCTGCAATTGGCTTGTGTGCGCAAAGGCTTCCCAATGTCGTTAGTACTTGCTTGGAAGGGCTTCTTGCTTTGACCATACAAGGTGTGTGCTATATCTCCATGTTCAAACAACTACTGAATTAGTTTAGGAACTTTTGCTATTGAATTAACATCATCTCAAATGGCAGAATCTTCTATAGGTAGTTTGGGCTCTACCATTGGGGAAGAAGGTATTTTGACGCAAGCCATCATGTCCATCAAGGCAATTATAAAACAAAACCCAGCTGGTCATGAAAAGGTGATAACCACTTTGCTTTAGAATCCATTTTCTTAAGGTGCACTCTCTTTGATGCAGGCCAGTTCTGTGATTGGCCAGCCCATTGGGCCCAAGCCCATAAAAGAAGACTTTCAAATCGTGCAAGAGTTTTTATTTTATTAGTATCTGAATTTTAGGGTTACTTATGAGATTAATTAGAAGGTTTTATCTTCTTTTGTTTTATAGATTATTTAATTAGATTTATTTCCAAGAATAGATTAGGGTATGAGACTATATAAAGGATTGTAATCCCTCTTTAGGGACAAGTTCTATTCATTAATAAAATCATTCCTTGAGCTTTTGTGGTGTGAGACCAAGACAGGTTTGATCCTATGGTTCCCTATCCCTAAGCCCTTTGGCTTGGAGTTTAGCCCGTAGGCTACTCTCCTCATCCCGCGCTGCGTCACTCTTTATATCACTTTTCATTTTCTAACATTTGTGAGTTTCAGATCTATGGTCTCCACTTTCCAGACATAAATCTAGAAGTTGATTGAAACTTGTTTCATTAGTTCAGCAGTGTCTATTTAATTTAAGTCAACTCCTTTTTTTCTTTCTTATTACAAGAACAAAATTATGTTATGCTGCGGCTGTTTTTTCACCAATACTTCTATGCGAATTGTTTTTTTTTTTTTTTTTCTACTGTGGTAGTATGTTTTTCTTTTATTAACTGATTTTGTATTCTTCTTTTGTTTTCAAAGGTGATTGTTCAACTGGCTCGTATATTGGATGCAATCAAGGTGCCTGCAGCTCGTGCAGCAATTATTTGGATAGTGGGAGAGTATAGTTCCATGGGGCAGATTATTCCTAGGATAGTACCCACGGTACTTCAGTACCTTGCTAGGTGCTTTATTTCCGAAGAGCAGGATACGAAGCATCAGATTCTTAATGCTACTGCTAAGGTATTTTCTTGGCTGATGAATGATACGAGTATAAGCAAATTTTTTTCTTGCTTAGGAAGCAAATTTGTTGTGCTCTGGTATCATCTTTTTTAAATCACTTCTGTTCTAATGTTATTAGGTTGGGTCAATCATAGTGAGAACACTCTAAAATTGGGTTTCTATTATTTTGTTGGACACTACTATTATTTTTGAATGGTTCACTATTACTTAGCAGTCATGTATTTTTATATGTGTGAAGATGTTTCCATATGAATTTTATACAGTAGTTAAACATCACTCTAATCAGCTCAACATGGTAAAATGTATTCGTCCACTGCTTGTTTCTAACTTGATTCAGCAAAAATTCGAAAACCGTGAAAGGAAAATCAATAGAACTCATAAAACAAAGATTTTGCAGAGTAGTTGTCTCCTAAAACTTGAAAGCTTAATTCTCTAAACTGAAAGAATTTGCAGAGTAGTTGCCTCCTAAAACTTGAAAGCTTAAATCTCTCCATCCTCCCCCCTACCCACCCATGCCACACCCCACCACTACCACCAAATAAAGAAGGCCTTTCAACCTGATCAGATTGATTGGGCTATTGTCCAGTTTGATATGGCAGCATCCTCTAGTTTTTCATTGTAGGCCATTCCAATTCTCTCTTTAAATATCAAGTGGGAATCTAAAGATTCTGAATGTGCCTCCCCTCAATACCCCATCACAATTATCATCAAACATCTGCTAAGAAGCACAAGCTAGAAAACACAATATGCGCCCCGGACACACCTTCGTAACTCCAAATACCCATATTCGTTGTAGTTCCTTCTGTAATACTCCAACCGCCGCATGAATTGTTTATTCCTAAACGAGTCATGAAGGGTATAACGAGTCATAAAAATTTCTAGGGCTTTTTCAGAATTAGGAGAAAAGTAAGGGGCTTAAAAAGAAATCCCTAAATTTTATGTACATTTTTATTTTGTCAAAGCTGGTCTTATATATCAGAATTGTCCCTCAGTATATGTATCAGAATTGCTTTTTGTTGAATTTGAATTCACGGTTATAGTGTATGTGATAATTCTCTTGGGCTTTCAGCTTTCTCACATGTTCTTTCCACAGGTTGTGTTATGTGCTCAGGGTGAAAATCTGTTGACATTCAAAAGGCTGCTCACCTATGTTCTTGAATTGGCAAAATGTGATTTAAACTATGATGTCCGTGATCGTGCTCGTGTTATAAGCAGACTTCTATCATTCCACTTAGCTTCTGAATGCCAAGGAGAAGCAAATTCACATATACAGAAAAATCCAGATGTACAACATGAACTTGCAGAGAAATTATTCATTGGAAAGGCAAAATCAGCACTGCACACAAATAACAATTTTCGGTTTTATCTTCCAGGGTCTCTTTCACATATTGTATTTCATGCAGCTCCGGGATACGAGCCTCTTCCAAAGCCTTGTAGTTTACCATACGATGATCTTCAATCATCAGAGTTGGTTCCAGGCAAAGAGACGCTTGGGCAGAAAACCACTAACAGTGACTCGGGAACAAATGATCCTGACACATTGTCTGGATCTTCAAATGAAGAAAGTGCATCTGCTTATAATTCCGAACATTATATTGACAGCTCAGCTGAAAGTGACGGGACTGGCTCTGCAAGTGATGCGTGTGATAATGGCAACAACAATCCGTTATTGGCAGGTCATGTCACTGAAGATGATGATACAAGGGCACCATTGATTCATCTTTCTGATGCTGGTGTTGATTACACCAAACCAAATGAAGGTACTGGGGAAAATAGTTCTGTGTCATTAGTGGCAGAGTTGATGTCAAAAAAAGCATTAGAGTCGTGGTTGGATGAGCAACCTGGTTTCTTAGAAATGGGCTCTTCTCAACAAAGGGCTGCACAATCATCTTCAGCGAGAATCTCTTTAAGGGATTGTGCTATTGGAGTTAAACCCAAAATCCATGTCCTCCTAGATCCTGCAAATGGGAATGGTTTGAAGGTTGATTATTCTTTTTCCTCTGAAATCTCAAGCATATCCAAGCTCATGGTATGTGTGGACATTTTCTTTGAAAATTGCTCCATGGAACCACTGACAAAAATTGCTGTAAAAGATGAAGAATCTGATGGGACTCCAGAATCTGCAAAACAAGCACCGGAAACCTATGAAAGGTGATTTCATGTTCATCCTTTGTTTTGTTATTTTGTACATCCTGGCATGCAGTTGTGGTTTTACTTTGGAAAATGTACAAATTCTACGAGCCATGTCACAGGGTTCTGCTACATATACGCCATTTATCTTTCCTGCATTCCAGTCTGGCTCTAAATTTTTGCTCCATGTGGATCGTGGATGGACCATATAGCCCAAGAATCGTACAGATTGGACAAACCCAACTCTGAACCATCCAATCAGTCAAATGGGGTAGTTAAATGGGAGCTATTAGTCCACTATATATGGGTGGGAAATACTCTAATTTGTGGCTTTGGGGCTATGGTACATCCACAATGGGGCACTTTTGTGGTCCTGTATGGTTTTAGGTCCAGATGGATGTTATAGTGGCTTAATTACATCATCTGAGTGCTATCTGGCAGAGGATAACATACTCACACTCTTGTGGTCATATTGCTTGTCTTTTGAATTTGGATTACATGGTGCTGTGTCCTTGTCTACTTTCCAGCTCTGTGATACCTCGAGATGTGCCAACACTGATTCCAGTTGAAGAGATTGCGTCTCTAGAACCTGGTCAGACAGCAAAGCAAATTCTTCAGGTTCGTTTTCATCACCACCTGCTACCCCTCAAGCTGGCCGTATTTTGTCATGGGAAAAAGTATCCCGTTAAGTTGCGGCCGGACATTGGTTATTTTATAAAACCACTTTCCTTGGTTTTGGATGTCTTTATGGACAAAGAATTGCAGCTACGAGGAATGTTCGAATACACTAGAAGGTCAGTCTTCTTTTTTCTCCGTAACAGTCCCAACTTTATGAGCTAGTTTTTTAACTTTGAAATTCGAGACTGCACACACTCATTTTTGGACCCATTAAATCAAGAGTCTTGATTAGAAGAGCATGGGATTCTGCCTAGAAATGCACATTTTGTGGCATAGAAATGTATAATTTCCCATAAGGATTAAATTTCAGGAGTGTGAACTGGTTTGGTTGCCTTAGAGGTCGGGACGTGAAATGGTATAATTTGAGTCGGGCCTGGGTCATCCAGATCATGATCTGCTTATTTTTAGATATGAAATGCAGGCCATGTCATGGGCCTGAATATTGGACCCTGGCCTGCCAATGATAGCCATCAGCACTTCAGCAGGATGGCTCAGACTTGAGCCAGGCTTTAATAGACCAAATTGTAACGTACAGGCCCGGATCAGACTGTCTACTTTGTTGGCCTAAATGGCCTAAATGAAGATCAAGCACGGGCATGTTTGCTAAAATGTGACCTCTGGCACCTGATTGATGGTGGGATACGTGTGGAGACTCATTTAGCAACTTGTCCATTCTATGTTTTTTATGAGGTTGTCTGGTCTCTTCAGTTAGGAGAATTCAAAATAACCAGATGTTTCTTCCATCATGTTGTACCAGGTGCACATTTACGGACCATATCATGGACCTAAAAGATGAGAAGGATCATGGATCCTTCAATGAGGACAAATTTCTTATGGTGTGCCGGAGCCTAGCGTCAAAAATGCTTAGCAATGCAAATGTCTTCCTGGTATCCATAGACATGCCGGTAACCAGCAGCTTCGATGATGCTACAGGTCTGTGCTTAAGGTTCAGCTGTGAGATGTTGAGCAGCTCCATTCCTTGCCTAATAACCATCACCATAGAAGGTAAATGCTCCGAACCATTGAATGTTGTGGTCAAAGTCAACTGTGAGGAGACGGTATTTGGGCTGAACTTGTTGAACAGGGTTGTGACATTTCTATCATTGACATCCTAGTCTGTGTAGGGTTGTTAAAGATTTCAACACGTTGTGAAACAAGGTGTGTTGAGGATTGGTTTGGCCTGATGTGTTTTCATTCTAAATGATGAAGGAATTTTATTTGTATCCCATTCTATTATAAATGATGAGGTATTGGCCTTTGTGTCCGTTTAGATAAAAGCAGGATTAGTTGTATTGTTTTTTCCTTGAATGACTTTCTCATGAAGAGAGTTGTGGTCTTGCAAACCAGCAATCTCTTTGTTTAGTCAGAAGGCTGAGGATTAGTTTTCTGCTCAAATGTTGCATTAAAACTGCATTTGCCTTTTGACTTCTGAGGCCATCTATGTGATGTGTCTATCATATCATGTGCCTTGTATTTGAATTTGATCCATATGATTAAATTCAGAGAGACGAAGGGAGGTGCTTACGTTGTGCACAAGAACCTAACACCACCTCTGTGGAGATCAATGTAGCTGCACTGGCCGGTGATGCAGCCAGTGAAGCTATAGAATTGCCATGGAAGAATGCCGATTCGACATTTGTAATGCATTTTTAGAAGTGAGCATTGCTCCATTGCTGGTGTTGAGAGAGTCAACAAGGGGGGTGAAAGTAGAAGTCGGAGTAGGGGGAGGAGTTTTGGTCTTGGTGGCTGGACTTGCAACTTTACTCTCTTTTTTCTAAGAAATGTTCTGGTTATGTTTTTTTTTTTTTTTTAAATATAATTTATTTAATTTATATGAATTTGTGGGATTTAGAATAGAAGGTTGGATTTAAAAAAGAGGTTTGTTGTTGGGTACGTTCATTTTTCTTTTGGAATCAAATGATAGAAGTGATGGGTCAGATTAAATGGAAGTTTGACACAATTACATTTGCTTTACAATCTAAACTACAGTTTACCTGAGTTTGATTGGTCGTGTTTTTCTATTTTTGTAAATGTATTACTTAACCGTGAGAAATCTTGAAGTACTGGTTAATCGGAATGGCAATTTGATGCATTTACATATGTTTTGCAATTTATGTAGACTTGAGTTTGATTGGTTATATTTATTATTTGTGGAAATGTAAAGATTTTGAAGCATTTAGTTGTTTGATTTTAGTTTTGATTTACAAAGCGCGAACTGTTTGTTATGAGTTTGAAACAGTGGTAGGATTGAATGAAAAATCGTTAATGTGATGCCCATTCTTTGAATGTCAAGCTTTGATGGTTATTTCTTTGGTAAGATGAGATATTTGAGAATTCTTTTCATCTTTTGTGTTTGCTGGTATATGGTTTCCACAAAAAAGAAGAAGAAGAAGAAGAAATGGTTGGGTCTCACATTAGGCCAATCAGACCACCTATTTGACAAGCGTGGGCATGCTCATATGGTTTCTCCAAGTATCCATCCCATTCCGATCACACACGTACAGACCTTGTTTGTATCTACATTGGCCTGAATGCTAGATTAGGTCAGTGGTATAGGACTTGAGTGATAACCTTATTCCTTTCCTCCGCTTTTCTTTCCAAAATGAAAGTCTGCATAAGGGAGGTTTCTCCTCTATGATACTTTGAGACAAAAGCCTTTCTCTGCAATTAGTTGAATTTGTGCATCTTGGCTATCCTTTAGAATAAAATATGAGTTGGCCATATGTTATTTATGTTTAAAAATATGATGTGTTAAATCTTATGGTAAGACCAAATCCTATTGGAGTAAAATTTGGAAAAGGCCTACTAAGAATGGGCCATTTATTCTAAGTAGCATGGATATTAGATATTAACTATTCACTTTTCTGCGGCATTGGCTAATGACTGTTTGTGGCGTGCTCTAAACTATCACTATCCATGCTTGCCATAGCCATCACGGCCATCAAACAATCACAAGTAACCAGTCGATGAATACTCAAGCATACATGTCTACCATAGGCATTGTAGCTCATTAAACGATCACAAGTAACAAATCAACGAGTTTTTATTAATTAAAATCCATGCCTACTTTGATCGGAGTGAGATAATAAGTCTTCAATCAAGTAGGAAAATATTATTTTGCGCAATTTTGGGCAATTATTGTGAGCCCTATTATTTTTGGATTTTAATTATCTTTAGAGTTTTGAAAAATCACATCTTTAAAAAATTGAGGTTTTTCTCTCTCTAATATTAGGACAAAACTTTGCAAAAAATATCTAAATTTACTTTAAAATGTTAAGAAAATAATAAAAGAATAAAAAAATATTTTCAATCCCCTCTAGAAAAAATCTTAGCTCCATTGCTATTAGTCGGCAATCACTTGCGTCCTGGGATGAAAAATCCAGGCTCCACCATTGAGTCCAAGATTCATGTTTCAAAGAACGGAGTTTTCTGCGAATCCGACACGCATGAAAAGAGAGGGAAGGATTTTTGGTGAGTGCAGCACCCTTGCATTATTGAAAGTTAAAATGCCTACATGCAAAGAAAAACCGGAGAAATTAAAGAAACATATGCCAGCCAAGTTACTAATTGAATGGCACGAGTGATGTCCTTCACATAGAACACAGTTTCATTATAGCATGCATACAGAGGTTGCATGCAACATGGACAATTGCACCATCCATTTTTCAGGCATTGTGGTGTTAGAATGCCAAAGGATTCCATTTGGTCGTAGTAGACCTTGATTTAAGGGCCTCAAAATTAGACAATTTTTAGCCCTAGGAATCATGTGTCTTTCGCCTGATTGATTTAATGGTGATTAAATTTTAATTCCAACATATTTGCTCTAATATTTGTTGTTTTTATGTTAAAACTATTTGTCTTTATTCACGGATTAACATCTTGCCGTAGAATGGATGTATTTGTATTTATAAAAGCCTTAATTTTGTGGCTATTCCAAATGTCAGCTCAATTCATGCATGCATCTTATCATCGTCGATAAATCTGAGGGTTTGGATTTAACCTACATGGGACCAAGTGGCTTCACAAACCAAGCCTCTTACAACTCAAAAAAACTTGCAACGAATTAATGCATAGACTTATTTTGGGACATAGCCTTAACAATAGATTGCCTTGTCTAATTGAGGCTCCAAGAGGGTCTATGTTCGGTTCATTTCCATTGGATAACAAGGTCTGCTTTTTAATTAGCATATATTTTGGTGAGACATGATGGACCCAATGGACCCAATGGAGTTAAACCTAGATCATTTAGGGTAACTTAGCCAAGGTCCCTAAATACTGTCCTTTAAGGCCTTTAATCCACAGAATTCTCGGTTAAAGCATATGGTCCATGCGTCTAGACTTATTGCAGGCGGAGGTCTGTAAGTATGCCAAATCAGATATTTGTATGACTGATTTGCTATTCTAACCATTTGAAGTTATGTCACGCATTTAATCCCTAATTTTAAGCTCCTGGCTGATTTGCCCCTTTAAACTTATCAAGCTGTCTAACGGATTTTATTTCCTAGTTTTATATCAAGTTTTGAAATTCAAATGAGATGAAATATATTAAGTTTCAAAATTCAAATGGGAATGAACGATTCCTAGCCTCCTACACCAATATACGATTCGTTGCAGAGGCACTTCTTGCATAATTTTTCATCGATTTTCTTTCCAATCATAAGATAACCATGCCCCAAGATCTGATCATCAGCCTATTTTTTTCCAACCGCTCTTTGCCCCACCTCATTGTTGAGGAGTTTCTGTGCGTGGGAGTTTTTGTGATCGTTGCCCCACAAGACGTATGAGAAGAATTGCACCAAGACATATCAGAAGTATTGAACTGATATTTGCCCCACACAAGATCAGTATTGACTCCTTTTAATGGGTTTGTCTAGTCGTGCGCGAGAGCTTCTGTAGTTTTCTTCCTCACATGGCTACTATATATCCTTTCTTCTTTTTTTTTTTATTATTTTTTTATTGTGGGTTTCTTCGAAAAGATATATAAGTTTATCTAAGTTTTTTTTAAAAGGTTTTGTTTCAAACTCAGATAAACTTATCTGAACTTTTGGAAAAACTCAGACAAATTTATCTTAGTTTTGAACAATTTTTCTGAGTTTCGAACAAATTTATCTGAATTTGGACAAAATTTATCAGAGTTTGAAAAAAAATTATTTGAGTTTTGCCCAATCCCATGTGCAGATTTTCTAGATGATTTTCCCTTCTCGGATAAATTTATATGAGTTTTGCTCAATCTCACGTGAATATTTTTTGGACGATTTCTTTTTCATTGAATTAGTTTTCCCTGTTTTCTTTCTCTTATCTGTCATAATCTTTGATTTGTGCAGTTAAATAATCTTCTCGAAATTGACGGGTTTTCTTCTTTTTTTTTTTTTCTAAATAAAACTCTTAACGAAATCAGTTTTCCGTTTTTGTATATCGCACATAGTGTATTAAGAGGGGCACTCTAGACTTTTTAACCATTTAAAACTTGAAAAAGGACCTTTGGCTCTACGGAAAAAGAATGTGGACCGTTTGCAATAAAAATAAAAGTTGAGGGACCTCTGACTAAATGCCCCGATCATTTATGTAATTCTTATTAATGTTTTTCACGTAATAATGCAAATCTTATATAAATAACAGGTAATTTGATTCACCTGAACGTCGATACTCAAATGAACTTTATGGGAAAGAGCTTCTATGGGGGTGCAGTTTTGATCCAATCATCCCTCTTTATAGCAAAATTGCCATTTAGAATAATTTCATATTGATCTAGACTTTCTATATACGTTTTATGTATCAATACTAATTCATCCGATGCACTAGGAGATCAAAGACCCACACCTTCAACAGGAACCACAAAAAAAATGAATGGTTACAATGTTGGTTATAATCAAATCAGGTCTCGATCCCCTTTGTATCTTCAAGGTGCATAGTCCTTTTTGACAAATTCTTGTATAGGAATAACAAACTCATATGCATCATTATCCTTTTCTATTAAACCGCACTAAAAGAAAGTTCCGTTTAGCAATGGAAAAAAAATACCTTTAGCAGTAGTTATTCTTTTTTTCCACTAGAAATTACTTTCTTCTTGAGGTATTGCAAAGAGTCCAAATGCATTCAACCTAACAATCACCCTCATTCCATTTTTAGCACCTACAAGTTGTCACCCATAGCTAAAAGGTCCAAGGTCCCTTCTTTTAGTTGTGTTATCCAAATTCGTAAATCAAGGTCACATGTTTGCCCTAATATTCGTTTCTTTTATGTTACAACTATTATTTGTAGGATCAATGAGTTGTCATAGAATGGATATATTTGTACTTATAGAAGCTTTAATTTTGTGGTTATCTTAAATATTGGTTCAATTTATGTTGGCATCTTATCATCGTTCAATTAAGTGCCAATCTCTGAGTGAGAGATAAATTACTTCTGAGTTCGGATCTCCTATTGTAGTTGTTATACTTTCACTATGAGTGGACCAACAACAGTCCGTCGTGTCATAAAAAAATTTAAGTGATTTTGAGGTTTAAAAAGTTTAAATCAAATGGAAGAAAATCATCTTATTTAAACTTTTTAAACCTCAAAATCTCCAAAATTGTCAACACTAACGGGGTCTGTTAGTACTAATTTGTATTTTTTTTTAAAAAATTGGAGTAAGTGACGCTAGCATCACTCTGATCTTAATCAAGTGACGCTAGCGTTGTCGTTCGCCAACCCTATTAAACCCAGCCGTCCCCATTTTAATCATTTGTAACTACTCCTTCTTCTCCAGAGCGACGACGCCGCTCCAACTACCTTATTTATTCTCTATAGTCCATCAACCTTTCTTCGATATCGCACATCTACGTGAATGTACGTCACATTAGCTACGTTTTTGCACATTATCTTCGGAGCATTATGTCTGTTTGGAGTTCTTGATGCTATGTGTATGGTGTGAAATGTGTGTTGTGTATTTTCGTAACATAATGTATGTTTGGAGTTTCCGTTCTTCATTTTTTTTATCATGTAACTTGCTATGTTCATTTTATTCTCTCATTTACTCTTTTTCACATAGTTTGCAATCACGCATGCTAATTGTTCGATGAAATCTCACATTGGAGGTCCTCCTTTATTATCATTGCGAAACAGTTACTACCGTCTAGCATTTTCAGTAGTGAAGTAATACACATGTTTAATATGTTCATAGTGCAAAAGAAAAGAACTGAATGGAATTGACAAATCTGTTAGATGGTCCATTTTCCTCGCAATTGGTCCAATGGTGAGGACCATCCAATCAAATAATTCTTGTGCATCATGCCTAATAGAATATAGGGATATATGATTATACCTGTGCTACTCTCCTCTAGATAACACATGAAGCCAAAAAGAGGTCACTTGAAAATCGCTAGAAATGTTGTTGATTGAAATGGTTTTGTTGTGATCACATTAACAAAAGATCTCACTCGGAGCAAATAAGAAAGAAGTATACATAAAAAGATAGAAGGATAGGCAAGCTAAGAGATCAAAGATCGAACATTTACTAAATGCCCCCACAGACAAAGGCCTTCTCATGCTCTTTACACACTTCATATGTTCGGCTCTAATAGACAGCATGTTCTTTGCCAAGGATCAAATATAATTGGCAGCAACTCATAGCAGCTGTAGCATGCATTACATTTACACCAACCCACTGTTGTCTTAGCTGACGTCAAAACTGTAGGCCTGAACTGGGTTCAATGTCCATGTATTACATTAGAAAATCAAATGCTCTCTTTGTAGAGGTTAGATTGGTTTTTTTTTTTGGTAGAAAGATTAGAGAATATTATACTCCTCTCCTTGCTCTTATTATGTGTGATCTGATGTATGCATAAAACAATGAAAGTGGTTTTTATGCCTTACTGTCACATATATAGTTCTCACTAAAATGCATATCATGTACATTAAATATGCCATGTTCATTGGTTTAATGCAATGATAAATATTTTTGATAGAGCTATGGATGACCCTCGTTCAAATTAGTTGTAAAACCTAAATTTTATTTTGATATTTCTAAAACATGACCCTTTTTCATATTTCATATGGTTTCAAGAGATGGCTTTGAAAATAAAGCATGCATTTGATAAACTATTGTGAGTTTTACTAATCTGGGTTATTACACCAAATGCTTCATATTACATGGTGTGAAACTGAACAGATAGCGTCAAATAGTGAGTCGGATGATGAGAGGGAGTTGTTGTACGAGTAAGATGAATATGTTTCATCGGCCATACTAAAAGGATCTGAACCAAGAAGTTATAGATGCATCAATACCAACCCAGACAAGAAGATATGAGTCTTATCTGACAAACAGAAAGAACATGTGAGAGATGCTGGTCTATCCCATCTGTCAGAGATAGACTATATGAGGATAGACCATGCTCTACTATCTGGGCTGGTGGAATGGTGGAGGCCTGAAACCAATACATTTCACCTACCAACGGGGGAAGAAACAATCACTCTGGAAGACGTTGCCTACATTTATGGCCTCCCTATTGACGGTGAACCGGTTACGGGAAGAACCTTCAATAATGCATTTGTCTCGGAAGTCTGTAAAGAATTACTTAGGCTTGCCCCACGGCCAGGAAAAGACATTATTGGAGTTACCATAAAGTTCAAATGGTTGGAGGGAAATTTCAAACCATCCAAGAAAAGGAATGAAGTATGCAAGAGTAGAGCATACCTATTTTTCCTGGTGTCCGGTCAGATATTTGCAAATTCTTCTGGTGCAAGGGGGCCAGCCTGGCAGTTAGAACTCTTTAGGGAGTTCAAGCAATATGCATGGGGTCCAGCATGCCTTGCAAGCTTGTACATGATGCTTGCAAGGGCTACGAGGTTGTTAAGAGGTGGAGAGGATGAGGAAGAGGAAGGGGAGATTGAGGAGAAAAAAGAAAGTGGAAAACTTACGTTGCTCAAGACTCTGACAAGGCCCTCTTCAGCTACTACAGGTTATTATATTTTTTCCAACCATGCTACATTTTTTGTTATTACTAATCACAACTTTACATTTTACGTTAACTGTCTCTATTGTTTCATACTTGTAGATTTGAGCCTACTCTAGGATGACAATTGGGAGGTGCCCTAAGCCAGTACCTAGTTGGCAGAAAGATCTTGAGTTCCCATTGTTTAAGACTTTGGAGAAAAGACTCGAAAGTTCGAAAAAGTTAACCAACATGAAATAAATCCGCGCTCACATCAACAGTTTGAAAAAAGATGAGGTATGAATGCACTTCAATATTTTTTTACACATTTTTCAATGCATTCAGTTTAATTATCGAGATTGTTAATTGTTTTGTTTTATGTGTAGTTTTTATGGCAACCATATGCGAAGATGCCGAAGAAACTTTTCCAATCAGTGCCAAAAGGAGACAAAGAATTGTTTACATCTAACACTGCCCTTATCCATTACTCGGTCTTCGAGAGGCACAATGCAAACTGCGTATTGAAGCAATTTGGTTTACGACAAACAGTCCCCCCACCCTTCTCCTTACCATTCAAGCGGAACGAGCGCATTGAACGATGTATTATTGACTACAGTCAAAACCATCCAAATGTGTTCAAAATATGAGAGTCAAGGAGGAATTCGGTTTTATCTGAAAAGAAAGACGTTTCCAAAAAACATAGTGATGAATATCTTTTCTGGTATGGATTGAACACCATTATAGAGATTGTATGTGGTGCGGATGGTGAAGGACGGTGGTCACCTGTTACATCCCAACTAGAAGCACCAAAGGGGAGGATGGCAAATGAGAATGTGGCAAAGGAGAGGGTGGCAAAGGAGAAGGACAAAGGGAGGTTGGGTCTACACGCTTCAATTGATGTCGCTATACACAAACATGTGAGCATCAGTCAATCTGTCCACGTTCTTCAAATGGCTTAAATAAAATGTGTACTTACATATTTGCATCAATGTGTATCTTAGGTAGTTGATTTCTTGGACCACATGGAGCGGCCATCCTTTCGTGCATATCGCAAGAAGATTAAATTGGAGGATTTTACAACCCGATTGCGGACTAAGATAAAAAGCTTTAGAGATGCTTTCGCAAACGCTTTCGAAGGCTTTGGTGGAGAATCTTGTTCTACCACTCAGTTAGACGACGATAAGAAGGAGGTAATTATGTTATGAATAATTGATTTCAAATATACATCAATGGGGTTAGAATTTTATGATATATTTGCATGTTTTTCTTTATAAATGTTCGTTGGTGCAAGCAGGGTTCGTCTTCAATGTCTCAGAGAAGGGCAGTCCCAAATGGGAGGGACCGAACGAAATCATCGCCAACTGCAATGAAACTTTAGTATTCGGAGGAGCAAACTTCATTGAAAGAGGCTGTTGAGGTGGATTCGCCAACAATGTCACCTCCGGCAGTAGCTACATTCGCATCCCCAATCGTGCCAAAGATGGATGAGGTCTTCATGACTCCGATAAATGCACCTCCCGAACTTCAGATCGTGCTACAAACACCCAAATTAGACATCAACACATTGATTTGGCGAATAAAAAGGTTGCATCGTGAGAGGAAGATACCCTGTTATTTCGAGGATTATGACCACCAAAAGGTGCGGTCGGCTTACGCTCTTACGGAGGGAGAGTTGACTCTACTAAAAGGCTTCCTCGGATTCTACAAAGAAAAGTAACTTCCTTGGATTTAGAAATGAGTTACTTGCCACTTGCGGCCATTATAACCAACATGCTAACTTTTGCGAATGTTTTTATAATCTTTACAAGCGGGATGAGCTTGTCATCTATTGCACGATGGTTTCAGCTAGTGTGTTGAACAAGGCCCTCGATGCCGGCACTTGGTTAGATATACTGGTGGTTTGAGATATTGAAGGACTAGTACTCGGACGTATATTTCTACGACCCCAGTGTCTGTGTAAGTTCTGGATGTTGGAATCACTTGCACTTGTTACTGCATGTTTACTTCATATATTGGCTAATTATATTGTTCTTACCAATGCAGAGTTTGTGGCGATCTAACAAAACAAAGGCTTTACAAGATAATGTTTGGGGCAAGGATGGGACGAAGGTTTGGGAAGCAAGCCAAAAGCGGCTATTGAAATTCATTATGTGGCATGAACATCACTTCACTCTGCTTGTAGGATACAATGAAGAAAGAAGATGAGAATTTTACAATAGTTTGAAGTCTGATAGGACCACTGTTAATGTGGCTAAAGAATTTGTAAGCACACTCATCCAAATGTTATTAATTTTGAAGTTCGTGCCCATTATGAAGATACCTTCTATGTGCGAGCTTCATTCTAATTATGTGCTATCTTGTATAAAAAGATTGACTACATCGGCAATCAATTCTCTAATTATGGATGGTATGACACTGGGGGTGTGAACATTGCTTGTGAAGACAAAGATACCGTATCAAGATAATGGAAATGATTGCGGGGTATTCGTGCTTGCTTTCGCACAACATCTCGCAGCCCGTATGCCGGTTGCCTTCACATTTTTTGACATACCCTACTATCGAAGCAAGATAGTTATAGACATCTATGCTAGAAGTTGGGAGCTGAACAACAATCATCTCTCAATTGATCTACTGGCCCAATGATGTATCAAACAACTTCTATTGATCCACTGACAGAATGAATATTTTCCAGATGCGAATTTTTGTTTTGCAGCACATGGAAGAAATGAACTTTGTTTAATTAGTACAGCTGGGAAATGAAATGATCTTTTTTGGGAATCAATTGTATGTTTTTATTGTGGGGGTGTGAATGAGAATATGTGTGGCTTTGAATGAAATTTTCATCATTTGTATGGGTCTCAATCTGTCCGTGTCTGAAATGTAAGATGTACAAATTATTGACCTGTTACAGAAATGAACAATAGCTTCGTACAGATATAAGTAAGTGACGCTAGCGTCACTTAAAATTATATTCAGAACACAATTAAGTGATGCTAGCGTCACCGGAATTGTATTCTGTCTCCAAGTTCTACATGACATCAGTGACGCAAGCGTCACTCAGCTGAACACATAAGTGACACTAGCGTCACTGCTATCATGTACATTTTGGAGACATAATACAATTCTGGTGACGCCAGCGTCACTTAACTGTGTTCTGAATGCGTTTTAAGTGACTTTAGCGTCACTTACTTATATATGTACAAAGCTATTGTTCATTTCTGTAACAGGTCGATATCGGTACATCTTACATTTTAGACGCGAACAGATTGAGACCCATACAAAGGATGAAAATTAATTCATAGTCACACATATTCTCATTCACACTCCCAAAATAAAAACAAACAACTGATTCCCAAAAAAGATCATTTCATTACTACAAAAAGTATGTTCCAAATTCATTAATACAATATCTTACAAAAGTTTCTTACAAAAAGTGAGGTAGAAAAATATGCTCCAAATCCATTGGAATTACAATTTCTTACAAAAGGAGTATTGTGTTGACGAAGATTTGACAAAAAATTATTGGTAAGTGTTCAGTTTTAAGCGGGCGGATTTCGACAACTTTGGCGATTGTGTCCTTTCTTGTTGCAATTGGAGTAAGTGAACACCCTACGCTGCCTGTAACAATCCTTAGTTCGTATTCTATTCTTCTTTGGTCTCCCGGGCTGTCTAGATGCAAGAGGAGGTAGAACTCTTTCATTAGAACTGTGCTCCCATTGTTTGTTATCACGAGTAGCGTGAATAACCTCGTTGTATGTAGCTTGAAGTACACTTGTTAGATACCAATTGTCACAGAAATCATATGGATTATATTTTCTCACTCTCATTGAAGCGATTGCATATGAACACGGGATCCCAAGTACTTCCCATTTGCGGCACGTGCAAGTCCGACGATCAAGATGAACAATGTCTACAAAGTTTGGGGACTGAACTTGGAACTCGACTAGACCGGTAACGCGAATGTGTAGCCTCCGGGCTTCTTCTGTCTCGTGTCCTAGATTCTTCGCAGCATATGGTGTCAAATGACTGTTAATCATAAGGTTGTTCGTATGTCGTTTTTGGATGAACTCCATCAATCTAGCTCTTATCTCCTCCACTTGCTTAACTATCGATAAAGCTCGAGTGTTTTTCAACATGTTGGTGGTGCACTCAGCGACATTACTTGTAAGCATGTCATATCACCTCCCTTCAACAAATGAATTTGCCCAATGTTGCCGACCAAATCCGTATATATAATTATATGTGTCTTGGCTGACAACCCTAATGTCTTCCATAAAAGCCTTATATTCACATGCCCTGTATGCCTTTGCGGCACACCAGAATTTCATCACAACCGCCGGATCTTTGTAGGTTGATTTAATGTTTTTCGCGAGATGGCGACAACAGTAACAATGACTTGCACTTGGAATAACATTTGCCAAAGCAGGAACAAGGCCCTTCTGGCGGTCGGAGACAACTGTCAAATTCGTAGGTTCTCCCAGTGTTACAGAAAGATTAGCGAGGAACCACTCCCAGCTGTCGCACCTTTCTGCCTCCGCAAACGCAAAGGCTATTGGGAATAGCTTGTGGTATTGAGAGTCACGGACACCTTTACAACTCTTGGGTACTTGCCACGGAGATGTGATGCATTGACCGCAATCATTGGCCAAGCGATGATGTGAATGACCGAATGCAAGTACCAAAAGCCCAAAAAAATCTCTTGAACCTGTCGTCGTCTGACAAATCAATATTAGTGACAGTACTCGGGTTCATCATTTTCAACTCCTCACAATGCAGAGGGGGGATCTTAAACGATTCTTCATACGAGCCTCTAACTATGGGCAGTGCAATGTCCTTTGCCATGTGTGCCTTCCTATAAGAAATTGTGACACCAAACTCCATTTGGTAGTCATTAATTATTTCCTTTGGCCTGATGTTGTGATTTAACCGTACTTTCTCCAAAATGTAATCTGTAATCAGTTCTGATGATGCCTGCCGATGTGCTGTGCCCATCATTGGCTTCGAACATTTATGGAGTGGGTTGTAGTTACGAACCTTGAAGCGTGGTCCACTATCAATCATGGATGCGTGAATGCGCAATGGATAGTCACATTCCTTGCAATGTGCAGCCACTTTGAACTGTTGTGTCTTTAAGTGTTGAAGAGTGAAGTTACTGTATATTGCAAATTTCGCTAAAGTCTTCCTAAAATCATCACAATTCGCAAATTCGCACCCAAGCCACATCTCCCGAGATGAATTGCGCTCCAACTGTATATCAAATTCTTCTGGGACCATGTCATCTTTGAATATAACTTTCCGATTATGTGAGCTATGTTCTCCAACATTCTGCATCGGAGGTCTTTTGCCTCTTACACTTGAACTCCCTGCAAGATTGGCTCCTGTGTCCGCAGATTCAATAGTGACAAACTGTCTATCATCAGGCATGTTCACTACATCAAAACGGTCAACGAGAACGCAATAACTTTTCTTCGCCAATTCATCGCTAGCAATGTTCTGCTCTGTTGAGAAATGAATGCCTACGTCTTCGCATAGATTGGCAGTAGGATTTTCATGACTTTTAACGAGAGGTACTTTGCACTTCACATTACGATTGCTTTCCTAATAATCAAGTTTGTTTGCCTCGTAAAGAACGCATGTCCATCCCAAATGACCTTCAAGATAAACACATGGAAGGAACTATATTAGACATTAACTATAAGTAGTTTTCTGCATTATTTAAAATACGAGAAAAAAATTATGTTCCTTCTCTGTTCTCCGATATGTTTGGCAAAACCAATTGGTCTTCTATTGATGTATAAATATATCCCATTTGTATTCTGGTTTACAAGTGTTAACATGCACTTGATGTCACTATCATCCTCTATGGCAGCCAATGAAAACACGTGACCATTGTGATGGAGATAATGTATGCTAAGGTTATCGCAAGTTTCCTGCGAATGTGTGCTTTCAAGAGCTATGTTCACAAATTCAGGAAATGTTATGTCGCTTTGAATGAACATCATCTTCTGATTTCTGCCTTCGTACACTAAGTGAATCATGTCAAATTTAAATTCCCCGTCATAGTGAAAAATCACTATCAACTCACCACCCGACATCCTATTTTAAAAACAGAAAACAATTATGTACGTCACATTATTGTACCAACATATGCTTCCAATGCCAACAACACCCCATTAACCAAAGAAGTGTGAAATTGCAAGGGGCAAAAGGCATAACACAATGTCCTAAAACAACATACACACAGAAAATTTCAAACATACATATTGGAAAGGGCATACATATTGGAAAGGGCTAAATACGTTAATCTATGGCCTAAAACACCAAACACTCACAAATATTAAAAACTGCCTAGGGTTACAAACAATAAATACAAAATATATGAAAGAATATAGTATAGGCACTACGTTTCACACTACAAAATAAACAATACAAATGTCTGTGAGCTTGTCTAGCTTCTTTTATACCAAACCAAAAGGAAAAGCACCACAAATGAGAAATTATATTCAGTTTTTTCATGTAAATCTGCAAAAGTAGAGATAGATGCACAAACCTTTTAAATGGAGATCATCAACCACTAAAATGGAATCAAAATGACCGATGAAGTGAGTACAGGAGCCCATTGAAAGTATCTGCCTTCAGTTGGAGAGAAAAGTAGAAGTTTTGAAAAAGATAGGGTAGAAGAAGAATGGAAAAAGGGGAACAACGCGTAGATATAAAGGGTACGATAAGTGACGATAGCATGACTCAATAATTTTTTGAGTGCAGCTATCGTCAGTAGGATTAAAAAATAAAAAAATAGAAAAGTGGCGGGAAGACCACATTGGTGCTGCACATTATTCGAGGACCCTTAGGGATAAATGGCTGTATTTTGGGATTTATCCAGTAAAATCCTTATTTACTTATATTGGTAATTTCATTCAGTCGAGCATCAATGCTCAAGTGAACTTTACCCGGGGAGCCATCATGAGGCTAATTTCTGATCCCATCTTCTTCCTTTATAGCCAACAACCATCATCCCACTCCCTGTGGGTGTGTATGATGAATTGCCACCAAATCTAATTTCACATTCATCATGACTATCCTCACTATTCGGTTTCGCTCACCTTTTTTAAACTATAAAGTCTTAGGGAGAGAGCGGTGTGAAAGATATATCGATTATCTCATATCTTTTGTGATGAGATTTAGTGGACCCTCTATCCAAGCATAGCCTTATCCATTCCGATACTTTCTACATATTATAAGTATTTCACTAATTCATCACATGTATAAGACCACTCACATCTAACATGAAAGCTTACTTAAAATGGATGGCTAAGATGTTGTCTATTACAAAATCACCGGTCTTGATAATTTTCCGTGTCTTCAAGGTGTACAAAATCTTTTCTATTAGATTCATATACAAAAATAGTTAATCTATGGGTGCTAGAAAATCCGTATCCTTATCTTCTAGTACTAAACCTCATAAGGTTTCTGAACACAATTAATTAAATTGATGCCACTTTCCATATTTAACAATGGACACTTATCACCTACACGGTTAGTGCACCCCTCCTAGTCATTCACACTATTTTTAGCAATGACAACTCATCACTGCCAGTGACTCACATCTAACGTGAAAGCTTACCTAAAATGGATGGCTAAGATGATGTCTATACAAAATCACCGGTTTTGATGATTCTCCGTGTCTTCAAGGTGTACAAAATCTTTTCTATTAGATTCATATACAAAAATAGTTAATCTATGGGTGTTGGAAAATCCGTATCTTTATCTTCTAGAACTAAACCTCATAAGGTTTCTAAACGCAATTAATTAAATTGACACCCCTTTCCATATTTAGCAATGGAAACTTATCACCTACATGGTTAGTGCACCCCTCCTTGTCATTCACCCTACTTTTAGCAATGACAACTCATCACTGCCAGTGCCTCACATCTAACATGAAAGCTTACCTAAAATGGATGACTAAGAAGCTGTCTATTACAAAATCACCAATCTTGATGATTCTCCGTGTCTTCAAGGTGTACAAAATCTTTTCTATTAGATTCATATACAAAAATAGTTAATCTATGGGTGTTGGAAAATCCGTATCCATATCTTCTAGTACTAAACCTCATAAGGTTTCTGAAAGCAATTAATTAAATTGACACCACTTTCCATATTTAACAATGGACACTTATCACCTACATGGTTAGTGCACCCCTCCTAGTCATTCACACTATTTTTAGCAATGACAACTCATCATTGCTAGTGACTCACATCTAACATGAAAGCTTACCTAAAATGGACAGCTAAGATGATGTCTATTACAAAATCACCGGTTTTGATGATTCTCCGTCTCTTCAAGGTGTACAAAATCTTTTCTATTAGATTCATATACAAAAATAGTTAATCTATGGGTGCTGGAAAATCCGTATCCTTATCTTCTAGTACTAAACCTCATAAGGTTTCTGAACACAAGTAATTAAATTGACACCCCTTTCCATATTTAGCAATGGAAACTTATTACACATGGTTAGTGCACCCCTCCTAGTCATTCACACTACTTTTAGTAATGACAACTCATCACTGCCAGTGCCTCACAGCTAACATGAAAGCTTACCTAAAATGGATGACTAAGATGATGTCTATTACAAAATCACCGGTCTTGATGATTCTCCGTGTCTTCAAGGTGTACAAAATCTTTTCTATTAGATTCATATACAAAAATAGTTAATCTATGGGTGTTGGAAAATCCGTATCTTTATCTTCTAGAACTAAACCTCATAAGGTTTCTGAACGCAATTAATTAAATTAACACCCCTTTCCATATTTAGCAATGGAAACTTATCACCTACATGGTTAGTGCACCCCTCCTTGTCATTCACCCTACTTTCAGCAATGACAACTCATCACTGCCAGTGACTCACATCTAACATGAAAGAATATCTAAAATGGATGGCTAAGAAGCTGTCTATTACAAAATCACCGGTCTTGATGATTCTCCGTGTCTTCAAGGTGTACAAAATCTTTTCTATTAGATTCATATACAAAAATAATTAATTTATAGGTGCTGGAAAATCTGTATCCTTATCTTCTAGTACTAAACCTCATAAGGTTTCTGAACGCAATTAATTAAATTGACACCCCTTTCCATATTTAGCAATGGATACTTATCACCTATATGGTTAGTGCACCCCTCCTAGTCATTCACACTACTTTTAGCAATGACAACTCATCACTGCCAGTGACTCACATCTAACATGAAAGATATCTAAAATGGACGGCTAAGAAGCTGTCTATTACAAAATCACCGGTCTTAGATGATTCTTCGAGTCTTCAAGGTGTACAAAATCTTTTCTATTAGATTCATATACAAAAATAGTTAATCTATGGGTGCTGGAAAATCCGTATCCTTATCTTCTAGTACTAAACCTCATAAGGTTTTTGAACTCAATTAATTAAATTGACTCCCCTTTCCATATTTAGCAATGGAAACTTATCACCTACACGGTTAGTGCACCCCTCCTAGTCATTCACATTATTTTTAGCAATGACAACTCATCACTGCCAGTGACTCACATCTAACATGAAAGAATATCTAAAATGGACGGCCAAGAAGCTGTCTATTACAAAATCGCTGGTCTTGATGATTCTCCGTGTCTTCAAGGTGTACAAAATCTTTTCTATTAGATTCATATACAAAAATATTTAATCTATGGGTGCTGGAAAATCCGTATCCTTATATTCTAGTACTAAACCTCATAAGGTTTCTGAACGCAATTAATTAAATTGACACCACTTTCCATATTTAGCAATGGAAACTTATCACCTATACGGTTAGTGCACCCCTCCTAATCATTCACACTATTTTTAGCAATGACAACTCATCACTGCCAGTGACTCACATCTAACATGAAAGAATATCTAAAATGGACGGCTAAGAAGCTGTCTATTACAAAATCACTGGTCTTGATGATTCTCCGTGTCTTCAAGGTGTACAAAATCTTTTCTATTAGATTCATATACAAAAATAGTTAATCTATAGGTGTTGGAAAATCCGTGTTCTTATGTTCTAGTACTAAACTTCATAAGGTTTCTAAACGCAATTAATTAAATTGACACCCCTTTCCATATTAGCAATGGAAACTTATCACCTACACAGTTAGTGCACCCCTCCTAGTCATTCCCCCCTTTTGTTTTTTTTAGCAATGACAACTCATCACTGACAACTAATATACACTCATCCATAGCCAAAAAAGATTGTTGCAATTTCCTTCCTGTCTTGTAACACCCAAAATATTGCCCAATTAATTGCCCTGACTCGTTGGCACACAACACTTCTCACCTATCCAATGACCTGCAGCTGATATCCTTCTCATTTACCAACAATGGGAGAATCAAGGAGGTTGCAAAAGCAGAAGACAGAAGAGGAGCGAGAGGAATTCTTGTTGGATGATGGAGGTCAGAATCCAGATGAAAAGTGCCACTAAGGGCATGAGGGATAGGGTATGATCGAGATTTTTTTATTGGTATTTGCTTTGCTTTTCCAACACACGTAGTTTCGAATAGAAGAAATTCAGAGTTAGATACTGATTCCACTTTTTTATTTAGTTTTTATATATAGTATCATTAGGAGTTCATCCTACGTTAAGATTGATTATTTTATACTCGGGTAAAGCTTTGGGGATGCTCCTACACTATGGAGGCGGCTTTGTTTTGATGGGCTCAGACTTTTAATAGGTGATCCCATAATAAAATCCTACTAAGTTGAATCAGCATTTCTCTAAGTCAAAGCTTCAGACTCATCAAGGATTTCGACCGAAGGTGGGATCCACACCAGTCAAAAACCTTGAACCAAATAAGGTTTAAATTGACTAGTGACCACCATTATGCGGCTCATGTGCTTCCGGTTGGATGTTAAAGTTCCATGTTTAACTCCCACGAGATTTTCTTTCTCTCCATTTTTTTAAGGTTCAAAGTATATTGTAGATTGAAAGTAAGGAATATAGTAATGTAAACGTCATCTATGGAATAAAATCTGACTAAATAAAGAGTTGTCATTATACGATTAATCCTTGGATAATATTGAATTCTGATTTTTGTACGCAATTCTTTTTAAGTTTTTAAAACACTAAAATCCTTTAATGCTTTATTCACATATTTGACAAGTGATCATTCTAACAATGGGTCTAACTTTTTATTGGAGTGAAATTTGACAAAGAACAAACATAGTATAGGACGACGTTTACTTGAACCGATTTTGATATTTATAATTTGGCCCTAAGGAGAAGGAGATTTTTTTTGAGTTTGAGCCTTATATATATGATCCAAGCTCCTCAATTTGGGCACAATTGAAACATAATAATAGTAATAATAATAAAAATAAAAAAGTTTACTTGCTCTTGGCTTGTTAAAAAAATTAGTGGGTCTCACTTCTTAAAAATCTAAAATGCTCAAATCCCTTCCGATGTAGGCGTTGATCAAATTGCACTCATAATAGGTAGCAGAACACTTCAAATTGACAAAGAGTATGTATTAAAAACCTTATAAAGAAGGGTATATAATATAATAATATGAAGAAATAAAATCTTGATAGGACTCACACTCACTGAGAAATTTGTAGGCTCTAAGGCATGGGCCTTGGCTAAATTTCAATCTAGATGTACTCATTATCAGATTCATCGTTGTCAAAGTTGATGGCGTGCCAATCTCCTCTTAAACTGAATTCTAGCCAGTTACTATGGGAGAAAAGGAAAGGGTTGATAAGAAATAAAAAGAAGAGGAGCAACTGCAAGAGCGGGTACGCATTTCTAATTTGCCACATGTTGCTCGTTAAAATATTTTTGGCGACTAGGGCTGATAGGCTGATACTTGACGTATAAGCATCAAAACAGGATCCCTTGGGTTGGGTCCCAATGTAGCCAATTTTATACATGTGACCATCTATCTATCCTGGGCTAATATCTCTATTAGCGATATAACTAGGAATATGTATGCAAACCTAATATCTTCATTATTATTATTGTTATTGGGCTATTTCATCAAGGTCATGTTAGTTTATATTTACTGAAACCAAAATGAAACCAAAAAGAAGAGGCCTGGCATAGTGATTTGATGTGTCATGGTTTAAAATTTTAGTTGTTATTTATTTTATTTCTTGACTAGAGTAGCATTTGTAATTGGCAGGTTGTCACAATGGGTATACAAGGACCTAGGAGAAGAGTGAGTACAATCAGGCTTTTAGATGACATAATGTCATCATGGGTATACAGTGACCATGAGAAGGATGAGTCCAATTAGGGTTGAGTGAGAAGTAAAACTTGACCCCAAATAGATGGGATAAAGCTTCAACTATTTGGCCCTTAAAGTTGGATGTGGGCCCTTGGCGTGATGATCTACACCTTTCATTTGATGGCTCTCACTGTGAACAGATCATTATTCAAAACTCATAGTAGTACATCATCAATTGACAGCCACAAGTAAATGGTCAGTAAATGAAATACAACAAAATTTCACATTAGATGTGATAAGACCATGTACTGGATAGAGTTTTTTTTTTTTTTTTCTTTATTGGTGAAACCACGTATTGGATAGTTGAGAACTTCAATGATGTTTAACTACTCATTCTGGGTTATATCTATCTAGAGACATGTCTCTAATAAGGAGGGATAGATGCACATGTCTCTTTGGCCTATTGATTTTCAGCCCATATCTAGATATTTTTGTTTTGAAAATTTGGGAAATTTTCTAGATCTCGTGAATTTGAGCCTAAATCTTAGTTTCTCAGTTTCTCGTAGATCTAGTTTCTCTTATTGTACCCTCTTTAAGGCTAATGTTATTTAGTTTTCCTTGAGTTCATTATTGTAACTTGCAGGTTGTGGCTTTGATTCAGATCACTAAGAAACTGACTCACTCGGATGGCCACTTAGATTTTGAGGCTTAACACCTAAAGCTATTATTTTCTATGACAATGATATTTAGTTCATCCATGACCCTGAGTCAACTCAATCCATTTTCTCAACTTTTAATTTTTATGCATCTAAGCATACCTTAAAGCTTGAGCTTATCTTGGCATTTTTTTACCATGTACTTTTGCTTTCTTTAATGAGACAGTATTAACTTTGATGAAATTAAACAGACCCCCTCTTTTACATAGAAGATATTTACTTAAGAGGACACAGACTCATGTTTCAAGACCATGGTCATGTATCAGAGAATTTATTTTGGTTGAACCTAGCCTACAATATGACTCGTTTAGTAGAGCTCACACTCACAAGTGAGGTCTATACTCATGCAGTGCGAACCTATTATTGAAGAGCCGGCAACACCAGAACCAGAGTACTTAGACACTTTGGAAAGTGCAATTGAGGATGCTTTCTGGACGGAAGATCCTGATGAAATTCCAATGACCAAACTAAATATTAAAGAGTTCATGCAGAATGTACAGAATTGCATGCAAGAAAAGGGTGAACTCCAAGATGTTGATATGTCGGCGGCTTTAGTTGCTCTAACTCAAGAAGCTGCCACTATCTCTATGCCCAAGCTGAAGAATGTCAGTCATCTGCGAACAGAGCATCAAGTGTAAGTATATTCCTAGCTTCCTCGTATTGGCATTTATAATGAAGTATTGAACATAGAATATACATAGGAAAACCATTACCACATGGAAGCATAGAAATATTATTATCAACTTATTTTCTGCTCATTCTCATTATTAAATTGAACCCATGTGATATTATTTCTCATTTTACAATAACGATTTTGTTCTCCTCGCTGCAGCTATGAACTTCCAGATGCACACCCTCTCCTGGCAAAGGTTAGCCGTTCTCCAACCATATATTTAAGCAAGAATTTTAAGCTAATATGTACTCAAAACCCTTTAGGTGCGTCAAGGATTAATAATTATAAACTTAGATTTTTGTTTGCAATCTTATGATTCTTATCGTTACAGTTGGACAGAAGAGAGCTTGACAATCCATGTACATATCTTCTTACTATATGGACACCAGGTATGCGCAAGCATTAAAAAATGATACATAGCTATATGCACTTTAAAATATTGTTCTGTATCTGCTAATTAATAACACATGGCATTTGATGACAGGTGAAACGGCACAATCCATTCAACCACCTGAAATTGATTGCACCTCCCAAAAGTCTGGTACTCTATGCAGCAAGAAGACATGCTTTACATGTAATAGCATGCGAGAAGCAAATGCACAAACAGTCAAAGGCACGCTTCTGGTGAGAAACAACCATGGCTAATATATACGTACGATGTAGGAAAATCTTACTTTACAAGAATTAGATTATATTGACCTCCAAAATATCACCATTGGACAGATACCATGTCGAACGGCAATGAGAGGGGGCTTTCCACTCAATGGCACTTATTTTCAAATTAATGAGGTAAATTTGAATTCTTGCAAGCAATTACTACAGATGAACATTGAACTCCAAGCAAACAGAATCAAACATGAGAAATGCATTATCAGAATACAGTGTATAAGAAAATGTCACAAATTGTGAAAAAAAAATTTGGAATATGTGAAAATGTTACATTTTGATGTTTATTTGCATTCTCAAATAGTGTATAAATATGTATTAAACTTTAAGTGACATGCAAATCCGATGTCTCAGTTTGAGCATAAAGAAACCAAAGTATTGAATATCATATTTTCTATTATATTATTCAATCGATTAGTTGAGATCAACTCGTATAGATAGAAGTCAAAAGCATGCAATTTATGTTATTGGTAGCAACTCTGAACACCATCAACCGCCAGCTTTCTTCATCGAAAATGCCTTGGTTGTGCAGTACTATTTCTATGATGCTGGGAGTGGCCATCAATTCCGATCAAAGAAAGTGGTTGACAGTTTTGCCCGCTGTGGCGATGCCGGTTTACGGCGCCCCAGCTCCAAACACCATCAATCACCAGCTTCCTTCATCGAAAATGCCTTGGTCATGCAATACTATTTCTATGATGCTAGGAGTGGCCATCGATTCCGATCAAAGAAAGAGGTTGGCAGCTTCGCCTATATGGGAGAGGTTCCAAGATACAAATCCTAATCTCGGCGTCGTCAATGCCTGCTGTGCCGATGCCGGTTTACGGCCCCCCAGCTCCGAACACCATCAATCGCTAGCTTCCTTCATTGAAAATGCTTTGGTTGTGAAGTACTATTTCTATGATGCTGGGAGTGGCCATCAATTCCGATCAAAGAAAGAGGTTGCTAGCTTCGCTCGCTATGGTGATGCCAGTTTATGGTGCCTCAACTTCTAACACCATCAATCGCCAGCTTCCTTCATCGAAAATGCCATGGTTGTGCAATACTATTTATATGATGCTAGGAGTGGCCATCAATTCCGATCAAAGAAAGAGGTTGACAGCTTTGCCTGCTGTGGTGATGCCAGTTTACGGTGCCCTAGCTCTGAACACCATCAATCGCCTGCTTCCTTCATCGAAAATGCCTTGGTCGTGCAGTACTATTTCTACGATGCTAGGAGTGGCCATCGATTTCGATCAAAGAAAGAGGTTGATAGCTTTGCCCGCTGTTTACGGTGCCCTAGCTCCGAACACCATCAATCGCCAGCTTCCTTCATCGAAAATGCCATGGTTGTGCAGTACTATTTCTATGATGCTAGGAGTGGCCATCGATTCTGATCAAAGAAAGAAGTTGACAGCTTCGCCCATATGGGAGAGGTCCCAAGATACAAACCCAAAAGCTAAAAGTGAAGAATTCAATGTTTTACATACAATTAGTTCACCTCCAACTCTTATTTACCTCAGCAAGCACTTGCCAAGTTTCAAGTGTAAGTTCATTTCATTTTTCTCATTCATCACAACTGAAATATGTATTCCAGGTTGTACTCCTGAGAGCTCTCTGTATCACTCATTCTCACTTCTGGTTTTCAGGTCGTGGTAGACGTAATCAGCAACCTGTTCCTTCTAACATTGATGATGGGTGGGAAACAGTGTTTGATCTTGACGCAGAAATGGCAACAAGCAGAAGACATCGAGCTGAAATAGACAGAAAAAAATAGTCATACGAAATATGCATTTGTACTGATAAAGGCTTTAATCTCACGGTTACCGCACATGTTCGTTCAATTTATTCATGATATCCTATCATTGTCAAAATGAGTTAAGCACAATTCCCGAGATGGTGATGAGCGAGAGGGTTCGAGTATGACCTAAATTGGACCAAATTGATGCAAGGGCAAAGACTCATACAACGCAGAAAACTTAACACAATCAATTCCTAGACTTGCCTCACCTAATAAAGGCTGTAAACAGACTAGGTCTCCATCCATGGGATACCAAGTGCCTTTTAATCAACAGGTGATTTTGGCTTTGACCTATGGATCCAATAGACTCAAATCTTATCAGTTACCTTTTTTTTAATTTTGTTGGAAAGATCTTATCATTTACTCGGTTATTGTTATTATTAAGTATTAACTATATTAAACACAATATTATACATGTAATAATGCATATTTATTAAACATATATTGGTCATTTTGTTCACCTGAGCATCACCACTCAAATGAACTTATGGGAGAGACTTCAGTTGAGTTGTCACCAATCTAATTTCATATTGAAGGAAAATGTCCTCATCATTGGGTCTCACCCAACAAGTTTTTGAACCATATATTTATTTATTTATTTGAGTGGGAGAGAAGGTATAGGTATTTCCACCCACATGCCTTTTAATCACATATCTATTCATGTTTTGTGTTACATAGGATTGAAAGCATACTCAGCTTGTTCATGTTGAACCCTGATCAAACTTCAATTCATTATTCATCATTTACAATAAATGGATGAAACCTTAATTTCTTTGGTCAGATTGGTCAAACGATAGTATAATTAGTCTCATTTACAGCCTCGGCAAGTATCTTAAACTACTGTGTTCTACTCCCATGTGCTTAAAAGTATAACATGGGGCAACACAACCAGAAACCCATGAAACATTCATCAAGAAATAAGAAATTAAATAATCATATCCATTGGTCAAGGAAGGGTTACATGGATCCCAGTATTGCAAATTGTGGTTCATGGCTCATGGGTTCTGATTCACCTCTTGTCTAGTATTTCGTTATGGGCCTATGAAATATCAAATATTTTGAATCATTTGTGTAGTTAGGCTCATTGCTTTCAATTTTCTAGTGGGTCTGGTTTTAAATCTAAAATTCAAGTGATTGATCTGATTATCCATTTTCTATTATTAGTCGCGGATATTAAAATTTGGGTGACATTGGAAGAGGATCCAGCCATCTATGTACAATCATGGGTTCAGGAATTAACATAAATAAATAATGCAGACATCAATTTTCCATGTCGAGACTCATAAGATGAACTGTACGGACCATGAAGCCTTGTTCAACTCGAAAAAATCTCAATGTCTCACATTCCATGAAAGATTTTCACTTAAAATGGGTAGCTAAGATATTTACTGTTTCCAAACCAATAGCTTGATCCCTCTGTGTCTGGAAGGAATACAAATCTTTTTTTAAACAATTTACATGCAAGAATCACATATGCAAATGTTAATGCGTATCACTATCCTCTGATGCCAAACTTGCAAATCAAATATAGTTAGCCCAACAAAAACACCCAAACTTCCTCTCCCCCTTCAACTCAGCACCCACAATTACTATCCCCACGATCACTTGTAGTGAAGTTTCGGACGAGTGGCACCCGACCCAATGGATTCATGCAAGAACGCAGCCCCTTTTAAAGAGTCATCACCATTCAATTGACGGCCTTTCAATTGATAGCTGTAATTTGTTCCTAACACAGACAGTTTCAAATGCTAGAAAAGTAGAGTTAGAGATCAATTCCACGATTTGATCCAGATTTTTACATAGTATGCTTTTATTTTGTTTTTATGTTCATTTCCTTATTTTTGTGAACCACTTTTTAAATTTTTCAAGTTCATGTTATATTGTTGAAGTTAGTTCCTCTTCCTTCATACAACCAACTTTTTTTATTTTATTTTATTTTTTGAAAGGTAATTTTGTTGTATTAAAGTATAGACAAAATACAATGATGCATACAACCAAGTTTACTCCTTTGTTAATTTTTAAGGAAAGTTTTCAGATAAGTCCTTAAGTTTTTGCCTTATTTCAAAAAAGGACACAAGTTTTTAAACTTCTCAAATTAGTCCCTAAGTTTTTCATGAAGTTTTCAATTAAAGACCTTCATCTATTTAAAGCTATTTTCCGGCAACTGTTTTGTTCAATTTTTTTAAACTACCCAAATTATCTCTCAATGAAATAAAACCTCCCTTCACTTTCTTTATATTTTCTTCATTTTTTTAATTGGGAGTCTTATAGTGATTGAGGAAAATTACGTATTTTGGCTAAATGTAGCGGCTGCCAGAACCATGTCATGGATTTAAATGAAGGTACTCTAGGTATTTTTAAAAAATTAAGAGAAAATGTCATAAAAAATACTTTTAAAAGACCAGATGTCTTTAATTGAAGTTTTATTGAAAAACTTAGGGACTAATTTGAAAAGTTTTGAAACTTGTGTCCTTTTTGAAATAAGGCAAAAACCTAATGTCTTATTTGAAAATTTCCCTTTGAAGAAATGTTCTGGTTATGGTGGTTTTACTTTTAACTTTCTTATTATATGGATGTATGGGATAAGAATAGAAGCTTGGATTCAAATGAGAGATTCATTTTGGGCTTTGTTCATTGCTCTATGTTTGGTATCCAATGAAAAAAATGGAAGTGATGGGTCGATTAAACTAATGGTAGTTTGATACATTGTCTTATCTATTTTCCAATCTATACATACAATTTACCTGAGTTTGATTGGTGACAATTATAAAAGGATTTTATCCGAATCTCATCCTATTATTATATTATATATAAAAGGGACTATCTTTAATTGCCAATTGATTTTTAGTACACAATTGATTTTGACCACTCAACTTTCAATTTTCGAAATTGATTTCAATTGAGATTGGGCATTTGATTACCATTTAACTGAATAGGCAGTGAATAAATGGTTTTATCAACTTTCAATTTTCGAAACTAATTTCAATTGGAATCAGGCATTTGATTACTATTTAACTGAACGGGCAGTTAATAAATGGTTTTAAATCTCTATGCATTAATTATTTTTAATTAATTTCGTAGGTACCAAATGGTTTTAAATCTCTATTGATTAGGCAATTACTAAATGGTCTTAAATCTCTATTGATTAGGCAATTACTAAAGGGTTTTAAATCTCTACATTTTATATCCATGTCTCCCACTACCCTACTACTTTCTTCTTCCCTATATTACAAACCATAACATATGACCATTCATCTTCTTCTTTCCTACTAGTATAATTGATTTTATTCTCTTTCTCACGCCTATTAGTAAACTAACCATGCATGCAAATGTGGTGTGACCAGAAAAAAAATATCACTTATGAGATCTGCCTTCAAGTTAGTAAGATTTGGAAATACGGTTGGATTATGCTCTTATTTGAATGCTGTTGGTGTATTTCTAATTTTTATTAGATGAAAATTGGGTTTAGGGGTTTTATATCTATATTTTGATGGATTAAAGATTGCTTCATTATTTCAATAATTTTTTTATTGTATTTAATAAAAAATCTCTAAATGTACAAAGAAATGTCATATTTCTTATATAATGAATTGTATTGCCTGTGCTAATAATGGGGCATGTTTTGTTAGTTTATATGAATCCAACTGGTTCCGCGCAAAAATCAGAAACTTAGAACCAATTGATTTTGACTGTACACCCAATTGATTTTGACTGTTGCATTTACATCTTGCAGAACGATTTCCACAACCATTTCCTGTCCGACCGTAACTCAAGTGTATTGAGAATTTTGACGAATTAACAGAGTCTCGACTGATCCTCTTCCCTTTCTCAATGTCTCCACTTGAAGTTTTTACCCAAAAATGATTGCGCTTGAAGTAACTCTCTTCTCTTACTCTTTCTTAAACGTCTCTCTCTTAAATATGTTGTAACTCCTTCTTCTCTTACTCTTCCAGAAAGGTATAATGCAAACATCTATTAACTATGTTAGGACTCGTGAGATGAATTGTATGGACCATCAAACCGTAGTCAGTTTAAAAAATGCTAATTCAACATAAGATTGTAGCTCGCATTCAACAAGAAAACTCACTCCAAATGGATGGCTAGGATGTCTACTGTTACCAAATTAATGGTCTTGATCACTCACCTTGTCTACATGGTATACAAATTTTTCTGTAATAAGTTGGCATGAACGCAAATGCTAACGTAGTATTTTGATAATCTCATATCCTTTATAAACAAGATTTAGTTGACACTTTGTCCAAGTATAGCCCTTCCTATCCCACATACCTTTCATATAGTTTATGTATTATTGCATTTCGTCAAATGTATAAGATCAATAACCCACATCCAACATGAAAAGTCACTCAAAATGAATGGCCTGGATGTCATATTAGAAAATCAATGGTCCTCATCCTTCATCATGTCTCTAAGGAGTACAAAATCTTTTGTAGTGGATTCATGTGCAATAATAGTTAATCTATAGGTAATGAAATATCTGCATCTTTATTCCCCATCACTAAACTAATAAAGAATCAAATGGAATTAACCAATTCAATACCGCTTTCTATATTTAGCAACGGAAACTTATCACCCACAGATTGGTACTCATGTCTCTAAAGTATACAAAATCTTTTCTAATGGATTCATTTGCAATAATAGCTAATCTTTAGGTAGCAGAAAATCTTGTATCCTTATCCTCCATTACTAAACCTCAAAAAAGAGTCTGGATGTAGTTAACCAAATTAATGCCCACCCCCCGTGCTTGCGCGCGCGCGCACACACACACACATATATAAGTAAGGCTCTCCTAAGCTCAAGCTTAGGATAAAATCTCATAAGCTCATGCTTGTAGGGCCCACCTTTGGTCCATCTAAATGGACCAAACACTTTACCCTTCTACATTGCACATGTCCACCAATTTTCGGTCAGATCCGAATTTACTAGACCGTTGGATTGAATATATATATATATATATATGGGGTCAGCTATCCTAAGCTGAAATAGTGTTGGTCTTACAAATCAAAGTCGATTATCATTATTTTTTGCATGATGATTGTCTCTAAAACCAAAGTAAATCCAATCAGAACTGGATTTTTCAGTTCCATCATTCAAAAAATAGATATAATCAATTTTGATTTGTGGGACCAGTACTATTCCAACTTAGGATAAATTAAGTTGCAGCTTATGAGAGCCTTCCTCTCTCTCTCTCTCTATATATATATAAATATATATAAGATCAATGACTCACATCTAACATGAAAACGCACTCAAGATTGATGGCTAAGATGTTGCCTATTACAAAATCAATGATCTTGATCTGTCTCGATGTCTTAGGTGTAGAAGATCTTTTCTATTAGATGCATTCGTAAGAATAGTTGATCTATGGGTGATAGAAAATCTATATCCTTATCTTCTAGTACAAAGAATAGTCAATCAATGGGTGATAGAAAATCCGTGTCTTTATCTTCTAGTATAAGAATAGTTAATCTAGGGTGATAGAAGATTTGTATCCGTTTCTTCTAGCACTAACTCCTATAGGGAGTTTCACCGTAATTAATCAAATCGACACCCCTTTCCGTACATAGGGTTAGTGGCTGGTTCTATGTATCCATGGGTTTACCAATGATCAACCGAAAGGGGGTGGGCGAGTTCCCATGTTAACAACAACCCAAAAAAAAAAACCTTATCCCCCACAGGACGAGGGTTTAGTGCTCCCCTCCAAGTCATTCCTATTTTTAGGAATGACAACTCATCACTGACAACTATTGTGCGTCCATCTGTCACAAATGAAACACAATTTTAACTATCTCACCGTCCATTTTCTATGCCATATTTTATTAGGACACACGTGCGGCAGATGCTTGGTGGATGAAAGGTGCCACCTTGAGTTAAAAGAGCACCTTCCTTTGTCTCTCTGCATAGAAGCTATGTAGAAATGGAGGCTTGAGTTTGATAACACCCAAATATTTTGTCCAATTCATTGTTTGACTCATTGGCACACAATACTTTTCACCTATCCCATGACCCATGGCCAATATCCCTCTCATCGCCGACTATGGGAGAATCAAGAAGATTGCAAAAAAAAGAAGATGGAAGAGGAGCAAGAGGAGTTTTGGTTGGTTGATGGAGGTTAGAATCCAGATGAACCGTGCCATTGAGGGCATGAGGGATATGGTAACTTGGTCAACTAGATTTTCATTGATATCTGCTATGCTTTTCTAGCACTTGAGTTTCAAACAATGAAATATGGAGTTAGAGATTGGTTCCATGTTTTCATTTAGTTTTTATGTATAGCATCCTTTCCTTATGCTTTCATGTTCATTTCCTTACTTTCCTAAATCAGTTCTTAGAACTTTGAGGTTCATGTTATTTAATATTAGCAACTTTACTCTCTTCTTTCTAAGAAATGTTTTGGTTATGGTGTTTTTATTTTTAATTTTTTAAATTTTATTTAAATTTGTGGGATTTAGAATAGAAGGTTAGATTTAGATAATAGACTTGTTGTCAGTTTAGTTCTTTGTTCCTTATTTGGTATCAAATGATGAAAAAGGAAGTGATGGCAGTTTGATATTGTTACATCTGCTTTGTAATCAACGCAGACAACAACTTTGAGTTTCATTAGTGAAATTTTACTATTTATCTAACTGTTATTGTGAGAATCTTTAAGTGTAAGGTTAATTGAAATGGCAGTTTGATGCATTTAAATTTGTTTTGCAGTCTATGTAGATGGCAAAACTGAGTTTGATTGGTTGTATTTACTATAAATTTGAAAAAAAAAATGTGGTACTATAAAGATCTTGAAGCAGTTAATTGTTTGATTTTTATTGCTTTTTTTTTTTTACCTTCTTTCTTCCATTTTCTTCCACTTTGGGATTTTACAAAGGATGGAAGCTTTTGTTATCAATTTGAACAATGGTAGAATCGAAAGAAAAATTATTAGTTTGATATTTTCTTGTTCTGTAAAAATGCTCAAGCTTTGGTGGTCATATTGCTGGTAGGATAAGATATTTTGAGAATTCTTTTATATTTTACTGCTGGTACATATTTTCCATTAGAAATGGTCATGTCTCACATTAGGCCTAATCTGACAACCTATTTGACAGATGTGGGCCCTCGCTGGGGTGAAATCAGGAATTTTTTTTAGGGGAGGCCAAAGTAAAAAAAAAAAAAATCCATTAAAAAGTTACAAAATGTAATAATTAAATACATAATAAATAGCACTCAAAAGTGAAATCACATTACTCTTATTTAGAAAAATCAGAATCTTAGAAGTTCGTGTCATGACCTTTTTCAACTAGCACTCAAAAGTAAAATTGTTGATTATTATTTTGGAGCAAACAAATATGCCACTATTATACATTTGTGAGCAGGGCCCATATTTAAAATCTAGACCATTCAAAAGGGTGGTCCCACTAAGTTTATCTCCTCAAAAGAGTTTACTTCAATTGGATTTATTCTAACATTGATAATCATAATTAAAACATAACTTTTTTATAATAATGTTTCCTCTTCCTTTCTTCATTTCATTTCCTTTCTTTTCTTCCATCATTCTAATCTTTCTCCCCCTGAATTTGCTATGATTTTGTTCCTTTTTTAGAATTCTTTTTTTACTCGACTTTCTTTCCTTTCTTTTCTTTCATCATTCTAATATTTCTTGTTACTTTTTTTAGAATAAAAAACTAGGATTGATTAATTAATATAATCAATATTATAAGGAAGGGCCATCCATCAAAAGATGATTTTGAGGGGGGGGGGGGGCGGCGCGGGGCTTATTGCTAATTGATTTTTTTTATGGGAAAAAATCTCTCTTGGGTTATTTTATAAAAATGGTTTTTCGGTATGTTCTCTTATATCATTCGCAATAACTTTCACGCATCTTGGAGTGAGTGACAAGGGAGATAGAAGAAAACCCAAAGGTTGTTGATCTCGCAGTGGAAAAAAGCTTTAGATCAATCGAAACCGTTTATCATCAAGATCCCGGGCCCTCATATGGTACCTCCAATCATCCAACCAATTCACATGACAGACACACACGGCATTCTACACTAGCATAGGCTCAAAGTTACTTCGCTTCACAGCTATAGTTATATTTTATGACATTATAAATTCAACACAAGGAGCCAACATACTCATGGTTGAGTCGTATTGGCACGCTGGTTTCATACAAAATGCGCAAGAATTGATCCTTGAGTTTTGAAGTACCATTCTATGACCAACAGCCAATGTAGCAGGAAAAAAAAAACTAACAAGGAGTGATTAACACCGCCAGTAGCGATTCCACATCTGCGCCTAGTCACATTTTCATCATGGTGTTTAATCATACGGTAGGATCCTCATTTTAAGAACATATGAGGGGATGAGATTCATCTTGAACAGTCCGGATAATCTCTATATATGTAGTTCCCACTATTGTGTTCCAGAGGTTCCGATGACAAAGAGGATCCGGACTCACATTTTACATGGGCCCTTGGCAAAATTTCACTGTAGATAATTCATTATCAGTTTGATCAAGATCAAGCTGATAGCATGCCAATCTCCTTCTAAACTGAATTCTTAGAGCATCTCCAAGAGCTACTCCATTTGTCCAACTCAGCATCTAACGGCAGTTAATGACATATGATGTCTCTTCCAACAGAACCTCTATTTACATGTGTCAATTGACATTTGAGTTGGTATGCCAAATATGGCATACCAAAAAGTGAGCCTTCAAATAGTTTTTTTTCAATATAATAATAGTGATGTATGTTGCAAATCACTGTGGGATGGAATATTGGCGTTGATGGCTTGTGGTTCAACGAGATTGATCCTATGGTCTCTTTAAGTGGCTGATGGAACCATGGACGTCAGTGAATGTTACACGGCTATATTTATAGCCGTTTTATTTTTTTATTTTTGACTTTTTTGAATTTTAATGGGTAATTATAAATTGTGATAATTTGAGAAACTCTTGGAGCTTGGATATCTATAAATTATGAGTGGTTGAAGTCATTTTTTTCCTCATTCACACTATGGATTCTTAATTTCCTAATTTTTCTACCCAATACTCACAATATTTTGGTGAGGCATCCAAACTCTCTACTGATGATGCCCTAAAGAAAAAGGCTGTTGATTTAGGTGCCGGCTTCAGTATAGAAGAAGACCGTCTTCTCATCAATTCGTGGTTGAACACCAGTTTGGATGCTGTACATGGAAACGAGCAAAAACTTAGGGCCTTTTTGGGAACGGGTGGGAGAATGCTATCACAACAATAAGTAATTTCCCAGTGATTGAACAGACAAAATGTTGTTACAACGATGGCAAAAGATTCAAGCTTCTGTCAAAAAATTTTGTGGATGTCTTGCCACAATTATTTCTAGAAATCAAAGTGGCACGAATGAACAAGATAAGGAAAAATTATATGTGTGTGTGTGTGAAGAGTTGCAGATGTTGTGTAGAGCGGCTCTAGAAGAAGAAAGAGAAAACTTACGAAGGAGAATGAGCGTGCATCGTGGTTGTATTTAAGGTCACGCAGTCATCCACAGAGGTCGAATCTCAGGACATCACAGGCTTTACAATGATTACTTCAGTGAAAACCCTGTCTACACTCCCTCTTAATTTCGAAGGAGGTTTCGAATGCACAAACCTCTTTTTCTTCGAATTGTAAATGTGGCGGAGGCGCATGACCCATACTTTCAATAAAAAAGAAACTTTGCAGGTAGTCTTGGTTTATCAGCTCTTCAAAAGGTTATAGTTGCAGTGAGGATGCTTGCTTATGGAGTTGCGGCGGATGCTGTGGACGATTACGTCAGGATCGCTGAAAGTACCTCTATAGAATCATTGAAAAAGTTTGTTCAAGCGATCATTGATGTTTTTGGCAACGAATATTTGAGGACACCAAATAATGCTGACATTTGTAGATTGTTATCAGAAGGTGAGAGATGTGGGTTTCCTGGGATGCTGGGTAGCATAGACTGTATGCACTGGAAGTGGAAGAACTGCCCAGTTGTGTGGAAAGGCATGTATGCTCGTGGAGACCACCGCAAGCCTTCTTTGATTCTTGAAGCCGTGGCATCGTATGATCTTTGGATATGGCATGCTTTTTTTGGACTACCAGGATCGCACAATGATATCAATGTGTTGGATCGATCTCCTATATTTACTGACCTCACTGAAGGCCGGGCTCCTTCCACCAACTACTCAATTAATGGTCACGAATATACAACTGGCTACTATCTTGCTGATGGCATATATCCATCGTGGGCAACATTTGTCAAAACAATTCCATGTCCTAACAGGGTAAAAGCAACAAATTTTGCTGCAGCTCAAGAGCCCGCACGGAAGGATGTAGAGCGTGAGTTTGGAGTGCTACATGCACGTTTTGCAATTATTCGTGGGCTTGCTCGTTTCTGGGATCATCAAATACTTCAACATATAATGAAGGCATGCATCATAATGCATAACATGATTATCGGAGATAAACGCGATCAAAGTCTTCCACTAATTACGATGCACGAGAGGGTGAATGCAGTGAGCTTCCTGTGTCATGTGACCACACTGCGGAATTTCAGAATTTCATTCAAAACAACTTATGTATTCGTGACAAGAGAACACATTCTCAACTCCAAGCCGATCTGGTGGAACACCTGTGGCATTTCCAAGGTCAATATGAAGAAGCTTGTGATTGACTATAATATTATATAATTTGATTTTACCTTTTCAATGAAAAATGGGTTTCAAGTACAATTTGTGCATTTTTTATTTTTTAATAAGTTATTACTTTAATAACATTTAAATCGTACCAAATCCCATTAAATATAAGTAAGATATATGTAATAAAGCAAATGATGATTAAATCAAAAAAGAATAAAATAATAATTTGACATCTCTCTTGGAGTTGCCCAAGTGAGATGTCAAATTCACATATGCCTTTTTTACAATATAAGCCTTTATTTTTGAAAAAAACAAATGGAGAAATGAGTCGGAGATGCTCTCAGGAAAAGTCCCACATGACCCATTAAAGAGAGTGAGAGAGGAAAAGCGATGACATCCATTTCGAATGGTTTTACTGATGGAGCCCACAAAGGTAAGAAAAAATGGTTTTAAAAGGGCTTTCGCCTATCTGCAACGGGAGAAACGGAGAGAAAGAGTTGCTTAGAAAAAGAATGAGAGGAATAGCAGCAAGAAGAGGTACGCAAAACAGGTTCTCTTGGGTCTCTCTCTAATTTATCTATTTTTTTTCTTTTTTTTCTTTTGAGTTTCCATCCCTACTTGCACTTTAAATCATTTTGGGCGAATAGGGTCGATACTTGATGTATCAACATTACTCCTTTTAAAGAAGATAAAAGGATATTATTCACCAGCTTGGCTTATCTAGCGACTCGTCTCTTGTCAGTGATGACTCTTAAGAATCACTTAGGTGTTATATGTTACATCACCAATCACTTGATACCTTCTTAAAATGGCGATTCAGTTGTGGGAATAGAGTGGGATTCTATGTCTCTCTCTCTCTCTCTATATATATATATATATGATCATATTCAATGATGAGATAATTAAATTCATGAAAATGTAATCTCTGAAGTTTACAATCTATTATCAAAGTGGCTTATATGTAAATATACATCCATTGATAGCACTGAACCTCTAGGGCATTCAATGAATCTCCGTGTACAATCAAAGGGAGCGGAAAAGACTTTTTAAACAAGACAAGCTTATCATATCCATCTATATGATATTTTTGTGGTTCCTTCATAAGCCTAATGGCCCCAAATCTCTAGCTGATTCCTATTTGGTTTCAACTTCCACCTTCGTGCAACCTATTCCTCTACTCTTCTTTTTGTCTAGCTCAGCGATGGAACCACCTTTCAATTATAAATAATAATGGACCCACAATGACATAGTTACCTAAAGGTCCTGACTTGCAAAATCCGAGTATGGAGCATGGACCATTCTTTCAAGCCCAATTGATAATTGATCTGCATGCATCCACCGTTTTAGCCTAGTTAATTATTGGGTCTAATCAATTCCATGATTTAATTATACCCTTTTACCAAATATAAATAAGATAATCAAGTATGTTCTCCTACGAGCGGACTACATGCGCAGTCAAGCTCTACGGGGCCCACTTTGTCCTACCTTTGATTAGCGCAACCCCTTCAATACTCTTTTCATGCCATGATCTGACATCATGGCTAATTTTGTACACATTGAACCTTCACCAACTGTAGGATTGAATCTAAAAAAAAAAACAAAGGTTAAAATGCCATTAGATTTTAATGTTGTTAAATCAAAGGCGAGTAGAATCTGGTGGGACTGATTTTTTGGTTCTCCCTTGTCCAATAGGAGAGCTTTCCATCTGCCCAATTCCCTGTGAGACTTGCATATAAATGGTCCCCACAAGCTGGAGTTGGACTGCCATGTAAGTCATACACAATCTGCTCATGGGAAAAAAAATTCTCCTATAACATATATAATTAGGAATTATGTGTAATATACAATATATGTTTAGTGGTAATATATTAATAACATATTAGTTTAAAATCATTACTCTATAATGCATAATTAAGTGCTCTTTATATTAATATATTTTAAGTACTGGGACTTCGAGTCCGATCCAGTTCTCTCCAGTCTCCAGTGGAGCAAAGTCGGGTCCCATGTATTATCATCAATTTATGTTTTAGTCTAGAGCCGGTTCACAAGATAATGATCAGATTTAGGTTTGGATCCACCTTGGATCCAAGTTGATGACATCATTGCTTTCAATTCCTTGGCTTTTAGGCCCATTGAAGTAGTCATAATTTACATGGCCAACTTTAGAAACTCTTCTATTCCTCTCCCTCATAAATTTCCACATGCTATTGCCAAAGCAAAGTTTTATAAAGCCTGGCCCCTCCCTCACACACCTTCCTTTTAAGACTTGAGAGAGTGGAAAGGTGCAGGATTAGACAAGAACAAAGAGAATAATGTATATAAACGGAGCAAGCATAAGTCATTTTTATCGTATGATCATATTCATAAGCATCCGGTTGTTGGCTATCATATGAATGATCGGACGCTGCACTGCTTCAACTCAATATATCAAACTATTAGTTGGTGCAACAAATGTTTAGATGATACTGATAAAAAAAAAAAAAGTGAGATGTACCAGGGCCCACTTTGATGCCTAGGGTCTCGCAAATCCATCTCTTTCTCATTTGATTTTCTAAAACAAATCACGATCTACTCATAGCAACCCAATCAAGATTCCTTTTAATAACTTGTAAAGAAGGGAATCAAGAGAACTGCCGTTATTTGAGTTGGTTGATGGGAAGGAACTCTCTTAGGGTTCATAAAAGGATTGGTTTGTTTCTCCTTTTGCTTATGTATGCACAAGCAGTCCATCACATTCATACATATGGGTGATCTAAAGGGGAGAGTTGTGTGAAACCTTGAGGGCGTGTTTTTCATGCGAAAAAGATTCTATTTGTTCGAACACGCTATTTATCTACAATTTAGTGTGCCTTTTTGTGTGGAAAGCGGGGAAAAATGAACTATATCTCCTTAAGTCAGTGGAAAAATTGAAATTATGAAGTCTGCAACATTAGACGATCATGGGCTAGATGATCAAGTCTATTGATTGCAAGTAACCATTAGGTCTGCTGATCATATAGGAGGTACAAAGGGGAGAGATGTGATAAACCTCAAGTGATTAATACCACTGGTCTCGGGCAAAGGATTCCTATCAAATCCATTGATGACGGGATGAATGGCTCAAGAATTGTTTCTAACTTCCTAATTTTTTATTGCATTAATCTAGATGTAAATGGTTAGATTAGTTGTTTGGAACCGTAACAATGTCTGCAATAAAGACTAACTTTGTGTTTATATCTGTAATAGGAATCCTATGATGGTACTAGATGTACTATTTGTGTTTAAAGTGTGCACAAATGAAATGAAAATTTGAATTGATAAGCTTGGTCCTTTCATGAAATTCTGGGCTTCTTGTGATTCTTCTAAAACTGATATTGCAGCTAGAGTGACCGAAGAGGACTTGGATGCATGGTTTAAGATATTGGCCAACGTCGGTACATGTCGGCCGATGCGTAACATTACCAGCCACTACTAAACTGATATTTTGATGCTTATTGGTCTCGGTAGTGGGGTCCCAAAATACACCAAAATACCAGTTCATATCAGCTAATGTTTCGAAAATATTAGTTGCCGGGCTGAGTTTTTCAAAATTGTGGCCTGTATTTGAAAATATCAGTTGACTTTACTAAAACACTTTGCTTCCTTGTTTCCTTTCATTCTCATTTTCTCCAATCTCATTCCAAGCAACAAGAGACCCTATTTCATCTTTCCAAACCTTCTTTTCCACCATTTTTCATCGAATTCTCAACATTTGAGTGGATTTCATTGCGATGAAACTGAATAACTCAACCAAGTGTCTTTAGCTAAGCATTTTGAATTCATTATTCTTTTCTTTTATCTTTTTAAAGTTTCTTTCTCAAAATGCCTTCAAAATGATGGAAAGGTGTTGGATCTAAAGTTTTGGAGTATATCTTCTAAGTTTAAATTTGTTTTTTATTTTTTATTTTTCACGTTTTAGACCCGATTTATGATATTTTTTAGAAAAATAGTGAAAAAGTGAAATATATGCAACAAAGGCCTCAAATTGAGATGGATTTGGTATTGACTCTTGATTTCTCTTAGATATATTGATTTTCAGCCATATCTAGAAATTCTGGTTTTGAAAATTTGGGGCTTTTTTAGATTTAGTGAATTTAAGCCTAAATCTTAGTTTGTCTGATTGTGCCCTCTAAATGTTAATGTTATGTAATTGACCGTGAAGTTCATTGTTGTAATATGTAAGTTGTGGCTTTGATTCAGATCACTGAGAAATTAACTCACTTTGATGGCCACTTAGACTTTGAGGCTTAAAACCTAAAACTATGATTTTCTATGATTGATATTTAGTTCATCCATGATCCTGAGTCAACTCAATCCATTTTCTCAACTTTTAATTTTATGCGTTTAAGCAGACCTTAAAGCTTGAGCTTTATCCCGAGAGATTGTAGTTTATACCTTAAATAGCAAAAAATGTAATCAAGTGTTGTTTTTTAAACAAATGTGTTTGGGTGAAAATAAAATGTGATGTAATGAAATGCCTTAGGGCTTGTCATTCAGCCTCATTAAATGATTTTGGCCATTCAATAAAAGACAATGATCTTAATATGCTCAATTTCTTATCTACCATGTACTTTTGCTTTCTTTAATTAGACAGTATTAACTTTGATGAAATTAAACAAACCCCCTCTTTTACATTGGCATTTTCTTAGGAGGACACAGACTCATGTTTCAAGACCATAGTCATATATCGTAGAATTTATTTTGGTTGAACCTAGCCTACAATAGGACTCGTTTAGTAGAGCTCACACTCACAAGCAAGGTCTATACTCATGCAGTGCGAACCTATTATTGAAGAGCCGGCAACACCAGAACCAGAGTGCTTAGACACTTTGGAAAGTGCAATTGAGGATGCTTTCTGGACGGAAGATCCTGATGAAATTCCAATGATCAAACTAAGTATTAAAGAGTTCTTGCAGAATGTACAGAATTACATGCAAGAAAAGGGTGAACTCCAAGATGTTGATATGTCGGGGGCTTTAGTCGCTCTAACTCAAGAAGCTGCCACTATCCCTATGCCCAAGCTGAAGAATGTCAGTCGTCTGCGAACAGAGCAGCAAGTGTATGTATATTCCTACGTTCCTCATATTGGCATTAACATTTATAATGAAGTATTGAACATAGAATAAACATAGGAAAACCATTACCACATGGAAGCATTGAAATATTAATATCAGCTTACTATCTGATCATTCTCATTTACATATGCCATTATGAAATTGAACCCATCTGATATTATTTTTCATTGTACAATAACCATTTTCTTCTCCTCACTATAACTATGAACCCCTAGATGCACACCCTCTCCTAGCAAAGGTTGGCCACTCTCAAACAATTTATTTAAGCAGTTTTTTTTTTTTTTTTTTAAAGCTAATGTGTACTCAAAAGGATTAATTATTATACACTTAAAAGCTTCCTAAATTGCTTGCAATCTTATCATTACAGTTGGACAGAAGAGAGCCTGATAATCCATGTACATATCTTCTTGCAATATGGACACCAGGTATGCGCAAGCATTAAAGATGAAATATCGCTATATGCAGTTTAAAATATTGTTTTATATCTGCTAATTAATAACACATGGCATCTGATGATAGGTGAAACTGCACAATCCATTCAACCATGTGAAATTGATTGCACCTCCCAAAAGTCTGGTAATTTATGCAGCAGGAAGACATGCTTTACATGCAATAGCATGTGAGACGCAAAGGCATGAACAGTCAAAGGCACACTTCTGGTGAGAAAAAATCATGGTTAATATATACGCCGGAAATTTTGCTTTACAATATCATTGATTACATTGTGTTGGTAACAGACCAAGTTCGATTCCGTTGGTCTTGGTTTGGATTTGTAGAGGAAAAAATTACTGCAATAAGTTGAAAATCAACCATTCAAGATGAGATGTTTATACTAAGGAATACCCTTAACAAAATGTTGTTAAATATTGATACCATAGCTGACTTGGTTGAGATCTTTCTCTCTAGGACGGACGATTGGAAATTTTAGAAAATAATTAATGAGATATGACCCAGATTAAAGAATTTTATTTATGATCACTGTGGGTGGCAAGTACAACAATAGGATAGTTGACATGATTCCAACAATTTGATTTACAAGTATTAAACAGTAGGTGTCAATGGTTCAAGTAATAAGAAGCACTGATGTTTCTTTCTGAATAAGTAGACAAGGTTAGGCCACTAGTCAGGATTAACCTTACTTCTTTTACAACTTTCATATGCCAACTTGAGTTTGGGCAAGGTCCTTTATGCAGCAAATAGGGTTCAGTCAATGAGGGAATCCCATGATAGGTTCAGCTCCTATAAGTCAGCCCTTAATATGGTCTGTGTATCTTGTGGCTGTAGTAGAATTGTCCTTTCTCAGCTGATATACGTATCAGCTGTAAATGTAATAAACTTCTTCGCATACAACGGGGTTCTCTTTCTATGTTTGACCTCATTCTCAGATCCAGCCAATTACATTTGCAGCAGCCCCCAAAATTGGGTTTTGTTTCTGATTTCCATATCTAAATACATTCCAATGATGTGCTCTGTCAAGGTTTCTTAATTACCTCTGAATTTGGCTTCCGTACTCTTTCAGTTGGGCCTAGGTTCCTAATTTGTAATTCCTTACTCAAGTCCAGTTACTAGGTACAGGACATGACGGCTGAATTTTGACAACCATTACCCTTGTACTGGACTCCTGAACCCTGGATCATGGTGGAAGATCCGAAACCCGTTCTTGTAGGGTTCAGCTGCTACAATCTGGTCCAATATCCAAACTGTTTGAGAGCAACCTGATGCAACCAGCCCTTAGGTCTGGTTGCTACCGAATTCCAGACCCAATCATGAACCTGTTGTACCAAAAATAGGGCCCACATGAGAGTCTTCAAACATGGGCTGTTTCCATCGCCCATCACTACTTGTTCAATGTTTTACTATGGTTCAGGTCACGCATTATTAAAAGATTGAACATCATTATTAAAAGTCTAGAAGATGACAGTTATAGAAGAATTAGAGTTTCTTTATCTAAGGAACGTTTCATAACAAAACTAGATCAATAGGAAAAATCAAGAACGGAACAAGAGAAAATAGATTTGCACTTAACGACACTAAATATTGATACCAAGGATCATCAACAGAGTAAGACCTCATGGATTTGTAAGAAAACCTCAAAACCAGAATTTATATAATGAAGAGATGTCCAAAGACAAGGAAACCTCTCATCATATTCATAAAACACCCAATTCGAATGTGAATCAAATCTTTAGTGAAGAACTAATCCAAATCAAACTTTAAATCACAAACATGTAGAGATATAGTTGATGATGGGAAAAGGATACTAAGAGATCCAGAGAATTCAAAATAAACCGTACCTTGGAGAGGCCTCTTCTTCTTCTCCTTTTGGTAAATCTCCCCAAATTCCACCAGTTTCTTGGAAGGGGTCGTTTGGCGGCTTCCAGTTCAGTTCCTTGTGATGAGGAAATGACTTAAGTCGTCATCCGCCGCATTAGACATCAGCACCTCTGTCAGGTCTTATTACCATCTATATCCCATACACAAAGCTGTCAATCAGTGGTGGACGTAGAATTTTCGTTTGAAGGGTGCAAACGATGCTCAGTTGAAAAGGTTTCCTTTTTTTTCATAATAGTCCAATTTGATACGTGTCCACGAGTTCTAAGAGCTATTACAAAAATCATAATAGTTTTTTAATAACACAAATATCATAATAATTTTCTATAAACGCAAAAATCATAGTAGCTAATTAAACTGATATGAGATAAAGAGCCAACACCATATAAAGTTCTTTGTTCTTGATTAATTAAGTATGACACGTATCGGCCTACATTGATATGAGACAGACTCATCAAACTCCTATGTTAGTGGAGACAAAGAATCACTTATTGCGAAATGAGACAGATAAAAGGGAAAGAGATGCAGAGAAAAGAGTTCCTCCCCAAAAAGGTTGGAAGAGTGGCAAAGAGTGGAAATGGGGTTAATGCGATCATTTAAATGGGGGCTATGCCATATGGGCTATATAGCCCTTATGGACATTTTTGAGGACGGTGGGGGTTGAAGCCACCAGGCCCTTCAACGTGGGTCTTGCCCTGCTGTCAATGTTGGTCAATGGAATAGATCATGTGGCTCCTAGAACACCTCTGCCAGGTCTAGCTACCATCCACAGCCCAAACCTGTTTGTTTAGCATGAGTAGTGTAGCCGAGGACAAAATTGATAGTTACGACAAAGTTTAAATGGAAGAACCGAAGAAGTAAAAGGAGAGTAACCTTGACGTGACATACATTTTTACTTAATGTATGTTTGGATGGAAAAGAGGAGGGGTGTGTAAATAACTGATGTGAGTTTTACCCCACTTTATGCCTTTCTGTTTATTCTCCACAACTTGGATAAATTGGTGTAGTGTAGAATTCTGTCTTTTGTGCTCTTTTACTCAAACCCTCTCTTTCCTTTATTCTTGATTTGGACCATACTCCTCTTATACTCCACTTCTCATGTAAACAAACATGTAAGAAGAGGAGTATGTAAGGCCCACATTAGGAGTCTTTTAGAGGAAAGAGTAAACAGAATGACATAAAGATTGTCACAGAGATGTAATTCTAATAAATCAAGCATAATCTAAACTAATCACTTATTGAATGTTTGAGGTGATTTGAGGGTCATCTGAGTCTTCTTGTGGTGGAGAATAAATATATCAGCCCCAAAGAAAGAAATAATATCCTACAACACCTACACATCTTTCTCTATTTTAAGAAAATCTCTATTTATATCCCACACATCTTTCTCTATCTTCTCTTGCATCAGAATGAGGAAAACTCATCTAAGTACTTTATAAAAATCTAGATATTTGATTTTTTTTTTTGCTTTGATTATTTAAGGTGTCTCTTAATTGTTTATCTTCATTTATCTTCAAAGAAAGATTGTTTTTATATATTTGGTTTTATATTTAATATCTCCCTCCTCTTCAATTGTTGAATTTTCATTTTAGGAATTTTTAGTTTTTTCTTTTATGAAGATCCATACAACTATAGATGGTGAGTTTCAGCTGTTTAGATTTTTTTTAATTTCTATTGTGCCTAGTTTTCTCTTATTTTTCTTTTTTCCACATTTGCTATTGCATTTTCTTTTTTTTTAATTGTTAAAAATAGCCTTTATTTTAATATTCAACTAAATATTATTCAGTTACCTACTTTTTTTTGTCTCCTCTGTTTTTTGTTTCTTTTTTTTTTTTTTATTCCAATGTAATCTAAGTATTAATTTATTTTTCAAAGTTTTTTTAAATTTATCTTTACTAGTGTTGTTTATTTTCTAATATGTGCCATCATCTTATTGCATGTGATTTTTTTTTTTTTTGCTAGTCTTACATTATTAATTAACATTTCAATTTTCTATTTATATTTTAAAAGAAGGAAGAATGTAATAATATTCTATTTAGTACATTACAAGGGGATATAGGTGCATAGCCAATGCTATTGTGACCATATTGCAATGATTATTTTGCTGGATATTATTAAAACATCATGTCTAGTGGTTGTACTAGTACTTTTATCTTTTATACATCTCTATCATGAGCAATGGGCTTTTTAATGATAATCATGTTGTGCAGATATATATATGGGAAATTCTAGAAAACGCTTCACTTAAAAAACACCCCCTTTTCTGCTTCAACTATGCCTCCGCCCCACCCGCCAGCAGAGGATCAAGAGGTAGAGACCCGAAGCAGCGGCACAGCCCAAACTAGAGCTAGGAAAAGGCCGAAGGGCCGCCTGTGGGCTCAAAAAACAAGCCCAAGACACCCATCTACATGACCCGCGAATCCGCTTGCACCATGCAGACCACCGTGATCGAGATCCCCCTAGGTAGCGACATTGTCAAGGGCGTCACCGTCTTCACCTTCCGTTGCCACATCGGAATTTGCATCCTCAGTTGCATTGGCGCCGTCACAACCCTCCTCCTCGGGCTCTCCAACGAAGTTGCTGATCACCATTACTCTCGCGGGAGCTAACGGATAGGTGATTGGAGGGAAAGTGGCCGGAGCATTGATTGCCGCAGGCCCTGTCATTGTGCTGGCAGCGTCTTTTAAGTAAATATCTTTACTCCGTCTGCAGCCAGCGAGAGAAGAAACCAACGATACAAATCCTAACATTGGCGCCGCCAATGCCGGTTTACGGTGGCCCAGCTCTGAACACCATGAATCATCAGCTTCCTTCATGGAAAATATCTTGGCTATGCAGTACTATTACTCTGATGCTAGGAGTGGCCATCGATTCCGATCAAAGAAAGAGGTTGACAGCTTCACCCAGATGGGAGAGGTTCCAAGATACAAACCCAAAACCTAAAAGCGAAGAATCCAATGTTTTACATGCAATGAGTTCACCTCCAACTCTTAATCATGTCAGCAAGCTCTTGCCAAGTTTCAAGAGTAATTTCATTTCATTTTTCTCATTCATCACTATTGAAATATGTATTCCAGGTTGTAGTCTTGAGAGCTCTCTACATCACTTGTTCTCACTTCTGGTTCTCAGGTTGTGGTAGAAGTAATCAACAACCTGTTAGATCTTGAGACAGAAAAGGCAACAGGAACAAGACATCAAGCTGAAATAGACAGAAAAAATCGCCGTATGATGTATCCATTTGTACTGATAAAGGCTTTAATTTCACGGTTACTGCACATGTTAGTTCAATTTATTCATGATATCCTATCATCGTCAAAATGAGTTAAGCACAATTCCCGAGATGGTGATGAGTGTGAGGGTTTGGGTATAACCTAAATTGGACCAAGTTGATGCAAGAGCAAAGACTCATACAACGCAGAAAACTTTTTTTTTTTTTTTTTTTTTTCTGTAAGAAACAAGTAAGCAACAACACGGAAAACTTAACACAATCAATTCCTAGACTTGCCTCACCTAATAAGGACTGTAAACAGACTAGGTCTCTGTCCATGGGATACCAAGTGCTTTTTAATCAACAGATTTTGGCTTTGACCTACGGATCCAATAGACTCAAATCTGATCAGTTACCTTTTTTTTTTTTTTGTTGGAAAGATCTTATCATTTACTTGGTTATTGTTTTTATTAAATATTAACTATATTAAACATAATATTATACATGTAATAATGCATATTTATTATACATATATTGGTCATTTTGTTCACCTGAGCATCACCACTCAAATGAACTTATGGGAGAGAGCTCTGTTGAGTTGTCACCAATTTAATTTCATATTGATGGAGAACATCCTCATCATTGGGTCTCACCCAACAATTTTTTTAACCATTTATATATTTATTTGAGTGGGAGAGAAGGTATAGCTATTTCCACCCACATGCCTCTTAATCACATATCTTTTTATATTTTGTGTTATACGGGAGTGAAACCTTATTCAGCTTGGTCCATATTGAACCCTGATCAAACTTCAGTCCATTATTCATCATTTACAATAAATGGATGAAACCTTAATTTTTCAGGTCAGATTGGTCAAACGATATTATAATTAGTCTCATTTACAGCCTCGGCAAGTATCTTAAACTAGTGTTTTCTACTTACATGTGCTTATAAGTGTAACGTGGGACAACACAACCAGAAACCCATGAAACATTAATCAAGAAATAAGAACTTAGATAATCATACCCATTGGTCAAGGAAGGGTTACATGGATCCCAGTATTGCAAATCGTGGTTCATGGGTTATGATTCGCCTCTTGTCCATGATTTCGTTATGGGCATATAAAATATCATATATTTTGAATCACTTGTGTAATTGCTTTCAATTTTCTTGTGGGTCAGGTTTTAAGTCTAAATTCAAGTGGTTGATCTGATTATCCATTTTCTATTATTAGTTGTGGATATTAAAATTTGGGGGACATTGGAAGAGAATCCAGCCATCTTTGCGCCATCATGGGTCCAGGAATTAACATAAATAAATAATGCAGACATCTATCATCCATGTTGAGACTCATGAGATGAATTATATGGACTATGAAACCTTGGTCAACTTGAAAAATACTCAATGTCTCACATTCCATGAAAAATTTCACTTAACTAAGAGATTGACTGTTACCAAACCAATGGCTTGATCCCTCTGTGTCTCGAAGGTATGCAATAGGCCCCCTCGCGATCTCCTTCCCGGACATTTGGTCCTGCACAATACAACCAGAAGAAGAAAAAGAGATGTTGCAATTATTTTCAACAAGTTGCCCGACTGACAATCGGTTGGAAGTTAAATTAGGACAAAGGTAAACATTTTTCAATGGGATGGGACCAGGGATATCTTCGATAGCAGTAATGGGAACACGTCCACCGTCAGCAGTTTGTATTTGAAGATGGCCATTGTAACTTGTCATGTTGGAGAGAGGGGTGTGGGAATACGTCATATGATTAGAAGATGAAGGTGACTTACCTGAGAGACCAAAGGCAGAGAGGGCATTGATAATCATTTGTTGAACCAATTCAGGAGTGAGAGATGATGAGGGCCTAGGCTGTGGGGGTGCAAATGTAGGAACAGGCATAACCGAGGAAGCCACATAAGCATGCGGAGTCTGAGACTGTGGATTCTGATACCGCATAGCCGGATATTGTGAAGTCTGATACTGTGTCGACGGACGTGGTGAGCGGCGGCGACATTCGGAGATGATATGTCCTGACTTTTTACAGTAACTGCAGATTTTCTGTTTGCATTGAGATGCAAGATGCCCAAATTTCTGACAACTATAGCATTGGGTTTTGCTCAAGTCTCGAGGCGGAGGCTGAGAAGTTTTATTCGCCGAGAACGCGACTGAATAGGTTTCAGTCTTTTGTTGAGCAATATGAGCCGAGGCCGTAAGGTGCTGTTCTTTGCGTAAGAGTTCATTTAAGCAGACGTCCAATGAAGGTAAGGGCGTCCGATTCATTAGGGAAGATCAGACACTTTCATATTTATTCCGTAGTTTCATCAAAAATTGATCTCGCTGACTAGAGGCCTGAAGGTCTTAGATTATTGTCAACACATTGTCAACCACATCTGCATACTTAATACTATTGTATTCCGACCACAGTGTACGGAATCCTGAATAGTAGTCTTGTATCGACAAGGTCCCTTGTGTATATTCAGCAATTGCACATTCAAGATGGAATTGTCGCGCAGAGTTATCTTGATGGTATACTTTCTTCAAATACCCCCATATGGCTTTAGAAGTGGAGTAAGGCTTGAGATTCATTATCAGATGAGGCTCAACGGATCCCAGAATCCAGGATTTAATTTTAGCACCTTTAGTATGCCAAGAGGAGATCTTCTTCTCATCCTCAGTGGGTGTAGGGTCCGTGCCAGAAAAAAATCCCCACAATTCCTTAGCTTCTAGGTATATTTGAAATTGGAAATACCAGGCAGGGTAATTCTTTCCCGTAAATTTAATCAATGTGACCTCAGATTTTTCCATTGCAACCGAAATTGGAAACAAATCGATTTGAACGGAAAAAGAACTAGCCATAGACAAGAGAAACTATGTAGGATGTCTTCCCTGTGTGTAGGAACCACAATCCAACCAAGCAGAGAGAGACATAACAAAAAACAGCAATAATTTGTTCCAAAAACAGCCCCGACGAACTGGACAGTGGCTGTTTTTCCACTACGTGGGACCCACTTAAGGATCTAGCCCAGATCAGACAACAGATCTATGATATCCCTCTATTCTGGCTTCTACCGAACCAAGTTTGAACTGATTCCACTCAGTATCCAAGATTCTGGACGATCTTGATGAAAACAATATAAATTTCTGGAAAATCTTGAGAATGAGTAAAACACCAACCTGTAGTCTCTGAAAAATTTTGGAAAAATCACTAATATTCTTAGAAATATCAGGCGACCATGAATGGGTGATTTCTGAAGCTGATCTGATCGATCAAGGGTGGGCCACCAACAGGACGTCGTTGACGCAGGAAGGTGTCGCTGGCACTGTGTTGCTGGAAATTTCTTGAAAATAGATCCTGGATCTATTTGCTGCACGAGAGAGACTTATTCTCTCTATCCCTACTCCCTTAAAGCTTTAGAAGATGTCTAAGATCAAGACTGCCTTGAACCTTGCTCTGATACCATGACAGATTCACGATCACAGAAAAGAGTTTTGAATATACTCTTGAGAATGTATTAATTTGTGTGTCTTTCTATGGAGATCGTCCATCAATATATAAGTATTTACATGCCTTTAAACAAGGCTCTAAGAAAGGAGACCAATCTAATTACATCAATCACTAATCTAAGTTAAGAAAGCAACTAATTACAACAATTGCTATTCTAAGTTAGGAAGGCTACAGCTGTCTCAATATTGACCCAAATCAATTCCATGTGAGATATAGCATTGGTTTGACTACTGATGGGCTTTGGGCCTTGGGCCTGTTTAACAATTATTACTATTAAACATATAAAAATTATGGGAGAAAGCCTCTGTGCTTATGGTATATACGTATATTGGTAACTTTATTCACTTGAGTGTCAATACAGAAAGAACTTTATGAGAGAGCCTCTATGCAGCCCAGTTCTGATCCCATCCTCCCTATTTATAGCCAGTTACCGACTCTATTCCCACCTAGTGTGCACGCAGAACTCCGCCAACACTAACATCACATCAATGTAGACTGTCTTCAACTTTGGGTATCACTGAGCAAATTTTTAGACTCACTCATAATGGATGGCTAGGATGTTGGTTATTATCAAATTTGGTCTTGATCCCTCTTTGTTCCATGAAGGCTTACAGATTTAGTTGCAAAAAATTCATGAATAGGATAAACAAATCCACAAGTAATGGTAGTATGTATCAATATCCTCTGATCCTAGACTTGCAAAGAGTCCAAATGCATTTGACCAAACACACACACCGTCTCTCCATTTTTAGCGACTACAAGCCAATACCCATAGTTAAAAGGTTCCCATCCTTGTCACCACTGGATTTCACACGTCAAATTTAATTTTGGGGAGTGGGTGGTGTGGAAAATATCTCGATTGTCTGATATCCTTTGAATATTAAATTTAGTGGACCCTCTATCCATGCATAGCCCTTAGCTTTTTAAATATTTAATTGATTATACTAATTCATCATATGTATAAGATCAATGGCTCACATCCAACATGAAAACTCACTCAAAAAGGATGGCTAACAAGTCCACTATTAATAAATCAACGGCTCTAATCCTTCTCCATGTCTCCTAGGTGGACAAAATCTTTTGTACTGGATTCATGTGAAAGAATAGTTAATTTACAGGCCACAGAAAATCTGTATCCATATCCTACAATACTAAACTTTGTAGAGAATCCAAATGCAAGTAATCCAATTAAAACCCTTTTCATATTTAGCAATGCCAACTTATCACCATAGGTTAATGCACCCCTCTCAGTCATTCCCATTTTTAGCAATAACAACTCGTCATATATAGATGTCTGCTGGATGAGAAGAAGAGCACCTTCCCACGTCTCTCTACATCACAGCTCTATAGAAACTGAAAACTTGAGTTCAGAAACGACTCTTGTATCGTTCTTCTTCTTCTTCTTTTCCTGGAGCCAATATCCTTCTCCTTCCCGTCCGAGTTGGATTCATATTCTGAGATCCTCCTTGGCTTTTAATGGCCCTCCACACAGGAACTTGACATCACCCGTGGAAACCAACATAGCTACATTAGGTGGAGCTATCTGCAAAGAAGCAGAAGAAGTGGTGAGGGAAGAATGTGAATCAAACATTTTTGCGATGCCATCTAAAGTGAACCCTGCTCCATTACCCGCGACAATGGGATCGAGGAGGGGGCGTAAAAGGAAAACTGAGGAGGAGCGTGACGAGTTCTGGTCCCAGAGGCCAGATTGGCTGCCAGAAGGCTGGACAATGAATGTTAATGTCCGGAAGGATGGTGCCACAGCTGGCATAAGGGATCGGGTAATTTGGTTTTTTTATTTTTAACCTTTTGATTATAAGGATGTCTGAGATTTAGAATAGAAGATTGGATTTACATAAGAGATCTGTTGTTGGGTTCTGTACGTTGTTTGTTGTTTGGTATCAAATGACAAAAATGAAAGTAATGGATTGATAAAATGGTAGTTTGATACCTTTACATCTATTCTATAATCTATGTAGAGAGTTTACTTGAGTTTGGTTTGTGTTATTTCATGACTAATAAAACTTAAGTACTTACCGTGCATTCATCACTTTTCAGTATTATTATGAACCGAGGACCAGCCATCGATTCCGATCGAGGAAAGAGGTCGAGAAGTTCATCCAGATAGGCGAGGTTCCAAGATACAAACCCAAACCTAAAACCAAAAAATCCAATGTTGTACATAGAGTGAGTTTTTGAATTGTTCTCTTCAAGATTTACTATTGAGATGTGAGTGCTTGTGATTTTCATGATAATGTGTTTCTTCCTTTCTTTTTTAAATCTTCTCAGAACTCCAAACCTACTCCAAGTAGTGACATGGTGTTGCCTCCAACCCTTGAATTCTACAGCAAGCACTTGTCAAGTTTCATGAGTATGTTCATTTCTTTTTTCTCAATTTGTCATTACTGCAATATGTGTTCTAGGTTGCGGTCTTGAGAGGTTCAATGCATCAGTTGTTCTTGTTCTCACTGTTGGTTTTCAGGTGGTGGCAGAATTAATCAACAGTCTGAAGTAGGAGCAACAATAATTGGGCAGTATGAAACAGAAGAGACAATAGGAATTAAGCAGCCTGTTCCATCGAACACTGATGGGTTGGAAACAATAGTTAATATTGAAAGAGAGGAGGCGACAGGAAGAACTCATCAATCTGAGATAGACACGGAGAAAAAAGGAGTTGAAAAGTCCAAATCAGGAAAAAAAAATTGGCTTAACAGAAGAGGCAAGAGGGAGAAGTATAATTCAACAATCTAAATTAGAAATATTGGCTCTAGGAGTTCAGCAGTCAAATCAGTCTGCTTCTTTAAACTTCTCCGGACATGAAGCCAACTCTTCAAGAACAAAGAAGGGGGCCTCAAAGGTGGACTGGAACATTTTTGTACACCTGGGAAGAGAAATATGTAAAAGGGCTGTATTTGCTAACTCAAATGCACTGCAAAGAAGGTATTACATGTTGCCTTTAAAACATTCAAGAATACTAGGAGAGCATGATAAGAAATAGCTGAGAATTGATTTATGATTTGGATGGGCAGTGTACTGGATTTTCCTTGTACAAAAACATATTTGAATTCTATTCAGAATGAATTAGATATAGTTTGAATGTGATTATTGATTTTGAAAGTGTTAGTGGTGTTAACTATTGCATACTCGCCATTCTTATGTCAGTGTAAAACTCTTGCATATTCAAATTATCAACTTATGTGATTTGGGACCCTCAAGAGATTAGATCCCGCATAAATGTATGGCCAATGTCATATTTGTATCATCTTAAAGTTAGGATAATCCCTGTTTTTAAGGGAATTGACATTTGTAAACATTCTATAATGAGAGAGCATTGTATGCTTTGTCACTATAGCATGTTTACCTCCAGCTATAGTATCCAATTGATTTTTCAGGGTCAGGTGCATTGTCGCATAGTGCATGTGGTAGGGCTGAGGCTCTCGGTGTTAAATTCTTTTAAAAATGTAGTGAGCTTTTTTTTCTACTGTGCAAATGTACATTCAAAGAAGTGGATGGGTTTGCAGATAATATTCCATCCTTTAGTTGTTCGAATGTGTTTTCTGAAGTTACTTGCGAACTCTTGGGTTTTATATCAGAACAGTTGTTTGCCAAGAGTTTTTTAGAATTGGAGAAGAGATCCTTCTAAAGATGGAGGAAAGCTTCTCTGGCGAATCCTTCCTACTTTGTGTAAACATTATCTTCAACAATATGGCAGCTGCAATAGATAGGGTAATGAAAAACCCCAATAGAAGCGTAATAAAGTTCGTTCTTACTGAAGAATGTTTTCAAGGTTATTGTAGGATGAGTTTAAAAGGATAATGTATGGTGGAGATTGAACATTTGATCTTTCTAGTGAATCCTTGCACTACTAGAAATTTGACATTTATAGTGAATCCTTCACACTGTTGGTGTTGATTTTGGAGAAAACGGTTCGAGACAAACGTTCAGTTGGTAGTAAATTTCTCCAAGCTAGTAGATGGGTAGGTTCACATCAAGTGAAGGATGAATGTTTATTTGTTTAATTACAATATATATATATATATAAATATATATATATATATATATATAATAAGCAAGTGGAGGCCAAATGCAGGGGATTGTAAAAGGCCTCCCACAATATGTTGTTAGGGTCATATGATATGAGCAACATCCAGAAGTCAAGTGAATTATCACTTGATTCAGATTGTTGCATTGGTGTCTCAAATGCTACTGTGTTCACTTGTATCTTTGACGAATTTCTTCATTTAATTAGTAGGTTACACATTATATTTATGCACACATACATTTAGGTCAATGAAATAGCTGACTTTAGTTTTGTGAATCACTACCACCTTAGTTTATTTATTCTGCAGACCTCCTTATTTTACATTGAACCTGAGAACCAAAAAGGAGTTGGAATGAATCACTTTCAAGAACTGTTGACTTGTCCCCCAGGTGGAGCAGATAATGTGTAGTTGTTTGTAACCAGATGCGGTGCTGTGGACTCGAAGATTAGTTCCCAGAGAACAGCAGAAGTCAAAATCCAAAAAAAGGGAAAAAAAAAACAGAGACCAGAACAGAGGATGCCTCCTCCAGATCAAAGTTTATATATATATATATATATATATATATTTAAATGTATATGGGTTGGTGGAGTAGAAACACCCAAAAAAATTTCATGTTTCTACTTTTTAGTTGATTAAACAGTGAGGGATAACATGGTTTAATGTGATATGAGTCATGGAGGTTACGGATGACCATCACAAAAGTCATTGTAGAGATCTTGATCAAGGACACTAGAAACCATGTTTTTGACCATCAAGAACCCATTCACAGCAAGATGAACCAAAATGTTTTAGTTACTTGAAGCATGACATAAAGATTTGGAAGCTTGGTATGGTTTAAGGAGAAAAAAAAAAAAAAAAAACTTGGTATGGTTGTGGGTCTCCTGTTCAGGTTAGGGTCCAGGGTCCAGGTGTGGGCAATTAAGGGTGCAGGACTGCAGGTCTAGGTACACTGTGGGCTCAACCCGAATCTCACCTGGTTTTACAACTTTGCTTTGAGCAGTTTTACAGAACGGGCCCTCTTTTCTAGCTAGGTAACTGAATCAGTCAGGTATGGGCCAGCGCTTTCAAAGAGCAAACTAGATGGCCCAGCCCAACCTGACAAATTAATGCAAACAAACCTTATCTTATACTAATTGGGTTTGGGCAATTCACTTGCTGGTGGATGGATCCTTATTTTAGGACATTGCCATATCCATTAGAGGGCCTCAACTAATTAATTGTAAGAGGTTTGGGTCCACATACAGATCGTTTCTATGGGATACCAAGACCCATTGGACTTCACACAAGTGCTATGAGGAAGCCCACAAAGTTAGAATAGAAGCTGACATAAGTAGGAAAATGAGATTCCACTAAGTGGGAACAAAAGCCCACTCAACTAGGAAGAAGAGCTCACACAAGTGGGAAAGTGGCATACTTAGGGATCAACCCCAGGGCAACCAGGTGACATGTGGGGTGCTAACCAACTGAGCAACCCCTATTGTCCTCAAGGAGTTAATGGCTACACTTAATTTGGGAGACAACCATATCTATAGATTGCCTCATTTTAATTTTAATGGCTGTAAAATGTCTAGGGCCAATGCCAATCGGATACCTAGGCCTGCTTTTAATTAAAATTTCTTTTCTCTTGGACTTGATGATCCAATGGACTTAGACCTTGATCATTTACTTGATTATTATTGCTATTAAATATATACATCTTCTGGGAGAGAGCCTCTGTGCAAATGGTATATACACACATCTATTGTAAATCTATTCATCTAAGCATCAATACTCAAAAAATCTTTACAGGAGATCTCATTGTCCCTGTTTATAGCCAACTACCACCACCATTTCAATCGGGTGTGCATGCAGAAATGCCACCTATATTAACTTCATATCGATCTAGACTATCTTCAACTTGGATGTCACCAATCAAAATTTTAAACACACTCATAATGGATGCCATTAATGTTGGTTCTTTCCAAACTTGGTCCCGTTCCCACCCAAGAGGTACAGATTTCTTTGCAATAAACTCATGAACAAGAAAATCAAATCCACAAGTATGTATCGATACCATCCAATCCTAAACTAAACTTGCAAAGTGTACAAATGCATTTCCCTTTGTCTACTTTTAGCAACCGCGTGCAACCCGTCGCCCATGCATAGTTAAAAGGTGCATCTCCTTGTCACAACTGGACTCCACACATCAAATCTAATTTTGGGGAGAGGATGGTCTGGAAAATATGTCAATCATCACATATACTTTGAATATAAGATTAAGTGGAACCCCCCCTGTTATATATAGCAATTCATCAAATGTGTGACATTATCAACAGCTCAGATCCAGCATGAAAACTCACCTAATAAGGAAGGCTAAAATGTCAACTATTACCAAATCAATGGTTTTAATCCTTCTCCAAGGCCCCCTAGGTGTACAAAACCTTTTGTATTGTAATCATGTGCAAGAATAGTTAATCCATGGGTAATGGAAAATCCGTATCTTTATCCTCCATTACTAAATCCAAATGCAAGTAATCCAATTGAAACCCCTTTTCATATTTAGTAATGCCAACTTATCACCCACAGGTTAATGAACCCCTCCTAGTCATTTCCATTTTTAGCAATAACAACTCATCTTATATAGATGTCTGCTGGATGAGAAGCACCACCTCAAGTTAAGAAGCACCTTTATCGTTCTTCTTCTTCTTTTGCTACAGCAAAAATGTCTTCCACTTCATCATCCAACTCATTTGAAGATAATATTTCTCATGTATTTAACGACCCGAAGCCAATATCATTCTCCTTACTGATGGAGTTGGATTCATCTACTGAGAACCCCATCTGCTTTCAAAGATCCTTGGCACTAGAACCCAACACCACCCCTGACAAAACTAACATAGCTACATTGGCTGGAGCTATGGGTGAAGAAGCTTTAGAACTAGCCGAGGAAGAATGCCAATCCAACATTCCTGAAATGCCATCTGAAACTCCCAATGAAACTAACATAGCTACATTGGCTGGAGCTATGGGTGAAGAAGCTTTAGAAGTAACAGAGAAAGAATGCCAAATGCCATCTGAAACCCCCAATAAAACTGACATAGCTACATTGGCTGGAGCTATGGGTGAAGAAGCTTTAGTAGTAGCCGAGGAAGAATGCCAATCCAACATTCCTGAAATGTTATCTGGAACTCCCAATGAAACAAACATAGCTCTATTCGCAGCAACAGCAGGTGAAGAAACTGTAGAAGTAGCGGCAGAAGAACACCAATCCATCATTCCGGCAATGCCATCTAGAGTGAACACTACTCCATTGCCCACAACAGTAGGATCTAAGAGGGGGCGTAAGAAGAAAACTAAGGAGGAGCAGGAAGAGTTCTATTCCCAAAGGCCAGATTGGCTGCCGGAAGGCTGGAGAATGGAAGTCAAAGTCCGGAAGGATGGTGCCACTTCAGGCATAAGGGATCGGGTAACTTCGTGTTTTTATTTTCAGTTTTCTGATTATGTGGTATTTTGAATGGAAGATTGGATTTATATAAGATATTTGTTGTTGGGTTTTGCTCATTGTTCGTTGTTTGGTGTTTGGTGTCAACTGACAAAAATGAATGTGATGGGTTTTGATAAAATGGAAGTTTCATACTTTATATTTCATCTGTTTTACAATCTAGGTATATAATTTGCCAAAGTTTGACTGGTGATAATTCAATATTTATAGAACTATATTACTTGCTGTGAAAATTTTGAAGCATCAGGTCGACTAAAATGATAGTTTGATGCATTTAAATTTGTTTTGCAATCTATGTTTTACAGTATAATTATCTGAGTTTGATTGTTTATATTTACTATCTGCAAAACTTTAAAGATCTTAGTGCATTTAATCCTTTGATTTTATGTGTTTTTTTTTTTTTTCACCTTCTTTCTTCCTCTTTGGTGGTAGGTTGAGATAGAATCCTTTTATCTCTTGTGTCGACTAGTATACAGTTTCCATAAAGAGAGAGGGTCAGGTCTCACGTGTAGGGCTAGTCGAGTCACTTATTGATATGTGTAGCCCCTCATATGGTACACCTAACTATCCAACATATTCATGTCACACAACCTCATTCCATCATTGTAGGAATTGGCTCAAATTGTACTCCCATCCACAAATTGAATGTTGAAATTCTAGTTATATTTTACAACATGATAATCCTAGTATAAATCGATATCCAGTTTTCTAAGGTAAAAGTAGATCGATATAGTTGAAGCAACAAGCCTGTTTCTTTACTAGAATTCCAAGAGTTCATGTTTGGAGAATTTTAAATTATCCAAAAGTTGTTCCCTTGAGGATCCTCCTCCTGGTGGAGCATTTGAAATTCCAACAAAAAGCAAAGATATTGGAAATCTAGGAATTTTAAAAGGCCATTTTTAGGCTTGTACAAAGTTGAGCATGTTATGGGTTGAGCGCGGATCCTGTGAGGCTTTAAATTAGAGATCCTTAGTTAAAGGAGTTGGACTACATAGTGGAGCCCACCTATTAAAATCCCAAGGTGCTCAAGATAAGACGTGGTATCACCAAATTTTATGTCAATAGGATTTTGTCCCACGGTAAAGACTATTTCTATGATAGCAAAACGTGATTAACACAATGCTTTGAAGAATCAATTTTCATTTTTACTCAATCTTCAAACATGATTATCATTTTTTGATCAAACAGTCAATCTTCAAGTGGGATCGGCTCCTATTGGGAAAATCTTGGAATACCCTATATAGTTTTTGGAGGTGGAGGGGGGCTTATTTTGAGTGGCTCAAATTTTTAATTGGTGGGCCCAATTGTGGAGTTCAACTCCAATAACTCATGATTTTTAGGACTCAAAGCTTCAAAGGATCCAGGCTCAACAAGGATTGGATCAGCAAAATGTGGGATCCACACCTATAAAAAATCCTTGAACCAGAAAAGGCTTAAAGTCACTAGTTACCCATCTTCAAGTGGCTCATGTGTTTTCTGTTGGATATTTAAAATCCATGTTTAACTGCCATTGAGACTTCAGAGTTGCTTGATATTTTCTATAATTGGAAGACTCCTCAAGTACGTATAATTAATAGAGAAGAAAAAAAGCTATAAATACACTTGGCATAGTAAAAAAAGTTAGTGACACTACAAAAGAGGAGATTTGTGCCAAATTTTGAGGGCTCTTTTCACACGGCAAGCAGAGAAAGATAAATAAATACACTACAAAGAAAGTGGCTTTCAATAGCGGATAGGATGACCTTTAGCGGCGGGTTTTTTCCACTGCTAGAGATCCTATGTTGCAACGGTCTTTGTTTTCCACGATTTTCAGCATTTTATTCTTAGACGGTCGGTAACATGGCAATAACGGCACATTTTGCGGCGGAAAAAAACTTCCGCCGCAAACGGTAGACATTAGCGGCGTAAAAAAAAACTTGTCGCTAATCGCATTTTTTTTTGTAGTGATAGTAGTTCATCGTCTACAAAATACCATTTTTGACGCATTGTGAAGGCGAAACCCACTGAATGAGAAATTCAATGTCACACAAACATGCACTTAGTGATCAAGGCTATTGATTTCAAGCAAAGGCTTCCAGTTACGTCCATTGAACATATATAGGATCTTAGAACGGGGGAGTTGTTCCAACCTTAAGCGAATAAAACCACCGAATGAGAAATTCAAGTGTTACTCAAACATGCACTTAGTGATCAAGGCTCTTGATTTCAAGCGAAGGCTTCCTATTACATCCATTGATCATATATATGATGGAAGAAGGTGGGGAGTAGTTTTAAGCCTTAAGCGATGAAGACCATTGATCTCGTAAATTTATTATCATAGGATGTATGTGGCTCAAGTTATTAGTTCTAACTTATTGAAGTTATTTTGTTGAGTGCATTAGTCTCAATCCAAATGGTTAGATTAGCTGTTTGAAACTATAACAATGTCTACAACAAAGACTAACTTGGTTTTTATATTTGTCATAAAATAATGGATGAGTTTCTGCTTTGTTGAGTTGAATCATAGAATTACACACTTATGTGGGAATCTTCTATTGGTGCTAGATGTGCTATTTTGCACATTCCAAATTAATTTGACTAAATAAAAAAATACTTGAGAAAAATCATCAAAACCACTTATCTCATTTAAAAATGAGCATCAGGCAAGGGACCAACATGGGTCAAGCTAAGTGAGATAAATAAAGAAGTAAAAGTAGTATAGTGCAAGAAGACTGGATAAACCAAAATATAAACAACAATGCTTAATTTAGATTTATTGACTATTGAAATTTAAAAGTTGATCAACAAAAATCTAATTCATAAAATTAATTATGCGAGAGTTGGTGGATGTTGTAAGTTGTACGGATAAACAAAGAATACTAAAATAAGAAGATGATAAGATTAAGAAAGGGAGAAGGAATAAACAAAGAAAGGAAGACAAGTATTTGGTGGGGGCTGACAATAATCTATCCTATTACATCTAAAGCAATCTAAATCAGTCTTTGATTTATTTTAAACCACCTTAACTTTCCTAAGATATACATTTGTGTCTTCATAAAAGGGTGACATTGTTGCTTTGGTCAAAATTATAATCCTTAAAAATGTAAGTAATCTAAACTTCTGTTATTCATTGTCTGAGGTGGTTTGAGAACCAGTACACTAGTACTTTCGGGGTTGGAAACATAAATATCCTATTCGTGCTCTCTAAGATAAAAATAATTTCCTACAACGCCTACGAATGTTTTTTTTTTTTTTTTTATATAGAAAATCTCTATTCAAATCAATGTCTTTAAGAAAATCTTCCTAACTATATCAACATCTTCCTCTATTCTCTAATACATCAACCTAAGGAAAATCTTTAATTACCATTATGCAGAAAGGAGTACTCGTCTTCGTCGTCCTCATCATCATTATCAAAGCCTTGTCCCAATAGTATTGGAGATTATATAGAGAATATATGTGAGTGTATAACATTAAAACCTTTTTCTATTTATTATAAAATATGTATTCAAAGTTTAACCACTTTAGTAAAATTGGTATAATATTAATTCTAAACATATGTAAAAAGATTGACTGTGTATATAATAGAACTAGTTAGTTTTGGTATTTACTAGAAAGTTATAATTGAAAATTGTTGGCGTGCTTTCTGTTGATATTTTTATTTGTTGAATTTACTTCTTTGAAACTGGTTATTTTCGATAAGCCTTAATATTTTCGACTTTTCAGTATTTTTATGAACCAAGGACCGGCCATCGATTTCGATCGAAGAAAGAGGTCGAGAAGTTCATCCAGACGGGCGAGGTTCCAAGATACAAGCCCAAACCAAAAACTAGAGAATCCAATGTTGTACATACAGTGAGTTTTTGAATTATTCTCTTCAAGATTCACTGTTGAGATTTGAGTGCTAGAGATTTTCATGATAATGTGTTTCTTCGTTTCTTTTTTTTTTTTTTTTAAGTCTTCTCAGAACTCCAACCCTACTCCAAGTAGTGACATGGTGTTGCCTCCATCCCTTGAATTCTACATCAAGCACTTGCAAAGTTACGTGAGTATGTTTATTTTTTTCCATCAATTTGTAATTACTGCAAATGTGTTCTGGGTATTGTGGACTTAAGACAGCTGTTATCTGGTGTGAGTCTAGAGAGCTCTATAAAAATATTTTTAAGTTCAAAGCTGTGTCTTTGAAATAAAGATTTCTAGGGCCTTTTCAGAATTAGGAGAAATGTAAGGGGCTTAAAAAGAAATCCCTAAATTTTATGTACATTTTTATTTTGTCAAAGCTGGTCTTATATATCAGAATTGTCCCTCTGTATGTGTATCAGAATTACTTTTTGTTGTTGAATTTGAATTCACGCTTATAGTTTATGTGATAACTCTCTTGGGTTTCAGCTTTCTCACATGTTCTTTCCACAGGTTATGTGCTCGGGGTGAACATTTGTTGACATTCAAAAGACTTCTCACCTATGTTCTTGAATTGGCAAAATGTGATTTAAACTATGACGTACGTGATCGTGCTCGTGTTATAAGAAAACTTCTATCATTCCGTTTAGCTTCTCAATGCCAAGGAGAAGCAAATTCATATCTACAGAAAAATCCAGATGTACAACATGAACTTGCAGAGAAATTATTCATTGGAAAGGCAAAATCAGCACTGCACACAAATAACAATTGTCGGTTTTATCTTCCGGGGTCTCTTTCACATATTGTTTTTCATGCAGCTCCGGGATACGAGCCTCTTCCAAAGCCTTGTACTTTACCATACGATGATCTTCAATCATCAGAGTTGGTTCTAGGCAAAGAGACGCTTGGGCAAAAAACCACTAACAATGACTCGGGAAAAAATGACCCTGACACATTGTCTGGATCTTCAAATGAAGCAAGTGCATCTGCTTATACTTCTGAACGTTTTATTGATAGCTCAGTTGAAAGTGACAGGACTGGCTCTGCAAGTGATACAACTGATAATGGCAACAACAATCCGTCATTGGCAAGTCATGTCACTGAAGATGATGATACAAGGGCGCCATTGATTCATCTTTTTGATGCTAGTGTTGATTATACCAAACCAAATGAAGGTACTGGAGAAAATAGTTGTGTGTCATTAGTGGTAGAGTTGATTCTGAAAAAGCATTAGAGTCGCGGTTGGATGAACAACTTAGTTTCTTAGAAATGGGCTCTTCTCAACAAAGGGCTGCACAATCATCTTCATCGAGAATCTCTTTAAGGGATTGAGCTATTGGAGTTAAACCCAAAATCCATGTCCTCCTAGATCCTGCAAATGGGAATGGTTTGAAAGTTGATTATTCTTTTTCCTCTGAAATTTCAAGCATATCCAGGCTCATGGTATGTGTGGACATTTTCTTTGAAAATTGCTCCATGGAACCGACAAAAATTGCTGTAAAAGATGATGAATCTGTTGGGACTCTAAAATCTGCAAAACAAGCATCGGAAACCTATGAAAGGTGATTTCATGTTCATCCTTCATTTTGTTATTTTGTATATCCTGGCGTGCAGTTTTGGTTTTACTTTGGAAAATGTACAAATTCTACGAGCCAAGTCACAGGGTTCTGCGACATATACGCCATATATCTTTCCTGCATTCCAGTCTGGATCTAAATTTTGCTCCATGTGGATCGTGGATGGACCATATAGCCCAAGAATCGTACAGATTGGACAGACCCAAGTCCAAACCATCCAATCAGTCAAATGGGGTAGTTAAATGGAAGCTATTAGTCCACTATATATGGGTGGGAAATACTCTGATCTATGGTTTTGGGGCTATGGTACATCCACAATGGGGCACTTCGGTGGTCCTGTATGGTTTTAGGTCCAGATGCATGGTACAGTGGCATAATTACATCATCTGATGTCACGCCCCCATTTGTGAAACCGAGGATTATGCGTGAGATTGGGCCATTTAAAATTTCCCAACAGTAAACCAAGACGACGTGGCCCCAATCATGTCCGATAGGATCCAAGTCCACGGTGAGGTATAAATATTTCCTCGGTAATTGTAAAACACAGCGGAAACTTCAAGATAAACAAATGGTATGATATTAACATTTCAGAGTATGCAAATCTTGCTTTTCTATAGTTTTAAGTTTAGCAAAAGATAACAAAAGTATATTAATTAATAACTTTTACCAAAATCTAAGCCAAATGAAGAATAAATACGAATTAACCAAAGTATGAAGGCATTCGTGTGCTGGTCACGACGACAATATCATCGACACACAACCCGTACCCACCATCAGGCTAAACTCCCTGAAGCGACGCCTCCACTTTCCCAAAAGTAGATGTACCCGATACCTATGCACCAAGTGTAGCATCAGACACGACGGTCAACAAGCAATATAACATCAAGATATGTAGTACGAAACAGTTTAAACGAATAAACGAGATCATAGGAAATGCATAGCATTCGAATCATAATCAATCTAACATAAACATCTAACAAGATAGATGGTCCACATAAGCTAATCACCACAGGATAGTATCACTACCCTCCCAACTCAAACAGAGTTGTGGTAGAGAAGATGCACGGGAGAAAAGCCCGGCCAAGCAAGCAAGAGTGGATGCATGGGGTACAAGCAAACGATCATCAAGACATCCCATAGTCAAAAGCATCCAATGGTGTACATCCATCCATCAAAATCCAAACTGCAGATGGCCAAGAGTAACAGTCCTATCACAGTGGTGCCCCAGCTGTGTCGAACGGTACAAGGTGGTGCCCGACACAAGAGTCCTAATCATACAATAGTGAGATGCTAGGCTTTCTTGTGTGGACAAGATTCGTTAACAAAAGAGATGCTACTTTTCCATCATCAAATTAAGACCAAACAAGCAAGCTTTCTCAAAACATCAATATCATAAGTAGTCCTCATCTTGCCTTTACAATTAAAGCCGCCTAGCCTCAACTCCTCCATCAAGCATCGGAACAAGCGGAACAACAAAAGGGATCCTAAGTACATCATCTAAGTTCTACATATGATCTCAAACAAAACAAAGTAAAGCTAATAACACGTCCCTTGACATGTAGACAAAGGTACCAGACGGTACAATCTAGAATCATAAGCGATAGACAACCTAATCATAAGTACAATGTTACTCCCGAAGCATCGTACATCCCTACTCAGTCATCGAAAGGTAATGGGTTCGCGATACTTGAACAAATTAATCTTTGTGCATAGATATAAAGGAAGGTATCCCGTTGCCTCACACCGTTCGAGATTGAGCTAGGTTGAATCCCGATAAAATCGGAATAACCGTGAAGAACGTTGGCTCCAAACATCCTCACACATAATCAAATGAGTCATCAAAAGAGGTAGCCAAGGTCCCACCTAAGTCCATCCAGTTCTAAGTCAAAGAGGCTCTTAAGAAAGAACCCCAGTTCATCTGGTCGACCTCTTTCATGGTCGGTCGACATCCGGTCGACCGGGTTCATAGTAAGAGTTGAAACATAAATGGAAATTGGCTAAGTTGTCAGGCTTCAAAAAGCCTGACTATATACCAGTGTTGTAGGTTGACTGGGTGACCCCACTCGGTTGATCGCGTGGCTTCAGAAAACAGAATCAAGCTTTTGTAACCAAACTAAATTGGTGAGAAACTCCATTTTCATCCACACTTGCAGACAAACACAAGAATAGGGCCTAGCCCTCTCCAACGTCAATAGACATCCTCCAAATCATAAGTCAAATCAATCCCATCTAATCCCGCCAATCTAACCATCCAATTAAGAATCCATTTCATTAAACAATTAAATCTAATTATCATGTTTTCCAACATCGAAGACATCAAATGAGCATGTGGTCATTTAAATCATCATCAATCATTAAATCAAAGGAGAGACAAACATATCCAAGCATTTATATATGTCTACTTGCCTTTGGTTGAAACTTGAAAATGCCCAAATTCACAAAATCCTAGCTCCATAGTGCCCAAAATCCAAACCTAAGCGAAATAGTACAATAAAACTAAATTAAATATAAAATCAATAAAGGTGAAGCTCTAAGCTACCATAACACACTACTACACCCAAAGTACATAAACCAAACTTAGGGAAAGAATAGCTTACCAATTAGATGGGTGAATAGAGTGGTGGCTTGAAATTGAGGATGAGAAGCTCACGGGGTCCATGCGGAGATGATGATGGCCAAGATCGGAGGTGGGGCTGCCTTTGCAGTCCATTTCTAGCAAGATGGGTGAGAGAGATTGAAAGAAAGAGCATGAGAGGGGAATGAAATTGAGATGGGGAGGTTGTGGGACCCACTGATCGGTGGCCCACTTGAATAGTGGTGATGGAGTGTCTTGGTGGTCCATTGGTAAGGATAGTGAAGACAAAAGAAAGAAAGAAAGAATGAGAGAAAGAAAGAGAGAGAATAGAGAGAGAAAGAATTAGAGAGAGAGACTGTGAAATGGGTGGGTGGGTGCTCAGACAAGTTGGCAGGGGGGAGTGAAAGAGGGAGAAAAGAAAAGGTGACATGGGTGGGGGTTAGTCCATGTTGGCAGTGGGTGAAGTGAGGAGAGAGAGGAAAGTAAGAGAGAGAATGAAATGGGTGGAGGGGGATTACTCACGTTGGCAGCAAGGAGTTAAGGGAGAAAGAAATAAAGAAAGAAAAGAGAGAAATAAGAGGGAGAGAGGAACCGGGAAGGAAAGGAAGAAAGGAAAAGAGAAAGAGAGAAAGGGAAAATGGGGGAAACTGAGAGAGATGGAGAAGGAGGGGAGATGGCCGGAGAGGATGGCGTCCAGCGGCGGCGAGGAGAGTGAGGAGAGCGAGAGAGAGGAGTGATGAGGTCGGGGGGTGGGGGGGGGGGGGCGCTACTGTTGTGTGCCAGAGGTTGGTGGGGGGGGGGGGGGGGGGGTTCTGACTTAGTAAAGGAAAAGGGGAAATGGATGGGGCATGCACGGTTTTTTGACTTACCCTCTGTTTGGGAAGGAGGGAAAGTGGAGGGGAGGGAGAAAAAAAGAGGAAAATGGAGGGAAAGTGGAAGTTGATGGTGTTTGGAAAGGAGGGAGGGAAAGTGGGGGGGAAGGAAAATGGGGGTAAAATGTTTATGGGGCCCACCTTAAAATTTTCCCCTAAAAAATGGGGGGAAAAGTGGGGGGAAAGTGTGAGGGAAAGAGGGGAGGGGAGGAAATTTTACTAAAATGCCCTTATCACCTTTTTACTTTTTCACAAAGTAAAGGTAAATTGGTAATTTTCTCTCTACCTCACAAACAAACAAAACCCTACTTTTTCACTTTTCTTTCCCCTCCTTTTTTACTATCCAAACAAGAGGAGGGAAAATTAATTTTACCACCCCTCCCCTCCCCTCCATTTTCCTTCCCACTCAAATTTTCCCTCCCCTCCCCCCTTCCCAAACATAGGGTTAGTAAAGGAAAAGGGAAAATGGGTGGGGGCGGCTTGCACAATTTTTGACTTAGTGAAGGAAAATGGGGCTTGCACGGTTTCCGACTTAGTAAAGGAAAAAGGGAAATGAGTGGGGGCTTGCACGTGGGACCGGGTGGGGGGTGGGGGCTTGCATGTGGGATAGTGGGGGTGTGGGAAAAAACAGAAATAGGATGGGGAGGTGGGGTTTGACTTTTGGGAAATTATTAAAATAAGCTTAAGTGGGTTCGGGTCGGGTCAGGTTAGGTATTGGGTCAGGTTCGAGGGACTGGATCAGGATGCAACAGAGGGACAAAGTCCGGGAAATTAGGTAATCTACCCGATGGTGCCAAAATCTCGAAAATCGAAAAATACTAAAAAGCCCTCGGAACTTTTCAGAATTAGTGACACACACCCTTAATATACCCAAACGAGCTTGGATCTCAACCCAACTTCGCACGCGCGATCCTAATGATTAACTAGACTTATTTGGCTTATAAATAAGTTTAATTATCTAAAAGCACAAGTAACTAGACTAATTACAATTTTGGAATTCCGGGATGCTACATCTGAGTGCTATGTGGCAGAGGATAACATACTCACACTATTGTGGTCATATTACTTGTCTTTTGAATTTGGATTACATGGTGCTGTGTCCTTGTCTACTTTCCAGCTCTGTGATAGCTCGAGATGTGCCAACACTGATTCCAGTTGAAGAGATTGCATCTCTAGAACCAGGTCAACAGCAAAGCAAATTCTTCAGGTTTGTTTTCATCACCACCTGCTACCCGGCCCTCAAGCTGGCCGTATTTTGTCATGGGAAAAATTATCTCGTTAAGTTGCGGCCGGACATTGGGTATTTTATAAAACCACTTTCTTTGGTTTTGGATGTCTTTATGGATAAAGAATTGCAGCTACGAGGAATTAATGTTCGAATACACTAGAAGGTCAGTCTTCTTTTTTCTCTGTAACAGTCCCAACTTTATGGGCTAGTTTTTTAACTTTGAAATGCGAGACTGCACAAACTCATTTTCGGACCCATTAAATCAAGAGTCTTGATTAGAAGAACATGGGATTCTGCCTTGAAATGCACAATTTTGTGGCATAGAAATGTATAATTTCCCATGAGGATTAAATTCCAGGAGTGTGAACTGGTTTGGTCGCCTTAGAGGTGGGGACGTGAAATGGTATAATTTGAGTTGGGCCTGGGTCATCCAGATCATGATCTACTTATTTTTAGAGAGGAAATGCAGCCCATGTCGTGGGCCTGAATATTGGACCCTGGCCTGCCAATGATAGCCATCAGCAAGATGGCTCAGAATTGAGCCAGGCTTTTTAATAGACCAAATTGTTAAGTACAGGCTCGGATCAGCCTGTTTACTTTGTGGGCCTAAATGGCCTAAGTGAAGATCAAGCACGGGCATGTTTGCTAAAATGCGGCCTCTAGCACCTGATTGATGGTGGGATAGGTGTGGTGACTCATTTAGCAACTTGTACATTCTATTTTTTTATGAGGTTGTCTTGTCTCTTCAGTTAGGAGAATTCAAAATAACCAGATGTTTCTTCCATCATGTTGTAATAGGTGCACATTTACTGATCATATCATGGACCTAAAAGATGAGAAGGATCATAGATCCTTTAATGAGGACAAATTTCTTATGGTGTGCCGGAGCCTAGCGTGAAAAATGCTTAGTAATGCAAATATCTTCCTGGTATCCATAGACATGCCGGTAACCAGCAGCTTCTATGATGCTACTGGTCTGTGCTTAAGGTTCAGCTGTGAGATGTTGCGCAACTCTATTCCTTGCCTAATAACCATCACCATAGAAGGTAAATGCTCCGAACCATTGAACGTTGTGGTCAAAGTAAACTGTGAGGAGACGGTATTTGGGCTGAACTTGTTGAGCAGGGTTGTGACATTTCTATCATTGACATCCTAGTCTGTGTAGGGTTGTTAAAGATTTCAACACGTTATGAAACAAGGTGTGTTGAGGATTGGTTTGGCCTGATGTGTTTTCATTCTAAATGATGAAGGAATTTTATTTGTATCCCATTCTATTATAAATGATGAGGTATTGGCCTTTGTGTTAGTTTAGATAAAAGTAGGATTAGTTCTACTGTTTTGCCTTGAATGACTTTCTCATGAAGAGAGTTGGGGTCTTGCAAACCAGCAATCTCTTTGTTTAGTCAGAAGGCTGAGGATTAGTTTTCTGCTGAAATGCTGCATTAAAACTTCATTTACCTTTTGACTTTTGAGGCCATCTATGTGAGGTGTCTGTCATATCATGCGCCTTGTATTTGAATCTGATCCATATGATTAAATTCAGAGAGACGAAGGGAGGCGCTTACGCTGTGCACCAAAACCTAACACCACCTCTATGGAGATCATTGTAGCTGCACTGGCCGGTGATGCAGCCGGTGAAGCTATAGAATTGCCAGGGAAGAATGCCGATTCGACATTTCTAATGCGCTTTTAGAAGTGAGCATTGCTCCATTGCTGGTGTTGAGAGAATCGACAATGGGGGTGAAAGTAGAAGTCGGGCTAGGGGGAGGAGTTTTGGTCTTGGAGGTTGGACTTGCAACTTTACTCTTTTCTTTCTAAGAAATGTTTTGGTTATGTTTTTATATAGGGGAATGTTCATATGCATCTTTCCCTCACCATAGGGTGAGAAATACTTTTATTTTTTGATCTTTTCAAATACAAAAGACCACACCCCATGTACTTGGAAAGTCACTTTTGTACTTAAAAAGACCCAAAAATGGAAGTATCTCTCACCTTATGGTGAGGGAAAGATGCATATGATCATTCCCCTTATATATAATTTATTTAATTTGTATGGATATGTGGGATTTAGAATAGAAGGTTGGATTTAAAAAACAGGTTTGTTGTTGGGTACATTCATTTTTCCTTCTTTGGAATCAAATGGGGAAGATAGGAGTGATGGGTCAGATTAAATGGAAATTTGACACTATTACATTTGCTTTACAATCTAAACTACAGTTTACAGGACTTTGATTGGTCGCGTTTTTCTATTTTTGTAAATGTATCACTTACCGTGAGAAATCTTGAAGTACCAATTAATCAAAATGGCAATTTGATGCATTTGCATTTGTTTTCCAATTTATATAGACTTGAGTTTGATTGGTTATATTTATTATTTGTGGAAATGTAAAGATTTTGAAGCATTTAGTTGTTTAATTTCTGTTTTGATTTACAAAGGGCAAACTGTTTGTTATGAGTTTGAAAGAGTGGTAGGATTGAATGAAAAATCATTAATGTGATATACCCATTCTTTGAATGTCAGGCTTTGATGGTTATTTCTTTGGTAAGATGAGATATTTGAGAATTCTTTTCATCTTTTGTGTTTGCTGGTATATGGTTTCCACAAAAAAAAAAAAAGAAAAAAAAAGAAAAAGAAATGGTCGGGTCTCACGTTAAGCCAATCAGACCACCTATTTGACAAGTGTGGGCGCGTGTAAGGATAAAAGTCAAACATAGTGGGCTGACAGCGGCTAAACAACTTTGGAGACAGTCACATGTCTCGCTATAGCGAGAGTCATTTTCGCTATAGCGAGAGTGGAGAGTGATGCAAGCGTGTTCCAAGACAGGGTCTCGCTATAGCGAGACACAAGCTCGCTATAGTGAGCCTGGGCGGTGAAGAACAGTCTGATCCGGACTCTTATGAGAAGTTTGACACAAACTGCTATTCTGAGTGGATTATGATTAGGACCCTTATGCACAAACTTGAGGCTATTTATTGGGTTTTCTCTGAACCCTAAGGGTGACCACCACTCTCATTAATCTGAGTTAAAGATATCTTTGAGAGAGATTATTCTCTAGAGCCATTGAGAGATCGTTCTGAAGGGTTGCTCTAGAAGGTGTTTGCTGCTTCTACTCTCTTGTAGAAGATTGATCATCTTGTTTGACAATGTGCGAGGAGATCAAGTAAGGAGAACGGTGCACGGTGAAAGTCGTGTTAGTGGATTCTATGCAAGAACAACTACAGTCATTAGGTCTAAGTACGGACTGAGGTAGAGGAGCTGTGAGTGTATCTTGTAAGCCGTTCCTGAAATCTTGATTTCTAGATCGTGGTTTTTCTCCCTGAAAATAGTTTCCATGTTAAATTTGTGTGTGCCTTCTTGTGGTGATTGCTTGGTAGATTTATTTGCTAGTTCTATATTTTGTGATTAGTTACATCCGCTGCATTGATTGGTTAAATTAGAACTAATATCCATTCTAGTGGGTCCTGTAAAATCCTCGGTGCGCTCATATGGTTTCTCCAAGTGTCCAACCCATTCAGATCACACATGCACACATCTTGTTTGTATCTACATTAGCTTGAATGCTAGATTAGGTCAGTGGTATAGGGCTTTAGTGATAACCTTATTCCTTCACTCTTCTTTCCAAAATGAAAGTCTGCAAGAGAGGTTTCTCCTTTACGATACTTTGAGAAAAAGCCTTTCTCTGCAATTAGTTGAATTTGGGCATCTTGGCTATCCTTTAGAATCAAATAGGAGTTGGTCATATGGTATTTATGTTTAAAAATATGACGTGTTAAATCTTATGGTAAGACCAAATCCTATTTGAGTAAAATTTGGGAAAAGTCCACTGAGAATGGGCCATTTATTCTTAGTAGCATGGATATTAGATCTTAACTATTCACCTTTCTGCGGCATTGGGTAATGACTGTTTGTGGCGTGCTCTAAACTATCACTATCCATGCTTGCCATATCCATCACGGCCATCAAACGATCACAAGCAACCAATCGATCAATACTCAAGCATCCATGTCCACCATAGGCATTGTAGCTCATTAAACGATCACAAGTAACCAATCAACAAGTTTTTATTAATTAAAATCCATGCCTACTTTGATCGGAGCGAGATATAATAAGCCTTAAATCAAGTAGGGAAATATTGTTTTGCGCAATTTTGGGCAATTATTGTGAGCCCTATTATTTTTGGATTTTAATTGTCTTCAAAGTTTTGAAAATCACATCTTTAAAAAATTAAGGTATTTTCAAATTTAGGTTTTCTCTCTCTAATATTAGGAAAAAAAATTGCAAAAAATATCTAAATTTACTTTAAAATGTTAAGAAAAGAAGAAAAAAAATATAAAAATATTTTCAATCCCCTCTAAAAAAATATCTTGGCTCCATTGCTATTAGTCGGCAATCACTTGCGTCCTGAGATGAAAAATCCAGGCTCCACCATTGAGTCTAAGATTCATGTTTCAAAGCACGGAGTTTTCTACGATACAAAAAGGAAATCCGACACGTATGATAAGAGAGAGAAGGATTTTTGGTGAGCGCAGCACCCTTGCATTATTGAAAGTTAAAATGCCTACATGCAAAGAGAGACCGGAGAAATTAAAGAAACATATGCTTGCAAAGTTACTAATTGAATGGCACGAGTGATGACCTTCACATAGAAAACAGTTTCATTATCAACATGTAAGTCATACAATTGTACCATCCATTTTTCAGGCACTGTGGTGTTTTGATGCCAAAATTGATTCCATTTGGTTGTCGTAGACCTTGATTTAAGGGCTTGAAAATTAGACAATTTTTAGCCTAGGAATCATGTGTTTTTCACCTGATTGATTTAATTGTGATTAAATTTTAATTCCAACATATTTTCTCTAATATTTGTTGTTTTTATGTTAAAACTATTTGTCTTTATTCATGGATTAACATGTTGCAAATTAAAGAATGGATGTATTTGTATTTATAAAAGCCTTAATTTTGTGGTTATCCCAAATGTCAGCGCAATTCATACATGCATCTTATCATCGTCGATAAATCTGAGGGGTTTGGATTTAACCTACGTGGGACCAAGTGGCTTCACAAACCAAGCCTCTTACAACTCAAAAAGACTTGCAACGAGTTAATGCTTAGACTTATTTTGGGACATAGACTTAACAATAGATTGCCTCGTCTAATTGAGCCTCTAAGAGGGTCTATGTTCAGTTCGTTTCCATCAGATACCAAGGTTTGTTTTTTAATTAGCAAGTATTTTGGTGAGACATGATGGACCCAATGGACTTAGACCTAGATCATTTAGGGTAAATTAGCCAAAGGTCCCTAAATATTGTCCTTTAAGGCCTTTAATCCGCAGGATTTTTTGTTAAAGCTTATGGTCCATGCGTCTAGACTTATCGCAGGTGGAGGTCTCTAAGTATGCCAAATAATACATTTGTATGACTGATTTTCTTTTCTAATCATTTGAAGTTATATCACGCATTTAATCCCTAATTTTATGCTCCTTAACATGATATTTAATAGCTGATTTGGCTCTTTAAACGCATCAAGCTGTCTAACGGATATTATTTCCTAGTTTTGGATCAAGTTTTGAAATTCAAATGAGATGAACTATATCAAGTTTCAAAATTTAAATGGGAGTGAACGATTCCAAGCCTCCTACACCAATGTACGATTCGCTACAGAGGCACTACTTGCAGAAGCTTTCATGGATTTTCTTTCCAATCATCAGATAACCATGCCCCAAGATCTAATCATTGGCCTTTTTTTTTCCAATCGATCTTTGCCCAACTCATTGTTGAGGAGTTTCTGTGCGTGGGAGTTTCTGTGACCTTTGCCCCACAAAACATATGAGAAGAATTGCACTAAAACATATTAGAAGTATTGAAATGATATTTGCCCCACACAAGATCAGTACTGACTCCTTTTAATGGGTTCGTTCTAGTCGTGCGCGAGAGCCTCAATGATCTTCTGTAGTTTTCTTCCTCACATGGCTACCATATATCCTTTCTTTTTTTTTTTTTTATTGTGAGTTTCTTTGAAAAGATATATAAGTTTATCTTTTTTTTTAAGAAAAAGTTTTGTTTCAAACTCAGATAAATTTATTTGAAATTTTGGCAAAACTCAAATAAATTTATCTGATTTTTGAACAATTTTTCTGAGTTTCGAACAAATTTATCTGAATTTAGACCAAATTTATTTGAGTTTTGAACAAATTTATCCGAGTTTGAAAAAAAATTATATGAGTTTTGCCCAGTCCCATGTGCAGATTTTCTAAATGATTTCCCCTTCTCAGATAAATTTATCTGAGTTTTGCTCAGTCCCACGTGCATATTTTTTTGATGATTTCTTTTTCATTGAATTAGGTTACCCATTTTTCTTTCTCTTATCTATCGTAATCCTTGATTTGTGAGTCAAATAATCTTCGCGAAAATATTGATGGGTTTTCTCCCTTTTTTTCTTCTCCAAATAAAACTCTTAAAGAAATCAGTTTTCCTTTTTCATATACTATACAGAGTGTATTAAGTGGGGCACTTTGGAATTTTTAACCATTTAAAACTTGAAAAGGGATCTGTGGCTCTATGGAAAAAGAATGTGGACCGTTTGCAATAAAAATAAAAGTAGAGGGACCTCGACCAAATGCCCCGATCATTTATGTAATTCTTATTAATGTTTTTCACATAATAATGCAAATCTTATATAAATAACAGGTAATTTGATTCACCTGAACGTCGACACTCAAATGAACTTTATGGGAAAGAGCTTCTATGGGGTGCAATTTTGATCCAATCATCCCTCTTTATAGCAAATTGCCATAGATAATAATTTCATATTGATCTAGGCTTTCTATATATGTTTTATGTATCAATACTAATTTATCCGATGCACTAGAAGATCAAAGACCCACCTTCAACAAGAATCACAAAAAAATGGATGGCTACAATGTTGGTTATTACCAAATCAGGTCTCGATCCCCTTTGTATCTTCAAGGTGCATAGTCCTTTTTGACAAATTCTTGTATAGGAATAACAAACTCATATGCATCATTATCCTCTAATATTAAACTTGCACTAAAAGAAAGTTCCGTTTAGCAATGGAAAAAAATTCCTTTAGCAATAGTTTTTCTTTTCTTCCACTAGAAATTACTTTCTTCTTGTGGTATTGCAAAGAGTCCAAATGCATTCAACCTAACAATCACCCTTGTTCCACAGCTAAAAAGTCTCTTCTTTTAGTTGTGTACTCCAAATTCTTAAAACAAGGTCACATGTTTGCCCTAATAATCTTTGCTTTTATGTTACAACTATTTATTTGTAGGATCAATGAGTTGTCATATAATGGATATATTTGTACTTATAGAAGCTTTAATTTTGTGGTTATCTTAAATATCGGTTCAGTTTATGTTGGCATCTTATCATCATTCAATTAAGTGCCAATCCCTGAGTGAGAGATAAATTACTCTTGAGTTCGGATCACCGATCACAGTTGTTATACCTTCACCTTGAGTAAATCAATAGCAGTCTGCCGCTTCATAAAAAAATTTAGGTGATTTTGAGGTTTACAAAGTTTAAATTAGATGAATGATCCAAACTCAAGCAGTAATTTATACTTTGATTTATTTTGGGACATCCATATTATAGAATGCGTGATACCAAGTCTCGTTTTTTTAATCAACGCATATTCTGGCGAAAACCTAATGGAGATGATGGACCTACAAATGAATCACTTAATGGATTGCAATTTTTATTAAATACACTAAAAATACTTTATAAATGCAATAATGCATATTAATAAACTTATATTGGTAGCTTCATTCAGTCGAGCATCAATGCTCAAGTGAACTTTACCGAGGGAGCCATCATGAGGCTAATTTCTAATCCCATCTTCTTCCTTTATAGCCAACAACCATCATCCTACTCCCTGTGGGTGTGTATGATGAATTGCCACCAAATCTAATTTCATATTCATCATAACTATCCTCACTATTCGGTTTCGCTTACCATTTTTAAACTATGACGTCTTAGGGAGAGAGCGGTGTGAAAGATATATCGATTATCTCATATCTTTTGTGATGAGATTTAGTGGACCCTCTATCCAAGCATAGCCTTATCCATTCCCATACTTTCTACATATTATTAGTATTTCACTATCACATGTATAAGACCACTCACATCTAACATGAAAGCTTACCTAATATGGATGGCTAAGATGCTGTCTATTACAAAATCAGCGGTCTTGATAATTTTCCGTGTCTTCAAGGTGTACAAAATCTTTTCTATTAGATTCATATACAAAAATAGTTAATCTATGGGTGCTAGAAAATCCGTATCCTTATCTTCTAGTACTAAACCTCATAATGTTTCTGAACGCAATTAATTAAATTGACACCAGTTTCCATATTTAACAATGGACACTTATCACCTACACGGTTAGTGCACCCCTCCTAGTCATTCACACTATTTTTAGCAATGACAACTCATCACTACCAGTGACTCACATCTAACTTGAATGGACGGCTAAGAAGCTATCTATTACAAAATCACTGGTCTTGATGATCCTCCGTGTGTACAAAATCTTTTCTATTAGATTCATATACAAAAATAGTTAATCTATGGGTGTTGGAAAATCCGTTTCCTTATGTTCTAGTACTAAACCTCATTAGATTTCTAAACACAATTAATTAAATTGACACCCCTTTCCATATTAGCAATGGAAACTTATCACCTACACAGTTAGTGCACCCCTCCTAGTCATTCCCTCCTTTTGTTTTTTTTAGCAATGACAACTCATCACTGACAACTAATATACACTCATCCATAGCCAAAAAAGATTGTTGCAATTTCCTTCCTGTCTTGTAACACCCAAAATATTGCCCCTTTCCATATTGCCCTAAGTTGTTGGCACACAACACTTCTCACCTATCCAATGACCTGCAGCTGATATCCTTCTCATTTACCGACAATGGGAGAATCAAGGAGGTTGCAAAAGCAGAAGACGGAAGAGGAGCGAGAGGAATTCTTGTTGGATGATGGAGGTCATAATCCAGATGAAAAGTGCCACTAAGGGCATGAGGGATAGGGTATGATCGGGATTTTTTTATTGGTATCTGCTTTGCTTTTCCAACACACGTAGTTTCGAATAGAAGAAATTCAGAGTTAGATATTGATTCCACTTTTTTATTTAGTTTTTATATATAGTATCATTAGGAGTTCATCCTACGTTAAGATTGATTATTTTATACTCGGGTAAAGCTTTGGGGATGCTCCTACACTATGGAGGCGGCTTTGTTTTAATGGGCTCAGATTTTTAATAGGTGATCCCATAATCAAATCCTACTAATTTAAATTAGCATTTCTCTAAGTCAAAGCTTCAGACTCATCAAGGATTTCGACCGAAGGTGGGATCCACACCAGTTAAAAACCTTGAACCAAAAAAGGTTTAAATTGACTAGTGACCACCATTAGGCGGCTCATGTGTTTCCGGTTGAATGTTGAAGTTCCATGTTTAACTCCCATGAGATTTTCTTTCTCTCCATTTTTTTAAGGTTCAAAGTATATTGTAGATTGAAAGTAAGGAATATAGTAATGTAAACGTCATCTATGGAATAAAATCTGACTAAATAAAGAGTTGTCATTATACGATTAATCCTTGGATAATATTGAATTCTGATTTTTGTATGCAATTCTTTTTAAGTTTTTAAAACACTAAAATTCTTTAATGCTTTATTCACATATTTGACAAGTGATTATTCTAACAATGGGTCTAACTTTTTATTGGAGTGAAATTTGACAAAGAACAAACATAGTATAAGAGGGCATTTACTTCAACCAATTTTGATATTTATAATTTGGCCCTAAGGAGAAGGAGATTTTTTTGAGTTTGAGCCTTATATATACGCTCCACGCTCCTCAATTTGGGCACAATTGAAACATAATAATAGTAATGAGAATAATAACAAAAACAAAAACGTCTACTTGCTCTTGGCTTATTAAAAAAAATTGGTGGGTCTCACTTCTTAAAAATCTAAAATGCTCAAATCCCTTCCGTGTAGGCGTTGATCAAATTGCCCTTATAATAGGTAGTGGAACACTTCAAATTGACAAAGAATATGTATTAAAAACCTTATAAAGAAGGGTATATAATATAATAATACGAAGAAATAAAATCTTGATAGGACTCAAAGTCACTGAGGAATTTGCAGTCTCTATGGCATGGGCCTTGGCTAAATTTCAATCTAGATGAACTCATTATCGGATTGATCGTTGTCAAAGTTGATGGCGTGCCAATCTCCTCTTAAACTGAATTCTAGACAAGGGGCAAGGTCCCTAAATGACATGTCTCTTAAAAGAGACATTTTGTTTGAATGGTTTTATAATGATGTAGCCTATAGCGGTTAAGAAAAAAACGGTTTTAAAAGGGCTTTCTTTCGCTCCTCAGTTACAATGGGAGAAAAGGAAAGGGTTGATAAGAAATAAAAAGAAGAGGAACAACCACAAGAGCGGGCACGCATTTCTAATTTCCCACATGTTGCTCGTTAAATATTTTTGGCGACTAGGGCTGATAGGTTGATACTTGACGTATGAGCATCAAAACAGGATCCCTTCGGTTGGGTCCCAATGTAGCCAATTTTATACATATGACCATCTATCTATCCTGGGCTAATATCTCTATTAGCGATGTTACTAGGAATATGTATGCAATCCTAATATCCTTATTATTATTATTATTATTGGGTTATTTCATCAAGGTCATTTTAGTTTATATCTACTGAAACCAAAATGAAACCAAAAAGAAGAGGCCTGGCATAGTGATTTGATGTGTCATGGTTTAAAAATTTAGTTGTTATTTCTTTGTTTTCTTGACTAGAGTAGCATTTGTAGTTGGCATGTTGTCATAATGGGTATACAAGGACCTAGGAGAAGAGTGAGTACAATCAGGGTTTATATGACATATTGTCATAATGGGTATACAATGACCATGAGAAGGATGAGTCCAATTAGGGTTGAGTGAGAAGTAAAACTTGACTCCAAATAGATGGAATAAAGCTTCAACGATGGCAACGATAACTGGTTAGTCATTACTTTGGTCATCAAAAAATGGAAAGAACTCATTGTTAGTCATCAACAATAACCATGTCGAACGGCAATGAGAGGGGACTTTCCACTCAATGGCACTTATTTTCAAGTTAATGAGGTAAATTTGAATTGTTGCAAGAAATGATAAAGCTAGGCCTAGAAGCTATTACTACAGATGAACATTGAACTCCAGGCAAACAGAATCAAACATGAGAAAAGCATTATCAGAATACAGTGTATAAGAAAATGTCACAAATTGTGAAAAAAAATTGGAATATGTGAAAATGTTACATTTTGATGTTTATTTGCATTCTCAAATAGTGTATAAATATGTATCAAACTTAAGTGACATGCAAATCCGATGTCTCAGTTTGAGTATATAGAAACCAAAGTGTCGAATATCATATTTTCTATTATATTATTCAATCGATTAGTATGAGATCAACTCGTGCAGAAGTCAAAAGCATGTAATTTATGTTATTGGTAGCAACTCGGTTGGACCATTGGCTAATGCATATATCACTTTTATTCTTAAAGAAGGGGTGCATTTCTAAACAAGAAATGGGATCAATTCACATTACTTTCTAACCTATATGTGGAACAGTGAGAAGTTTGATAGAACTGGATACTGTAATGGACTAAGTGTAGTAGGATATGTTGCATTGCAACTGCAGTTTTAACTTACAAGTATCTCTGCAGCATCTGACTGATGCAAGGTGCCAAAATGAGACCCATTCATAATATAGAAGGCGGCACAAGAAGGGACTTGCATGAAGCCTTGCTTGCACAAACCCCTACTTGGAGCATTTCTTTTTTCCACATTTTCTGTTGTGTTTTTCTTTTTTTGAATCGTAAAAAATAGCCTTTATTGTAGTACTCAACCAAATATTATTCATTTACCTTTTGTGTTTTGTCTCCTCTTTATTTTAATTCCAAAAACATCCTGTAAGCTAAGTATTAATTTATCTTTCCAAGTTTTTTAAAATTTTTCTTTATTAGTGTTGTTTATTTTCTAATATGTGACATCATCTTATTGCATATGGGATTTTTTTGCTAGTCTTACGATAGAAAATCAATTAATTAACATTTCAATTTTCTATGTATACTTTAAAAGCAGGGCAGGAAGAATGTAATAATGTTCTATTTAGTACGTTACAAAGGGATATAGTAGCCAATGTTATTGTGGCCATATTATAATGATTATTTTGTTGGATATGATTAAAACATCATGCCTGGTGGTTGTACTAGTACTGTTTATCTTTTATACATCTCCGTCATGATCAATGGGCTTTTTAATGAATATCTCATTTGGCGTAGATATATATATGGAAAATTCGAAAAAACACTCCACTTAAAAAATGCCTCATTTTCTGCTTCAGCCATGCCTCCATCCCACCCGCCGGTGGAGGATCAAGAGGTAGAGACCCGAAGAAGCGGTGCAGCCCAAACCAGAGCTGGAAGAAGACCGAAGGGCCGCCTGTGGGCTCCAAAAAAAAAGCCCAAGCCGCCCATTGACGTGACCCGTGAATCTGACTACACCACGCAGACCCCCATGATTGAGATCCCCCCAGACGACGACATTGTCAAGGGTGTTGTTGACTTCGCCTTCCGTCATCGCATCAGAATCTACATCCTAAGCTGCAACGGGGCCATCGCAAACGTCTCCTTCATCGACTCCGCCTCCTCCCAGGCCCATGCATCAACCTTCACGTTGAATGGATGTTTTGAAACCCTCTCCCTATCTGCCACCTTTCTCACCTGCCCTATTCCACCGCCACCGTCGCAATCCTCCTCTCCGAGCTCTCCAACAAAGTTGTCGATCACCATTAGTCTCGCAAGAGCTAACAAACACGTGATTGGGGGGGAAGTGGTCGAAGCATTGATTGTCGCTGGCACTGTCTTCGTGGTGGTAGCATCTTTTAGGTACATATCTTTACTCCATCTGCAGCCAGTGAGCGAAAAAACCAACGATACAAATCCTAACGTCGTCGTCAATGCCCGCCGTGGCGATGCCTGTTTATGGCGGCCCGCCTTCAAACACAATCAATCGCCAGCTTCCTTCATCGATAATGCCTTGGTTGTGCAGTACTATTTCTATGATGCTAGGAGTGGCAATCGATTCCGATCAAAGAAAAAGGTTGATAGCTTTGCCCGCTGCGGTGATGTCGGTTTACGGCGCCCCAGCTCCGAACACCATCAATCGCTAGCTTCCTTCATCGAAAATGCCTTGGTTGTGCTGTACTATTCCTATGTTGCTAGGAGTGGCCATCAATTCCGATCGAAGAAAGAGGTTGACAGCTTTGTCCGCTGTGGAGATGTCGGTTTACTGCGCCTTAGCTCCGAACACCATCAATCGCCGACTTCCTTCATCGAAAATGCCTTGGTCGTGCAGTACTATTTCTATGATGCTAGGAGTGGCTATCAATTCCGATCAAAGAAAGAGGTTGATAGCTTCGTCCGCTGTGGCAATGCCGGTTTACAGCACCCCAGGTTCGAACACCATCAATCGCTAGCTTCCTTCATCGAAAATACCTTGGTTGTACAATACTACTTCTATGATGCTAGGAGTGGCCATCGATTCCGATCAAAGGAAGAGGTTGACAGCTTCGCCCGCTTTGGTGATGCCAATTTACGATGCCCCAGCTCCAAATACCATCAATTGCCAGCTTCCTTAATAAAAAATGCCTTGGTTGTGCAGTACTATTTGTATGATGCTAGGAGTGGCCATCAATTCCGATCGAAGAAAGAGGTGGGCAGCTTCACCTGCTGTGGCGATGTCGGTTTATGGCGCCCTAGCTCCGAACACCATCAATCGCCAGCTTCCTTCATCGAAAATGCCATGGTTGTGCAGTACTATTTCTATGATGCTAGGAGTGGCCATCGATTCTGATCAAAGAAAGAAGTTGACAGCTTCGCCCATATGGGAGAGGTCCCAAGATACAAACCCAAAAGCTAAAAGTGAAGAATTCAATGTTTTACATACTATGAGTTCACCTCCAACTCTTATTTACCTCAGCAAGCACTTGCCAAGTTTCAAGAGTAAGTTCATTTCATTTTTCTCACTCATCACAACTGAAATATGTATTCCAGGTTGTACTCTTGAGAGCTCTCTGTATCACTTATTCTCACTTCTGGTTTTCAGGTCGTGGTAGAAGTAATCAGCAACCTGTTCCTTCTAACATTGATGATGGGTGGGAAACAGTGTTTGATCTTGACACAGAAATGGCAACAAGCAGAAGACATCGAGCTGAAATAGACAGAAAAAAATAGTCATATGATATATGCATTTGTACTGATAAAGGCTTTAATCTCACGGTTACCGCACCTGTTCGTTCAATTTATTCATGGTATCCTATCATTGTCAAAATGAGTTAAGCACAATTCCCGAGATGGTGATGAGCGAGAGGGTTCGAGTATGACCTAAATTGGACCAAATTGATGCAAGAGCAAAGACTCATACAACGCAGAAAACTTAATACAATCAATTCCTAGACTTGCCTCACCTAATAAAGGCTGTAAACAGACTAGGTCTCCATCCATGGGATACCAAGTGCTTTTTAATCAACAGGTGATTTTGGCTTTGACCAATGGATCCAATAGACTCAAATCTTATCAGTTACCTTTTTTTTAATTTTGTTGGAAAGATCTTATCATTTACTCGGTTATTGTTATTATTAAGTATTAACTATATTAAACACAATATTATACATGTAATAATGCATATTTATTAAACATATATTGGTCATTTTGTTCACCTGAGCATCACCACTCAAATGAACTTATGGGAGAGACTTCAGTTGAGTTGTCACCAATCTAATTTCATATTGAAGGAAAATGTCCTCATCATTGGGTCTCACCCAACAAGTTTTTGAACCGTATATTTATTTATTTATTTGAGTGGGAGAGAAGGTATAGGTATTTCCACCCACATGCCTTTTAATCACATATCTATTCATGTTTTGTGTTACATAGGATTGAAAGCATACTCAGCTTGTTCATATTGAACCCTGATCAAACTTCAATTCATTATTCATCATTTACAATAAATGGATGAAACCTTAATTTCTTTGGTCAGATTGGTCAAACGATAGTATAATTAGTCTCATTTACAGCCTCGGCAAGTATCTTAAACTACTGTGTTCTACTCCCATGTGCTTAAAAGTATAACATGGGGCAACACAACCAGAAACCCATGAAACATTCATCAAGAAATAAGAAATTAAATAATCATATCCATTGGTCAAGGAAGGGTTACATGGATCCCAGTATTGCAAATTGTGGTTCATGGCTCATGGGTTCTGATTCACCTCTTGTCTAGTATTTCGTTATGGGCCTATGAAATATCAAATATTATGAATCATTTGTGTAGTTAGGCTCATTGCTTCCAATTTTCTAGTGGGTCTGGTTTTAAATCTAAAATTCAAGTGATTGATCTGATTATCCATTTTCTATTATTACTTGCGGATATTAAAATTTGGGTGACATTGGAAGAGGATCCAGCCATCTATGTACAATCATGGGTTCAGGAATTAACATAAATAAATAATGCAGACATCAATTTTCCATGTCGAGACTCATAAGATGAACTGTACGGACCATGAAGCCTTGGTCAACTTGAAAAAATCTCAATGTCTCACATTCCAAGAAAGATTTTCACTTAAAATGGGTAGCTAAGATATTTACTGTTTCCAAACCAATAGCTTGATCCTTCTGTGTCTGGAAGGAATACAAATCTTTTTTTAAACAATTTACATGCAAGAATCACAGATGCAAATGTTAATGCGTATCACTATCCTCTGATACTAAACTTGCAAATCAAATATAGTTAGCCCAACAAAAACACCCAAACTTCCTCTCCCCCTTCAACTCAGCACCCACAATTACTATCCCCCTGATCACTTGTAGTGAAGTTTCGGACGAGTGGCACCCGACCCAATGGATTCATGCAAGAACGCAGCCCCTTTTAAAGAGTCATCACCATTCAATTGACGGCCTTTCAATTGATAGCTGTAATTTGTTCCTAACTGACAGTTTCAAATGCTAGAAAAGTAGAGTTAGAGATCAATTCCACGATTTGATTCAGATTTTTACATAGTATGCTTTTATTTTGTTTTTATGTTCATTTCCTTATTTTTGTGAACCAGTTTTTAGATTTTTCAAGTTCATGTTATGTTGTTGAAGTTAGTTCCTCTTCCTTCATACAACCGGCTTTATTTATTTATTTTTTGAAAGGCAATTTTGTTGTACTAAAGTATAGACAAAATACAGTGATGCATACAACCAACTTTACTCCTTTGTTTTGAAGAAATGTTCTGGTTATGGTGGTTTTTACTTTTAACGTTCTTATTATATGGATGTGTGGGATTAGAATAGAAGGTTGGATTCAAATGAGAGATTCATTTTGGGCTTTGTTCGTTGCTCTTTGTTTGGTATCGAATATAAAAATGGAAGTGGTGGGTCAATTAGACTAATTGTTGTGATCTAGGGCCTACGAAGAGAAATCAAACACACACAAGAACACGGAGATTTACGTGGTTCGGCTTTTGGCCTACGTCCACGGGGAAGACGGGAGAATTCACTATGCAATCAGAAGAAGGTGTACATCATAGAGACCTTAAGTCTCTATTTATAATATCAGCTCAAAACCCAGTTACACCCAAACACTACTTCTAAATATAGAAGACCTATGATAATAGACGTACTTCTAATCACAGTAGAACATGGGCAAATACAGGGGCCCGGTTTATTTATTATTTATTCAATTGAGCCAAACAAATAACAAATCTCCACCTTGGCGAACATTGAAGCTGATCCTCATGCACTTAACACGTCTCACCGTCTCCACCTACCCCTTAGGGCACTCAGGTACTGATCACATTAATCAAGTCCAAGCAATGCTTGAACTTGACTGTTGGAATAGTCTTGGTCATCATGTCTGCTGGATTCTCCGCCGTAGCAATCTTAATTATTGTAATAGCACCCTCGGAGATGACATCTCGAATGAAATGAGCCCTTACATCTATGTGCTTGGTCTTTTCATGATACTTTGGATTATGTGTCAGATCGATCGCACTCTGACTGTCACAGAAAACAGTAACCAGCTTCTGTTCCAATCCCAGATCTCCAACCAAGCCTGTCAGCCAAATAGCTTCTTTCACTGCCTCTGTAGCTGTCATATATTCTGCTTCAGTGGTAGACAAGACAGCTTTGGATTGCAATGCTGCCTTCCAACTAATGGCACCGCTAGCAAAAGTGAAGACATAACCTGTCAGGGACCTTCTTCTGTCTAAATCTCCAGCAAAATCTGAATCAATATATCCAATAACACTTCCAGAAGTGTTATTACTTCTGTCATAAATTATACCAACATCAGTAGTACCTCTTAAGTAACGGAGTATCCATTTCACTGCCTGCCAATGGGCCTTTCCAGGGTTATCCATGTATCTGCTAACTACACTAACCGTGTGTGAAATATCTGGCCTCGTGCAAACCATGGCATACATGATACTCCCAACTGCACTAGCATAAAGAACACGAGACATGTGCTCCACCTCTTCCTCAGTTTGTGGTGACAAAGGAGCGGAAAGTTTGAAATGGGCTGCCAATGGAGTATTCACAGGTTTCGAACTTTGCATACCAAAGCGCTCCATAACTTTCTCAAGGTACCCCTTTTGTGACAAAGACAATTTACCCGCTTTCCGGTCCCTTTGAATCTCCATTCCAAGAATTTTCTTCGCAGCACCTAAGTCTTTCATCTCAAATTCACCACTCAACTGAGTTTTCAACCTATCGATCTCAGACATGTCCTTTGCAGCAATCAACATGTCATCAACATATAGCAGCAAATAGACATACGAGCCATTGGAGTGCTTCTTGTGGTATACACAATTGTCGTATGCACTCCTGCAATAACCGTTTCCAACTATAAAGGTGTCGAAACGCTTGTACCACTGCCTAGGAGACTGCTTCAGACCATACAACGATTTATTTAGCAAACAAACGTGGTCTTCCTTTCCATGAATTTTAAACCCCTTTGGTTGATGCATATAAATCTGTTCATCTAGCTTGCCATGTAAGAACGCAGTCTTGACATCAAGCTACTCCAACTCTAAATTGAATTTAGCAACCATAACAAGTAGCACCCTGATAGAACTATGCTTCACCACAGGAGAGAACACTTCATTGAAGTCAACACCCTCCCTTTGAGTATAGCCTTTTGCAACCAGTCGTGCTTTGAACCTAGTTTCTTCCACCTCTGGAGTTCCTTCCTTTTTCTTGAAGACCCATTTGCATCCAACAATCTTCTGGCCTTTCGGAGGTTTTACCAACTCCCAAGTCTGATTCTTGTAAAGAAATTCAATCTCCTCACCCATGGCTACGGCCCATTTTACTGATTCTTTGCTAGTGATGGCATCTCGATATGTAACCGGCTCAGACTCAATACTCTCAGCTGTATTAAGAGCGTAGGCAACAATATCTTCATACCCGTATCTCTGAGGTTTCTTAATCTGCCTCCTCTCTCTGTCCCGAGTAAGCATGTAATCATCCGGAACTGCACTTTCCTCATTTGAGCTTTGCATCTCCTCTACATCTTATTGAACTGGGACATCTGTTTGCACCTTATCCTGCAATTTTTCTGGAGCTTCCTTCTCAAGCTCCACCTGTTTACTGACACCGTGTTGATCCTCCACCTTTCCAGCATCATGACACTCCTTCGGTTTCAACATAGCAGACTCATCAAAGGTCACATCTCTGCTTATAATGCATCTGGCTTATAATGCATCTGGGAGATTTCCCATCTAGGCACCATAGCGTATATCCTTTAACACCATCTGCATACCCTAGAAATATGCACTTTCTTGCCCTTGGTTCAAGCTTTCCATCATTCACATGAGCATAGGCAGGACAACCAAATATCCACAAGTTGGTGTAATCAGCAGGAGCTCCAGACCATACCTCTACAGGAGTTTTGCATTCTATAGCTGTTGATGGAGACTGGTTTATCAGATAACAAGCTGTGTTAACAGCTTCCGCCCATAACTTCCTAGGTAACCCTGCATTAGAGAGAATGCACCGGGTCTTCTCTAGAATAGTCATGTTCATCCGTTCTGCAACTCCGTTCTGTTGCAGTGTATTTCTGACTGTGCGATGTCTCATAATACCTTCATTCTTGCAGAACTCATTAAAAGCACTATTATAGAATTCCAAGCCATTGTCAGTTCTCAAGCGCTTGAGCTATTTACCTGTCTGCTTCTCGACCATAGCCTTCCATTGCTTAAACTGTGCAAAAGCTTCATGTTTATGCTTTAAGATATACACCCAGACCTTCCGAGAATAGTCATCAATAAAGGTCAACATGTATAAACCACCACCAAGAGATGGAACACGAGAGGGACCCCAAAGATCAGAGTGGATATAATCCAAAGTACCCTTTGTCCGATGAACAGCAGTCCTGAACTTGACTCTACATTGCTTTCCGAAGATACAATGCTCACAGAAGTCCAGCTTTCCTGTTTTCTGGCCACACAGCAAACCCTATTTAGTCAACTCATCCATACCCCTCTCACTCATATGCCTAAGTCGCATATGCCATAACTTGGTAATTTCTGAATCTGAATCTGAGGACGACACAGCTGCAGCACCTGTAATTGTACTACCTTGAAGAAAGTAAAGACCATTCTGCTTCTGTCCCTTCATCATTACAAGAGCACCCTTCGAGATTTTCATAACTCCACCTCCAGCTTTGTAGGTACAACCGCTGGAGTCAAGCGTACCCAAGGAAATCAAATTTTTCTTCAACTCTGAAATATGCCTAACATCTGACAATGTTCTCACAATACCGTCATGCATCTTAATTTTGATTGCACCTATCCCAACAACCTTACAAACTGCATTATTTCCCATAAGCACTTTACCACCATCAATAGATTGATAATTGGTAAACCAATCTCTATAAGGACACATATGATAGGAACAGCCCGAATCAAGAATCCACTCAGTGGCTGAGCTACCAACAGTAACCGAAAAAACTTCTGCACCATCAGAATTAGTCTCTGCAACATCGGTTGTAACTCCGGCAATTTCTCCAGAATTGGATTTCTCTTTCCCTTTACGCTCTGGACAATCTTTTCTAAAATGCCCTTCCTTGTGACATTTGAAGCACTTTAATTTTCTAGTTTTTGATTTTGACCTAGATCAGCCTCTTCTATTATGCTCTTTCTTCTCTATTCTGCCACACGCTACCAAACCCTCACCAGAACTGTCATTGTTTTCAGTTGCAACCTTTTTCTTTAACTCCTTGGAGTTCAAGGCTGACTCAACATCTTCCTTAGAAAGAGTTTCTCTACCATACATCATGGTATCAACAAAGTTCTCATACGAGGGTGGTAAAGAGCATAGCAACATGATAGCTTGGTCCTCATCATCAATTTTGACATCTATATTTTCAAGATCTATAACAGCTTTTGTAAAAGAATCAATGTGAGTTGAAACAGACGTACCTTCCTGCATTTGTAATGTGAACAATCGTTTTTTCATATACAAGCGATTCGTGAAAGATTTTGTGATGTACAAGTTCTCCAACTTTTGCCATATGCCAGCAGCAGTTTTTTCCTAAACAACCTTTCGCAGTACACCATCACTCAAGAACAGCAGAATCTGACCATACGCCTTTTCCAGCAACTCATCCTTCTCTTCATCTGACAATTCTTCAGATAGAGCATTTTTTCCCCTTAAAGCTTTATGCAACCCATTCTGGACTAACAAAGCATGCATCTTCAGACGCCAAAGACCAAAGTCATTATTACTGTCGAATTTCTCAATGTCGAATTTAGCAGCTATTCCGCAAATCTTTCACTGGAACTGTGTAGATCTGGTCACCACGAGCACGCTGGAAGAAACGGATCTGAAATCCGACTCTGGACAGCTAAGATATCGCAGAAATAAGTTTCTGTGCTCCAATCAGTCAATCTCTTTCATTGACTATTGAACAGCCAATCTTCTTCCACAACAGCGTAGATCTGCTCGCAATGAGTCCGTAGATTCAAACGGATCTCCGATCGGACTCCGGATCGTCAAGATATCGCGAAAACAATTTCAGCCTTCGATTTGGTCAAACAGCCTTTAACCAAACGAATCTACTGACGTCAGCGCCTTTTACTTTGCTTCTGGGCTTCTGCAGAGGGGGTCGGGTCAACCTGCACTGGCCCAACCTGGACTGGCTAACGGGCTTTTGAAGCGGGTCAGGTTTGACCTGACTTGGCCCAACCCGTGATTGAACCCAATAGATGGGTTCTTCACTTCTTCTTCAACAGTTCTTCTCTGCAACAGAATACAGGGGCCCGGTTCCCCCTCTTCCGGTCTTCTTCTTCTTCCACTCCGGCGACACACAGCGACAGCGACCCTCTCTCCTCCGGCGACACCCAGTGGCGTCAGCGACTCCGACGTTTTTTCACGGCAATGTGGGGCCCAGCCGGAAAAACAAAAAAAAAAAACAAACCCAAACCGCTGCCCTTACTGTTCTGTAACCGGACACAGAACTACCAGAGGCTTCTCCTCTCCGGTCTTCTTCTTCTTCCTCGGCAAGAGCGCACGCAATGGCGACGTGGGGCTTCTTCTTCGGTGACGTGCAGCGGCAGCGGCGAAGAATTCCGGCGGGTTTTCTTCACGCAGAGGTGGCGAGGTGGGGCCCAGCCGAGAGCAAGAAATCCAAAAAAACGCCCAAATCAGATCACGCAAGGCGTGATTTCACTGCGATCTGATGGAGCAATCCAGATCCTCTGTAGCTTCTGCCTGCGAACTAATCTAGAATCTCTGCAGCTTCTGCGATCAACCCTTTGAAGATCTGATCCGTCAGATCTCCTTCGATCACTCCCAATATGCTCTGATACTAGTTTGTTGTGATCTAGGGCCTACGAAGAGAAATCAACCACAAATAAGAACACAGAGATTTACGTGGTTCGGCTTTTGGCCTACGTCCACGAGGAAGACGGGAGAATTCACTATGCAATCAGAAGAAGGTGTACATCATAGAGACCTTAAGTCTCTATTTATAATGTCAGCCCAAAATCCAGTTACACCCAAACACTACTTCTAAACATAATAGACCTATGATAATAGACCTAGTTCTAATCACAGTAGAATACGGGCAAATACAGGGGCCCGGTTTATTTATTATTTATTCAATTGAGCCAAACAAATAACACTAATGGTAGTTTGATATATTGTCTTATCTATTTTCCAATCTATGCATACAATTTACCTGAGTTTGATTGGTGACAATGATAAAAGGATTTTATCCGAATCTCATCCTATTATTATGTTATAATATATGAAAGGGACTATTTTTAATTGCCAATTGACTTTTAGTACACAATTGATTTTGACCACTCAACTTTCAATTTTTGAAATTGATTTCAATTGAGATCGGGCATTTGATTACCATCTAACTGAATAGACAGTGAATAAATGGTTTTATCAAATTTCGATTTTCGAAACTGATTTCAATTGAAATCAGACATTTGATTACCATTTAACTGAATGGGCAGTTAACAAATGGTTTTAAATCTCTATGCATCTAATTATTTTTTAATTAATTTTGTAGGCACTAAATGGTTTTAAATCTCTATTGATTAGGTAATTACTAAATGGTTTTAAATATCTACATTTTATATCCATGTCTTCCACTACCCCACTACTTTCTTCTTCCCTATATTACAAACCATATGACCATTAATCTTCTTCTTTCCTATCAATTGGGATAATTAGCGAAAGGTCCCTCAACATGGTCTTGTAAAGCCTCCAGTCCAACAACTTTTTATCTAAGGCCTAAGGCCTCTAGTTCATACAGTTGGATATATTTTGGTGAGAGGTCCTTAGATATGCTACATCAAATATTTTCATGACTTTTTTGCCCTTTTGATTGTTTAGGCATAAAATTTTGAATTTTAAATTTTCAAATCTTCCATTCCCCCTCATTCCCCCTCATTCTTAGGGCAAGGTTCTCTCTCATTCTCTAAAATCCTTAGGATTTTTGAACCCCTTTCGGCAATGGGTGGTACCGAATGTTCATTCCTTCTTCTTAGGTAGACCATTGTTCTAGTGATGATGGGACTCTGGATCCAGATCAACCATTTAACTGTCTAGATCTCTTTCACCGTCCAAATCAGCCATTCAACTGTCTAGATCTCTTTCACCGTCCAAATCTCTTTCACCGTCCAGATTAGCCATTCAATTGCCGCTTGCGGCTAGTCATTTGAATGGCAATTGGTAGCGGCCAATCCTTTTGAACGCTCTGTTGTTGCAGATTGCACAATCTGCTTGAGAAGAAAATGGTGACAGAAGATCCGACATGACTGCAACAGTTGCTGACCCCATTGCTAGCCGCGCCACCGCCCAGAATCGTATTGAGGGAACTGAGAAGAAAATAGTGACAGAAGATCCGGTAGGACTACAACAACTGCCGACCTCGCTGCTCGCCACGCCACCGCCCAGAATTGCCTCCCACCGCTACTATCTCCCGTTGCAACTGGTGCACGTTGTTGGGAAAGTGGTTTTGGGCGAAAGTCCATCCCACCGGAGAGGAAGAAGAATAGGCAGCAACTTGCCATGCGCGGTTTTTTGGCTTTGTCCTAGAATAGGGTCGTTGAAGAAAAGAAGAAGACGAGCCATCTTGGGTGTCCCCGGTCTTGGGTCAGTTCAGGTCAGGTTTGACCCGCCCAATCTGCAGAAGGCCAGATCCTTAAAGAGTAAGCAGGCAAGAATTACTTCTTGATTTTGAGTGGCATTCTGACTCTGTGATCGTTTCTACCCACTTGACTCCGTGATCGAGGAAGAAGACAGAAGAGATCGCCGTAGCATTCGCCACCAACCAGCCTTCGCTGAGTGTTCAATAAATTTATTTGAGTTTTTTAAACATTTATCTGAGGTTTTTGCAAATCTATCTGAGTTTTTAGCAAATTCATCTGAGTTTTGAGAAATTTTATTTGAGTTTCTGACAAATTTATCTCTATTTTGAAATTTTTAATTGAGTTTTTAGTAAATATATCTGAGTTTTTGGCAAATTTATCGGAGTTTCTGACGAATTTATCTTCATTTTTGAAATTTTAATAGAATTTTTTAAGAAATCTTTATGTGTTTTTGGAAATTTTATTTAAGTTTTTTTACAATCTATCTGGATTTCTGGAAAATCTATCTGAGTTTTTTGGAAAATTTATTTGCATTTTTTGAAATCTTTTTTCTTTTTTTAATTTTATTTGTGTATTTTGAAGTTTATTTACGTCTTTTTAAATTTATTTACATTTTAAAAAATAAACTTAATTGAATTTTGGCATAAATACTTGAGTTTTTTGCAAAATCTTTTGTAGTTTGGAAAATTGGTTTATCTTAGTTTTGACAAATGTAATTGTTTTTTTTTTTTTAACTTTATTTTCATTTTTGAATTTTATTTACATCTTTTGAAATTTATTTGTGTCTTTTGAAATTTATTCAAATCTTTTGAATTTTATTTGGATCTTTTGAAATTTATTTGCGTATTTTGAAATTTATTTGGATCTTTTGAGATTTGTTTGCATCTTTTTAAATTTATCTGCATTCTTTTGAAATTTATTTCGTTTTTTGAAATTTTATTTACGTCTTTTGAAATTTATTTGCGTCTTTTGAAATTTATTTATGTCTTTTTATTTACTTCTTTTGAAATTTATTTGTGTCTTTTGAAATTTATATTTTGTCTTTTGAATTTTAGTTACATTTTTTTAATTTTATTTGAATCTTTTAAAATTTGTTTGCATCTTCTGAAATTTATTTACAAGTTTTGAAATTTATTTGGATCTTTTTGAAATTTATTTGCGTCTTTTTAAATTTCTCGACCGTCTTTTGAAATTTATTTGCGTTATTTTGAAATTTATTTGTTTGCTTTTAGAAATTATTTGAAAATCTCATTAATGTGACTTCATTAATCGTGGCCAATTCAATGGTTGTTGACCATTATTAATGTCATATCCCACTAATCATGGGATATGATTTAAAGAAATGGTAAATTAGACATTTTAGATCTTCAAATTTGAAAGAAGGACCCATCACACTATGAAAACGAATTGTGGATCTAAGACAATAAAGTGAAATATTTAGGGAACCATCGCCGAATGTGCCTTGATTTTATTCTCTTTCTCACGCTTTTTAGTAAACAAACAATGTATGCAAATGTGGTGTGACTAGAAAAAAAAATACCACTCATGAGATCTGCCTTCAAGTTAGTAAGATTTGGAAATGCAGTTGGATTATGCTCTTATTTGAATATTGTTTGTGTATTTCTAATTTTTATTAGATGAAAGTTGGGTTTAAGGTTTTTATATCTATATTTTGACGGATTAAAGATTGCTTCATTATTTCAATATTTGTTTTTATTGTTTTAATAAAAAATCTCTAAATGTACAAATAAATGTCATATTTTAAATTTACTATAAATCATATAATATTAGTATATATTTCTTATATAATGAATTGTATTGTCTGTGCTAAGCATGAGGCATGTTTTACTAGTTATTATATATGAATCCAACTGGTTCTGCAGAAATCGGAAATTTAGAACCAATTGATTTTGATACACCCAATTAATTTTGACTGTTGCATTTACATCTTGCAGAATGGTTTCCACAACCATTTCCAATCCGACCATAACTCGAGTGTACTGAGAATTTTGACGATTTAACGGAGTCCCGACTGTTCCTCTTCCCTTTCTCAATGTCTCCACTTGAAGTACTTACCAAAAACTGATTATGCTTGAAGTAACTCTCTTCTCTTACTCTTTCATAAACGTCTCTCTCTTAAATATGCAGTAACTCGATCCTTCTTCTCTTACTCTTCCAGAAAGTTATAATGCAAACATCTATTAACTGTGTTAGGACTCATGAGATGAATTGTATGGACCATCAAACCTTAGTCAGTTTAAAGAATGCTAATTCTACATAAGATTGTAGCTCACATTCAACAAGAAAACTCACTCCAAATGGATGGCTAGGATGTCGACTGGTCTTGATCACTCTCCTTGTCTACATGGTATACAAATCTTTTTTGTAATAAGTTGGCATGAACGCAGTATTTTGATAATCTCATATCCTTTATATACAAGATTTAGTTGACACTTTGTCCAAGTATAGCCCTTCCCATCCCACATACCTTTCATATAGTTTATGTATTATTGCAGTTCGTCAAGTAGTGTATATGATCAATGACCCACATCCAACATGAAAATTCACTCAAAATGAATGGCCAGGATGTCGATATTAGAAAATCAATGGTCCTAATCCTTCATCATGTCTCTAAGGCGTACAAAATCTTTTGTAGTGGATTCATGTGCAATAATAGTTAATCTACGCACAGGAAATGAAATATCTGCATCCTTATCCTCCATTACTAAACTAACAAAGAATCAAATGGAATTAACCAAATTAATACCCCTTTTCATATTTAGCAATGGAAACTTGTCACCCACACATTGGTACTCATGTCTCTAAATTATGCAAAATCTTTTCTAGTGGATTCATTTGCAATAATAGCTAATCTTTAGGTAGCAGAAAATTTTGTATCCTTATCCTCCATTACTAAACCTCAAAAAAGAGTCCGGATGCAATTAACCAAATTAATACCCCTTTTCGCTAGTGCACCCACACACACACACAAAAAACATATATATATATATATATATATATAGGACCAGCTCTTCTACGATGAAGCTTAGCTTATTCTAAGCCAAAATAATGTTGGTATCACAAATCAAAGTTGATTATCATGATTTTTTGCATAATGATCGTCTCCAAAATTGCTAAGTTGCAGCTTATGAGAGCCCCTCTAACATGAAAACACACTCATGATTGATGGCTAAGATGTTGTCTATTACAAAATCAATGATCTTGATCTTTTGCCATGTCTTAGGTGTAGAAGATCTTTTCTATTAGATGCATATGTAAGAATAGTTGATCTATGGGTGATAGAAAATCTATATCCTTATCTTCATAGTACAAAGAATAGTTAATCAATGGGTGATAGAAAATCTGTGTCCTGATCTTCTAGTAGAAGAATAGTTAATCTAGGGTGATAGAAGATCTGTATCCGTATCTTCTAGTACTAAATCCTATAAGTAGTTTCATTGTAATTAATCAAATTGACACCCTTTTCCATACTTAGCAATGGAAATTTATCCCTCACAAGCCCCAGGTTAGTGCTGCCCTCCAAGTCATTCCTATTTTTAGAAATGACAACTCATCATTGACAACTATAGTGCGTCCATCTGTCACAAATGTAACACAATTTTAACTATCTCACCGTCCATTTTCTATGCCATATTTTACTAGGATACATGTACGGCAGATACTTGGTGGATGAAAGGTACCACCTTGAGTTAAAAGAGCACCTTCCTTTGTCTCTCTGCATAGAAACTCTGTAGAAGTGGAAAGCTCGAGTTTGATTCTTCCATCATCTGTAACACCCAAATATATTGCCCAATTCATTGTCTGACTCATTGTCACACAATACTTCTCACCTATCCAATGACCCATGGCCAATATCCCTCTCATCGCCGACAATGGGAGAATCAAGAAGATTGCAAAAAAAGAAGATGGAAGAGGAGCGAGAGGAGTTTTGGTGGATTGATGGAGGTCAGAATCCAGATGAACAGTGCCATGGAGGGAATGAGGGATAGGGTAACTTGGACAACCGGGTTTTCATTGATATCTGCTATGGTTTTTCAGCACATGTAGTTTCAAACAAAGAATGAGTTAGAGATGGGTTCCATGTTTTCATTTAGTTTTTATATAGAGTATCCTTTCCTTCTGTTCTCATGTTCATTTCCTTACTTTCCTAAATCATTTTTTAGAACTTTGAGGTTCATGTTATTTAATACTAGCAACAAACCCGCGCTAAGCCCGGGCTAAAATAAAAATTTATTAAAATTTAAGAATTCTTTTAAAATATTATTAAGATAAAATAAATATAAACTAAATAAATTTATTATCTTTGAATATTAAAATCTTTTAATATGTAATGAAAATAAATATAAAATGAAGTAAAATTGTATAAAATGACGACCCATTGAATTTAAAGGCATTGACCACTACACAAGAATGAATGCGTGTCTATATGGGACAGCTCTCTTAAGCTAAAGCTTAGGATAAGGTAAGCTCAAGTGTATGGTGGGGCCCGCATAGGGGTGGGGTGGGGGGATTTCAATGACTCCATAGGACCCTTTTCTTTGTAGAAAAATAGTCTCAGCCTTGGTTTCTACCATCTCCATCTGGCAATCTCACGGATCGGTATACAGTCGATCTAACTGTCAACATTAATTCTAACAAATTGGTACACAGTTGATCTAACGGTCCAGTAAACTCAGATTCGACTAAAAGCTAGTGGACATGTGCGATTTAGGGGGGTCGTGTGTTTGGGTCATTTGGATGCACCAATGGTGGGCTCCACAAGCGTAAGCTTACAGAATTAAATGGATAGGTATGGTGCCCGGGCTAAAAAAAATATAGTGAAATATGTGATTCTTTTCTGAGGTATTATTAGAAAAGAATAGATTTTTACAGAAATAAAGAATTAATTTATATTTAATATTTTAATATATAACATATATATATTTAATGTTTTATTTCTTTATTGTGGCAATCTCACATGTGGGGCCTTTAGTGCAAGCCATATAGCCAATTAGAAACCAAAAGACATTGAAACTAACATCAATTGCATACCAACAATTATGTGGGGCCCATCTTGTGGATCTCAATCACATGGATAAGAGGATTGGTTAGACAAATTTTAGGATGGATTAAGATTAAAGAGTGATTTGAGGATTAAGATAAGAAGATAAAATAGAAAAGTTAGGAAAAGAGAGATTTTAGGGGAAATGAAACCATAATCTTTCTTAATTTAAATGGAGAGATTTAGGGAGGAGATTTGGGAGATGTAGTAGCCCACATTAAGCTCAAAGCTCTGTGTGTTTTTAAAATTATTTTTCTGAAAGGATAACTATGTGGGTGATGACGTGGCACCCCTTACCGCCCTCCTCCCTGTTTGCTTTAATATATATATATAATTAGCAACTTTACTGTCTTCTTTCTAAGAAATGTTTTGGTTATGGTGTTTTTATTTTTAATTTTTTAGATTTTATTTGAATTTGTGGGATTTAGAATAGAAGATTAGATTTAGATAATAGACTTGTCGTCGGTTTTGTTCTTTGTTCCTTATTTGGTATCAAATGATGAAAAAGGAAGTGATGAGTTTGATTAAATGGCAGTTTGATATTGTTACATCTGCTTTATAATCAACGCAGACAACAACTTTGAGTTTCATTAGTGATATTTTACTATTTATCTAACTGTTATTGTGAGAATCTTTAAGTGTAAGGTTGATTGAAAAGGCAGTTTGATGCATTTAAATTTATTTTGCAGTCTATGTAGACAGCAAAACTGAGTTTGATTTGTTGTATTTACTATTAATTTGAAAAAAGAAATGTGGTACTATAAAGATCTTGAAGCAGTTAATTGTTTGATTTTTATTGCTTTTTTCTATCTTTTTTCTTGCACTTTGGGATTTTACAAAGGATGGAAGTGTTTGTTATCAATTTGAACAATGGTAGAATCAAAAGAAAAATTATTAGTGTGATATTTTCTCATTTTATAAAAATGCTCAAGTTCTGGTGGTCATATTGTTGGTAGGATAAGATATTTTGAGAATTCTTTTATATCCGTTTGCTGGTACATATTATCCATTAGAAATGGTCATGTCTCACATTAGGCCTAGTCTGACAACCTATTTGACAGATGTGGGCCCTCACAGGGGCGAAATCAGAAATTTTTTTTACGAGGGGCCAAAGTGAAAAAAAATTCCTTTAAAAGTAAAATTAAATATATAATAGATCGCACTCAAAAGTAAAATTACATTACTCTTATTTAGAAAAATCATAATCCTAGAAGTTCGTGTCATAACCTTTGTCAACTGGCACTCAAAAGTAAAATTATTGATTATTATTTTGAAACAAACAAATATGCCCACTATTATATATTTATGAGCATGACCTATATTTAAAATCTAGACCATTCAAAAGGGTGGTCTCACTAATTTTATCTCGTCAAAGGAATTTACTTCAATAGGATTTATTTTAACATTGATAATCATAATTAAAATATAACTTTTTTAGAATTATTTCTCCTCTTTCCTTTCTTTTCTTCCATCATTCTAATATTTCTCCCCCAGAATCTGCTATGATTTTGTTCCTTTTTTAGAATTAATTTTTTCCTCGACCTTCTTTCCTTTTTTTTTTTTTTTTCATCATTCTAATATTTCTTTCGCAAAATCTGCTATGATTTTGGTACTTTTTTCAGAATATAAAACTAGATTGGTTAATTAGCATTATAAGAAATGGCCATCCATCAAAAGGACATTAAATAAAGATTTGCAACATACTCATGGTTGAGTCGTATTGGAACGCTAGTTTCATACAAAATGTGTAAGAATTGATTCCTGAGTTTTGAAGTACCATTCTAATACCAATAGCCATTGTAGCAGGAGGCAAAAAAAAAAACTAAAAAGGAGTGATTAACACCGCCAACAGCGATTCAACATCTGTGCCTAGTCACATTTTCATTATGGTGTTTAATTATATGATGGGATCCTTATTTTAAGAATATATGAGGGGATGAGATTCTTCACAGTTCGGATAATCTCTACGTAGATCCCACGTCTGTGTTCCGAAAAAGTACACGGTTCCAACGATACAGAGGATCCAGACTCACATTTTACATGGGCCCTTGGCAAAATTTCACTGTAGATAACTCATTATCAGTTTGATCCTGATAAAGTTGATAGCCTGCCAATCTCCTTCTAAACTGAATGCTTAGACAGAGTCCGCACATGACCCATTAGAGAGAGAGAGAGAGAGAGAGAGAGAGAGAGATGACATCCATCCATTTCGAATGGTTGTACTGATGGAGCCCACCAAAGGTAAGCAAAACTGGTTTTCGAAAGGGCTTTCGCCCACCTGCTACGCTAGAAACGGAAAGAAAGAGTTGATTGGAAATAGCAGCAAGAAGAGGTACGCAAAACAGGTTCTCTTGGGTCTCTCTCTAATGTATCTATTTTTTTTATTTTTTCTGATTTTCCATCCCTTTTTGCACTTAATTTTTTTTTTTTTTTGGCGACTAGGGTCGATACTTGATGTATCAACATTACTCCTTTTAAAGAAGATAAACACAGGCTATTGAAAAAAATCCTAATCTAACAGGATATTATCCACCAGCTTGGTACCTTCTTAAAATGGCGATTCAGTTGTGGGAATAGTGTGGGATTCTGTGTGTGTGTGTGTGTGTTCTATGATCATATTCAATGAGGAGATAATTAAATTCATGAAAATGTAATCTCTGAAGTTTACAATCTACTATCAAAGTGGCTTATATGTAAATATACATCCATTGATAGCACTGAACCACTAGTAACCCCAGGTCTTTACTTTTTTGCTTGCTAGGGCATTCAATGAATCTCCATGTACAATCAAAGGGAGCGGAAAAGACTTCTTAAACAAGACAAGCTTATCATATCCATCTATATGATATTTTTGTGGTTCCTTCATAAGCCTAATGGCCCCAAATCTCTAGCTGATTCCTATTTGGTTTCAACTCCCACCTTCGTGCAACCTATTCCTCTACTCTTCTTTTTGTCTAGCTCAGCGATGGAACCACCTTTCAATTATAAATAATAATGGACCCACAATGACATAGTTACCTAAAGGTCCTGACTTGCAAAATCCGAGTACGGAGCATGGACCATTCTTTCAAGCCCAATTGATAATTGATCTGCATGCATCCACCGTTTTAGCCTAGTTAATTATTGGGTCTAATCAAGTCCATGATTTAATTATACCCTTTTACCAAATATAAATAAGATAATCAAGTATGTTCTCCTACGAGCGGACTACATGCGCAGTCAAGCTCTACGGGGCCCACTTTGTCCTACCTTTGATTAGTGCAACCCCTTCAATACTCTTTTCAAATTTTGTACACATTGAACCTTCACCAACTGTAGGATTGAATCTAAAAAAAAAAGAAAAAAGACAAAGGTTAAAATGCCATTAGACTTTAATAAATCAAAGGCGAGTAGAATCTGGTGGGACTGATTTTTTGGTTCTCCCTTGTCCAATAGGAGAGCTTTCCATCTGCCCTGTGAGACTTGCATATAAATGGGCCCACAAGCTGGAGTTGGACTGCCATGTAAGTCATACACAATCTACTCATGGGAAAAAATTCTCCTATAACCTATATAATTAGGAATTATGTGTAATATACAGTATATGTTTAGTGGTAATATATTAATAACATATTAGTTTAAAATCATTACTCTATAATGCATAATTAAGTGCTCTTTATATTAATATATATTAAGTACTGGGACTTCGAGTCCGATCCAGTTCTCTCCAGTGGAGCAAAGTCGGGTCCCATGTATTATCATCAATTTGTGTTTTAGTCTAGAGCCGGTTCACAAGATAATAATCAGATTTAGGTTTGGATCCACCTTGGATCCAAGTTGATGACATCATTGCTTTCAATTCCTTGGCTTTTAGGCCCATTGAAGTAGTCATAATTTACATGGCCAACTTTAGAAACTCTTCTATTCCTCTCCCTCATAAATTTCCACATGCTATTGCCAAAGCAAAGTTTTATAAAGCCTGGCCCCTCCTAGAAAGCGGGCCCCTCCCTCACACACCTTCCTTTAAGACTTGAGAGAGTGGAAAGGTGCAGGATTAGACAAGAACAAAGAGAATAATGTATATAAATGGAGCAAGCATAAGTCATTTTTATTGTATGATCATATTCATAAGCATCCGGTTGTTGGCTATCATATGAATGATCGGACGCCGCACTGCTTCAACTCAATATATCAAACTATTAGTTGGTGCAACAAATGTTTAGATGATACTGATAAAAAAAAAAAATGTGAGATGTAACAGGGCCCACTTTGATGCCTAGGGTCTCACAAATCCATCTCTTTCTCATTTGATTTTCTAAAACAAATCACGATCTACTTGTAGCAACCCAATCAAGATTCCTTTTAATAACTAGTAAAGAAGGGAATCAAGAGAACTGCCGTTATTTGAGTTCGTTGATGGGAAGGAACTCACTTAGAGTTCATAAAAGGATTGGTTTGTTTCAACTTTTGCTTATGTATGCACAAGCAGTCCATCACATTCATACATATGGTTGATCTAAAGGGGAGAGTTGTGTGAAACCTTGAGGGCGTGTTTTTCATAACACCATGTTTGCGAAAAAGATTCTATTTGTTCGAACACGCTATTTATCTACAATTTAGTGTGCCTTTTTGTGTGGAAAGCGGGGAAAAATGAACTATATCTCCTTAAGTCAGTGGAAAAATTGAAATTAGGAAGTCTGCAACATTAGACGATCATGGGCTAGATGATCAAGTCTATTGATTGCAAGTAACCATTAGGTCTGCTGATCATATAGGAGGTACAAAGGGGAGAGATGTGCTAAACCTCAAGTGATTAATACCACTGGTCTCGGGCAAAGGATTCCTATCAAATCCATTGATGACGGGATAAATGGCTCAAGAAATGTTTCTAACTTCCTAATTTTTTATTGCATTAATCTAGATGTAAATGGTTAGATTAGTTTTTCGGAACTGTAACAATGTCTACAATAAAGACTAACTTTGTGTTTATATCTGTAATAGGAATCCTATGATGGTACTAGAGGTACTATTTGTGTTTAAAGTGTGCACAAATGAAATGAAAATTTGAATTGACGTGCTTGGTCTGTTCATGAAATTCTGGGCTTCTTGTGATTCTTCTAAAACTGATATTGCAGCTAGAGTGACCGAAGAGGACTTGGATGCATGGTTTAAGATATTGGCCAACGTCGGTACATGTCGGCCGATGCGTAACATTACCAGCCACTACTAAACTGATATTTTGATGCAAATTGGTCTCGGTAGTGGGGTCCCAAAATACACCAAAATACCATTTCATATCAGCTAATGTTTCGAAAATATTAGTTGCCGGGCTGATTTTTTCAAATTTTTGGTCTGTATTTGAAAATATCAGTTGACTTTACTAAAACACTTTGCTTCCTTGTTTCCTTTCATTCTCATTCACTCCAATCTCATTCCAAGCAGCAAGAGACCCTATTTCATCTTTCCAAACCTTCTTTTCCACCATTTTTCATCGAATTCTCAACATTTGAGTGGATTTCATTGCGATGAAACTGAATAACTCACCGAAGTGACTTTAGCTAAGCATTTTGAATTCATTATTCTTTTCTTTTATTTTTTTTTAAAGTTTCTTTCTCAAAATGCCTTCAAAATGATGGAAAGGTGTTGGATCTAAAGTTTTGGAGTACATCTTCAAAGTTTAAATTTGTTTTTTATTTTTTATTTTTCACGTTTTAAACCCGATTTATGATATTTTTTAGAAAAATAGTGAAAAAGTGAAATATATGCAACAAAGGCCTCAAATTGAGCTGGATTTGGTATTGACTATTGACTCTTGATTTCTCTTAGATATATTGATTTTCAGCCATATCTAGAAATTCTGGCTTTGGAAATTTGGGGCTTTTTTAGATTTAGTGAATTAAAGCCTAAATCTTAGTTTGTCTGATTGTTCCCTCTAAATGTTAATGTTATGTAATTGACCGTGAAGTTCATTGTTGTAATATGTAAGTTGTGGCTTTGATTCAGATCACTGAGAAATTAACTCACTTTGATGGCCACTTAAACTATGATTTTCTATGATTGATATTTAGTTCATCCATGATCCTGAGTCAACTCAATCCATTTTCTCAACTTTTAATTTTATGCGTTTAAGCAGACCTTAAAGCTGGAGCTTTATCTCGAGAGATTGTAGTTTATACCTTAAATAGCAAAAAATGTAATCAAGTGTTGTTTTTTAAACAAATGTGTTAGGGTGAAAATAAAATGTGATGCAATGAAATGCCTCAGGGCTTGTCATTCAGCCTCATTAAATGATTTTGGCCATTCAATAAAAGACAATGATCTTAATATGCTCAATTTCTTATCTACCATGTACTTTTGCTTTCTTTAATTAGACAGTATTAACTTTGATGAAATTAAACAAACCCCCTCTTTTACATAGGCATTTTCTTACGAGGACACAGACTCATGTTTCAACACCATAGTCATATATCATAGAATTTATTTTGGTTGAACCTAGCCTACAATAGGACTCGTTTAGTAGAGCTCACACTCACAAGCAAGGTCTACTCATGCAGTGCGAACCTATTATTGAAGAGCCGGCAACACCAGAACCAGAGTGCTTAGACACTTTGGAAAGTGCAATTGAGGATGCTTTCTGGACGGAAGATCATGATGAAATTCCAATGATCAAACTAAGTATTAAAGAGTTCTTGCAGAATGTACAGAATTACATGCAAGAAAAGGGTGAATTCCAAGATGTTGATATGTTGGGGGCTTTAGTCGCTCTAACTCAAGAAGCTGCCACTATCCCTATGCCCAAGCTGAAGAATGTCAGTCGTCTGCGAACAGAGCAGCAAGTGTAAGTATATTCCTACCTTCCTCATATTGGCATTAACATTTATAATGAAGTATTGAACATAGAATATACATAGGAAAACCATTACCACATGGAAGCATTGAAATATTAATATCAGCTTACTATCTGATCATTCTCATTTGCATATGCCATTATGAAATTGAACCCATCTGATATTATTTTTCATTGTACAATAACCATTTTCTTCTCCTCACTATAACTATGAACCCCTAGATGCACAACCTCTCCTAGCAAAGGTTGGCCACTCTCCAACCATTTATTTAAGCAGTTTTTATTTTTATTTTTAAAGCTAATGTGTACTCAAAAGGATGAGCAAGGCTATCCTAAGCTCAAGCTTAGGATAAAATCTCGTAAGCTCATGCTTGTGGGGCCCACCTTTGGTCCATCCAAATGGACCAAACGCATGACCCTTGTAAATTGCACATGTCCACCAATTTTCGGTTAGATCCGAATTTACTGAACCGTTGGATCGACTATATATCGATCCGAAGGGACTATGAACCATTAAACTTTTGGGCCCATATGGAGATGATAAAAATCACGGTTGAGGCTGATTTTTTGTAAAGAGGAAGATCCCAGGGAGTCCTTGAAATCCCCCCCACCCCCATCCCCATGTGGGTCCCTATGTGGACCCCACCACACACTTGAGCTTACCTTATCCTAAGCTTGAGCTTAGGAGAGCCTTGCTCCAAAAGGATTAATTATTATACACTTAAAAGTTTCCTAAATTGTTTGCAATCTTATCATTACAGTTGGACAGAAGAGAACCTGACAATCCATCTACATATCTTCTTGCTATATGGACACCAGGTATGCTCAAGCATTAAAGATGAAATATCGCTATATGCAGTTTAAAATATTGTTTTATATCTGCTAATTAATAACACATGGCATCTGATGATAGGTGAAACTGCACAATCCATTCAACCATGTGAAATTGATTGCACCTCCCAAAAGTCTGGTAATTTATGCAGCAAGAAGACATGCTTTACATGCAATAGCATGGGAGACGCAAAGGCACGGACAGTCAAGAGGCACGCTTCTGGTGAGAAAAAATCATGGTTAATATATACGCAAGCTGTAGGGAAATTTTGCTTTACAATATCATTGATTACATTGTGTTGGTAACAGAGAAAGTTCGATTCCCTTGGTCTTGGTTTGGATTTGTAGAGGAAAAAATTACTGCAATAAGTTGAAAATCAACCATTCAAGATGAGATGTTTATACTAAGGAATACCCTTAACAAAATGCTGTTAAATATTGATACCATAGCTGACTTGGTTGAGATCTCTCTCTAGGACGGACAATTGGAAATTTTAGAAAATAATTAATGAGATATGACCCAGGTTAAAGATTTTTATTTATGATCACTGTGGGTGGCAAGTACAAAAATAGGATAGTTGACATGATTCCAACAATTTGATTTACAAGTATTAAACAGTAGGTGTCAATGGTTCAAGTAATAAGAAGCACTGATGTTTCTTTGTGAATAAGTAGACAAGGTTAGGCCACTAGTCAGGATTAACCTTACTTCTTTTACAACTTTCATATGCCGACTTGAGTTCGGGCAAGGTCATTTATGCAGCAAATAGGGTTCAGTCAATGAGGAATCCCATGATAGGTTCAGCTCCTACAAGTCAGCCCTTAATATGGTCTGTGTATCTTGTGGCTGTTGTAGAATTGTCCTTTCTCAGCTGATATACGTATCAGCTGTAAATGTAATAAACTTCTTCGCATACAATGGGGTTCTCTTTCTATGTTTGACCTCATTCTCAGATCCAGCCAATTACATTTGCAGCAGCCCCCAAAATTGGGTTTTGTTTCTGATTTCCATATCTAAATACATTCCAATGATGTGCTCTGTCAAGGTTTCTTAATTACCTCTGAATTTGGCTTCCGTACTCTTACAGTTGGGCCTAGGTTCCTAATTTGTAATTCCTTACTCAAGTCCAGTTACTAGGTACAGGACATGACGGCTGAATTTTGACAACCGTTACCCTTGTACTGGACTCCTGAACCCTGGATCATGGTGGAAGATCCGAAACCACATTCTTGTAGGGTTCAGCTGCTACAATCTGGTCCAATATCCGAACTGTTTGAGAGCAACCAGACGCAACCAGCCCTTAGGTCTGGTTGCTACCGAATTCCAGACCCAATCATGAACCTGTTGTACCAAAAATAGGGCCCACATGACAGCCTTCAAACATGGGCTGTTTCCATCGCCCATCACTACTTGTTCAATGTTTTACTATGGTTCAGGTCATGCATTATTAAAAGATTGAACATCATTATTAAAAGTCTAGAAGATGACAGTAATAGAAGAATTAGAGTTTCTTTATCTAAGGTATGTTTCACATAACAAAACTAGATCAATAGGAAAAATCAAGAACAGAACAAGAGGAAATAGATTTGCACTTAACGACACTAAATATTGATACCGAGGATCATCAACAAAGTAAGACCTCATGGATTTGTAAGAAAACCTCAAAACCAGAATTTATATAATGAAAAGATGTCCAAAGACAAGGAAACCTCTCATCATATTCATAAAACCCCCAATTCGAATGTGAATCAAATCTTTAGTGGAGAACTAATCCAAATCAAACTTTAAATCACAAACATGTAGAGATATAGTTGATGATGGGAAAAGGATACTAAGAGATCCAGAGAATTCAAAATAAACCGTACCTTGGAGAGGCCTCTTCTTCTTCTCCTTTTGGTAAATCTCCCCAAATTCCACCAGTTTCTTGGAAGGGGTCGTTTGGCGGCTTCCAGTTCAGTTCCTTGTGATGAGGAAATAACTTAAGTCGTCATCCGCCGCATTAGACATCAGCACCTCTGTCAGGTCTTATTACCATCTATATCCCATACACAAAGCTGTCAATCAGTGGTGGACGTAGAATTTTCGTTTGAAGGGTGCAAACGATGCTCGGTTGAAAAGGTTTCCTTTTTTTTCACAATAGTCCAATTTGATACGTGTCCACGAGTTCTAAGAGCTATTACAAAAATCATAATAGTTTTTTAATAACACAAATATCATAATAATTTTCTATAAACGCAAAAATCATAGTAGCTAATTAAACTGATATGAGATAAAGAGCCAACACCATATAAAGTTCTTTGTTCTTGATTAATTAAGTATGACACGTATCGGCCTACATTGATATGAGACAGACTCATCAAACTCCTATGTTAGTGGATACAAAGAATCACTTATTGCGAAATGAGACAGATAAAAGGGAAAGAGATGCAGAGAAAAGAGTTCCTCCCCAAAAAGGTTGGAAGAGTGGCAAAGAGTGGAAATGGGGTTAATGCGATCATTTAAATGGGGGCTATGCCATATGGGCTATATAGCCCTTATGGACATTTTTGAGGACGGTGGGGGCTGAAGCCACCAGGCCCTTCAACGTGGGTCTTGCCCTGCTGTCAATGTTGGTCAATGGAATAGATCATGTGGCTCCTAGAACACCTCTGCCAGGTCTAGCTACCATCCACAACCCAAACCTGTTTGTTTAGCATGAGTAGTGTAGCCGAGGACAAAATTGATAGTTACGACAAAGTTTAAATGGAAGAACCGAAGAAGTAAAAGGAGAGTAACCTTGACGTGACATACATTTTTACTTAATGTATGTTTGGATGGAAAAGAGGAGGGGTGTGTAAATAACTGATGTGAGTTTTACCCCACTTTATGCCTTTCTGTTTATTCTCCACAACTTGGATAAATTGGTGTAGTGTAGAATTCTGTCTTTTGTGCTCTTTTACTCAAACCCTCTCTTTCCTTTATTCTTGATTTGGACCATACTCCTCTTATACTCCACTTCTCATGTAAACAAACATGTAAGAAGAGGAGTATGTAAGGCCCACATTAGGAGTCTTTTAGAGGAAAGAGTAAACAGAATGACATAAAGATTGTCACAGAGATGTAATTCTAATAAATCAAGCATAATCTAAACTAATCACTTATTGAATGTTTGAGGTGATTTGAGGGTCATCTGAGTCTTCTTGTGGTGGAGAATAAATATATCAGGCCCAAAGAAAGAAATAATATCCTACAACACCTACACATCTTTCTCTATTTTAAGAAAATCTCTATTTATATCCCACACATCTTTCTCTATCTTCTCTTGCATCAGAATGAGGAAAACTCATCTAAGTACTTTTTAAAAATCTAGATATTTGATTTTTTTTTTTTTTTGCTTTGATTATTTAAGGCGTCTCTTAATTGTTTATCTTCATTTATCTTCAAAGAAAGATTGTTTTTATATATTTGGTTTTATATTTAATATCTCCCTCCTCTTCAATTGTTGAATTTTCATTTTAGGAATTTTTAGTTTTTTCTTTTATGAAGATCCATACAGCTATAGATGGTGAGTTTCAGCTGTTTAGATTTTTTTTTTATTTCTATTGAGCCTGGTTTTCTCTTATTTTTCTTTTTTCCACATTTTCTATTGCATTTTCTTTTTTTTATCTGTGTCAAAAATAGTCTTTATTTTAATATTCAACTAAATATTATTCAGTTACCTACTTTTTTTTGTCTCCTCTGTTTTTTGTCTCTTTTTTTTTTTTTTTTTTTTAATTCCAATGTAATCTAAGTATTAATTTATTTTTTCAAGTTTTTTTAAATTTATCTTTACTAGTGTTGTTTATTTTCTAATATGTGACATCATCTTATTGCATGTGATTTTTTATTTTTTTTTGCTAGTCTTACATTATTAATTAACATTTCAATTTTCTATTTATATTTTAAAAGAAGGAAGAATGTAATAATATTCTATTTAGTACATTACAGGGGGATATAGGCGCATAGCCAATGCTATTGTGACCATATTGTAATGATTATTTTGCTGGATATTATTAAAACATCATGTCTGGTGGTTGTACTAGTACTTTTATCTTTTATACATCTCTGTCATGAGCAATGGGCTTTTTAATGATAATCATGTTGTGCAGATATATATATATATATATGGGAAATTCTAGAAAATGCTTCACTTAAAAAACACCCCCTTTTCTGCTTCAACTATGCCTCCGCCCCCACCCGCCAGTGGAGGATCAAGAGGTAGAGACCCGAAGTGGCGGCACAGCCCAAACTAGAGCCAGGAAAAGGCCGAAGGGCTGCCCGTGGGCTCAAAAAACAAGCCCAAGACACCCATCTACATGACCCGCCAATCCGCTTGCACCACGCAGACCACCGTGATCGAGATCCCCCTGGGCGGCAACATTGTCAAGGGCGTCGCCGTCTTTGCCTTCCGTTGCCGCATCGGAATTTGCATCCTCAGCTGCAGTGGCGCCATCACAACCCTCCTCCTCGGGCTCTCCAACGAAGTTGCTGATCACCATTACTCTCGCGGGAGCTAACGGACAGGTGATTGGAGGGAAAGTGGCTGGAGCATTGATTGCCGCAGGCCCTATCGTTGTGCTGGCAGCGTCTTTTAAGTATATATCTCTACTCCGTCTGCAGCCAGCAAGAGAAGAAACCAATGATACAAATCCTAACATCGGTGCCGCCAATGCCGGTTTACAGCGGCCCAGCTCCGAACACCATGAATCACCAGCTTCCTTCATGGAAAATATCTTGGCTATGCAGTACTATTACTCTGATGCTAGGAGTGGCCATCGATTCCGATCAAAGAAAGAGGTTGACAGCTTCACCCAGATGGGAGAGGCTCCAAGATACAAACCCAAAACCTAAAAGCGAAGAATCCAATGTTTTACACGCAATGAGTTCACCTCCAACTCTTAATCATGTCGGCAAGCTCTTGCCAAGTTTCAAGAGTAAGTTCATTTCATTTTTCTCATTCATCACTATTGAAATATGTATTCCAGGTTGTAGTCTTGAGAGCTCTCTACATCACTTGTTCTCACTTCTGGTTCTCAGGTTGTGGTAGAAGTAATCAACAACCTGTTAGATCTTGAGACAGAAAAGGCAACAGGAACAAGACATCAAGCTGAAATAGACAGGAAAAATTGCCGTATGATGTATCCATTTGTACTGATAAAGGCTTTAATTTCACGGTTACTGCACATGTTAGTTCAATTTATTCATGATATCCTATCATCGTCAAAATGAGGTAAGCACAATTCTCGAGATGGTGGTGAGTGTGAGGGTTTGGGTATAACCTAAATTGGACCAAGTTGATGCAAGAGCAAAGACTCATACAACGCAGAAAACTTTTTTTTTTTTTTCTGTAAGAAACAACGCGGAAAACTTAACACAATCAATTCCTAGACTTGCCTCACCTAATAAGGGCTGTAAACAGACTAGGTCTCTGTCCATGGGATACCAAGTGCTTTTTAATCAACAGATTTTGGCTTTGACCTACGGATCCAATAGACTCAAATCTGATCAGTTACCTTTTTTTTTTTTGTTGGAAAGATCTTATCATTTACTTAGTTATTGTTATTATTAAATATTAACTATATTAAACATAATATTATACATGTAATAATGCATATTTATTTACATATATTGGTCATTTTGTTCACTTGAGCATCACCACTCAAATGAACTTATGGGAGAGAGCTCTGTTGAGTTGTCACCAATTTAATTTCATATTGATGGAGAATATCCTCATCATTGGGTCTCACCCAACAATTTTTTAAACCATTTTATTTGAGCGGGAGAGAAGGTATAGCTATTTCCACCCACATGCCTCTTAATCACATATCTCTTTATGTTTTGTGTTATACAGGAGTGAAAGCTTATTCAGCTTGGTCCGTATTGAACCCTGATCAAACTTTAATACATTATTCATCATTTACAATAAATGGATGAAACCTTAATTTTTCAGGTCAGATTGGTCAAACGATATTATAATTAGTCTCATTTACAGCCTCGGCAAGTATCTTAAACTAGTGTTTTCTACTCCCATGTGCTTATAAGTGTAACGTGGGACAACACAACCAGAAACCCGTGAAACATTAGGCAAGAAATAAGAACTTAGATAATCATACCCATTGGTCAAGGAAGGGTTACATGGATCCCAGTATTGCAAATCGTGGTTCATGGGTTATGATTCGCCTCGTGTCCATGATTTCGTTATGGGCATATAAAATATCTTATATTTTGAATCACTTGTGTAATTGCTTTCAATTTTCTTGTGGGTCAGGTTTTAAGTTTAAATTCAAGTGGTTGATCTGATTATCCATTTTCTATTATTAGTTGTGGATATTAAAATTTGGGGACATTGGAAGAGAATCCATCCATCTTTGTGCCATCATGGGTCCAGGAATTAACATAAATAAATAATGCAGACATCTATCATCCATGTTGAGACTCATGAGATGAATTATATGGATTATGAAACCTTGGTCAACTTGAAAAATACTTAATGTCTCACATTCCACGAAAAGTTTCACTTAACTAAAAGATTGACTGTTACCAAACCAATGGCTTGATCCCTCTGTGTCTCGAAGGTATGCAATTTTTTTTTTTGTAAAAAATTCACATGCAAGAATCACAAATGTAATTGTTATTATGTATCATTATCCTCTAATACAAATCTTGCAAATCAAATATAGTTAACCATACAAAACACCCAAACTTCCTCTGCCCCTGCAACTCAGCACCCACAATTACTAACCCCTGATCACTTGCACTGAACTTTTGGAAGAGGCGCACCGAACCTAACGGGTTCATGCAAGAATGCAGCCCCGAGTCATTACCTTTCAAATGATTCCACTATCCATTTTATGGGCCTCCCAGTCCCATCCCAATAAATAAATAAAGAAATAAAGGAGCACCATCGTCGTTGCGTAGAAGCTCTTCCGAAACGCATTTTAAGGAGCTATGCATAGGCTAGGAATATGCAAAACAAATTCCATTTGATTGTCATAGCTCTTCAATTAAGTGTCTCAATTTTCAACCTTCGGATTCATGTGTTCAGCATGATTGATCCAAAGGAAGTTAGATTTTAAACCCATGGTTACAGATTTGCTCAAATATGTGTTGTTTTTATGTTAAAACTAGATATCGCTATCCACAGGCAATGAGCTATCATATAATGGATGTATCTTTACTTACAAAAGCTTAATTTCATGTTTATCCCAAATTTTGGTTCAATTTATTTGTGGCATCTTTCATTGTCGATAAATATGATATGAGACAAGTGGCCGCACCAGGCAAGCCTCTTACAACTGGAAAAAATCTCAAGGAATTAATGCTTACACTTAATTTGGGACATAACCATATATATAGATTGCTTCATTTTAAGGTTGTAAAGCGTCTAGGGCCAATGTCCGGGTTATCATGCCTAATGGATACCAATTCCAGCTTTTAATTACCATGTATTTTTGCCTGGACCTGTTGATCCAATGGACTTAGTCCTATATCATTTACTTTATTATTACTAATAAACGTATAAAAATTATGGGAGAAAGCCTCTATGCTTATGGTATATACATATATTGGTAACTTTATTCACTTGAGCGTCAATACAGAAAGAACTTTATGAGAGAGAGCCTCTATGCAGCCCAGTTCTGATCCCATCCTCCCTATTTATAGCCAGTTACCGACTCTATTCCCACCTAGTGTGCACGCAGAACTCCGCCGACACTAACTTCACATCAATCTAGACTGTCTTCAACTTTGGGTATCACTGAGCAAATTTTTAGACTCACTCATAATGGATGGCTAGGATGTTGGTTTTTATCAAATTTGATCTTGATCCCTCTTTGTTCCATGAAGGCTTACAGATTTAGTTGCAAAAAAGTCATGAATAGGATAAACAAATCCACAAGTAATGGTAGTATGTATCAATATCCTCTGATCCTAAACTTGCAAAGAGTCCAAATGCATTTGACCAAACACACACCCTCTCTCCATTTTTAGCGACTACAAACCAATACCCATAGTTAAAAGGTTCCCTTCCTTGGCACCACTGGATTTCACACGTCAAATTTAATTTTGGGGAGAGGGTGGTGTGAAAAATATCTCGATTGCCTGATATCCTTTGAATATTAAATTTAGTGGACCCTCTATCCATGCATAGCCCTTAGCTTTTTAAATATTTAATTGATTATACTAATTCATCATATGTATAAGATCAATGGCTCACATCCAACATGAAAACTCACTCAAAAAGGATGGCTAAGAAGTCCACTATTAATAAATCAACGGCTCTAATCCTTCTCCATGTCTCCTAGGTGGACAAAATCTTTTGTACTGGATTCGTGTGCAAGAATAGTTAATTTACAGGCAAGAGAAAATCTGTATCCATATCCTACAATACTAAACTTCGTAGAGAATCCAAATGCAAGTAATCCAATTAAAACCCTTTTCATATTTAGCAATGCCAACTTATCACCATAGGTTAATGCACCCCTCTCAGTCATTCCCATTTTTAGCAATAACAACTCATCATATATAGATCTCTGCTGGATGAGAAGAAGAGCACCTTCCCACGTCTCTCTACATCACAGCTCTATAGAAACTGAAAACTTGAGTTCAGAAACGACTCTTGTATCATTCTTCTTCTTCTTCTTCTTCTTTTCCTGGAGCCAATATCCTTCTCCTTCCCGTCCGAGTTGGATTCATATTCTGAGATCCTCCTTGGCTTTCAATGGCCCTCCACACAGGAACTTGACATCACCCCTGTGGAAACCAACATAGGTACATTAGGTGGAGCTATCTGCAAAGAAGCAGAAGAAGTGGTGAGGGAAGAATGTGAATCAAACATTTTTGCGATGCCATCTAAAGTGAACCCTGCTCCATTACCCACGACAATGGGATCGAGGAGGGGGCGTAAAAGGAAAACTGAGGAGGAGCGTGACGAGTTCTGGTCCCAGAGGCCAGATTGGCTGCCAGAAGGCTGGACAATGAATGTTAAAGTCCGGAAGGATGGTGCCACAGCAGGCATAAGGGATCGGGTAATTTGGTTTTTTTATTTTTAACCTTTTGATTATAAGGATGTCTGAGATTTAGAATAGAAGATTGGATTTACATTAGAGATCTGTTGTTGGGTTCTGTATGTTGTTTGTTGTTTGGTATCAAATGACAAAAATGAAAGTCATGGATTGATAAAATGGTAGTTTGATACCTTTACATCTATTCTATAATCTATGTAGAGAGTTTACTTGAGTTTGGTTTGTGTTATTTCATGACTAATAAAACTTAAGTACTTACCCTGCATTCATCACTTTTCAGTATTATTATGAACCGAGGACCAGCCATCGATTCCGATCGAGGAAAGAGGTCGAGAAGTTCATCCAGATAGGCAAGGTTCCAAGATACAAACCCAAACCTAAAACCAAAAAATCCAATGTTGTACATAGAGTGAGTTTTTTAATTGTTCTCTTCAAGATTTACTATTGAGATGTGAGTGCTAGAGATTTTCATGATAATGTGTTTCTTCCTTTCTTTTTTAAATCTTCTCAGAACTCCAAACCTACTCCAAGTAGTGACATGGTGTTGCCTCCAACCCTTGAATTCTACAGCAAGCACTTGCCAAGTTTCATGAGTATGTTCATTTCTTTTTTCTCAATTTGTCATTACTGCAATATGTGTTCTAGGTTGTGGTCTTGAGAGGTTCAGTGCATCAGTTGTTCTCACTGTTGGTTTTCAGGTGGTGGCAGAATTAATCAACAGTCTGAAGTAGGAGCAACAATAATTGGGCAGGATGAAACAGAAGAGACAATAGGAATTAAGCAGCCTGTTCCAGCGAACATTGATGGGTTGGAAACAATAGTTAATAATGAAAGAGAGGAGGCGACAGGAAGAACTCATCAATCTGAGATAGACACGGAGAAAAAAGGAGTTGAAAAGTCCAAATCAGGGAAAAAAAATTGGCTTAACAAAAGAGGCAAGAGGGAGAAGTATAATTCAACAATCTAAATTAGAAATATTGGCTCTAGGAGTTCAGCAGTCAAATCAGTCTGCTTCTTTAAATTTCTCCGGACATGAAGCCAACTCTTCAAGAACAAAGAAGGAGGCCTCAAAGGTGGACGGGAACATTTTTATACACCTGGGAAGAGAAATATGTAAAAGGGCTATATTTGCTAACTCAAATGCACTGCAAACAAGGTATTACATGTTGCCTTTAAAACATGCAAGAATACTAGGAGAGCATGATAAGAAATAGCTGAGAATTGATTTATGATTTGGATGGGCAGTGTACTGGATTTTCCTTGTACAAAAACATATTTGAATTCTATTCAGAATGAATTAGATACAGTTTGAATGTGATTCTTGATTTTGAAAGTGTTAGTGGTGTTAACTATTGCATACTCGCCATTCTTATGTTAGTGTAAAACTCTTGCATATTCAAATTATCAACTTATGTGATTTGGGACCCTCAAGGGATTAGATCCCGCATAAATGTATGCCCAATGTCTTATTTGTATCATCTTAAAGTTAGGATAATCCCTTTTTTTAAGGGAATTGACATTTGTAAACATTCTATAATGAGAGAGCATTGTATGCTTTGTCACTATAGCATGTTTACCTCCAGCTATAGTATCCAATTGATTTTTCAGGGTGAGGTGCATTGTCGCATAGTGCATGTGGTAGGGCTGAGGCTCTCGGTGTTAAATTCTTTTGAAAATGTAGTGAGCTTTTTTTTCTACTGTGCAAATGTACATTCAAAGAAGTGGATGGGTTTGCAGATAATATTCCATCCTCTAGTTGTTCGAATGTGTTTTCTGAAGTTACTTGCGAACTCTTGGGTTTTATATCAGAAGTTCAGGACAGGTGTTTGCCAAGAGTTTTTTAGAATTGGAGAAGAGATCCTTCTAAAGATGGAGGAAAGCTTCTCTGGCGAATCCTTCCAACTTTGTGTGAACATTATCTTCAACATATGGCAGCTGCAATAGATAGGGTAATGAAAAGCCCCAATAGAAGCGTAATCAAGTTGGCTCTTACTGAAGAATGTTTTCAAGGTTATTGTAGGATGAGTTTAAAAGGATAATGTATGGTGGAGATTGAACATTTGATCTTTCTAGTGAATCCTTGCACTACAAGAAATTTGACATTTGTTGTGAATCGTTCACACTGTTGGTGTTGATTTTGGAGAAAACGGTTCGAGACAAACGTTCAGTTGGAAGTAAATTTCTCCAAGCTAGTAGATGGGTAGGTTCACATCAAGTGAAGGATGAATGTTTATTTGTTTGTTTACAATATATATATATATATATATATATAATAAGCAAGTGGAGGCCAAATGTAGGGGATTGTAAAAGGCCTCCCACAATATGTTGTTAGGGTCGTATGATATGAGCAACATCCAGAAGTCAAGTGAATTATCACTTCATTCAGATTGTTGCATTGGTGTCTCAAATGCTACTGTGTTCACTTGTATCTTTGACGAATTTCTTCATTTAATTAGTAGGTTACACATTATATTTATGCACACATACATTTAGGTCAATGAAATAGCTGACTTTAGTTTTGTGAATCACTACCACCTTAGTTTATTTATTCTGCATACCTCCTTATTTTACATTGAACCTGAGTACCAAAAAGGAGTTGGAATGAATCACTTTCAAGAACTGTTGACTTGTCCCCCAGGTGGAGCAGATAATGTGTAGTTGTTTGTAACCGTCTATGAACTGGTTAGATGCGGTGCTGTGGACTTGAAGATTAGTTCCCAGAGAACAACAGAAGCTCAAAATCCAAAAAAAAAAAAAAAAACAAACAAACAGAGACCAGAACAGAGGATGCCTCCTCCAGATCAAAGTTTGTATATTTAAATGTATATGGGTTAGTGGAGTAAAAACACCCAAAAAAATTTCATGTTTCTATTTTTTAGTTGATTAAACAGTGAGGGATAACATGGTTTAATGTGATATGAGTCATAACTCAGTTTAATCCGAGTCTCAAGGGAGACCTCTAATCCTTTGTTGTTGAATGCTTTGCATGACAATGTTTGAAAGGGGCTTTATGCTTCTCGCCAGTTTATGGTGCTTATTCATGCTTTCCGCAATGTTAGTGTTAACTTATTTTGCTATTTATCATATAAATCTTTCGTTAGTAGCCATGTTTTTTAGTTGCTATATATTGTGCAAAACTATCGGGAAAGGCGGATTTGGAACTAGTTACCAATGTGAAAAATTGATTAATCATTAAAGGCTATCAGCAGAAGGTCATTTCAAGTGCATTTTAAAGAATTTGCCACATGTATATGTGTACGCTAAATACACTTCTGTCATGACGGCTTCATCTATCTAGAGTTCTTAAAGATTGCAGCGAGTTTAGGAGCAAGTTGTGTTGAGGATTGTTTGGCTTGATGTGTTTTTGTTATAAATGAAGACGAAATTTTAACTGGGTCTGATCCTGTAGAGAATGACATGATGTTGGCATTAGTGTTTCTTTGAATAGAAGTAAGATTAGTTGTATTGTTTTGCTGCAATAACCATCTCGTGTATAGAATTTTGGACTTGCGATCCATCAATCATACATAGGCATGCCAGTGATTAGCAGAATTGATGGTGCTACATGCATGGTGCTACATGCCTCATAGGAGCACCTCCCTATATATATATATATATATATATATATATACATATATAAAAGTTGTGGGAGAGAGCCTTCATGTGTTTGTTATATACATATATTTGTAATTTTTTTCACCCTAAGTGTCAATACTCAAATAACATTATGGGAGAGAGCCTCTGTGTTGCCCAGTTTGGAAGCCATCCTCCCTATCTATAAATATATATATAGGGAAATATTCAAGTGAAAACTAGTTCTCACCTATTATATTTGAACTTTTTTTGCGGGGCCCAACTAGCAACTCATCCAAACCAAGCAACCAATAGGGAACCCCTTGATGGTCACTAATCCCAATATTTATATAGCAAACTACCACCACCATTCCCTCCTGTTATGCATGTAGAATTGCCACCCACTAACATTAACTTCATATCGATTTAGACCATCTTCAACATTGGATTTCACCAAGAAAATTCTCAAGCTGTATCTACAAGAAAACTCAGCCAAAATGGATGGATAGGATGTTGGTTATTATCAAAATCGGTCTTCATCCCAAGGTGTAATGATTTCTTTGCAATAGATTCATGAAAAAAATAGCAAATCCTTCGATCTTAAACTTGCAAAGAGTCCAAATGCAGTTGACACAACTAACACCCTGTGGCCTCTACCCATCTTTAGCAACCGCAAGCCGTCACCCATAGCTAAAAGATGCCCATCCTCATTGCTACTTGAGTCAGTAGCAACAAAAGTCCAGAAAAGTTGCTCCCAAGCCTACGGGTTCATGCCAGAACATACTCTTTTCTAAAAACATATTGTCATTTGCAACGCCTGTTGTGATTCAGATGAGTCCAGATCTGATGAGGAAAAACCCCACGGTGATCATGAGTGGACCATCAGTCACCGCGGGTGGACACACTTGGAGGATCCCGATTCAATTCAGATGATTGCATCATCCTATTTCTGTGCCTCTGTTGTTAGGACAGGTGTAAAGCAAATGTCTAGTCTATAGTCCAAAACACCGTCTAATAGTTGTGCACAGGCTAGGGGCATTTGATTATTGTAGCCCATATTTTCAAAGCTTCAAAGTTAGATAATATTTAGCCTCTGGAAGTCTGGATTCATTTTTCAGCAAATTAATTCAAATCCAATGCTGCCTGTTTGTTCTATTATCTGTCGCTTTTATTTAAAAGTATCTATCTTTTCGATCACTGAGTTATCATATATTGGACTATTTGTACTTATAGAATCTCTAATTTCATGGTCAACTCAAATGTAGGTTCAATTTGGATTTAATTAATTAGATCAGACCAAGTGGCTGCACAAGCCAAGCTTCTTACGAGTGAGAAAACTTGCAATTAATTAGGGGTCGTTTGTCTTTTACACGTGGGATATGTAAATATAATTTACACGTGTAAATGATGAATATTCAAATGCAAAGACCAAGTGGATTGACGAATAAGATTAGACTGTGAAGGTTACGGATGAGCTGTATAAACCTACCATCACTAAAGTCATTGTAGAGATCTTGATCAAGGACAATAGAAACCATGTTTTTGAATGCTACAAATCCATCAAGAACCCATTCACAATATTTTCTAGTTACTTTGAAGCATGACATAAAGATTTGGAAGCTTGGTATGGTTTAAGGAAAAAAAATAAAAAATAAAACTTGGGTATGGTTGTGGGTCTCCTGTTCAGGTTAGGGTCCAGGGTCCAGGGTCCAGGTGTGGGCAATTAAGGGTGCAGGACTGCAGGTCTAGGTTCCCTGTGGGCTCAACCCGAATCTCTTTTACAACTTTGCTTTGAGCAGTTTTACAGTTGAGTTTTGGTTCTATGGCCTTAAACAGGCCCTCTTTTCTAGCTTGGTAACTGAATCAGTCAGGTATGGGCCAGCGCTTTCAAAGAGCAAACTAGATGGCCCAGCCCAACCTGACAAATTAATGCAAACATACCTTATCTTATACTAATTGGGTTTGGGCAATTTACTTGCTGGTGGATGGATTCTTATTTTAGGACATTGCCATATCCATTAGAGGGCCTCAACTAATTAATTGTAAAAGGTTTCGGTCCACATACAGATCGTTTCTATGGGATACCAAGACCCATTGGACTTCACACAAGTGCTATGAGGAAGCCCACAAAGTTAGAATAGAAGCCGACATAAGTAGGAAAATGAGATTCCACTAAGTGGGAACAAAAGCCCACTCAACTCGGAAGAAGGGCTCACACAAGTGGGAAAGTGGCATAGCTAGGGAGCAACCCCAGGGCAACCAGGTGACATGTTGGGTGTCAACCAACTGAGCAACCCCTACTGTCCTCAAGGAGTTAATGGCTACACTTAATTTGGGAGACAACCATATCTATAGATTGCCTCATTTTAATTTTAATGGCTGTAAAATGTCTACGGCCAATGTCCAAGTCAACATGCCAATCGGATACCTAGGCCTGCTTTTGATTAAAATTTCTTTCTCTTGGACTTGATGATCCAGTGGACTTAGACCTTGATCATTTACTTGATTATTATTGTTATTAAATATATACATCTTCTAGGAGAGAGCCTCTGTGCAAATGGTATATACATACATCTATTGTAAATCTATTCATCTAAGCATCAATAGTCAAAAAATCTTTACAGGAGATCTCATTGTCCCTGTTTATAGCCAACTACCACCACCATTCCAACCGGGTGTGCATGCAGAAATGCCACCTATATTAACTTCATATCGATCTAGACTGTCTTCAACTTGGATTTCACCAATCAAAATTTTAAACATACTCATAATGGATGCCATTAATGTTGGTTCTTTCCAAACTTGGTCTCGTTCCCACCCAAAGAGGTACAGATTTCTTTGCAATAAACTCATGAACAAGAAAATCAAATCCACAAGTATGTATCGATACCATCCAATCCTAAACTAAACTTGCAAAGTGTACAAATGCATTTCCCTTTGTCTACTTTTAGCAACCGCGTGCAAGCCGTCGCCCATGCATAGTTAAAAGGTGCATCTCCTTGTCACAACTGGACTCCACACATCAAATCTAATTTTGGGGAGAGGATGGTCTGGAAAATATGTCAATCATCACACATCCTTTGAATATAAGATTAAGTGGAACCCCCCCTTTTATATATAGCAATTCATCAAAATGTGTGACATTATCAACAGCTCAGATCCAACGTGAAAACTCACCTAATAAGGAAGGCTAAAATGTCAACTATTACCAAATCAATGGTTTTAATCCTTCTCCAAGGCCCCCTAGGTGTACAAAATCTTTTGTATTGTAATCATGTGCAAGAATAGTTAATCCATGGGTAATGGAAAATCCGTATCTTTATCCTCCATTACTAAATCCAAATGCAAGCAATCCAATTGAAACCCCTTTTCATATTTAGTAATGCCAACTTATCACCCACAGGTTAATGAACCCCTCCTAGCCATTTCCATTTTTAGCAATAACAACTCATCTTATATAGATGTCTGCTGGATGAGAAGCACCACCTCAAGTTAAGAAGCACCTTTATCGTTCTTCTTCTTCTTTTGCTACAGCAAAAATGTCTTCTACTTCATCATCCAACTCATTTGAAGATAATATTTCTCATGTATTTAACGACCCGAAGCCAATATCATTCTCCTTACTGATGGAGTTGGATTCATTTACTGAGAACCCCATCAGATTTCAAAGATCCTTGGCACTAGAACCCAACACCACCCCTGACAAAACCAACATAGCTACATTGGCTGGAGCTATGGGTGAAGAGGCTTTAGAACTAGCCGAGGAAGAATGCCAATCCAACATTCCTGAAATGCCATTTGAAACTCCCAATGAAACTAACATAGCTACATTGGCTGGAGCTATGGGTGAAGAAGCTTTAGAAGTAGCCGAGAAAGAATGCCAAATGCCATCTGAAACCCCCAATAAAATTGACATAGCTACATTGGCTGGAGCTATGGGTGAAGAAGCTTTAGTAGTAGCCGAGGAAGAATGCCAATCCAACATTCCTGAACTGTTATCTGAAACTCCCAATGAAACAAACATAGCTCCATTCGCTGCATCAGCAGGTGAAGAAACTATAGAAGTAGCGGCAGAAGAACACCAATCCATCATTCCGGCAATGCCATCTAGAGTGAACACTACTCCATTGCCCTCAACAATAGGATCTAAGAGAGGGCGTAAGAAGAAAACTAAGGAGGAGCAGGAAGAGTTCTATTCCCAAAGGCCAGATTGGCTGCCGGAAGGCTGGAGAATGGAAGTCAAAGTCCGGAAGGATGGTGCCACTTCAGGCATAAGGGATCGGGTAACTTCGTGTTTTTAGTTTTAGTTTTCTGATAATGTGGGATTTTGAATACAAGATTGGATTTATATAAGATATTTGTTGTTGGGTTCTACTCGTTGTTTGTTGTTTGGTGTTTGGTGTCAACTGACAAAAATGAATGTGATGGGTTTTGATAAAATGGTAGTTTCATACTTTATATTTCATCTGTTTTACAATCTAGGTATATAATTTACCAAAGTCTGACTGGTGATAATTCAATATTTATAGAACTATATTACTTTCTGTGAAGATTTTGAAGCATCAGGTTGACTAAAATGATAGTTTGATGTATTTAAATTTGTTTTGCAATCTATGTTTTACAGTATAATTATCTGAGTTTGATTGTTTATATTTACTATCCGCAAAACTTTAAAGATCTCAGTGCATTTAATCCATTGATTTTATGTGTTTCTTTTTTCACCTTCTTTCTTCCTCTTTGGTGGTAGGTTGAGATAGAATCCTTTTATCTCTTGTGTCGACTAGTATACAGTTTCCATAAAAAGAGAGGGTCAGGTCTCACGTTTAGGGCTAGTCCAGTCACTTATTGATATGTGTAGCCCCTCATATGGTACATCTAACTATCCAACATATTCATGTCACACACACCTCATTCCATCATTGAAGGAATTGGCTCAATTCTATTCCCATCCACAAATTGAATGTTGAAATTCTAGTTATATTTTACAACATGATAATCCTAGTATAAATCGATATCCAGTTTTCTAAGGTAAAAGTAGATAGATATAGTTGAAGCAACAAGCCTGTTTCTTTACTAGAATTCCAAGAGTTCATGTTTGGAGAATTTTAAATTATCCAAAAGTTGTCCCCTTGAGGATCCTTCTCCTGGTGGAGCATTTGAAATCCCAACAAAAAGCAAAGAGATTGAAAATCTAGGAATTTCAAAAGGCCATTTTTAGGCTTTTACAAAGTTGAGCATGTTATGGGTTGAGCGCTGATCCTGTGAGGCTTTAAATTAGAGATCCTTAGTTAAAGGAGTTGGACTACATAGTGGAGCCTACCTATTAAAATCCCAAGTTACTCAAGATAAGATGTGGTATCACCAAGTTTTATGTCAATAGGATTTTGTCCCACGATAAAGACTATTTCTATGATAAGAAAATGCAATTAACACAATGCTTTGAAGAATCAATTTTCATCCTTAATCTTCAAACATGATTATCATTTTTTTATCAAACAGTCAATCTTCAAGTGGGATCAGCTCCTATTGGGAAAATCTTGGAATACCCTATATAGTTTTGGGAGGTGGAGGGGGGCTTATTTTGAGCTGCTCAAATTTTTAATGCGTGGGACCAATTGTGGAGTTCAACTCCAATAACTCATGATTTTTAGGACTCAAGGCTTCAAAGGATCCAGTCTCAACAAGGATTGGATCAGCAAAATGTGGGATCCACACCTATAAAAAATCCTTGAACCAGAAAAGGCTTAAAGTCACTAGTTACCCATCTTCAAGTGGCTCATGTGTTTTCTGTTGGATGTTTAAAAGTCATGTTTAACTGCCATTGAGACTTCAGAGCTGCTTGATATTTTCTATAATTGGAAGACTCCTCAAGTAGGTATAATTAATAGAGAAGAAAAAAAGCTATAAATACACTTGGCATAGTAAAAAAGTTAGTGACACTACAAAAGAGGAGATTTGTGCCAAATTTTGAGGGCTCTTTTCACACAGCAAGCAGAGAAAGATAAATACACTACAAAGAAAGTGGCTTTCAATAGCGGACATGATGACCTTTAGCGGCGGGTTTTTTCCACTGCTAGAGATCCTATGTTGCCGCGGTCTTTGTTTTCCACGATTTTCCGCATTTTATTCTTAGACGGTCGGTAACAAGGCAATAACGACACATTTTGCGGCGGAAAAAAATTCCGCCGCAAACAGTAGACATTAGCGGCTTAAAAAAAAAACCCGTCGCTAATCGGATTTTTTTTATATAGTGATAGTAGTTCATCTTCTACAAAATACCATTTTTGACGCATTGTGAAGGCGAAACCCACTGAATGAGAAATTCAATGTCACAAAAACATGCACTTAGTGATCAAGGCTATTGATTTCAAGCAAAGGCTTCCGGTTACGTCCATTGAACATATATAGGATCTTAGAACGGGGGAGTTGTTCCAACCTTAAGCGAATAAAACCACCGAATGAGAAATTCAAGTGTTACTCAAACATGCACTTAGTGATCAAGGCTATTGATTTCAAGCGAAGGCTTCCTATTACATCCATTGATCATATAAATATATATATATTGGAAGAAGGGGAGGAGTTGTTCAAGCCTTAAGCGATTAAGACCATTGATCTCGTAAATTTATTATCATAGGATATATGTGGCTCAAGTTATTAGTTCTAACTTATTGAAGTTATTTGTTGAGTGCATTAGTCTAAATCCAAATGGTTAGATTAGTTGTTTGAAACTATAACAATGTCTACAATAAAGACTAACTTGGTTTTTATATTTGTCATAAAATAATGGACGAGTTTCTGCTTTGTTGAGTTGAACCCTAGAATTACACACTTAAGTGGGAATCTTCTATTGGTGCTAGATGTGCTATTTTGCACATTCCAAATTAATTTGACTAAATAAAAAAATACTTGAGAAAAATCATCAAAACCACTTATCTCATTTAAAAATGAGCATCAGGCAAGGGACCAACATGGGTCAAGCTAAGTGAGATAAATAAAGAAGTAAAAGTAGTATAGTGCAAGAAGACTGGATAAACCAAAATATAAACAACAATGCTTTAGATTTATTGAATATTGGAATTGAAAAATTGATCAACAAAAATCTAATTCATAAAATTAATTATGCAAAGCTAACGAACCAAAAGTTGGTGGATGTTGTAAGTTGTACGGATAAACAAAGAATACTAAAACAAGAAGATGATAAGATTAAGAAAGGGAGAAGGAATAAACAAAGAAAGGAAGACAAGTACTTGGTGGGGGCTGACAATAATCTATCCTGTTACATCTAATGCAATCTAAATCAGTCTTTGATTTATTTTAAACCAACTTAACTTTCCTAAGATATACATTTGTGTCTTCATAAAAGGGTGACATTGTTGATTTGGTCAAAATTATAATCCTTATAAATGTAAATAATCTAAACTTCTGTTATTCATTGTCTGAGGTGGTTTGAGAACCAGTACACTAGTCCTTTCGGGGTTGGAAACATAAATATCATATTCGTGCACTCTAAGATGAAAATAATTTCCTACAAGGCCTATGAATGTTTTTTTTTTTAATTATTATTATTATAGAAAATCTCTATTCAAATCAATGTCTTTAAGAAAATCTTCCTAATTATATTAACATCTTCCTCTATTCTCTAATACATCAACATAAGGAAAATCTTTAATTACCATTATGCAGAAAGGAGTGCTTGTCGTCGTTGTCCTCATCATCATTATCTAAGCCTTGTCCCAACAGTGTTGGGGATTATATAGAGAATATATGTGTGTGTATAACATTAAAACCTTTTTCTATTTATTATAATATATGTATTTAAAGTTTAACCACTTCAGTAAAATTGGTATAATATTAATTCTAAACATAAGCAAAAAGATTGCCTGTGAATATAATAGAACTAGTTAGTTTTGGCATTTACTAGAAAGTTATAATTGAAAATTGTTGGTGTGCTTTCTGTTGATATTTTTATTTGTTGAATTTATTTATTTGAAATTGGTTATTTTGGATAAGCCTTAATATTTTTGACTTTTCAGTATTTTTATGAACCAAGGACCGGCCATCGATTCCGATCGAAGAAAGAGGTCGAGAAGTTCATCCAAACGGGCGAGGTTCCAAGATATAGGCCCAAACCAAAAACCAGAGAATCCAATGTTGTACATATAGTGAGTTTTTGAATTATTCTCTTCAAGATTCACTGTTGAGATTTGTGTGCTAGAGATTTTCATGATAATGTGTTTCTTCGTTTCTTTTTTTTTTTTTTTTGAAGTCTTCTCAGAACTCCAACCCTACTCCAAGTAGTGACATGGTGTTGCCTCCATCCCTTGAATTCTACATCAAGCACTTGCAAAGTTACATGAGTATGTTTATTTTTTTACCTCAATTTGTCATTACTGCAATATGTGTTCTGGGTATTGTGCACTTGAGACGGCTGTAATCTAGTGTGAGTTTAGAGTGCTCTATAAAAATATTTTTAAGTTCTAAGCTGTGTCTTTAAAATAAAAATTTCTAGTGCTTTTTCAAAATTAGGAGATCGAGGGTAGAGTAACCGGTTGGAACTGACGGCTCGCAAATAAGACTCCCGATTAGGGAGTTTGAAGCGAAAATGGACGCTTTTCCGACACTTAGGCTCAAAAACGGCTCACCGGGGGTCCGGAACGGGAACTGGTGATCGGAAAAATCCGAAACCGGCACAGGGACTTCGTTCGAGGGTAGAGTAACCTATAGGAACTAACGACTCGCAAATAGGACTCCCGGTTAGGGAGTTTGTAGCGAAAATGGACGCTTTTCCGACACTTAGGCTCGAAAACGGCCTGCCGAGGTCCGGAACGGGAATTGGCGACCGGAAAAGGCCGAAACCGGCACGGGCACTTCGCTCGAGGGTAGAGTAACCTGTAGGAGTTGACGACTTGCAAATTGGACTCCCGGTTAGGGAGTTTGGAGCGAAAATGGACACTTTTCCTACACTTAGGCTCGAAAACGGCCCGCCGGGGGTTCGGAACGGGAACTGGCCACCGAAAAAATTAGAAACCGGCACAAGCACTTCGCTCGAGAGTAGAGTAACCGGTAGGAACTGACAGCTCGCAAATAAGACTCCCGGTTAGGGAGTTTGGAGTGAAAATGGACACTTTTCCGACACTTAGGCTTGAAAACGGCCCGCTGGGGGCCCGGAATGGGAACTGGCTATTGGAAAAATCCGAAACCGGCACGGCACTTCGCTCGAGGGTAGAGTAACCTGTAGGAATTGACGACTCGCAAATAGGACTCCTGGTTAGGGAGTTTGTAGCAGAAATGGACGCTTTTCGACACTTAGGCTCGAAAACAGCTCGTCGGGGGTCCGGAACGGGAACCGGCGACCAGAAAAAGCAGAAACCGGCACGGGCACTTCGTTCGAGGGTAAAGTAACCTGTAGGAATTGACGGCTCGCAAATAGGACTCATAGTTAGGGAGTTTAGAGCGAAAAATCGATGAGGGTAGAGTTAAAAGATTCTAATTTATAATATATATATATATACATGTATATCTTTCTTTTATAATTTAATTTATTGAAAATATTCTAATGTTTTTTTTTGTCTTTGCAGATTGACGGACGTTTTGGGATCGGTTGCATACTGTGCGGGTGTTTTATTCTTTTTAGTTTATTTGTATTTATATATTGGACATTTTTATGGGACTGTATCATTATTGATTAATGTAATATTTGATTAATGAGATCAATGATTTTATGAAAAATGGCGATGGTTGTTTGTTAATTTAGCAACATTTGTTTGCATGCATTTTTAATATTGAATGCAGGTACATGAACAGGTTTATTTTTTGATACAGGTGTGATACAGGTTTATAAATAGGTTTAAAGGGAATTTTTATTGAAAAAACAAATAAAAGATTAAAAAAAAAATTCTTTCATCGACGTTTTTTTTTCGTCGATGAAAGTCTTATTATTATTTTTTATTTTCTTTTTTACTTTTACCGACGAAAATAAAACGTCGGTGAAAGTCTTATTAAATTTTTTAATTTTCTTTTTTACTTTTATCGACGAAAAAAAAACGTCTGTGAAAGTCTTATTAAATTTTTTAATTTTCTTTTTTAATTTTACCGACAAAAATAAAACATCGGTGAAAGTCTTATTCAATTTTTTTTATTTTCTATTTTACTTTTACCGATGAAAATAAAACGTTGGTGAAAGTCTTATTAATTTTTTTTATTTTCATTTTTACTTTTACTGACGAAATAAAAACGTCGGTGAAAGTCTTTTTAATTTTTAATTTTCTTTTTTCATTTTACCGACAAAAAAAAAACGTCGGTAAAAGTGTTTTTATTTATTATTTATTTTTCTTTAAACTTTTTCCGACAAAAAAAAAACGTCGGTAAAATTTATATAATCATCGGTAAAAATTTAATTTTTGCCGACGGAATAGTTTCTCGTCTGTAAAAATTCTTGTCCACGTACTATTACCAACGTTTGGCCGACAAAATTATTTTCGTTGGTAAATACCTTCACCGACGTTTTTGTGGCTTTTGGCGACGAAAGATTTTGTCGCTGAATGTGTAAACTATTGTAGTGAAGTAGTGCCTCTGCAGCAAATCGTACATTGGTGTAGGAGGCTTGGAATCGTTCACTCCCATTTGAATTTTGAAACTTGATATAGTTCATCTCATTTCAATTTCAAAATTTGATCCAAAACTAGAAAATAATATCCGTTAGACAGCTTGATGTGTTTAAAGGGGCAAATCAGCTATTAAATATCATGTTAAGGAGCTTAAAATTAAGGATTAAATGCGTGATATAACTTCAAATGATTAGAAAAGCAAATCAGTCATACAAATGTATTATTTGGCATACTTAGAGACCTCCACCTGCAATAAGTCTAGACGCATGGACCATAAGCTTTAATAGAAAATCCTGCGGATGAAAGGCCTTAAAGGACAGTATTTAGGGACCTTTGGCTAATTTACCCTAAATGATCTAGGTCTAAGTCCATTGGGTCCATCATGTCTCACCAAAATACTTGCTAATTAAAAAGCAGACCTTGGTATCCGATGGAAACGAACTGAACATAGACCCTCTTAGAGCCTCAATTAGACGAGGCAATCTATTATTAAGGCTACGTTCCAAAATAAGTCTAAGCATTAACTCGTTGCAAGTTTTTTTGAGTTGTAAGAGGCTTGGTTTGTGAAGCCACTTGGTCCCACGTAGGTTAAATCCAAACCCCTCAGATTTATTGACGATGATAAGATGCATGCATGAATTGCGCTGACATTTGGGATAACCACAGAATTAAGGCTTTTATAAATACAATACATCCATTCTTTAATTTGCAACATGTTAATCCATGAATAAAGACAAATAGTTTTAACATAAAAACAACAAATATTAGAGAAAATATGTTGGAATTAAAATTTAATCACAATTAAATCAATCAGGCGAAAAACACATGATTCCTAGGCTAAAAATTGTCTAATTTTGAAGCCCTTAAATCAAGGTTTACAACAACCAAATGGAATCAATTTTGGCATCAAAACACCACAGTGCCTGAAAAATGGATGGTACAATTGTCTGACTTACATGTTGATAATGAAACTGTTTTCTATGTGAAGGTCATCACTCGTGCCATTCAATTAGTAACTTTGCAAGCATATGTTTCTTTAATTTCTCCGGTCTCTCTTTGCATGTAGGCATTTTAACTTTCAATAATGCAAGGGTGTTGCGCTCACCAAAAATCCTTCTCTCTCTTATCATACGTGTCGGATTTCCTTTTTCTATCGCAGAAAACTCCGTGCTTTGAAACATGAATCTTAGACTCGATGGTGGAGCCTGGATTTTTCATCCCAGGACGCAAGTGATTGTCGACTAATAGCAATGGAGCCAAGATTTTTTTTAGAGGGGATTGAAAATATTCTTATATTTTTTTATTCTTTTCTTAACATTTTAAAGTAAATTTAGATATTTTTTGCAAAGTTTTTTCCTAATATTAGAGAGAAAAAACCTAAATTTGAAAATACCTCAATTTTTTAAAGATGTGATTTTTCAAAACTTTAAAGACAATTAAAATCCAAAAATAATAGGGCTCACAATAATTGCCCAAAATTGCGCAAAATAATATTTTCCTACTTGATTTAAGGCTTATTATATCTCGCTCCGATCAAAGTAGGCACGGATTTTAATTAATAAAAGCTTGTTGATTGGTTACTTGTGATCGTTTAATGAGCTACAATGCCTATGGTAGACATGGATGCTTGAGTATTGATCGATTGGTTGCTTGTGATCGTTTGATGGCCGGGATGGATATGGCAAGCATGGATAGTGATAGTTTAGAGCATGCCACAAACAGTCATTACCCGATGCCGCAGAAAGGTGAATAGTTAAGATCTAATATCCATGCTACTAAGAATAAATGGCCCATTCTTAGTGGACTTTTCCCAAATTTTACTCAAATAGGATTTGGTCTTACCATAAGATTTAACATATTATATTTTTAAGCATAAATACCATATGACCAACTCCTATTTGATTCTAAAGGATAGCCAAGATGCCCAAATTCAACTAATTGTAGAGAAAGGCTTTTTCTCAAAGTATCGTAAAAGAGAAACCTCTCTTGCAGACTCTCATTTTGGAAAGAAAAGCGAAGGAAAGGAATAAGGTTATCACTAAAGCCCTATACCACTGACCTAATCTAGCATTCAAGCCAATGTAGATACAAACAAGGCCCGTGTGTGTGTGATCTAAATGGGTTGGATACTTGGAGAAACCATATGAGCGCGCCCACACTTGTCAAATAGGTGGTTTGATTGGCCTAATGTGAGTCCCGACCATTTCTTTTCTTCTTCTTCTTCTTTTTTGTTTTGTGTGTGTGGAAATCATATACCAGCAAACATAAAAGATGAAAAGAATTCTCAAATATCTCATCTTACCAAAGAAATAACCATCAAAGCCAGACATTCAAAGAATGGGTATATCACATTAATGATTTTTCATTCAATCCTACCACTGTTTCAAACTCATAACAAACAATTTGCCCTTTGTAAATCAAAACAAAAATTAAACAACTAAATGCTTCAAAATCTTTACATTTCCACAAATACTAAACATAACCAATCAAACTCAAGTCTATATAAATTGCAAAACAAATGTAAATGCATCAAATTGCCATTTCATTAACCGGTACTTCAAGATTTCTCACGGTAAGTGATACATTTACAAAAATAGAAAAACACGACCAATCAAAGTCTGGTAAACTGTAGTTTAGATTGTAAAGCAAATGTAACAATGTCAAATTTCTATTTAATTTGACCCATCACTCCTATCTTCCCCATTTGATTCCAAAGAAGGAAAAATGAACGTACCCAACAACAAACCTATTTTTTTAAATCCTACCTTCTATTCTAAATCCCGCGAATTCATACAAATTAAATAAGGATCTTTTCAAGTACAAAAGTGACTTTTTAAGTACATGGGGTGAGGTCTTTTGTACTTGAAAAGATCCAAAAATGAAAGTATCTATCCCTCACCCTATGGCGAGGGAAAGATGCATATGAACATTCCCTATATAAAAACATAACCAGAACATTTCTTAGAAAGAAAAGTGTAGAGTTGCAAGTCCAGCCTCCAAGACCAAAATTCCTCCCTCTAGTCCGACTTCTACTTTCACCCCCATTGTCAACTCTCTCAACACCAGCAATGGAGCAATGCTCACTTCTAAAAGCGCATTAGAAATTTCGAATCGGCATTCTTCCCTGGCAATTATGTAGCTTCACCGGCTGCATCACCGGCCAGTGCAGCTACATTGATCTCCACAGAGGTGGTGTTAGGTTTTGGTGCACAACGTAAGCGCCTCCCTACGTCTCTCTGAATTTAATCATATGGATCAAATTCAAATACAAGGCACATGATATGACAGACACATCACATAGATGGCCTCAAAAGTCAAAAGGCAAATGCAGTTATAATGCAGCTTCAGCAGAAAAATAATCCTCAGCCTTCTAACTAAACAAAGAGATTGCTGGCTTGCAAGGCCACAACTCTCTTCATGAGAAAGTCATTCAAGGCAAAACAATACAACTAATCCTGCTTTTATTAAACTGACACAAAGGCCAATACCTCATCATTTATAATAGAATGGGATACAAATAAAATTCCTTCATCATTTAGAATGAAAACACATTAGGCCAAACCAATCGTCAACACACCTTGTTTCATAACGTGTTGAAATCTTTAACAACCCTGCACAGACTAGGATGTCAATGATAGAAATGTCACAACCCCGTTCAACAAGTTCAGTCCAAATACCGTCTCCTCACATGTTCAATGGTTCGGAGCATTTACCTTCTATGGTGATGGTTATTAGGCAAGGAATAGAGCTACCCAACATCTCATAGCTGAACCTTAAGCACAGACCAGTAGCATCATCGAAGCTGCTGGTTACCGGCATGTCTATGGATACTAGTAAGACATTTGCATTACTAAGCATTTTTTACGCTGGGCTCCGGCACACCATAAGAAATTTGTCCTCATTAAAGGATCTATGATCCTTCTCATCTTTTAGGTCCATGATATGATCAGTAAATGTGCACCTATTACAACATGATGGAAGAAACATCTGGTTATTTTGAATTCTCCTAACTGAAGAGACAAGACAACCTCATAAAAAAATAGAATGTACAAGTTGCTAAATGAGTCTCCACACCTATCCCACCATCAATCAGGTGCCAGAGGTCGCATTTTAGCAAACATGCCCATGCTTGATCTTCACTTAGGCCATTTAGGCCCACAAAGTAAACAGTCTGATCCGAGCCTGTACTTAACAATTTGGTCTATTAAAGCCTGGCTCAAGTCTGAGCCATCCTGCTGATGGCTATCATTGGCAGGCCAGGGTCCAATATTTAGGCCCATGACATGGGCTGCATTTCATATCTAAAAATAAGCAGATCATGATCTGGATGACCCAGGCCCAACTCAAATTATACCATTTCACGTCCCCACCTCTAAGGCGACCAAACCAGTTCACACTCTTGAAATTTAATCCTCATGGGAAATTATACATTTCTATGCCACAAAATTGTGCATTTCAAGGTAGAATCCCATGTTCTTCTAATCAAGACTCTTGATTTAATGGGTTCGAAAATGAGTTTGTGCAGTCTCGCATTTCAAAGTTAAAAAACTAGCCCATAAAGTTGGGACTGTTACAGAGAAAAAAGAAGACTGACCTTCTAGTGTATTCGAACATTCCTTGCAGCTGCAATTCTTTGTCCATAAAGACATCCAAAACCAAGGAAAGTGGTTTTATAAAATACCCAATGTTCGGCCGCAGCTTAACGGGATACTTTTTCCCATGACAAAATACGGCCAGCTTGAGGGGTAGTAGGTGGTGATGAAACGAACTTGAAAAATTTGCTTTGCTGTTGATCTGGTTCTAGAGACGCAATCTCTTCAACTGGAATCAGTGTTGGCACATGTCGAGGAATCGCGGAGCCAGAAAGTAGACAAGGACACAGCACCATGTAATCCAAATTCAAAAGACAAGTAATATGACCACAATAGTGTGAATATGTTATCCTCTACCGGATAGCACTCAGATGTAGCATCCCGGAATTCCAAGATTGTAATTAGTCTAGTTAATTGTGCTTTTAGATAATTAAGCTTGTTTATATGCCAAATAAGTCCAGTTAATCATTAGGATCGTGCGTGCGAAGTTGGGTTGAGATCCAAGCCCGTTTGGGTACAGTAGGGGTGTGTGTCACTATTTCTAAAAAGTTCCGAGGGCTTTTTAGTATTTTCTGCTTTTCGAGATTTTAGCACCATCGGGTAGATTACCTAATTGCCCGGACTTTGTCCTTCTATTGCATCCTGATCCAGACCCTCGAAGCAGACCCAATACCTGACCTAACCTAACCAAACCCACTTAAGCTTCTTTTATTAATATCCCGAATGTCAAACCCCACCTTCCCATCCTATTTCCTGTTTTTTTTCCCACCTCATTCCCATCATAACCACCCCCCACCCCACCCCCACCCCCCTCGTATCCCACTTGCAAGCCCCACCCATTTCCCCTTTTCCTTTACTAAGTCTGACCCAAACCCACTTAAGCTTATTTTATTAATTTCCCAAAAGTCAAAACCCCCCTTCCCATCATAACAAACCACAACACGCCCCGCCCCCCCCCCCCCCCCCCCCCCCCCCGCGCACATAGCGGCAGCTCCCCTACCTCATCGCTCCTCTCTCTCGTTCTCCTCACTCTCCTTGCCTCCGCCAGACGCCATCCTCTCCAGCCATCTCCCCCCCTTCTCCATCTCTCTCGGTTTCACCCATTTTCCCTTTCTCTCTTTCTCTTTTCCTTTCTTCCTTTCCTTTCGTGTTCCTCTCTCCCTCTTATTTCTCTCTTTTCTTTCTTTATTTCTTTCTCCCTCTACTCCTTGCTGCCAACGTGAGTAACCCGCCTCCACCCATTTCATTCTCTATCTTACTTTCCTCTCTCTCTCTCTCTTTCTCTCTCACTTCACCCACTACCAACATGGACTATGTTGAGGTCAACGTCCACCCTCGTCCTGAGCGGTCATAATTGTGGTCGAGCCCTCGCTCTCACCATAAAACTATTGTTGTGCCGTTTCCTATCACCAATTGGTTTTAGGATAAGTGGTACCTCAATGGGTGTAAGATCCTACCATTGTTATCAGAGCATGGTAGGTCGCGTGTTCGAGTCACGGGATACGCATTTTGCGAGTTCGCAGCAGGAGTCGCGGCTGGTATGTCGTTGAGGGAGGGATTGTTGAGGTCAACGTCCACCCTCGCTCCTGAGCGGTCATAATTGTGGTCGAGCCCTCGCCCTCACTATAAAACTATTGTTGTGTCGTTTCCTATCACCAATTGGTTTTGGGATAAGTGGTACCTCAATGAGGTGTAAGATCCTACAGACTAACCCCCACCCATGTCACCTTTTCTTCTCTCCCTCTTTCACTCCCCCCTGCCAACGTGACTGAGCACCCACCCATTTCACAGCCTCTCTCTATTTCTTTTTCTCTCTGTTCTCTTTCTTTCTCTCATTTATTCATTCATTCTTTCTTTCTTTTGTCTTCACTCTCCTTACCAATGGACCACCGAGACCCTCCATCACCACTATTCAAGTGGGCCACTAATCAAGTGGGTCCCCCCCCCCCATCTCAATTTGAGTCCCCTCTCATTCTCTTTCTTTCAATCTCTCTCACCCATCTTGCTGGAAATGGACTGTAAAGGCAGCCCCACCTCCGATCTTGGCCATCATCATCTCCGCATGGACCCCGCGAGCTTCTCATTCTCAATTTCAAGCCACCACTCTATTCACCCATCTAATTGGTAAGCTCTTCTTTCCCTAAGTTTGGTTTATGTACTTTCGGTGTAGTAGTATGTTATGGTAGCTTAGAGCTTCCCCTTTATAGATTTTATATTTAATTTAGTTTTATTTTACTATTTCCCTTAGGTTTGGATTTTGGGCACTATGGAGTTAGGATTTTGTGGATTTGGGCATTTTCAACCAAAGGCAAGTAGACATCTCTATATATATATATATATATATATGCTTGGATATGTTTCTCTCCTTTGATTTGATGATTGATGATGATTTAGATGACCATATGTTCTTTTGATGTCTTCGATGTTGGAAAACATGATAATTAGGTTTAATTCTTTAATGAAATGGATTCTTAATTGGATGGTTAGATTGGCAGGATTGGATGGGATTGATTTGACTTATGATTTGGAGGATGTCTATTGTCATTGGAAAGGGCTAGGCCCTATTCTTGTGTTTGTCTGCAAGTGTAGATGAAAAGGGAGTTTCTCCCCAATTTAGTTCTGTTACAGAAACTTGATTATGTTTTCTGAAGCCACGCGATCCATCGAGTGGGGTCACCCAGTCAACCTACAACACTGGTACATAGTCAGGCTTTTTGAAGCCTGACAACTTAGCCAATTTCCATTTATGTTTCAACTCTGACTATGTACCCGGTTGACCGGATGTCGACCGGCCATGAAGGAGGTCGACCGAATGCACTGGGGTTTTTTCTTAAGAGCCTCTTTAACGTCGAACTGGATGGACTTAGGTGGGACCTTAGCTACCTCTTTTGATGAATCATTTGACTATGTGTGAGGATGTTTTGAGCCGACGTTGTTCACGGTTATTCCGATTGTATCGGGATTCAACCTCCCTCAATCCCGAACGGTGTGGGGCAACAGGATCCCTCCTTTATATCTATGCACGAAGATTAATTTGTTCGGGTATCGCAAACCCATTACCTTTCGTTGACTGAGTAGGGATGTACGATGCTTCGGGAGTAACATTGTACTTATGATTGGATTGTCTATCGCTTATGATTTTGGATTGTACTGTCTGGTACTTTTGTCTACATGTCAAGGGACGTGTTCATTAGCTTGCTTTACTTTGTTTTGTTTGGGATCATATGGAGAACTTAGATGATGTACTTTGGGTCCCTTTTGATGTTCTGCTTGTTCCGATGCTTGATGGAGGTGTTGAGGCTAGGCGTCTTTAATTGTAAACGCAAGATGAGGACTACTTATGATATTGATGTTTTGAGAAAGTTTGCTTGTTTGGTCTTAATTTGATGATGGAAAAGTAGTCTCTCTTTTGTTAACGAATCTTGTTCCCGCAAGAAAGCCTAGCCCCTCACCATTGTATGATTAGGACTCTTGTGTCCAGCACCACTCAGTTGTACCGTTCGACAAAGTTGGGGCACCACTGTGATAGGACCATTACTCTTGGCCGTTTGCAATTCGGATTTTGATGGATGGATGTACACCATTGGATGCTTTTGACTATGGGATGCCTTGATGATCGTTTGCTTGTACCCCATGCATCCACTCTTGCTTGCTTGGCTGGGCTTTTCTCCCATGCATCTTCTTTACCACAACTCGGTTTGAGTTAGAAGGGCAGTGATACTATCCCGTGGTGATTAGCTTATGTGGGCCGCCTATCTTGTTAGATGTTTACGTTAGATTGATTATGATTCGAATGCTATGCATTTCCTACGATCTCGTTTATTCGTTTAAACTGTTTCGTACTGCATATCTTGATGCTATATATATATATATATATTGCTTGTCGACCGTCGTGTCTGAAGCTGCACTTGGTGCATAGGTATCGGGTACATCTACCTTTGGGAAAGTGAAGGCATCGCTTCAGGTAGTTTAGCCTGATGGTGAGTACGGGTTGTGTGTCGACGGTATTGTCGCCGTGACCAGCACACGAATGCCTTCATACTTTGGTTAGTTCGTATTTATTCTTCCTTTGGCTTAGATTTTGGTAAAAGTTATTAATTAATATACTTTTGTTATGTTTTGCTAAACTTAAACTATAGAAAAGAAAGATGTGCATACTCTGAAATGTTAATATCATACCATTTGTTTATCTTGAAGTTTCCGCTGTGTTCTACAGTTACCGAGGAAATATTTATACCTCACCGCGGACTTGGATCCTATCGACATGATTGGGGCCACGTCGTCTTGGTTTAATGTTGGGAAATTTTAACTGGCCCTAATCTCACACATAATCCTCGGTTTCACAAATGGGGGCGTGACATCAGATGATGTAATTAAGCCACTGTAACATGCATCTGGACCTAAAACTATACAGGACCACAGAAGTGCCCCATTGTGGATGTACCATAGCCCCAAAGCCACAAATCAGAGTATTTCCCACGCATATATAGTGGACTAATAGCTTCCATTTGACTACCCCATTTGACTGATTGGATGGTCTGGACTTGGGTCTGTCCAATCTGTACGATTCTTGGGCTATATGGTCCATCCACGATCCACATGGAGCAAAATTTAGATCCAGACTAGAATGCAGGAAAGATATATGGCGTATATGTAGCAGAACCCTGTGACTTGGCTCGTAGAATTTGTACATTTTCCAAAGTAAAACCAAAACTGCACACCAGGATATGCAAAATAATAAAATGAAGGATGAACATGAAATCACCTTTCATAGGTTTCCGATGCTTGTTTTGCAGATTTTAGAGTCCCAACAGATTCATCATCTTTTACAGCAATTTTTGTCGGTTCCATGGAGCAATTTTCAAAGAAAATGTCCACACATACCATGAGCCTGGATATGCTTGAAATTTCAGAGGAAAAAGAATAATCAACTTTCAAACCATTCCCATTTGCAGGATCTAGGAGGACATGGATTTTGGGTTTAACTCCAATAGCACAATCCCTTAAAGAGATTCTCGCTGAAGATGATTGTGCAGCCCTTTGTTGAGAAGAGCCCATTTCTAAGAAACCAAGTTCCTCATCCAACCACGACTCTAATGCTTTTTTAGACATCAACTCTGCCACTAAATGACACAGAACTTTTTTCCCCAGTACCTTCATTTGGTTTGGTATAATCAACACCAGCATCGGAAAGATGAATCAATGGCGCCCTTGTATCTTCATCGTCAGTGACATGACCTGCCAATAACGGATTGTTGTTGCTATTATCACATGCATCACTTGCAGAGCCAGTCCCGTCACTTTCAACTGAGCTGTCAATAAAACATTCCGAAGTATAAGCAGATGCGCTTTCTTCATTTGAAGATCCAGACAATGTGTCAGGGTCATTTGTTCCGGAGTCACTGTTAGTGGTTTTTTGCCCAAGCGTCTCTTTGCCTAGAACCAATTCTGATGATTGAAGATCATCGTATGGTAAACTACAAGGCTTTGGAAGAGGCTCGTATCCCGGAGCTACATGAAAAACAATATGTGAAAGAGACCCTGGAAGATAAAACCGACAATTGTTATTTGTGTGCAGTGCTGATTTTGCCTTTCCAATGAATAATTTCCCTGCAAGTTCATGTTGTACATCTGGATTTTTCTGTAGATGTGAATTTGCTTCTCCTTGGTATTGAGAAGCTAAATGGAATGATAGAAGTTTTCTTATAACACGAGCACGATCACAGACGTCATAGTTTAAATCACATTTTGCCAATTCAAGAACATAGGTGAGAAGCCTTTTGAATGTCAACAAATGTTCACCCCGAGCACATAACACAACCTGTGGAAAGAACATGTGAGAAAGCTGAAAGCCCAAGAGAATTATCACATAAACTATAACCGTGAATTCAAATTCAACAACAAAAAGCAATTCTGATACACATACAGAGGGACAATTCTGATATATAAGACCAGCTTTGACAAAATAAAAATGTACATAAGATTTAGGGATCTTTGTAAGATCCCGGTCCCCACCTATAATATTTTATTAAATTTATTATTAGAATATTACTATTATTTTAATTAAATGTATTTTAGTTATTTAAGTGGGTAGGATTAAGTGGGGCACACATTAAATTAGATGAGTGGATTGGTGAGTTGGGTTTATGGGTAAATGACTTGACCCGTAGTATGACCCAATGACTTAAGCTCAAGAGTACCCTTTTAACCTAATTTCTCTTTTAACGAAACACTTCTTAGCTCTCCCCACTAATCTCTGCAACTCCTCCCGTAACTTTTTCGTCTTCTTCCTCTTTCAACTTCCCAAGCAATACCAGCTTTAGGATCCAACCATCAGAATCAAGATCAGAGGATACTAGCATTCTTGGTTCAATCTTCTCATTTTAGGTAACCATCTCCTCAAATCATTAGGAGTAGATTTGTATTCGTAGGTTATCTTCTTATTCTTTCCAATGTTAGGTTTTGGATATGATTACTATAGATCTGAGCACCTGAGTATTTCTATCTCATCTCTTGTGTCAGATTGGTGTTAGGATTGTGATCGAGAGCCGTGGTAATCTCGGATTGGGTATTGGTTAGGAAACCTATTAAATTCTTCTTCAACTTCGAATATGAGGCAAGTACATTATCATAATTTGTTATTGAATGCTTTATTGGATCTTTGATTCCTATCTAATACATATAGGTTTGTTTATTTGCCCTTTTCAAATGATAATGATAGATTAGAGACTCTATATGGATATTTGGTGATTTGGGTAATGGAATGTGGGCTTCATTCCCTTTCTAATGAATGTGATTCGTGTGGATTTGGATGGTTTGATCTCTCTTTTGGAAAAGAAAGGAAAAATGGATGAAAAGGGGAAAAACCCCAATTTCTCTGTGACTGCACAAACTCGGCCAACGTTCTGGACGTCGAAGGTTCGAACGTTGCTCTTGAATGTTCGAACATGCAAGTCCATACTCGTCTGTGCCAAAGGACAGCGGCATCAAACGTTCGAACGTGCCCCATGAACATTTGAACGTCTGACTCCTTGCTCCTGAGCCAAGGATCCGCAGTGTTGAACGTTCGAACGTTCAATGCACTTGGGCAATTTAGAATTCCTTTGCATTGTTTCGGCTCTGTATCATTTGGGGATTAATGGTATTATGTATGGGACTTCGTATGGATTTAATAACCTTAAATTATCTACCTGGACTTGACATAAGAACTGTCTTTGGGCATACGGAATCTTATGGATGTAGGATTCAAATACATGTGATGATTTTAATAAACTCTAGCAAGAAAGGGGCAATACATCTCTATTAGAAATCCTTCATTGGATCTATGCACCATGAATTGCGAGATGTAACGTCCTTAGCTTTCTAGCGTTATTATTGTGTGTTGACGGTTATATGAATATATGTCTAACCTTAGGATTGATTCGTACTATGTCTTAATCTTTGTATTCGCATGCATATGTTGGTTTATATTATGTATTCCTTTAGATGCATTCCATGTTATGTGTTATGGACTATGAAGTGACTTGGCAAATTATGTATGTTGATTTGAATATGATATGGAATGTGGAATGGCCGGCACTTCATTTTGACTTAAAACTCTTGTGTCGGAGCTTTATTATTCAGGTCTATTATGCTTATATGTTTCCATTTATATAGGTCATTTATGAACGACTGTAGATCGTATGTGGACGGTTGATCACCGATGTGTCCGGATCACTTATAATACGCTTTGAATGTGAACAGGTTATCCTGATTTTGATCAGTTTATGACCACCGACGTTGTGGACCGGCTCTCCCGATTATGTAGGGTTGACCACCCAAAATGGGGACACTTGTCTTCGTGTGAATTATATATTGCTCCATTTGGTGTCTTTTGGGATTATGTTATACGTTCTTTCTTGTCATTATATTTATCGTTGTTCATATGATCTCACATGTCTTTACTCAACTCATTATCGTATTTTGATTTCGAATTATCATCATGTTCTTGCTATTTACTTTGTAATATTTGGTGCATAGGTACCGAGCCCTACTATACTGAGGAGACAGAGGAGGATCAAACGTTTTAGCCAACTGATGAACTTGAGTAGGATGCCGAAAACAGTTTTGGAGCCGTCTAAACCTGCATGAAAGTGAACGTCATCTTAGCAATTCTTTAGATGAACTTTCTTTAATGATAAATATTTCCTTAGTAATTGTTTTATTCATCCTACAATTTTAACTATTAATGTTCATTTGATTTTTGTGTTGAATCTTATTTATGAACTTTGAATACCAATTGAATAAAGCTTCCGTTGCATTTAACGAAATTTATTTTGACTCACCACAGTTTGTGATTTTTTTTGTGAGTCCTCTTTTGGAAGCTTGTGTTCTATTAAACATAGGAAATTCGAATTTAATTTATTTTTCACGTTTTTCACCAATTCTTATTTTGGGGGACGTGATAGTTTCTGTTTAAGTTCCTTACATTTGCAGAAGCTTTCATGGATTTTCTTTCCAATCATCAGATAACCATGCCCCAAGATCTTATCATTGGCCTATTTTTTTCCAACCGATCTTTGCCCCACCTCATTGTTGAGGAGTTTCTGTGCGTGGGGTTTTCTATGACCATTGCCCCACAAGAAATATGAGAAGAATTGCACCAAAACATATTAGAATTATTGAACTGAACTTTGCCCCACACAAAATCAGTACTAACTCCTTTTAATGGGTTCGTTATAGTCGTGTGCGAGAGCCTCTATGATCTTCTGTAGTTTTCTTCCTCACATGGCATGTGGTATTATTTTTCATTTTACAATAACCATTTTGTTCTCCTCACTGCAGCTATGAACTTCCAGGTGCACACCCTCTCCTTGCAAAGGTTAGCCGCTGTCCAACCATATATTTAAGCAAGAATTTTAAGCTAATATGTACTCAAAACCCTTTAGGTGGGTCATGGATTAATGATTATTAACTTAGATTTTTGTTTGCAATCTTATCGTTACAGTTGGACAGAAGAGAGCTTGACAATCCATGTGCATATCTTCTTACTATATGGACACCAGGTATGCGCAAGCATTAAAGATGATACATAGCTATATGCACTTTAAAATATTGTTCTGTATCTGCTAATTAATAACGCATGGCATTTGATGACAGGTGAAACGGCACAATCCATTCAACAACCTGAAATCGATTGCACCTCCCAAAAGTCTGGTACTCTATGCAGCAAGAAGACATGCTTTACATGTAATAGCATGCGAGAAGCAAATGCACAAACAGTCAGAGGCACGCTTCTGGTGAGAAACAACCATGGCTAATATATACGTACGATGTAGGAAAATTTTACTTCACAAGAATTAGATTATATTGACCTCCAAAATATCACCATTGGACAGATACCATGTCGAACAGCAATGAGAGGGGGCTTTCCACTCAATGGCACTTATTTTCAAGTTAATGAGGTAAATTTGAATTCTTGCAAGAAATGATAGAGCTAGGCCTAGAAGCAATTGCTACAGATGAACATTGAACTCCAAGCAAACAGAATCAAACATGAGAAAACCATTATCAGAATACAGTGTATAAGAAAATATCACAAATTGTGAAAAAAAAAAAAACTGGAATATGTGAAAATGTTACATTTTGTTGTTTATTTGCATTCTCAAATAGTGTATAAATATGTTTCTTTTTTCCGCATTTTCTGTTGCATTTTTCTTTTTTTGAATCGTTAAAAATAGCCTTTATTGTAGTACTCAACTAAATATTATTCATTTACCTATTGTGTTTTGTCTCCTCTTTATTTTAATTCCAAAAACATCCTGTAAGCAAAGTATTAATTTATCTTTCCAAGTTTTTTAAAATTTATCTTTTTTAGTGTTGTTTATTTTCTAATATGTGACATCATCTTATTGCATATGGTATTTTTTTGCTAGTCTTACGTTAGAAATCAATTAATTAACATTTCAATTTTCTATGTATATTTTAAAGGGAGATGCTCTTATGAGAGGCACTCTCACCAAGTTGGTGAGAGATGGGTGTGGGCCCTCACTTCCATATCCACTCTCACCAACTTAAATGAGAGGACTCCCAATTTAAATGTGAGGGCCCTCACCCATCTCTCACCAACTTGATGAGAGTGCCTCTCATAGGAGCATCTCCCAAGGCAGGAAAAATGTAATAACATTTTATTTTGTACGTTACAAAGGGATACAGAAGCAGGCCATATTGTAATGAATATTTTGTTGGATATGATTAAAACATCACCCCTGGTGGTTGTACTAGTACTTTTTATCCTTTATACATCTCTGTCATGATCAATGGGCTTTTCAATGAATATCTCATCTGGTGCATATATATATATATATATATATATATATGAGAAATTCGAAAAAAAAAACCCCACTTAAAAAATGCCCCATTTTCTGCTTCAGCCATGCCTCAACCCCACTCGCCGGTGGAGGATCAAGGGGTATAGACCTGAAGAAGCGGTGCAGCCCAAACCAGAGCAGGAAGAAGACCGAAGGGCCGCCCATGGGCTCCAAAAACAAGCCCAAGCAACCCATCTACATGACCCGCGAATCCGACTACACCACGCAAACCACCAAGATTGAGATCCCCGGCCCCAGACGGCGACATCGTCAAGGGTGTCGCCGACTTTGCCTTCCGTCGCCACATCGGAATCTGCATTCTAAGTTGCAATGGGGCCGTCGCAAACGTCTCCTTCATTGACTCCACCTCCACCTCCTCCCATGCCCATGCATCAACCATCATGCTGAAAGGACGTTTTGAAACCCTCTCCCTATCTGCCACCTTTCTCACATGCCCTGTTCCACTGCCACCGTCGCAATCCTTCTCTCTGGGCTCACCAACGAAGTTGCCGATCACCATTAGTCTCGCAGGAGCTAACGAACAGGTGATTGGAGGGAAAGTGGTCGAAGCGTTGATTGTCGCTAGCACTGTCGTCGTGGTGGTAGCAGGTACATATCTTTATTCCGTCTGCAGCCAGGGAGTGAAAAGGCCAACAATACAAATCCTAACATCGGCGTCGCTAATGCCCGCTGTGGCGATGTCGGTTTACAGCGCCCCAGCTCCTAACACCATCAATTGCTAGCTTCCTCTATCGAAAATGCCTTCGTTGTGCAGTACTATTTCTATGATGCTAGGAGTGGCCATCAATTCCGATCAAAGAAAGAGGTTGACAGCTTCACCCGCTGTGGCGATGCCGGTTTACAGCGCCGCAGCTCCGAACACCATCAATCGCCAGCTTCCTTCATCGAAAATGCCTTGGTTGTACAGTACTATTTCTATGATGCTAGGAGTGGCCATCGATTCTGATCAAAGAAAGAGGTTGACAACTTCGCCCGCTGTGGTGATGCTGGTTTACGGCGCCCCAGCTCCAAACCATCAATCGCAAGCTTCCTTTTTCGAAAATGACTTGGTTGTGCAGTACTATTTCTATGATGCTAGGAGTGGCCATCAATTCCGATCAAAGAAAGAGGTTACAGCTTCACCCGTTGTGGCGATGCCGGTTTACGGCGCCCCAGCTCCGAACACCATCAATCGCCAGCTTCCTTCATCGAAAATGCCTTGGTCGTGCAGTAGTATTTCTATGATGCTAGGAGTGGCCGTCAATTCCAATCAAAGAAAGAGGATGACAGCTTCGCCCGTTGTGGCGATGCCGGTTTACGGCGCCCCAACTCCGAACACCATCAATCGCCAGCTTCCTTCATAAAAAATGCCTTGGTTGTATAGTACTATTTCTATGAAGCTAGGAGTGGTCATCGATTCCGATCAAAGAAAGAGGTTGACAGCTTCGCCCGCTATGGTGATGCCACTTTACGACACCCGAGCTCCGAACACCATCAATCGCCAGCTTCCTTTATTGAAAATGCCTTGGTTGTGCAGTACTTCTATGATGCTAGGAGTGGCCATCAATTCCAATCAAAGAAAGAGGTTGACAACTTCGCCCGCTGCGGCGATGCCGTTTTACGGCGCCCCAGCTCCGAACACCATCAATCGCCAGCTTCCTTCATAAAAAATGCCTTGGTCGTGCATTACTATTTTATGATGCTAGGAGTGGCCATCGATTCCAATCAAAGAAAGAGGTTGACAGCTTCGCCCATATGGGAGAGCTTCCAACATACAAACCCAAAAGCTAAAAGTGAAGAATCCAATGTTTTACATACAATGAGTTCACCTCCAACTCTTATTTACCTCAGCAAGCACTTGCCAAGTTTGAAGAGTAAGTTCATTTCATTTTTCTCATTCATCACAATTGAAATATGTATTCCAGGTTGTACTCTTGAGAGCTCTCTGTATCACTTATTCTCACTTCTGGTTTTCAGGTCGTGGTAGAAGTAATCAGCGACCTGTTCCTTCTAACATTGATGATGGGTGGGAAACAGTATTTGATCTTGACACAGAAAAGGCAACAAGAAGAAGACATCAAGCTGAAATAGACAGAAAAAAATGGGTCATATGATGTATGCATGTGTACTGATAAAGGCTTTAATCTCACGGTTACCGCACACGTTAGTTCAATTTGTTCATGATATCCTATCATTGTCAAAAAGAGTTAAGCACATTTCCCGAGATGGTGATGAGTGAGAGGGTTCGAGTATGACCTAAATTGGACCAAATTGATGCAAGAGCAAAGACTCATACAATGCAGAAAACTTAACACAATCAATACCTAGACTTGCCTCACCTAATAAAGGCTGTAAGCAGACTAGGTCTCCATCCATGGGATACCAAGTGCTTTTTAATCAACAGGTGATTTTGGCTTTGACCTATGGATCCAATAGACTCAAATCTTATCAGTTACCTTTTTTATTTTGTTGGAAAGATCTCATCATTTACTTGGTTATTGTTATTATTAAATATTAACTATATTAAACACAATATTATGCACTTATGGAAGAAACCTCAGTTGAGTTGTCACCAATTCAATTTCATATTGAAGGAGAATATCCTCATCATTGGGTCTCACCCAACAAGTTTTTGAACCGTTTATTTATTTATTTGAGTGGGTGAGAAGGCATAGCTATTTCCACCCACATGCCTTTTAATCACATATCTATTTATGTTTTGTGTTACATGGGATTGAAAGCATACTCAGCTTGTTTCATATTGAACCCTGATCAAACTTCAATTTTGTTATTTGTTTGGCTCAATTGAATAAATTATAAATTAACTGGGCCCCTGTATTGCCCATGGTCTACTGAGATTAGAAGTAGGTCTATTATCATAGGTCTACTGAGATTAGAAGTAGGTCTATTATCATAGGTCTACTGTGATTAGAAGTAGTGTTTGGGTGTAACTGGGTATTGGGCTGATATTATAAATAGAGACTTAGGGTCTCTATGATGTACACATTCTTCTGATAATAAACTGAGTTCTCCCGTCTTCCCCGTGGACGTAGGCCAAAAGCCGAACCACGTAAATCTCCGTGTTCTTGTGTGTGATTGATCTCTTTCCACAGGCCCTAGATCACAACAAACTGGTATCAGAGCTAATTGTCGCGATCAGAAGAAATCCGATGGAGCGGATTTGAGAGGGTTGATCTCGAAGTGGGCCACGGAAGATCACCGGAGAAGAGACTGAGAACCGCTGCTGCCGTCCCGCTGCTGGTAGCTGGAATCGCCCCACATCGCCGTGAAGTAGCGCTGCCTGTGCCTCTCGTCACTGGAAAGTTGCTGGAGTCTTCACCGTGTGTCGCCGGAGTGCGCGTTGCCGTGGCCGTTCTTGTGCGTCGCTGGTTTCCGGAACCAGAACTCGAGGAAGAAGGCAGCAGGAAGGGGGCGGTTTTGGGTTTGGCTGGGCCCCACCTCTCCGTGAAGAAAAGTCGCCGGAATCCTTGCCTCAGCCCATCGCCGGAGAAGGGGGGTCGCCGCTGCTATCGCCGGTGTTGCTGTGCCGTTGACGTGGAAGAAGAATTCTGGTTCTGTGTTTTGTTGCAGAACGGAACGTTGAAGAAGAAGAAGAAGGTGGGCCTGCTGCAGTTGAGGTTTGAGTCCAGGTCAGGTCAAACCTGACCCGCTTCAAAAGCCCATCCGCAAGTCCAGGTCAGGTTGGTCCAGGTCGACCTGACCCGCAAACTAGAAGCCCAGAACTAAAGCAGCAGTGACGTCAGCATCTCTGACGTCAGCAGATTCGTCCGGTCAAAGGCTGTTTGACCAAATCGAAGGCTGAAATTGTTTTCGCGATATCTTGACGATCCGGAGTCCGATCGGAGATCCGTTTGAACCTACGGACTCGTTGCGAGCAGATCTACGCTGTTGTGGAAGAAGATTGGCTGTTCAACGGTCAACAAAGAAGATTGACTAATCGGAGCGCAGAAACTTATTTCTGCGATATCTTAGCCGTCCAAAGTCGGATTTCAGATCTGTTTCTTCCAGCGTGCTCGTGGTGACCAGATCTACACAGTTCCAGTGAAAGATTTGCGGAATGGCTGCTAAATTCGATATTGAAAAATTCGACGGTAATAATGACTTCGGTCTTTGGCGTCTGAAGATGCATGCTTTGTTGGTCCAGAATGGGTTACATAAAGCTTTGAGGGGAAAGAATGCTCTATCTGAAAAATTATCAGATGAAGAGAAGGATGAGTTGCTGGAAAAGGCGTATGGTCAGATTCTGCTGTTCTTGAGTGATGGTGTACTGCGAAAGGTTGTTCAGGAAAAAACTGTTGCTGGCATATGGCAAAAGTTGGAGAACTTGTACATCACAAAATCTCTCATAAATCGCTTGTATCTGAAAAAGCGATTGTTTACATTACAAATGCAGGAAGGTACGTCTGTTTCAACTCACATTGATTCTTTTACAAAAGCTATTTTAGATCTGGAAAATATAGATGTCAAAATTGATGATGAAGACCAAACTATCATGTTGCTATGCTCTTTACCACCCTCGTATGAGAACTTTGTTGATACCATGATGTATGGTAGAGAAACTCTTTCTAAGGAAGATGTTGAGTCAGCCTTGAACTCCAAGGAGTTAAAGAAAAAGGTTGCAATTGAAAACCATGACAGTTCTGGTGAGGGTTTGGTAACACGTGGCAGAACAGAGAAGAAAGAGCAGAATAGAAGAGGCCGATCTAGGTCAAAATCAAAAACTAGAAAATTAAAGTGCTTCAAATGTCACAAGGAAGGGCATTTTAGAAAAGATTGTCCAGAGCGTAAAGGGAAAGAGAAATCTAATTCTGGAGAAATTGCCGGAGTTGCAACCGATGTTGCAGAGACTAATTCTGATGGTGCAGAAGTTCTTTCGGTTACTGTTGGTAGCTCAGCCACTGAGTGGATTCTTGATTCAGGCTGTTCCTATCATATGTGTCCTTACAGAGATTGGTTTACCAATTATCAATCTATTGATGGTGGTAAAGTGCTTATGGGAAATAATGCAGTGTGTAAGGTTGTTGGGATAGGTGCAATCAAAATTAAGATGCATGACGGTATTGTGAGAACATTGTCAGATGTTAGGCATATTCCAGAGTTGAAGAAAAACTTGATTTCCTTGGGTACGCTTGACTCCAACGGTTGTACCTACAAAGCTGGAGGTGGAGTTATGAGAATCTCGAAGGGTGCTCTTGTAGTGATGAAGGGACTGAAGCAGAATGGCCTTTACTTTCTTCAAGGTAGTACAATTACAGGTGTTGCAGCTGTGTCGTCCTCAGATTCAGATTCAGAAATTACCAAGTTATGGCATATGCGACTTGGGCATATGAGTGAGAGGGGTATGGATGAGTTGACTAAACAGGGTTTACTGTGTGGTCAGAAAACAGGAAAGCTGGACTTCTGTGAGCATTGTATCTTCGGAAAGCAATGTAGAGTCAAGTTCAAGACTGCTGTTCATCGGACAAAGGGTACTTTGGATTATATCCACTCTGATCTTTGGGGTCCCTCTCGTGTCCCATCTCTTGGTGGTGGTTTATACATGTTGACCTTTATTGATGACTATTCTCGGAAGGTCTGGGTGTATATCTTAAAGCACAAACATGAAGCTTTTGCACAGTTCAAGCAATGGAAGGCTATGGTCGAGAAGCAGACAGGTAAACAGCTCAAGCGCTTGAGAACTGACAATGGCTTGGAATTCTGTAATAGTGCTTTTAATGAGTTCTGCAAGAATGAAGGTATTGTGAGACATCGCACAGTCAGAAATACACCGCAACAGAACGGAGTTGCAGAACGGATGAACAGGACTATTCTAGAGAAGACCCGGTCCATTCTCTCTAATGCAGGGTTACCTAGGAAGTTTTAGGCGGAAGCTGTTAACACAGCTTGTTATCTGATAAACCGGTCCCCATCAACAGCTATAGAATGCAAAACTCCTGTAGAGGTATGGTCTGGAGCTCCTGCTGATTACACCAACTTGCGGATATTTGGTTGTCCTGCCTATGCTCATGTGAATGATGGAAAGCTTGAACCAAGGGCAAGAAAGTGCATATTTCTAGGATATGCAGATGGTGTTAAAGGATATAGGCTGTGGTGCCTAGATGGGAAATCTCCCAAATGCATTATAAGCAGAGATGTGACCTTTGATGAGTCTGTTATGTTGAAACCGAAGGAATTTCAAGATGCTGGAAAGGTGGAGGATCAAAACGGTGTCAGTAAACAGGTGGAGCTTGAGAAGGAAGCTCCAGAAAAATTGCAGGATAAGGTGCAAACAGATGTCCCAGATCAACAAGATGTAGAGGAGATGCAAAGCTCAAACGAGGAAAGTGCAGTTCCGGATGATTACATACTTACTCGGGACAGAGAAAGGAGGCAGATTAAGAAACCTCAGAGATACGGGTATGAAGATATTGTTGCCTACGCTCTTAATACAGCTGAGAGTATTGAGTCTGAGCCGGTTACATATCGGGATGCCGTCACTAGCAAAGAATCAGTAAAATGGGCCGTAGCCATGGGTGAGGAGATTGAATCTCTTCACAAGAATCAGACTTGGGAGTTGGTAAAACCTCCGAAAGGCCAGAAGATTGTTGGATGCAAATGGGTCTTCAAGAAAAAGGAAGGAACTCCAGGGGTGGAAGAGACTAGGTTCAAAGCACGACTGGTTGCAAAAGGCTATACTCAGAGGGAGGGTGTTGACTTCAATGAAGTGTTCTCTCCTGTGGTGAAGCATAGTTCTATCAGGGTGCTACTTGCTACGGTTGCTAAATTCAATTTAGAGTTGGAGCAGCTTGATGTCAAGACTGCGTTCTTACATGGCGAGCTAGATGAACAAATTTACATGCATCAACCAGAGGGGTTTGAAATTCATGGAAAGGAAGACCACGTTTGTTTGCTAAAGAAATCGTTGTATGGTCTGAAGCAGTCTCCTAGGCAGTGGTACAAGCGTTTCGACACCTTTATGGTTGGAAACGGTTATTGCAGGAGTGCATACGATAATTGTGCATACCACAAGAAGCACTCCAATGACTCGTATGTCTATTTGCTGCTATATGTTGATGACATGTTGATTGCTGCAAAGGACATGTCTAAGATCAACAGGTTGAAAACTCAGTTGAGTGGTGAATTTGAGATGAAAGACTTAGGTGCTGCAAAGAAAATTCTTGGAATGGAGATTCAAAGGGACCGGAAAGCGGGCAAATTGTCTTTGTCACAAAAGGGGTACCTTGAGAAGGTTATGGAGCGCTTTGGTATGCAAAGTTCGAAACCTGTGAATACTCCATTGGCAGCCCATTTCAAACTTTCCGCTGCTTTGTCACCACAAACTACGGAAGAGGTGGAGCACATGTCTCGTGTTCCTTATGCTAGTGCAGTTGGGAGTATCATGTATGCCATGGTTTGCACGAGGCCAGATATTTCACACGCGGTTAGTGTAGTTAGCAGATACATGGATAACCCCGGAAAGGCCCATTGGCAGGCAGTGAAATGGATACTCCGTTACTTGAGAGGTACTACTGATGTTGGGATAATTTATGACAGAAGTAATAACACTTCTGGAAGTGTTATTGGATATGTTGATTCAGATTTTGCTGGAGATTTAGACAGAAGAAGGTCCCTGACAGGTTATGTCTTCACTTTTGCTAGCGGCGCCATCAGTTGGAAGGCAGCATTGCAATCCAAAGCTGTCTTGTCTACCACTGAAGCAGAATATATGGCAGCTACAGAGGCAGTGAAGGAAGCTATTTGGCTGACAGGCTTGGTTGAAGATCTGGGATTGGAACGGAAGCTAGTTACTGTTTTCTGTGACAGTCAGAGTGCGATCGATCTGACACATAATCCAAAGTATCATGAAAAGACCAAGCACATAGATGTAAGGGCTCATTTCATTCGAGATGTCATCGCCGAGGGTGCTATTGCAATAATTAAAATTGCTACGGCGGAGAATCCAGCAGACATGATGACCAAGACTATTCCAACAGTCAAGTTCAAGCATTGCTTGGACTTGATTAATGTGATCAGTGCCTGAGTGCCCTAAGGGGCAGGTGGAGACGGTGAGACGTGTTAAGTGCATGAAGATCAGCTTCAATGTTCGCCAAGGTGGAGATTTGTTATTTGTTTGGCTCAATTGAATAAATTATAAGTTAACTGGGCCCCTGTATTGCCCATGGTCTACTGAGATTAGAAGTAGGTCTATTATCATAGGTCTACTGTGATTAGAAGTAGTGTTTGGGTGTAACTGGGTATTGGGCTGATATTATAAATAGAGACTTAGGGTCTCTATGATGTACACATTCTTCTGATAATAAACTGAGTTCTCCCGTCTTCCCCGTGGACGTAGGCCAAAAGCCGAACCACGTAAATCTCCGTGTTCTTGTGTGTGATTGATCTCTTTCCACAGGCCCTAGATCACAACAAATTCATTATTCATCATTTACAATAAATGGATGAAACCTTAATTTCTTAGGTCAGATTGGTCAAACGAAAGTATAATTAGTCTCATTTACAGCCACGGAAAGCATCTTTAACTACTGTGTTCTACTCCCATTTGCTTAAAAGTATAACGTGGGGCAACACAACCAGAAACCCATGAAACATTCATCAAGAAATAAGAACTTAAATATTCATATCCATTGGTCAAGGAAGGGTTACATGGATCCCGGTATTGCAAAATTGTGGTTCATGGCGCATGGGTTATGATTCACCTTTTGTCTATTATTCCGTTTTGGGCATATGAAATATCATATATTTTGAATCATTTGTGTAGTTAGGCTCATTGCTTTCAATTTTCTAGTGGGTCAGGTTTTAAATCTAAAATTCAAGTGATTGATCTGATTATCCATTTTCTATTAAAATTTGGGCGACATTGGAAGAGGATCCAGCCATCTATGTGCAATCAAGGGTTCAGGAATTAACATAAATTAATAATGCAGACATCTATTTTCCATCTTGAGACTCATGAGATGAACTGTAAGGACCATGAAGCCTTGGTCAACTTGAAAAATACTCAATTTCTCACATTCCATGAAAGATTTTCACTTAAAATGGGTAGCTAAGATATTTACTGTTACCAAACCAATGGCTTGATCCCTCTGTGTCTCAAAGGTATGCAATTTTTTCTTGTAAAAAATTCACAAGCAAGAATCACAAATGTAAATGTCAATGTGTACCATTATCCTCTAATACTAATCTTGCAAATCAAATATCGTTAACCAAACAAAACACCCAAACTTTCTCTGCCCCTGCAACTCAGCACCCACAATTACTAACCCCTGATCACTTGCAGTGAACTTTTGGAAGAGTGGCGCCCGACCCAACGGGTTCATGCAAGAATGCAGCCCCGAGTCATTACCTTTCAAATGATTGCACTATGTGTTTAGCATGATTGATCCAAAGGAAGTTAGATTTTAAACCCATGGTTACATATTTGCTCAAATATGTGTTGTTTTTATGTTAAAACTAGATATCGCTATCCACAGGCAATGAACTGTCATATAATGGATGTATCCATACTCATAAAAGCTTCATTTCATGTTTATCCCAAGTTTTGGTTCAATTTATGCATGGCATCTTTCATTGTCGATAAATATGGTATGAGACAAGTGGCTGCACCAGGCAAGCCTCTTACAACTGGAAAAAATCTCAAGGAATTAATAATGCTTACACTTAATTTGGGACATAACCATATATATAGATTGCTTCATTTTAAGGCTGTAAAACGTCTAGGGCTAATGTCCGGGTTATCATGCCTAATGGATACCAATTCCAGCTTTTAATTACCATGTATTTTTGCCTGGACCTGATGATCCAATGGACTTAGTCCTATATCATTTATTTGATAATTATTATTATTATTAAACATATAAAAATTATGGGAGAAAGCCTCTATGCTTATGGTATATACATATTGTTAGGGATCGCAAGAACACACGCACGATCTACGAACAACAATCAATCAATCACACAATCAATCCACGAGACACAGATTTATGTGGTTCGGCAAGATTGCCTACATCCACGGGAGATTCACGCCGTTCACTATTATTGGAGATTCCCACAAGAGTACAAGCACTCACTGTCTCTCTCGTTCTCTCCCAATTTTCACCGTGATAACAATGCTCTCACCACCCAGTATAAATACATGAAACCCTAAACCTCTAGACAACCACAACCGTCGGATCTGGCCTCATAACAGATGGTCCAGATTAAACCGACACATTACAGATAAACCCCTGTAATTAAATAAGGTCTAAATCAGGCTTCACCAACCCATCAATCTCCCACTTGAAGACTGATCATACTGAATGGCTTTGACAATAACAGAACACGGCTAAGAATCTCGATACCTCATCTTCATGCTTGAAGACCAACTGAAGCTGAGCACAGCTTCAGTTTCTCTGTAGTTACCACCTTAGTGAACATATCTGCAGGATTCTCACTTAATAAAATCTTCTCCAGTTTCAACACTTTTTCTTCCAGAAGCCATCGTATGAAGTGATATCTGATCCGAATGTGTTTGGTTTTTGGATGAAAGGCTGAATTCTTTGCAAGATGGATGGCACTCTTACTGTCACTGTAAAGTCTGCTAGACTCTTGCTTCTTACCCAACTCTTCCATTAACTCCTGTAACCAAATCATTTCCTTACTAGCTTCTGTAGCGGCAACATACTCTGCTTCTGTGGTTGAAAGTGCAACGACATCTTGTAATTGAGATTTCCAACTGACTGCTGCGCTACCCAATGTGAAGACATATCCTGTAGTGCTTCTGCTTCTATCAAGATCTCCTGCTAAGTCCGAATCAACATAGCCATGCAATTTAATCTCTGATTTTTCAAAATGCAATGCTGCCTTTGTGGTGCCTCTCAGATATCTGAGAATCCACTTAACTGCTTCCCAATGCATTCTTCCCGGATTACTCATAAATCTGCTTACAACTCCCACTGTATGAGCAATGTCTGGTCTGGTGCAAACCATAGCATACATCAAGCTACCAACAGCTGAAGCATATGGGACCTTGGACATGTTCTCCTTCTCCTGTTCTGTCTTAGGAGACAACTCTTTTGAGAGTTTGAAGTGGCTGGCTAGCGGAGTGCTAACTGGCTTAGCACCATGCATGTTGAACTTGTTTAGAACCTTTTCAACATATTCTGCCTGAGACAACTTCAATGTGCAATTTTTCATGTCTCTACTAATTATCATACCAAGAATCTGATTTGCAGCACCCAAATCCTTCATTTCAAATTCCTGTGACAACTGTTTCTTCAAATTATTTATCGCATGCATATTTGAACCTGCAACGAGCATATCGTCTACGTACAAGAGTAGAATAATGTAACAGTCATCAAAACTTTTGAAATAACAGTAATGGTCTGCATGACATCGTTTGTAACCTATGTTGTACATAAAACTGTCAAATTTAATATACCATTGTCTTGGGGCTAGCTTCAAACCGTATAAACTCTTTTTGAGCTTACACACCATTTCCTCCTTTCCTGGCACAGCATATCCCTGTGGCTGATGCATATAGATGTCTTCTTCCAAGTCACCATGGAGAAACGCAGTTTTCACATCTAATTGCTCAATGTGTAAATTTTCTACCGCCACAATGCTCAACACACTTTTGATTGTGTTCAATTTAACCACAGGAGAAAATAATTCAGAGTAATCAATACCTGCCTTCTGCTGGAAGCCTTTTGCAACTAATCTGGCTTTGTATCGCTTGCTACCGTTATGTTCTTCCTTCAATTTGTACACCCACTTGTTGTGCAAAGCTTTCTTTCCCTTAGGCAACTGAACTAAGTCCCATGTCTGGTTTGATGATAAAGATTTCATCTCATCTTCCATGGCTTGTTCCCACCTTGCCCGAGTTTCAACCTGCAATGCTTCTTCATAACATTCTGGCTCACCACCATCAGTTAACAACAAGTAAAACAAAGAAGGTGAATAGCGATGTGTAGGCTTAGGAGTCCTAGATGACCTTCTTACTGGGGCAGGTGTTTGAGGGCCCACCTGCGGGTTTTCATTTTCATGTACTTCAGGTACATCATTTTCAGAAGTGTCATCCAGTTCTAAATATTCATTGCTGTCCTCATGCACCTTGTCCTTGTTTTTGTGCATCACTTTCTCATTGAATATAACATTTCTGCTTCTAATGATTTTTCTATTTTCTTCATCCCAGAAGCGGTAACCAAACTCATCAGAACCATATCCAATGAAAGTGCATTTCCTAGATTTAGAATCTAGTTTGTCTCTTTTTTCAGCATCAATATGAACATAAGAGATACAACCAAATACTTTTAAGTGTGAAAGGTTTACCTCTTTTCCGGTCCAAGCTTCCTCTGGTAGTCCACCATCCAAAGGTACTGAAGGCCCTTGATTGATCAAATATGCAGCAGCATTCACTGCTTCCGCCCAAAACTGCTTGGGCAATCCAGCATGTAGCCTCATACTTTTGGCACGCTCAACAATTGTCCTGTTCATGCGCTCAGCCACACCATTTTGCTGTGGTGTATTGGGAATGGTCTTCTCTCGCTTAATGCCATTTTTTGCACAATACTCTTCAAATTCTTTGCTGCAGTACTCTCCCCCATTATCAGACCTTAGGCATTTCAGTTTCAAACCTGTTTCGTTTTCAACCAAAGCTTTCCACTTTTTGAAAACATCAAACATGTCAGACTTGTGTTTCATGGGATATACCCATAATTTCCTGGTAGCATCATCAATAAATGTAACAAAGTAAGAAGATCCACCAAGAGAAGGTACCTGAGTTTGTCCCCACACATCCGTGTGTACTAGTTCCAACCTTTCTGACTTCGGTGGCCTGCTTACTTTAGAGAATGTGACTTTCTTCTGCTTTCCGAAAACACAGTCTTCACAGAACTCTAAGTCCAAAGACTTGAGTCCTTCTAGCTTTCCTTTAGAATGAAGAATCTTCATCCCTTTCTCACTCATGTGTCCGAGTCTATAGTGCCATGTGTTTGAGTCAATGCCTTTATCTGTAACTGCAATGAAACTTGTAGAGCTGTTAGTCAAATAAAGAGTTCCTTCTTTCTTACCGCGAGCAACAACCATACTCCCTTTTGTAAGTTTCCAGAAATCATCTGCAAAAACAGTTACGTGACCAAAGCTAGCAAGCTGACCAACTGATATGAGGTTTCTCTTCAGGCTAGGTACATGCCTGACATCATTCAATTTCCATATACTGCCATTTGGCAATTTAATCTGAACATCTCCCTTGCCAATTATGTCACAAGGTTCATCATCACCAAGATAGACTTTTCCAAAATCACCTTGTACATAATTTTTGAGATATTCTTTATGTGCAGTGGCATGAAAGGACGCACCCGAATCTATAACCCAAGATTCAGACTTATAATCAAAAGCAAGAATTAAGGCATCTTGAACAGCATCACCTGCGACATTTGCGGAAGCTTCGTTATCCTTATTACCGTTCTTTTGCTTATTCTTCTTTGGTGGAGCTCTGCAATCCTTTTTCAGATGTCCCTTTTTGCCACAATTCCAGCACTCGATTTTGCCTTTTGAAGATCTTGACTTACTCCGTGATTTTGATCTTCCATGACTTTGCTCTCTCTCAGATGACCTTCCTCTGTTTCCCACATTCAATACACTTCCTGATGATTCACCTGAAGGTTTCCTGCGAATTTCCTCATCGAGGATAGCACTCACAACATCATCAAATTTCAGTTTGGTTGCTCCTGAAGAATTACTCAGTGATGTAACCATACCATTCCAGCTGTCTGGTAAAGAAGACAAGACCAACAAAGCCCAAATTTCATCTTTGAATTGTACGTTAACAGAGGATAACTGGCTCATGACCGTGTTAAGCTCGTTCAGGTGTTCAGCAACAACCCCACCTTCAACCATCTTCATGTTAAACAACTTTCTCATCAAGAAAACTTTATTTGAGGCAGAAGGTTTTTCATACATTCGAGATAGGGCATCCATAACATCTTTAGTGGTTTTCTCCTTAAATATATTGAATGTAACAGACTTTGATAGAGAAAGACGAACAGTACCTAAGGCTTTCCTGTCGAGTACCTCCCACTCTGCATCTGACATTGTTGTAGGTTTCTGGGCTTTTCCCCCAAGCGGCAAGTAGAAATTCTTCTAGTAGAGGAGATCTTCAATCTGCATCTTCCAGTACGCGAAGTTTGTGCCATTAAACTTCTCAATCGTGAGCTTTATGTCGTCCGTCATTGCTCCCACTCAAATCAAGCTCTATCTACTTGATATGAATTCTGCTAGTCAAACTGTCAATCCGTTCCGTCTACCTTGTAGATCTCGTTGATACGAATCCAACAAAAAAAACGGAGCGCAATTATGAGTCCGGATGGCTTCAGAAATCAGGAAACAATTCTGGCCCTTGAATCTGGTCAAACTGGATTGTTGACCGTACTGCTTCAGGATGACGTCAGCGTCTACTGACTACTGGGCTTCTCCTTCACGGACTGGGCCGGGTCAGACCTGACCTGGACTGAAACCTGGCCTGGACGCTGACTCAAGAACTGCTGGACTTCTGGAGTGGGTCAGGTCGGACCTGACCTAAACCAACCCGGGCCCAACTGGGTCTTCTTCCTCACTGGCTCTGTTTCAGAACAGAGCTGTAGCCCAGTCACTGTCTTCTTCTTCAGCGGCGACGACGGGCAGGTAGCCGGACTGCGAGGCGGCGGCGACGGAACAGCGGCGACGGCGGTCGTGCAGGGATAGACGGAGGGTGATCGACTGTGTTAGGATCGTCTGGTTTTTCTTCCGTTCCCGACGACAACAGCAGCTGTGGCTTCTCCAACGATGCCGGACGGGCGGCGACGGAAGATGGCAGCGTCCGGCGATGGCTGCGACGGCGATCTGGGCAGCAACAGGACCCCCGGCGATGGCTGCGACGGCGATATGGGCAACGGCAAGTCGTGGCCCACTGGTTTGATCAGTGATCGTCGATTTACTGTGTTGCGACTTAAGAGAGCAAGATGATCTCTCTTCTCCGGGATTAAACCCAATATGATCCTGATCGCGCGCAAAACCCTAGGCTCTGATACCAGTTGTTAGGGATCGCAAGAACACACGCACGATCTACGAACAACAATCAATCAATCACACAATCAATCCACAAGACACAGATTTACGTGGTTCAACAAGATTGCCTACATCCACGGGAGATTCACGCCGTTCACTATTATTGGAGATTCCCACAAGAGTACAAGCACTCACTGTCTCTCTCGTTCTCTCCCAATTTTCACCGTGATAACAATGCTCTCACCACCCAGTATAAATACATGAAACCCTAAACCTCTAGACAACCACAATCGTCGGATCTGGCCTCATAACAGATGGTCCAGATTAAACCGACACATTACAGATAAACCCCTATAATTAAATAAGGTCTAAATCAGGCTTCACCAACTCATCACATATATTGGTAACTTTATTCACTTAAGCGTCAATACAGAAAGAACTTTATGAGAGACAGCCTCTATGCAGCCTAGTTCTGATACCATCCTCCCTATTTATAACCAGTTACCAAATCTATTCCCATCAATCTAGACTGTCTTCAACTTTGGGTATCACCGAGCAAAATTTTAGACTCACTCATAATGGATGGCTAGGATGTTGATCAAATTTGGTCTTGATCCCTCTTTGTTCCATGAAGGCTTACAGATTTAGTTGCAAAAAATTCATGAATAGGATAAACAAATTCACAAGTAATGGTAGTATGGATCAAAATCCTCTGATCCTAAACTTGCAAAGAGTCCAAATGCATTTAACCAAACACACACCCTCTCTCCATTTTTAGCGACTACAAGCCAATACCCATAGTTAAAAGGTTCCCCTCCTTGTCACCACTGGATTTCACACGTCAAATTAAATTTTGGGGAGAGGGTGGTGTGGAAAATATCTCGATTGTCTGATGTCCTTTGAATATTAAATTTAGTGGACCCTCTATCCATGCATAGGCCTTACCTTTTAAATATTTAATTGATTATACTAATTCATCATATGTATAAGATCAATGGCTCACATCCAACATGAAAACTCACTCAAAAAGGATGGCTAAGAAGTCAACTATCAATAAATCAACGGCTCTAATCCTTCTCTGTCTCCTAGGTGGACAAAATCTTTTGTACTGGATTCATGTGCAAGAATAGTTAATTTACAGGCAACAGAAAATCTGTATCCATATCGTAGAGAATCCAAATGCAAGTAATCCAATTAAAACCCTTTTCATATTTAGCAATGCCAACTTATCACCATAGGTTAATGCACCCCTCTCAGTCATTCCCATTTTTAGCAATAACAACTCATCATATATAGATCTCTTCTGGAGGAGAAGAAGAGCACCTTCCTACGTCTCTCTACATCACAGCTCTATAGATACTGAAAACTTGAGTTCAGAAACGACTCTTGTATCGTTCTTCTTCTTCTTCTTCTTTTCCTGGAGCCAATATCCTTCTCCTTCCAACGGAGTTGGATTCATATTCTGAGATCCTCCTCGGCTTTCAATGGCCCTCCACACAGGAACTTGACATGACCCCTGTGGAAACCAACATAGCTACATTAGGTGGAGCTATCTGCAAAGAAGCAGAAGAAGTGGTGAGGGAAGAATGTGAATCATACATTTTTGCAATGCCATCTAAAGTGAACCCTACTCCATTACCCGCGACAATGGGATCGAGGAGGGAGCGTAAGAGGAAAACAGAGGAGGAGCGTGACGAGTTCTGGTCCCAGAGGCCAGATTGGCTGCCAGAAGGCTGGACAATGAATGTTAAAGTCCGGAATGATGGTACCACAGCAAGCATAAGGGATCGGGTAATTTGGTTTTTTTATTTTTAGCCTTATGATTATACGGATGTCTGAGATTTAGAATAGAAGTTTGGATTTACATAAGAGATCTGTTGTTGGGTTCTGTAGGTTGTTTGTTGTTTGGTATCAAATGACAAAAATGAAAGTAATGGATTGATAAAATGGTAGTTTGATACCTTTACACCTATTCTATAATCTATGTAGAGAGTTTACTTGAGTTTGGTTTGTGTTATTTCATGACTAATAAAACTTAATTACTTACCCTGCATTCGTCACTTTTCAGTATTATTATGAACCGGGGACCAGCCATCAATTCCGATCGAGGAAAGAGGTCGAGAAGTTCATCCAGATAGGCGAGGTTCCAAGATACAAACCCAAACCTAAAACCAAAAAATCCAATGTTGTACATAGAGTGAGTTTTTGAATTGTTCTCTTCAAGATTTACTATTGAGATGTTAGTGCTAGAGATTTTCATGATAATGTGTTTCTTCCTTTCTTTTTTAAATCTTCTCAGAACTCCAAACCTACTCCAAGTAGTGACATGGTGTTGCCTCCAACCCTTGAATTCTACAGCAAGCACTTGCCAAGTTTCATGAGTATGTTCATTTCTTTTTTCTCAATTTATCATTACTGCAATATGTGTTCTAGGTTGTGGACTTGAGAGGTTCAGTGCATCAGTTGTTCTCACTGTTGGTTTTCAGGTGGTGGCAGAATTAATCAACAGTGAGTAGGAGCAGCAATAATTGGGCAGTATGAAACAGAAGAGACAATAGGAATTAAGCAGCCTGTTCCATCGAACACTGATGGGTTGGAAAAAATAGTTAATATTGAAAGAGAGGAGACGACAGGAAGAACTCATCAATCTGAGATAGACACGGAGAAAAAAGGCGTTGAAAAGTCCAAATCAGGAAAAAAAAAATTGGCTTAACAAAAGAGGCAAGAGGGAGAAGTATAATTCAACAATCTAAATTAGAAATATTGGCTCTAGGAGTTCAGCAGTCAAATCAGTCTGCTTCTTTAAACTCCTCCGGACATGAAGCCAACTCTTCAAGAACAAAGAAGGGGGGCCTCAAAGGTGGACTGGAACATTTTTGTACACCTGGGAAGAGAAATATGTAAAAGGGCTATATTTGCTAACTCAAATGCACTGCAAACAAGGTATTACATGTTGCCTTTAAAACATTCAAGAATACTAGGAGAGCATGATAAGAAACAGCTGAGAATTGATTTATGATTTGGATGGGCAGTGTACTGGATTTTCCTTGTACAAAAACATATTTGAATTCTATTCAGACTGAATTAGATATAGTTTGAATGTGATTCTTGATTTTGAAAGTGTTAGTGGTGTTGACTTGCATATTCGCCATTCTTATGTTAGTGTAAAACTCTTGCATATTCAAATTATCAACTTATGTGATTTGGGACCCTCAAGAGATTAGATCCCGCATAAATGTATGCCCAATGTCATATTTGTATCATCTTAAAGTTAGGATAATCCCTGTTTTTAAGGGAATTGACACTTGTAAACATTCTATAATGAGAGAGCATTGTATGCTTTGTCACTATAGCATGTTTACCTCCAGCTATAGTATCCAATTGATTTTTCAGGGTGAGGTGCATTGTCGCATAGTGCATGTGGTAGGGCCGAGGCTCTCGGTGTTAAATTCTTTTTAAAATGTAGTGAGCTTTTTTTTCTACTGTGCAAATGTACATTAAAAGAAGTGGATGGGTTTGCAGATAATATTCCATCCTTTAGTTGTTCGAATGTGTTTTCTGAAGTTACTTGCGAACTCTTGGGTTTTATAGCAGAACAGGTGCTTGCCAAGAGTTTTTTTAGAATTGGAGAAGAGATCCTTCTAAAGATGGAGGAAAGCTTCTCTGGCGAATCCTTCCAACTTTGTGTAAACATTATCTTCAACATATGGCAGCTGCAATAGATAGGGTAATGAAAAACCCCAATAGAAGCGTAATCAAGTTTGCTCTTACTGAAGAATGTTTTCAAGGTTATTGTAGGATGAGTTTAAAAGTATAATGTATCGTGGAGATTGAACATTTGATCTTTCTAGTGAATCCTTGCACTACAAGAAATTTGACATTTATAGTGAATCCTTCACACTGTTGGTGTTGATTTTGGAGAAAACGGTTCGAGACAAACGTTCAGTTGGAAGTAAATTTCTCCAAGCTAGTAAATTCACATTGTTGCTTTGGTGTCTCAAATGCTACTGTGTTCACTTGTATCTTTGATGAATTTCTTCATTTAATTAGTAGGTTACACATTATATTTATGCACACATACATTTAGGTCAATGAAATAGCTGACTTTAGTTTTGTGAATCACTACCACCTTAGTTTATTTATCCTGCAAACCTCCTCATTTTACATTGAACCTGAGAACCAAAAAGGAGTTGGGATGAATCACTTTCAAGAACTGTTGACTTGTCCCCCAGGTGGAGCAGATAATGTGTAGTTGTTTGTAACCATCTATGAACAGGTTAGATCCGGTGCTGTGGACTTGAAGATTAGTTCCCAGAGAACAACAGGAGCTCAAAATCCAAAAAAAAAAAAAAAACAGAGACCAGAACAGAGGATGCCTCCTCCAGATCAAAGTTTATATATATATATTTAAATGTATATGGGTTAGTGGAGTAGAAACACCCAAAAAAATTTCATGTTTCTACTTTTTAGTTGATTAAACAGTGAGGGATAACATGGTTTAATGTGATATGAGTCATGGAGGTTACGGATGACCATCACAAAAGTCATTGTAGAGATCTTGATCAAGGACACTAGAAACCATGTTTTTGAATGCTACAAATCCATCAAGAACACATTCACAGCAAGATGAACCAAAATGTTTTAGTTACTTGAAGCATGACATAAAGATTTGGAAGCTTGGTATGGTTTAAGGAAAAAAAAAACTTGGGAATGGTTGTGGGTCTCCTGTTCAGGTTAGGGTCCAGGGTCCAGGTGTGGGCAATTAAGGGTGCAGGACTGCAGGTCTAGGTACCCTGTGGGCTCAACCCGAATCTCAACTGGTTTTACAACTATGCTTTGAGCAGTTTTACAGTTGAGTTTTGGTTCTATGGCCTTAAACAGGCCCTCTTTTCTAGCTTGATAAGTGAATCAGTCAGGTATGGGCCAGCGCTTTCAAAGAGCAAACTAGATAGCCCAACCTGACAAATTAATGCAAACAAACCTTATCTTATACTAATTGGGTTTGGGCAATTTACTTGCTGGTGGATGGATCCTTATTTTAGGACATTGCCATATCCATTAGAGGGCCTCAACTAATTAATTGTAAAAGGTTTGGGTCCACATACAGATCGTTTCTATGGGATACCAAGACCCATTGGACTTCACACAAGTGCTATGAGGAAGCCCACAAAGTTAGAATAGAAGCCGACATAAGTAGGAAAATGAGATTCCACTAAGTGGGAACAAAAGCCCACTCAACTAAGAAGAAGGGCTCACACAAGTGGGAAAGTGGTATGCCTAGGGAGCAACCCCAGGGCAACCAGGTGACATGTTGGGTGCCAACCAACTGAGCAACCCCTACTGTCCTCAAGGAGTTAATGGCTACACTTAATTTGGGAGCCAACCATATCTATAGATTGCCTCATTTTAATTTTAATGGCTGTAAAATGTCTAGGGCCAATGCCAATCGGATACCTAGGCCTGCTTTTAATTAAAATTTCTTTTCTCTTGGACTTGATGATCCAATGGACTTAGACCTTGATCATTTACTTGATTATTATTGCTATTAAATATATACATCTTCTGGGAGAGAGCCTCTGTGCAAATGGTATATACATACATCTATTGTAAATCTATTCATCTAAGCATCAATACTCAAAAAATCTTTACAGGAGATCTCATTGTCCCTGTTTATAGCCAACTACCACCACCATTTCAATCGGGTGTGCATGCAGAAATGCCACCTATATTAACTTCATATCGATCTAGACTATCTTCAACTTGGATGTCACCAATCAAAATTTTAAACACTCATAATGGATGCCATTAATGTTGGTTCTTTCCAAACTTGGTCCCGTTCCCACCCAAGAGGTACAGATTTCTTTGCAATAAACTCATGAACAAGAAAATCAAATCCACAAGTATGTATCGATACCATCCAATCCTAAACTAAACTTGCAAAGTGTACAAATGCATTTCCCTTTGTCTACTTTTAGCAACAGCGTGCAAGCCGTCGCCCATGCATAGTTAAAAGGTGCATCTCCTTGTCACAACTGGACTCCACACATCAAATCTAATTTTGGGGAGAGGATGGTCTGGAAAATATGTCAATCATCACATATCCTTTGAATATAAGATTAAGTGGAACCCCCCCTTTTATATATCAAATGTGTGACATTATCAACAGCTCAGATCCAACGTGAAAACTCACCTAATAAGGAAGGCTAAAATGTCAACTATTACCAAATCAATGGTTTTAATCCTTCTCCAAGGCCCCCTAGGTGTACAAAATCTTTTGTATTGTAATCATGTGCAAGAATAGTTAATCCATGGGTAATGGAAAATCCGTATCTTTATCCTCCATTACTAAATCCAAATGCAAGTAATCCAATTGAAACCCCTTTTCATATTTAGTAATGCCAACTTATCACCCACAGGGTAATGAACCCCTCCTAGCCGTTTCCATTTTTAGCAATATCAACTCATCTTATATAGATGTCTGCTGGATGAGAAGCACCACCTCAAGTTAAGAAGCACCTTTATCGTTCTTCTTCTTCTTCTTCTTCTTCTGCTATAGCAAAAATGTCTTCCACTTCATCATCCAACTCATTTGAAGATAATATTTCTCATGTATTTAACGACCTGGAGCCAATATCGTTCTCCTTATTGATGGAGTTGGATTCGTTTACTGAGAACCCCATCAGCTTTCAAAGATCCTTGGCACTAGAACCCAACACCACCCCTGACAACACTAACATAGCTACATTGGCTAGAGCTATGGGTGAAGAAGCTTTAGAAGTAGCCGAGGAAGAATGCCAATCCAACATTCCTGAAATGCCATCTGAAACTCCCAATGAAACTAACATAGCTACATTGGCTGGAGCTCTGGGTGAAGAAGCTTTAGAAGTAGCCGAGAAAGAATGCCAAATGCCATCTGAAACCCCCAATAAAACTGACATAGCTACATTGGCTGGAGCTATGGGTGAAGAAGCTTTAGTAGTAGCCGAGGAAGAATGCCAATCCAACATTCCTGACATGTTATTTGAAACTCCCAATGAAACAAACATAGCTCCATTCGCTGCAGCAGCAGATGAAGAAACAGTAGAAGTAGCGGCAGAAGAACACCAATCCATCATTCCGGCAATGCCATCTAGAGTGAACACTACTCCATTGCCCGCAACAGTAGGATCTAAGAGGGGGCGTAAGAAGAAAACTAAGGAGGAGCAGGAAGAGTTCTATTCCCAAAGGCCAGATTGGCTGCCGAAAGGCTGGAGAATGGAAGTCAAAGTTCGGAAGGATGGTGCCACTTCAGGCATAAGGGATCGGGTAACTTCGTGTTTTTATTTTCATTTTTCTGAATTATGTGGGATTTTGAATAGAAGATTGGATTTATATAAGATATTTGTTGTTGGGTTCAGCTCATTGTTTGTTGTTTGGTGTTTGGTGTCAACTGACAAAAATGAATGTGATGGGTTTTGATAAAATGGTAGTTTCATACTTTATATTTCATCTATTTTACTCTCTAGGTATATAATTTACCAAAGTCTGATTGGTGATAATTCAATATTTATAGAACTATATTACTTGCTGTGAAGATTTTGAAGCATCAGATTGACTAAAATGATAGTTTGATGCATTTAAATTTGTTTTGCAATCTATGTTTTACAGTATAATTATCTGAGTTTGATTGTTTATATTTACTATCCGCAAAACTTTAAAATCTCAGTGCATTTAATCCATTGATTTTATGTGGGTTTTTTTTTTTTTTTTCACCTTCTTTCTTCCTCTTTGGTGGTAGGTTGAGATAGAATCCGTTTATCTCTTGTGTCGACTAGTATACAGTTTCCATAAAAAAAAGAGGGTCAGGTCTCACGTTTAGGGCTAGTCCAGTCACTTATTGATATGTGTAGCCCCTCATATGGTACATCTAACTATCCAACATTTTCATGTCACACACACCTCATTCCATCATTGTAGGAATTGGCTCAAATTCTACTCCCATCCACAAATTGAATGTTGAAATTCTAGTTATATTTTACAACATGATAATCCTAGTATAAATCGATATCCAGTTTTCTAAGGTAAAAGTAGATCGATATAGTTGAAGCAACAAGCCTGTTTCTTTACTAGAATTCCAAGAGTCCATGTTTGAAGAATTTTAAATTATCCAAAAGTTGTCCCCTTGAGGATCCTCCTCCTGGTGGAGCATTTGAAATTCTAACAAAAAGCAAAGAGATTGGAAATCTAGGATTTCAAAAGGCCATTTTTAGGCTTGTGCAAAGTTGAGCATGTTATGGGTCGAGCGTGGATCCTGTGAGGCTTTAAATTAGAGATCCTTAGTTAAAGCAGTTGGACTACATAGTGGAGCCCACCTATTAAAATCCCAAGCTGCTCGAGATAAGACGTGGTATCACCAAATTTTATGTCAATAGGATTTTGTCCCACGGTATAGACTATTTCTATGATAAGAAAACGTGATTAACACAATGCTTTGAAGAATCAATTTTCATTTTTACTCAATCTTCAAACATGATTATCATTTTTTTATCAAACAGTCAATCTTCAAGTGGGATTGGCTCCTATTGGGAAAATCTTAGAATACCCTATATAGTTTTTGGAGGTGGAGGGGGGCTTATTTTAAGCAGCTCAAATTTTTAATGGGTGGGCTCAATTGTGGCGTTCAACTCCAATAACTGATGATTTTTAGGACTCAAAGCTTCAAAGGATCCAGGCTCAACAAGGATTGGATCAGCAAAATGTGGGATCCACACCTATAAAATATCCTTGAGCTAGAAAAGGCTTAAAGTCACTAGTTACCCATCTTCAAGTGGCCCATGTGTTTTCTGTTGGATGTTTAAAATCCATGTTTAACTGCCATTGAGACTTCAGAGCTGCTTGATATTTTCTATAAATGGAAGACTCCTCAAGTAGGTATAATTAATAGAGAAGAAAAAAAGCTATAAATACACTAGGCTTAGTAAAACAAAGTTAGTGACACTGCAAAAGAGGAGATTTGTGCCAAATTTTGAGGGCTCTTTTCACACGGCAAGCAGAGAAAGATAAATACACTACAAAGAAAGTGGCTTTCTACAGTGGACAAGATGACCTTTAGCGGCGAGTTTTTTCCTCTTCTACAGATCCTATGTTGCAGCAGTCTTTGTTTTCCACGATTTTCCACATTTTATTCTTAGACGATTGGTAACATGGCAATAACGGCACATTTTGCGGCGGAAAAAAACTTCCGCCGCAAACGGTAGACATTAGCGGAGTAAAAAAAAACCCGTCACTAATCGTATTTTTTTTTTTTATAGTGATAGTAGTTCGCCGTCTACAAAATACCATTTTTGACGCATTGTGAAGGCAAAACCCACTGAATGAGAAATTCAAGTGTCACACAAACATGCACTTAGTGATCAAGGCTATTGACTTCAAGCGAAGGCTTCCAATTACGTCCATTGATCATATATAGGATCTTAGAATGGGGGAGTTGTTCAAACCTTAAGCGAATAAAACCACCAAATGAGAAATTCAAGTGTTACTCAAACATGCACTTAGTGATCAAGGCTATTGATTTCAAGCAAAGGCTTCCTATTACGTCCATTGATCATATATATGATGGAAGAAGGGGGGGAGTTGTTCAAGCCTTAAGCAATTAAGACCATTGATCTCGTAAATTTATTATCATAGGATATATGTGGCTCAAGTTATTAGTTCTAACTTATTGAAGTTATTTTGTTGAGTGCATTAGTCTAAATCCAAATGGTTAGATTATCTGTTTGAAACTATAACAATGTCTACAATAAAGACTAACTTGGTGTTTATATTTGTCCTAAAATAATGGACGAGTTTCTGCTTTGTTGAGTTGAATCATAGAATTACACACTTAAGTGGGAATCTTCTATTGGTGCTAGATGTGCTATTTTGCACATTCTAAAATAATTTGACTAAATAAAAAATACTTGAGAAAAATCATCAAAACCACTTATCCCATTTAAAAATGAGCATCAGGCAAGGGACCAACATGTGTCAAGCTATAAGTGAGATAAATAAAGAAGTAAAAATAGTATAGTGCAAGAAGACTGGATAAACCAAAATATAAACAACAATGCTTTAGATTTATTGAATATTGAAATTGAAAAGTTGATCAACAAAAACCTAATTCATAAAATTAATTATGCAAAGCTAACTAACCAAAAGTTGGTGGATGTTGTAAGCTGTTCGGATAAACAAAGAATACTAAAATAAGAAGATGATAAGATTAAGAAAGGGAGAAGGAATAAACAAAGAAAGGAAGACAAGGACTTGGTGGGGGCTGATAATAATCTATCCTGTTACATCTAACGCAATCTAAATCAGTCTTTGATTTCTTTTAATCCACCTTAACTTTTCTAAGATATACATTTGTGTCTTCATAAACGGGTGACATTGTTGCTTTGGTCAAAATTATAATCCTTATAAATGTAAATAATATAACTTCTGTTATTCATTGTCTGAGGTGGTTTGAGAACCAGTACACTAGTCCTTTCGGGGTTGGAAACATAAATATCCTATTCATGCACTCTAAGATAAAAATAATTTCCTACAAGGCCTACGAATGTTTTTTTTTTTTAATTATTATTAAAGAAAATCTCTATTCAAATCAATGTCTTTAAGAAAATCTTCCTAATTATATTAACATCTTCCTCTATTCTCTAATACATCAACATAAGGAAAATCTTTATTAATTACCATTATGCAGAAAGGAGTGCTTGTCGTCGTCCTCCTCATCATCATTATCAAAGCCTTGTCCCACCAGTGTTGGGGATTATATAGAGAATATGTGTGTGTCTAACATTAAAAACTTTTTCTATTTATTATAAAATATGTATTTAAAGTTTAACCACTTCAGTAAAATTGGTATAATATTAATTCTAAACATAAGCAAAAAGATTGACTGTGAATATAATAGAACTAGTTAGTTTTTGTATTTACTAGAAAGTTATAATTGAAAATTGTTGGTGTGCTTTCTGTTGATATTTTTATTTTTTTGAATTTATTTATTTGAAATTGGTTATTTTGGATAAGCCTTAATATTTTTGACTTTTCAGTATTTTTATGAACCAAGGACCGGCCATCGATTCCGATCGAAGAAAGAGGTCGAGAAATTCATCCAGACGGGCGAGGTTCCAAGATATAAGCCCAAACCAAAAACCAGAGAATCCAATGTTGTACATAAAGTGAGTTTTTGAATTATTCTCTTCAAGATTCACTATTGAGATTTGAGTGCTAGAAATTTTCATGATAATGTGTTTCTTTGTTTCTTTTTTTTTTTTTTTTAAGTCTTCTCAGAACTCCAACCCTACTCCAAGAAGTGACATGGTGTTGCCTCCATCCCTTGAATTCTACATCACGCACTTGCAAAGTTACATGAGTATGTTTATTTTTTCCCTTCAATTTGTCATTACTGCAATATGTGTTCTGGGTATTGTGAACTTGAGACCGCTGTTATCTGGTGTGAGTTTAGAGTGCTCTATAAAAATATTTTTAAGTTCTAAGCTGTGTCTTTGAAATAAAAATTTCTAGGGCTTTTTCAGAATTAGGAGAAATGTAAGGGGCTTAAACAGAAATCCCTAAATCTTATGTACATTTTTATTTTGTCAAAGCTGGTCTTATATATCAGAATTGTCCCTCTGTATGTGTATCAGAATTGCTTTTTGTTGTTGAATTTGAATTCACGGTTATAGTTTATGTGATAATTCTCTTGGGCTTTCAGCTTTCTCACATGTTCTTTCCACAGGTTGTGTTATGTGCTAGGGGTGAACATTTGTTGACATTCAAAAGGCTTCTCACCTATGTTCTTGAATTAGCAAAATGTGATTTAAACTATGACGTCCGTGATTGTGCTCGTGTTATAAGAAAACTTCTATCGTTCCATTTAGCTTCTGAATGCCAAGGAGAAGCAAATTCACATCTACAGAAAAATCCAGATGTACAACATGAACTTGCAGAGAAATTATTCATTGGAAAGGCAAAATCAGCACTGCACACAAATAACAATTGTCGGTTTTATCTTCCAGGGTCTCTTTCACATATTGTTTTTCATGCAACTCCGGGATACGAGCCTCTTCCAAAGCATTGTAGTTTACCATACGATGATCTTCAATCATCAGAGTTGGTTATAGGCAAAGAGACGCTTGGGCAAAAAACCACTAACAGTGACTCAGGAACAAATGACCCTGATACATTTTCTGGATCTTCAAATGAAGAAAGTGCATCTGCTTATACTTCGGAACGTTTTATTGACAGCTCAGTTGAAAGTGACGGGACTGGCTCTGCAAGTGATGCATGTGATAATGGCAACAACAATCCGTTATTGGCAGGTCATGTCACTGAAGATGATGATACAAGGGCGCCATTGATTCATCTTTCTGATGCTGGTGTTGATTATACCAAACCAAATGAAGGTACTAGGGAAAATAGTTCTGTGTCATTTAGTGGCAGAGTTGATGTCTAAAAAATGGGCTCTTCTCAACAAAGGGCTGCACAATCATCTTCAGCGAGAATCTCTTTAAGGGATTGTGTTATTGGAGTTAAACCCAAAATCCATGTCCTCCTAGATCCTGCAAATGGGAATGGTTTGAAAGTTGATTATTCTTTTTCCTCTGAAATTTCAAGCATATCCAGGCTCATGGTATGTGTGGACATTTTCTTTGAAAATTGCTCCATGGAACCGACAAAAATTGCTGTAAAAGATGATGAATCTGTTGGGACTCTAAAATCTGCAAAACAAGCATCGGAAACCTATGAAAGGTGATTTCATGTTCATCCTTCTTTTTGTTATTTTGTATATCCTGGCGTGCAGTTTTGGTTTTACTTTGGAAAATGTACAAATTCTACGAGCCAAGTCATAGGGTTCTGCGACATATACGCCATATATCTTTCCTGCATTCCAGTCTGGATCTAAATTTTGCTCCATGTGGATCGTGGATGGACCATATAGCCCAAGAATCATACAGATTGGACAGACCCAAGTCTGAACCATCCAATCAGTCAAATGGGGTAGTTAAATGGAAGCTATTAGTCCACTATATATGGGTGGGAAATACTCTGATCTATGGTTTTGGGGCTATGGTACATCCACAATGGGGCACTTCGGTGGTCCTGTATGGTTTTAGGTCCAGATGCATGTTACAGTGGCATAATTACATCATCTGATGTCACGCCCCCATTTGTGAAACCGAGGATTATGCGTGAGATTAGGGCCATTTAAAATTTTCCAACATTAAACCAAGACGATGTGGCCCCAATCATGTCCGATAGGATCCAAGTTCACGGTGGGGTATAAATATTTCCTCGGTAACTGTAATACACAGCGGAAACTTCAAGATAAACAAATGGTATGATATTAACATTTCAGAGTATGCAAACCTTGCTTTTCTATAGTTTTAAGTTTAGCAAAAGATAACAAAAGTATATTAATTAATAACTTCTACCAAAATCTAAGCCAAACGAAGAATAAATACGAATTAACCAAAGTATGAAGGCATTCGTGTGCTGGTCACGACGACAATATCATCGACACACAACCCGTACTCACCATCAGGCTAAACTCCCTGAAGCGACTCCTCCACCTTCCCAAAGGCAGATGTGCCCGATACCTATGCACCAAGTGTAGCATCAGACACGACGGTCAACAAGCAATATAACATCAAGATATGCAGTACGAAACAGTTTAAACTAATAAACAAAATCATAGGAAATGCATAGCATTCGAATCATAATCAATTTAACATAAACATCTAACAAGATAGATGGTCCACATAAGCTAATCACCACAGGATAGTATCACTACCCTCCCAACTGAAACAGAGTTGTGGTAAAGAAGATGCACGGGAGAAAATCCCGGCCAAGCAAGCAAGAGTGGATGCATGGGGTACAAGCAAATGATCATCAAGACATCCCATAGTCAAAAGCATCCAATGGTGTACATCCATCCATCAAAATCCGAACTGTAGACGGCCAAGAGTAACAGTCCTATCACAGTGGTGCCCCAGCTGTGTCGAACGGTACAACTGGGTGGTGCCCGACACAAGAGTCCTAATCATACAATAGTGAGATGCTAGGCTTTCTTGTGTGGACAAGATTCGTTAACAAAAGAGATGCTACTTTTCCATCATCAAATTAAGACCAAACAAGCAAGCTTTCTCAAAACATCAATATCATAAGTAGTCCTCATCTTGCCTTTACAATTAAAGCCGCCTAGCCTCAACTCCTCCATCAAGCATCGGAACAAGCGGAACAACAAAAGGGATCCTAAGTACATCATCTAAGTTCTACATATGATCCCAAACAAAACAAAGTAAAGTAAGCTAATGAACACGTCCCTTGACATGTATACAAAGGTACCAGACGGTACAATCCAGAATCATAAGGGATAGACAATCCAATCATAAGTACAATATTACTCCCGAAGCATCGTACATCCTTACTCAGTCAACGAAAGGTAATGGGTTCGCGATACCCGAACAAATTAATCTTCGTGCATAGATATAAAGGAGGGTATCCCGTTGCCCACACCATTCGGGATTAAGCTAGGTTGAATCCCGATACAATCGGAATAACCGTAAAGAACGTTGGCTCAAAACATCCTCACACATAGTCAAATGAGTCATCAAAAGAGGTAGCCAAGGTCCCACCTAAGTCCATCCAGTTCTAAGTCAAAGAAGCTCTTAAGAAAAAACCCCAGTTCATCCGGTCAACCTCCTTCATGGCCGGTCAACATCCGATCGACCGGGTACATAGTTAGAGTTGAAACATAAATGGAAATTGGCTAAGTTGTCAAGCTTTTTGAAGCCTGACTATATACCAATGTTGTAAGTTGACTGGGTGACCCCACTCAGTTGATCGCGTGGCTTCAGAAAACAGAATCAAGTTTTTGTAACCGAACTAAATTGGGGAGAAACTCCGTTTTCATCCACACTTGCAGATAAACACAAAAATAGGGCCTAGCCCTCTCCAACGACAATAGACATCCTCCAAATCATAAGTCAAATCAATCCCATCCGATCCCGCCAATCTAACCATCCAATTAAGAATCCATTTCATTAAACAATTAAACCTAATTATCATGTTTTCCAACATCGAAGACATCAAATGAGCATATGGTCATCTAAATCATCATCGATCATCAAATCAAAGGAAAGACAAACATATCCAAGCATATATATATATATAGATGTCTACTTGCCTTTGGTTGAAAATGACCAAATCCACAAAATCCTAGCTCCATAGTGCCCAAAATCCAAACCTAAGGAAAATAGTAAAATAAAACTAAATTCAATATAAAATCAATAAAGGGGAAGCTCTAAGCTACCATAACACACTACTACACCCAAAGTACATAAACCAAACTTAGGAAAAGAAGAGCTTACCAATTAGATGGGTGAATAGAGTGGTGGCTTGAAATTGAGGATGAGAAGCTCGCGGGGTCCATGCGGAGATGATGATGGCCAAGATCGGAGGTGGGGCTGCCTTTGCAGTCCATTTCCAGCAAGATGGGTGAGAGAGATTGAAAGAAAGAGAATGGGAGGGGACTGAAATTGAGATGGGAAGGTTGTGGGACCCACTTGATCAGTGGCCCACTTTAATAGTGGTGATGGAGGGTCTTGGTGGTCCCTTGGTAAGGATAGTGAAGACAAAAGAAAGAAAGAAAGAATGAATGAGAGAAAGAAAGAGAGAGAACAAAGAGAAAGAAATAGAGAGAGAGACTCTGAAATGGGAGGGTGCTCAGTCAGGTTGGAGTGAAAGAGGGAGAAAAGAAAAGGTGACATGGGTGGGGGTTAGTCCATGTTGGCAGTGGGTGAAGTGAGAGAGAGAGAGAGGAAAGTAAGATAGAGAATGAAATGGGCGGAGGGGGGGTTACTGACGTTGGCAGCAAGGAGTTGAGGGAGAAAGAAATAAAGAAAGAAAAGAGAGAAATAAGAGGGAGAAGGGGGGTTTTGTTTCTGACTTAGTAAAGGAAAAGGGGAAGGGGAAATGGGTGGGGGCTTGCCCGTGGGATTGTGTGTGTGTGTGTGTGTTTGGGGGGGGGGGGGGGGGGGGGGGGGGGGGGGGGGGGTAATGTTTGGGTGTTATGATGGGAATGAGGTGGGAAAAAACAGGAAATAGGATGGGGAGGTGGGATTTGACTTTTGGGAAATTAATAAAATAAGTTTAAGTGGGTTTGGGTCGAGTCAGGTCAGGTTCGAGGTTCTAGATCAGGATACAACAGAAGGACAAAGTCCAGGAAATTAGGTAATCTATCCGATGGTGCCAAAATCTCGAAAAGCGGAAAATACTAAAAAGCCCTCGGAACTTTTCAAAAATAGTGACATACACCCCTACTGTACCCAAACGGGCTTGGATATCAATGACCCAACTTCGCACACTCGATCCTAATAATTAACTAGACTTGTTTGGCTTATAAACAAGCTTAATTATCTAAAAGCACAATTAACTAGACTAATTACAACCTTAGAATTCCGGGATGCTACATCTGAGTGCTATCTGGCAAAGGATAACATGCTCACACTATTGTAGTCATATTACTTGAGTTTGGATTACATGGTGCTGTGTCCTTGTCTACTTTCCAACTCTGTGATACCTCGAGATGTGCCAACACTGATTCCAATTGAAGAGATTGCATCTCTAGAACCAGGTCAACAGCAAAGCAAATTCTTCAGGTTCGTTTTCATCACCACCTGCTACCCCTCAAGTTGGTCATATTTTGTCATGGGAAAAAGTAACCCGCTAAGTTACGGCCGGACATCGGGTATTTTATAAAACCACCACTTTCCTTGGTTTTGGATGTCTTTATGGACAAAGAATTGCAGCTCCCAGGAATGTTCGAATACACTAGAAGGCCAGTCTTCTTTTTTCTCTGTAACAGTCCCAACTTTATGGGCTAGTTTTTTAACTTTGAAATGCGAGACTGCATAAAATCATTTTCGGACCCATTAAATCAAGAGTCTTGATTAGAAGAACATGGGATTCTGCCTTGAAATGCACAATTGTGTGGCATGGAAATGTATAATTTCCCATGAGGATTAAATTTCAGGAGTGTGAACTGGTTTGGTCACCTTAGAGGTGGGGACGTGAAATGGTGTAATTTGAGTTGGGCCTGGGTCATCCAAATCATAATCTGCTTATTTTTAGATATGAAATGCAACCCATGTCATGGGCCTGAATATTGGGCCCTGGCCTGCCAATGATAGCCATTAGTAGGATGGCTCAAACTTGAGCCAGGCTTTAATAGACCAAATTGTTAAGTACAGACTCGGATCAGACTGTTTACTTTGTGGGCCTAAATGGCCTAAGTGAAGATCAAGCACAGGCATGTTTGCTAAAATGCGACCTATGGCACCTGATTGATGGTGGGATAGGTGTGGAGACTCATTTAGCAACTTGTACATTCTATTTTTTTATGAGGTTGTCTGGTCTCTTCAATTAGGAGAATTCAAAATAACCAGATTTTTCTTCCATCATGTTGTAACAGGTGCACATTTACTGAACATATCATGGACCTAAAAGATGAGAAGGATCATAGATCCTTTAATGAGGAAAAATTTCTTATGGTGTGCCGGAGCCTAGCGTAAAAAATGCTTAGTAATGCAAATGTCTTCCTGGTATCCATAGACATGCCGGTAACCAGCAGCTTCGATGATGCTACTGGTCTGTGCTTAAGGTTCAGCTGTGAGATGTTAGGCAGCTCTATTCCTTGCCTAATAACCATCCCCATAGAAGGTAAATGCTCCGAACCATTGAACGTTGTGGTCAAAGTAAACTGTGAGGAGACGGTATTTGGGCTGAACTTGTTGAACAAGGTTGTGACATTTCTATCATTGACATCCTAGTCTGTGTAGGGTTGTTAAAGATTTCAACACGTTATGAAACAAGGTGTGTTGAGGATTGGTTTGGCCTGATGTGTTTTCATTCTAAATGATGAAGGAATTTTATTTGTATCCCATTCTATTATAAATGATGAGGTACTGGCCTTTGTGTCAGTTTAGATAAAAGCAGGATTAGTTGTACTGTTTTGCCTTGAATGACTTTCTCATGAAGAGAGTTCTGGTCTTGCAAACCAGGAATCTCTTTGTTTAGTCAGAAGGCTGAGGATTAGTTTTCTGCTGAAATGCTGCATTAAAACTGCATTTGCCTTTTGACTTCTGAGGCCATCTATGTGATGTGTCTGTCATATCATGTGCCTTGTATTTGAATTTGATCCATATGATTAAATTCAGAGAGAAGAAGGGAGGCACTTACGTTGTGCACCAAAACCTAACACCACCTCTGTGGAGATCAATGTAGCTACACTGGCCAGTGATGCAGCCAGTGAAGCTACAGAATTGCCAGGGAAGAATGCTGATTCAACATTTCTAATGCGCTTTTAGAAGTGAGCATTGCTCCATTGCTAGTGTTGAGAGAGTCGACAATGGGGGTGAAAGTAGAAGTCGGACTAGAGGGAGGAGTTTTGGTCTTGGAGGCTGGACTTGCAACTTTACTCTTTTCTTTCTGAGAAATGTTCTGGTTATGTTTTTATACAGGGGAATGTTCATATGCATCTTTCCCTCACCATAGGGTGAGGGATACTTTTATTTTTGGATCTTTTTAAGTACAAAAGACCCCACTCCATGTACTTAAAAAGTCACTTTTGTATTTGAAAAGACCCAAAAATGAAAGTATTCCTCACCATAAGGTGAGGGAAAGCTGCATATGATCATTCCCCTTATATATATATATAATTTATTTAATTTGTATGAATTCGTGGGATTTAGAATAGAAGGTTGGATTTAAAAAACAAGTTTGTTGTTGGGTACGTTCATTTTTCCTTCTTTGGAATCAAATGGGGAAGATAGGAGTGATGGGTCAGATTAAATGGAAATTTGACACTATTACATTTGCTTTACAATCTAAACTACAGTTTACCGGACTTTGATTGGTCGTGTTTTTCTATTTTTATAAATGTATCACTTACCATGAGAAATCTTGAAGTACCGGTTAATCGAAATGGCAATTTGATGCATTTACATTTATTTTGCAATTTATATAGACTTGAGTTTGATTGGTTATTTTATTATTTGTGGAATGTAAAGATTTTGAAGCATTTAGTTGTTTAATTTTTGTTTTGATTTACAAATGGCAAATTTTTTGTTATGAGTTTGAAATAGTGGTAGGATTGAATGAAAAATTATTAATGTGATATACCCATTCTTTGAATGTCAAGCCTTGATGGTTATTTATTTGGTAAGATGAGATATTTGAGAATTCTTTTCATCTTTTGTGTTTGCTGGTGTATGGTTTCCAAAAAAAAAAAAAAAAAAACAAGAAGAAGAAGAAGAAGAAGAAGAAAAGAAATCGTCGGGTCTCACATTGGGCCAATCAGACCACCTATTTGACAAGTGTGGGCACGCTCATATGGTTTCTCCAAGTATCCAACCCATTCAGATCACACACGCACACATCTTGTTTGTATCTACATTAGCTTGAATGCTAGATTAGGTCAGTGGTATAGGGCTTTAGTGATAACCTTATTCCTTTCCTTCACTTTTCTTTCCAAAACGAAAGTCTGCAAGAGAGGTTTCTCCTTTACGACATCTTGGCTATCCTTTAGAATCAAATAGGAGTTGGTCATATGGTATTTATGTTTAAAAATATGATGTGTTAAATCTTATAGTAAGACCAAATCCTATTTGAGTAAAATTTAGAAAAAGTCTACTAAGAATGGGCCATTTATTCTTAGTAGCATGGATATTAGATCTTAACTATTCACCTTTCTACGGCATTGGGTAATGACTGTTTGTGGCGTGCTCTAAACTATCACTATCCATGCTTGCCATATCCATCACGGCCATCAAAACGATCACAAGCAACCAATCGATCAATACTCAAGCATCCATGTCTACCATAGGCATTGTAGCTCATTAAACGATCACAAGTAACCAATCAACAAGTTTTTATTAATTAAAATCCATGCCTACTTTGATCGGAGCAAGATATAATAAGCCTTAAATCAAGTAGGAAAATATTATTTTGCGCGATTTTGGGCAATTATTGTGAGCCCTATTATTTTTGGGTTTTAATTGTCTTCAAAGTTTTGAAAAATCACATCTTTAAAAAATTGAGGTATTTTCAAATTTAGGTTTTTTCTCTCTAATATTAGGAAAAAACTTTGCAAAAAATATCTAAATTTACTTTAAAATGTTAAGAAAAGAATAAAAAAATATAAAAATATTTTCAATCCCCTCTAAAAAAAAATCTTGGCTCCATTGCTATTAGTCGACAATCACTTGCGTCCTGGGATGAAAAATCTAGGCTCCACCATTGAGTCTAAGATTCATGTTTCAAAGCACGAAGTTTTCTGCGATAGAAAAAGGAAATCCAACACGTATGATAAGAGAGAGAAGGATTTTTGGTGAGCACAGCACCCTTGCATTATTGAAAGTTAAAATGCCTACATGCAAAGAGAGATCGGAGAAACTAAAAAAACATATGCTTGCAAAGTTACTAATTGAATGTTACGAGTGATGACCTTCACATAGAAAACAGTTTCATTATCAACATGTAAGTCAGACAATTGTACCATCCATTTTTTAGGCACTGTGGTGTTTTGATGCCAAAATTGATTCCATTTGGTTGTCGTAGACCTTGATTTAAGGGCTTCAAAATTAGACAATTTTTAGCCTAGGAATCATGTGTTTTTCGCCTGATTGATTTAATTGTGATTCAATTTTAATTCCAACATATTTTCTCTAATATTTGTTGTTTTTATGTTAAAACTATTTTTCTTTATTCATGGATTAACATGTTGCAAATTAAATAATGGATGTATTTGTATTTATAAAAAAAGCCTTAATTTTGTGGTTATCCCAAATGTCAGCGCAATTCATGCACGCATCTTATCATCGTCGATAAATCTAAGGGTTTGGATTTAACCTATGTGGGACCAAGTGGCTTCACAAACCAAGCCTCTTACAACTCAAAAAAACTTGCAACGAGTTAATGCTTAGACTTATTTTGGGACATAGCCTTAACAATAGATTGCCTCGTCTAATTGAGGCTCTAAAAGGGTCTATGTTCGGTTCGTTTCCATCGGATACCAAGGTCTGCTTTTTAATTAGCAAGTTTTTGGTGAGACAAAATGGACCCAATGGACTTAGACCTAGATCATTTAGGGTAAATTAGCCAAAGGTCCCTAAATACTATCCTTTAAGGCTTTTAATCTGCAGGATTTTCTGTTAAAGCCTATGGTCCATGTGTCTAGACTTATTGTAGGTGGAGGTCTCTAAGTATGCCAAATAATACATTTGTATGACTAATTTGCTTTTCTAATCATTTGAAGTTATATCATGCATTTAATCCCTAATTTTAAGCTCCTTAACATGATATTTAATAGCTGATTTGCCCCTTTAAACGCATTAAGCTGTCTAACGGATATTATTTCCTAGTTTTGGATCAAGTTTTGAAATTCAAATGAGATGAACCATATCAAGTTTCAAAATTCAAATGGGAGTGAACGATTCCAAGCCTCCTACACCAATGTACGATTCGCTGCAAAGGCACTACTTGCAGAAGCTTTCATGGGTTTTCTTTCCAATCATCAGATAACCATGCCCTAAGATCTAATCATTGGCCTATTTTTCTCCAACCGATCTTTGCCCCATCTCATTGTTGAGGAGTTTATGTGCGTGGGAGTTTCTGTGACAGTTGCCTCACAAGACATATGAGAAGAATTGCACCAAAACATATTAAAAGTATTGAATTGATATTTGCCCCACACAAGATCAATACTGACTCCTTTTAATGGGTTCGTTCTAGTCGTGCGCGAGAGCCTCTATGATCTTCTGTAGTTTTCTTCCTCACATGGCTACTATATATCCTTTCTTTTTTTTTATTGTGAGTTTCTTTGAAAAGATATATAAGTTTATCTTTTTTTTAAGAAAAAGTTTTGTTTCAAACTCAGAGAAATTTATTTGAAATTTTGGCAAAACTTAAACAAATTTATCTGACTTTTGAACAATTTTTCTGAGTTTCAAACAAATTTATCTGAATTTAGACCAAATTTATTTGAGTTTGGAACAAATTTATCCGAGTTTGAAAAAAAATTATATGAGTTTTGCCCAGTCCCATGTGCAGATTTTCTAAATGATTTCCCCTTCTCAGATAAATTTATCTGAGTTTTGCTCAATCCCACGTCTAGATTTTTTGAATGATTTTTTTTTCATTGAATCAGGTTTCCCATTTTTCTTTCTCTTATCTATCGTAATCCTTGATTTGTGCAGTCAAATAATCTTCGCGAAAATATTAACGGGTTTTCTCCTTTTTTTTCTTCTCCAAATAAAACTCTTAACGAAATCAGTTTTCCTTTTTTGTATACTATACAGAGTGTATTAAGAGGGCACTCTGGGATTTTTAACCATTTAAAACTTGAAAAGGGACCTGTGGCTCTATGGAAAAAGAATGTGGACCGTTTGCAATAAAAATTAAAGTAAAGGGACTTCCGACCAGATGCCTCGATCATTTATGTAATTCTTGTTAATGTTTTTCACGTAATAATGCAAATCCTATATAAATAACAGGTAATTTGATTCACTTGAACGTCGACACTCAAATGAACTTTATGGGAAAGAGCTTCTATGGGGTGCAATTTTGATCCAATCATCCCTCTTTATAGCAAAATTGCCATAGAGAATAATTTCATATTGATCTAGACTTTCTATATATGTTTTATGTATCAATACTAATTCATCCGATGCACTAGAAGATCAAAGACCCACCTTCAACAGGAACCACAAAAAAATGGATGGCTACGATGTTGGTTATTACCAAATTAGGTCTCGGTCTCCTTTGTATCTTCAAGGTGCAGAGTTCTTTTTGACAAATTCTTGTATAGGAATAACAAACTCATATGCACCATTATCCTCTAATATTAAACTTGCACTAAAAGAAAGTTCCGTTTAGCAATGGAAAAAAAATTCCTTTAGCAGTAGTTTTTCTTTTCTTCCACTAGAAATTACTTTCTTCTTGTGGTATTGCAAAGAGTCCAAATGCATTCAACCTAACAATCAACCTCGTTCCACAGCTAAAAAGTCCCTTCTTTTAGTTGTGTACTCCAAATTCTTAAAACAAGGTCACATGTTTGCCCTAATATTCGTTGCTTTTATGTTACAACTATTTATTTGTAGGATCAATGAGTTGTCATATAATGGCTATATTTGTACTTATAGAAGCTTTAATTTCGTGGTTATCTTAAATATCGGTTCAGTTTATGTTGGCATCTTATCATCATTCAATTAAGTGCCAATCCCCGAGTGAGAGATAAATTGCTCTTGAGTTCGGATTACCGATCGCAGTTATTATACATTCACCGTGAGTGAACCAATAACAGTCTGCCACGTCATAAAAAAAATTTAGCTGATTTTGAGGTTTAAAAAGTTTAAATTAGATGAATTATCCGAACTCAAGCAGCAATTTATACTTTGATTTATTTTGGGACTTCCATATTATAGAATGCGTGATACCAAGTCTCGTTTTTTTAATCAACGCATATTCTAGCGAAAACCTAATGGAGATGATGGACCTACAAATGAATCACTTAATGGATTGCAATTTTTATTAAATACACTAAAAATACTTTATAAATGCAATAATGCATATTAATATACTTATATTGGTAATTTCATTCAGTCGAGCATCAATCAATGCTCAAGTGAACTTTACCGGGGGAGCCATCGTGAGGCTTATTTCTGATCCCATCTTCTTCCTTTATAGCCAACAACCATCATCCCACTCCCTGTGGGTGTGTATGATGAATTGCCACCAAATCTATATAATTTCATATTCATCATGACTGTCCTCACTATTCGGTTTCGCTCACCATTTTTAAACTATAAAGTCTTAGGGAGAGAGTGGTGTTAAAAATATATCGATTATCTCATCTCTTTTGTGATGAGATTTAGTGGACCCTCTATCCAAGCTTAGCCTTATCCATTCCCCATACTTTCTATATATATTATTAGTATTTCACTAATTCATCACATGTATAAGACCAGTGACTCACATCTAACATGAAAGCTTACCTAAAATGGATGGTAAGATGTTGTCTATTACAAAATCAATGGTCTTAATCATTTTCCGTGTCTTCAAAGTGTACAAAATCTTTTCTAATAGGTTCATATACAAAAATAGTTTATCTTTGGATGCTTAGAGAATCTGTATCCTTATCTTGTAATACTAAACCCGATAAGGTGTCTGAACCCAATCAAATAAATTGACGCCCCTTTCTATATTTAGCAATAATGGAAACTTTAACACCTACTTGGTTAGTGCGCCCCCTCCCACTCATTCCCCCACTTTTTTTTTTTTTTTTTATCAATGACAACTCACCACTGACAAACAATATACACCCATCATCGCATCACACCGTCCATTTTTCTATGCCATATTTTATTAGGACACATAGAGCAGATGCTTGGTGGATGGAAGAGCGGCTTCCTTTGTCTCTCTACACAGATGCTATGTAGATGGAAAGCCTGAGTTCAAAAAAGGTTGTTGCAATTTCGTTCCTGTCTTGTAACACCCAAAATATTGCCCAATTTATTACCCTGACTCGTTGGCACACAACACTTCTCACCTATCCGATGACCTGCAGCTGATATCCTTCTCATTACCGACAATGGGAGAATCAAGGAGGTTGCAAAAGTAGAAGACAGAAGAGGAGCCGGAGGAATTCTTGTTGGATGATAGAGGTCAGAAGCCAGATGAAAAGTGCCTCTAAGGGCATGAGGGATTGGGTAACTTGGTTGATCGATCGGGCCTTTTTTTTTTATTGGTATCTGCTTTGCTTAAATATTGATTCCACTTTTTTATTTAGTTTTTATATATAGAATCTTTTTTTTTTTTTCATGTTCATTTCCTTTTCCTAAACCAATATTAAGAATTTTCAAGTTCAAGTTCAAGTGTAAGTATATTCCTACCTTCCTCGTATTGGCATTAACATTTATAATGAAGAATTGAACATAGAATATACATAGGAAAACCATTACCACATGGAAGCATTGAAATATTAATATCAGCTTACCATCTGCTCATTCTCATTTGCATATGCCATTATTAAATTGAACCCATGTGATATTATTTTTCATTGTACAATAACCATTTTCTTCTACTCACTGTAACTATGAACCCCTAGATGCACACCCTCTCCTAGCAAAGGGTTGGCCACTATCCAACCATTTATTTAAGCAGTTTTTTTTTTTTTAAAGCTAATGTGTTCTTAAAAGGATTAATTATTATACCCTTAAAAGTTTCCTAAATTGTCTGCAATCTTGTCATTACAGTTGGACAGAAGAGAGCCTGACAATCCATGTACATATCTTCTTGCAATATGGACACCAAGTATGCGCAAGCATTAAAGATGAAATATAGCTATATGCACTTTAAAATATTGTTTTATATCTGCTAATTAATAACACATGGCATCTGATGATAGGTGAAACTGCACAATCCATTCAACCACGTGAAATTGATTGCACCTCCCAAAAGTCTGGTAATTTATGCAGCAAGAAGACACGCTTTACATGCAATAGCATGTGAGAGGCAAAGGCACAAACAGTCAAGAGGCACGCTTCTGGTGAGAAAAAATCATGGTTAATATATATGCAAGCTGTAGAGAAATTTTGCTTTACAATATCATTGATTACATTGTGTTGGTAACAGAGCAAGTTCGATTCCCTTGGTCTTGGTTTGGTTTTGTAGAGAAAAAAATTACTGCAATAAGTTTAAAATCAACCATTCAAGATGAGATGTTTATACTAAGGAATACCCTTAACAAAATGCTGTTAAATATTGATACCATTGCTGACTTGGTTGAGATCTTTCTCTCTAGGACGGACGATTGGAAATTTTAGAAAATAATTAATGAGATATGACCCAGGTTAAAGATTTTAATTTATGATCACTGTGGGTGGCAAGTACAACAATAGGATAGTTGACATAATTCCAACAATTTGATTTACAAGTATTAAACTGTAGGTGTCAATGGTTCAAGTAATAAGAAGCACTGATGTTTCTTTGTGAATAAGTAGACAAGGTTAGGCCACTAGTCAGGATTAACCTTACTTCTTTTACAACTTTCATATGCCGACTTGAGTTCGGGCAAGGTCCTCTATGCAGCAAATAGGGTTCAGTCAATGAGGGAATCCCATGATATGTTCAACTCCTATAAGTCAGCCCTTAATATGGTCTGTGTATCTTGTGGCTGTCGTAGAATTGTCCTTTCTCAGCTGATATACGTATCAGCTGTAATAAACTTCTTCGCATACAACAGGGTTCTCTTTCTATGTTTGACCTCATTCTCAGATCCAGCCAATTACATTTGCAACAGCCCCCAAAATTGGGTTTTGTTTCTGCTTTCCATATCTAAATACATTCAAATGATGTGCTTTCGCAAGGTTTCTTAATTACCTCTGAATTTGGCTTTCGTACTCTTTCAGTTGGGCCTAGGTTCCTAATTTGTAACTCCTTACTCAAGCCCAGTTACTAGGTACAGGACATGACAACTGAATTTTGATAACCATTACCCTTGTACTGGACTCCTCAACCCTGGATCATGGTGGAAGATCCGAAACCACTTTCTTGTAGGGTTCAGCTGCTACAATCTGGTCCAATATCCAAACTGTTTGAAAGCAACCAGCCTTTAGGTCTGGTTGCTACCGAATTCCAGACCCAATCATGAACCTGTTGTACCAAAAATAGGGCCCACATGACGGTCTTCAAACATGGGCAGTTTCCATCGCCCAGCACTACTTGTTCAATGTTTTACTATGGTTCAGGTCACGCATTATTAAAAGATTGAACATCATTATTAAAAGTCTAGAAGATGACAGTTATAGAAGAATTAGAGTTTCTTTATCTATGGTATGTTTCACATAACAAAACTAGATCAATAGGAAAAATCAAGAACGGGACAAGAGAAAATAGATTTGCACTTAACGACACTAAATATTGATACCAAGGATCATCAACAAATTAAGACCTCATGGATTTCTAAGAAAACCTCAAAACCAGAATTTATATAATGAAGAGATGTCCAAAGACAAGGAAACCTCTCATCATATTCATAAAACCCCCAATTAGAATGAATCAAATCTTTAGTGAAGAACTAATCCAAATCAAACTTTAAATCACAAACATGAAGAGATATAGTTGATGATGGGAAAAGGATACTAAGAGATCCAGATAATTCAAAATAAATTGTACCTTGGAGAGGCCTCTTCTTCTTCTCCTTTCAGTAAATCTCCCCAAATTCCTCCAATTTCTTGGAAGGGGTTGTTTGGCGGCTTCTAGTTCGGTTCCTTGTGATGAGGAAATGACTCCAAGTCGTCATCCGCCGCTTTGGACATCAGCACCTCTGTCGGGTCTTATTACCGTCCACATCCCATACACAAAGCTGTCAATCAATGGCGGACCTAGGATTTTCATTTGAGGGGTGCTAACAATGCTCAATTGAAAAGGTTTCCTTTTTTTTTCATAACAGTCCAATTTGATACGTGTCCACGAGTTCTAAGAGCTATTACAAAAATCATAACAGTTTTTTAATAACACAAAAATCATTATAATTTTCTATAAACGCAAAAATTCATAGTAGTTAATTAAACTAATATGAGATAAAGAGCCAACACCATTTAAAGTTCTTTGTTCTTGATTAATTAAGTATGACACGTATCGGCCTACATCGATTTGAGACAGACGCATCAAACTCCTATGTTAGTGGAGACAAAGAATCACTTATTGCAAAATGAGACAGATAAATGGGAAAGAGATGCAGAGAAAAGAGTTCCTCCCCAAAAAGGTTGGAAGAGTGGCAAAGAGTGGAAATGGGGTTAATGCGATTATTTAAATGGGGTCTAGGCCATATGGGCTATATAGCCCTTATGGACATTTTTTAGGACGGTGGGGGGCTGAAGCCCCCAGGCCCTTCAACGTGGGTCTGCCCCTGCTGTCAATGTTGGTCAATGAAATAGATAATGTGGCTTCTAGAACACCTCTGCCAGATCTAGCTACCATCCACGACCCAAACCTGTTTGTTTAGCATGAGTAGTGTAGCAGAGGAAAAAATTGATAGTTATGACAAAGTTTAAATGGAATAAGTAAAAGGAGAGTAAACTTTTGTTTTTAAGGAAAATGAGAGTAACCTTGATGTGACATACATTTTTACTTAATGTATGTTTGGATGGAAAAGAGGAGGGGGGTGTAAATAACTGATGTGAGTTTTACCCCACTTTATGCCTTTTTGTTTATTCTCCACAACTTGGATAAATTGGTGTAGTGTGAATTCTGTCTTTTGTGCTCTTTTACTTAAACCCTCTCTTTCCTTTATTCTTGATTTGGACCATACTCCTCTTATATTCCACTTCTCATGTAAACAAACATGTAAGAAGAGTAGTATGTAAGGCCGACATTAGGAGTCTTTTAGAGGAAAGAGTAAACAGAATGGCATAAAAATTGTCCCAGAGATGTAATTCTAATAAATCAAGCATAATCTAAACTAATCACTTATTGAATGTTTGAGGTGATTTGAGGGTCATCTGAGTCTTCTTGTGGTGGAGAATATATATATCAGGCCCAAAGAAAGAAATAATATCCTAAAACACCTACACATCTTTCTCTATTTTAAGCAAATCTCTATTTATATCCCACACATCTTTCTCTATCTTCTCCTGCATCAAAATGAGGAAAACTCATCTAAGTACTTTATAAAAATCTAGATATTTGATTTTTTTTTTTTTTTTTTGCTTTGATTATTTAAGGTGTCTCTTAATTGTTTATCTTCATTTATCTTCAAAGAAAGATTGTTTTTATATATTCTTTATATTTAATATCTCCCTCCTCTTCAATTGTTGAATTTTCATTTTAGGAATTTTTAGTTTTTCTTTTATGAAGATCCATACAACTATTGATGGTGAGTTTTAGCTATTTAGATTTTTTTTTTTTATTTCTATTGTGCCTAGTTTTCTCTTATTTTTCTTTTTTTTCCACATTTTCTATTGCATTTTTTTTAATTGTTAAAAATAGCCTTTATTTTAATATTCAACTAAATATTATTCAGTTACCTACTTTTTTTTGTCTCCTCTGTTTTTTGTCTCTTTTTTTTTTTTTTAATTCCAAAAAAATCCTGTAAGGTAAGTATTAATTTATTTTTCCAAGTTTTTTTAAACTTATCTTTACTAGTGTTGTTTATTTTCTAATATGTGACATCATCTTATTGCATGTGATTGTTTTTTGCTAGTCTTACATTATTAATTATCATTTCAATTTTCTATTTATATTTTAAAAGAAGGAAGAATGCAATAATATTCTATTTAGTACATTACAAGGGGATATAGGTGCGTAGCAAATGCTATTGTGACCATGTTGTAATGATTATTTTGCTGGATATTATAAAAACATCATGTCTAGTGGTTGTACTGCTACTTTTTATCTTTTATACATCTATGTCATGAGCAATGGGCTTTTTAATGATAATCATGTCGTGCAGATGTATATATGGGAAATTCTAAAAAACGCTCCACTTAAAAAACGCCCCATTTTCTGCTTCAACTATGCCTCCACCCCACCAGCTGGCAGAGGATCAAGAGGTAGAGACCCGAAGTGGCGACACAGCCCAAACCAGGAAAAGGACGAAGGGCCGCCCGTGGGCTTAAAAAACAAGCCCAAGACACCCATCTATATGACCCGCGAATCCACTTGCACCACGCAGACCACCGTGATTGAGACCCCCCCAGGCGGCGACATTGTCAAAGGTGTTGCCGTCTTCGCCTTCTGCTGCCTCATCGGAATTTGCTTCCTCAGCTGCATTGGCGCCATCGCAACCCTCCTCCTTGGGCTCTCCAACGAAGTTGCTAATCACCATTACTCTCGTGGGAGCTAACGGACAGGTGATTGGAGGGAAAGTGACCGGAGCATTGATTGCCGCAGGCCCTGTCGTTGTGCTGGCAGCGTCTATTAAGTATATTTCTTTACTCCATCTGCAGCCAACGAGAGAAGAAACCAACGATACAAATCCTAACATCGGCGGCGCCAATGCCGGTAGTGGCAATGCCGGTTTACGGTGGCCCAGCTCCGAACACCATGAATCACCAGCTTCCTTCATGGAAAATATCTTGGCTATGCAGTACTATTACTATGATGCTAGGAGTGGCCATCGATTCCAATCAAAGAAAGAGGTTGATAGCTTCACCCAGATGGGAGAGGTTCCAAGATACAAACCCAAAACCTAAAATGCAATGAGTTTGCCTGAGCATATTTTTTATACATGTAATAATGCATATTTATTATACATATATTGGTAATTTTGTTCACCTGAGCATCACCACTCAAATGAACTTATGGGAGAGAGCTCTGTTGAGTTGTCACCAATTTAATTTCATATTGATGGAGAATATTCTCATCATTGGGTCTCACCCAACAATTTTTTGAACCATTTATTTATTTATTTGAGTGGGAGATAAGGTATAGCTATTTCCACCCATATGCCTTTTAATCACATATCTTTTTATGTTTTGTGTTATACAGGAGTGAAAGCATATTCAGCTTGGTCCATATTGAACCCTGATCAAACTTCAATCCATTATTCATCATTTACAATAAATGGATGAAACCTTAATTTTTCAGGTCAGATTGGTCAAACGATATTATAATTAGTCTCAGTTACAGCCTCGGCAAGTATCTTATACTAGTGTTTTCTACTCCCATGTGCTTAAAAGTGTAACGTGGGACAACACAACTAGAAACCCGTGAAACATTAATCAATATATCAGAACTTAGATAATCATATCCATTGGTCAAGGAAGGGTTACATGGATCCCAGTATTGCAAATCGTGGTTCATGGGTTATGATTCACCTCTTGCCCATGATTTCGTTATGGGCATATAAAATATCATATATTTTGAATCACTTGTGTAATTGCTTTCAATTTTCTTGTTGGTCAAGTTTTAAATCTAAATTCAAGTGATTGATCTGATTATCCATTTTCTATTATTAGTTGCGGATATTAAAATTTGGGTGACATTGGAAGAGAAACCAGCATCTATGTGCCATCATGGGTCCAGGAATTAACATAAATAAAAAATGCAGACATCTATCATCCATGTTGAGACTCATGAGATGAATTATATGGACTATGAAACCTTGGTCAACTTGAAAAATACTCAATGTCTCACATTCCACGAAAAAATTTCACTTAACCAAGAGATTGACTGTTACCAAACCAATGGCTTGATCCCTGTGTCTCAAAGGTATGCAAATTTTTTTTGTAAAGAATTCACATGCAAGAATCACAAATGTAAATGTTAATGTGTATCATTATCCTCTAATACTAGTCTTGCAAATCAAATATCGTTAACCAAACAAAACACCCAAACTTCCTCTGCCCCTGCAACTCAGCACCCACAATTACTAACCCCTGATCACTTGCAGTGAACTTTTGGGAGAGTCGCACCGAACCCAACTGGTTCATGCAAGAATGCAGCCCTGAGTCATTACCTTTCAAATGATTGCACTATCCATTTTATGGGCCTCCCAGTCCCATCCCAATAAATAAATAAAGAAATAAAAGAACACCATCGTCGTTGCATAGAAGCTCTTCCAAAACGCATGTTAAGGAGCTATGCATAGGCTAGGAATATGCAAAACAAATTCCATTTGATTGTCATAGCTCTTGAATTAAGTGTCTCAATTTTCAATCTTCGGATTCATGTGTTCAGCATGATCGATCCAAAGGAAGTTAGATTTTAAACCCATGGTTACATATTTGCTCAAATATGTGTTGTTTTTATGTTAAAACTAGATATAATGGATGTATCTTTACTTACAAAAGCTTCATTTCATGTTTATCCCAAATTTTGGTTCAATTTATTCATGGCATCTTTCATTGTCGATAAATATGATATGAGACAAGTGGCCGCACCAGGCAAGCCTCTTACAACTGGAAAAAATCTCAAGGAATTAATGCTTACACTTAATTTGGGACATAACCATATACATAGATTGCTTCATTTTAAGGTTGTAAAACATCTAGGGCCAATGTCCGGGTTATCGTGCCTAATGGATACCAATTCCAGCTTTTAATTACCATGTATTTTTGCCTGGACCTGATGATCCAATGGACTTGGTCCTATATCATTTACTTGATTATTATTATTATTATTATTAGTAAATATATAAAAATTATGGGAGAAAGCCTCTATGCGTATGGTATATACATATATTGGTAACTTTATTCACTTGAGCGTCAATACAGAAAGAACTTTATGAGAGAGAGCCTCTATGCAGCCCAGTTCTGATCCCATCCTCCCTATTTATAGCCATTTACCAACTCTATTCCCACCTACTCTGCATGCAGAACTCCGCCAACACTAACTTCGCATCAATCTAGACTATCTTCAACTTTGGGTATCACCAAGCAAATTTTTAGACTCACTCATAATGGATGGCTAGGATGTTGGTTATTATCAAATTTGGTCTTGATCCCTCTTTTTTCCATGAAGACTTACAGATTTAGTTGCAAAAAATTCATGAATAGGATAAACAAATCCACAAGTAATGGTAGTATGTATCAATACCCTCTGATCCTAAACTTGCAAAGAGTCCAAATGCATTTGACCAAACACACACCCTCTCTCCATTTTTAGCGACTTCAAGCCAATACCCATAGTTAAAAGGTTCCCCTCCTTGTCACCACTGGATTTCTCACATCAAATTTAATTTTGGGGAGAGGGTGGTGTGGAAAATATCTCGATTGTCTGATATCCTTTGAATATTAAATTTAGTGGACCCTCTATCCATGCATAGCCCTTAGCTTTTAAAATATTTAATTGATTATACTAATCCATCATATGTATAAGATCAATGGCTCACATCCAACTTGCTCACATCCAACATGAAAACTCACTCAAAAAGGATGGCTAAGAAGTCAACTATTAATAAATCTACGGCTCTAATCCTTCTCCGTGTCTCCTAGGTGGACAAAATCTTTTGTACTGGATTCATGTGCAAGAATAGTTAATTTACAGGCAACAGAAAATTTGTATCCATATCCTACAATACTAAACTTCGTAGAGAATCCAAATGCAAGTAATCCAATTAAAACCCTTTTCATATTTAGCAATGCCAACTTATCACCATAGGTTAACGCACCCCTCTCAGTCATTCCCATTTTTAGCAATAACAGCTCATCATATATAGATGTCTGCTGGATGAGAAGAAGAGCACCTTCCTACGTCTCTCTACATCACAGCTCTATAGAAACTGAAAACTTGAGTTCAGAAACGACTCTTGTATCGTTCTTCTTCTTCTTCTTCTTTTCCTGGAGCCAATATCCTTCTCCTTACCGTCCAAGTTGGATTCATATTATGAGATCCTCCTTGGCTTTCAATGGCCCTCCACACAGGAACTTTGACATTACCCCTGTGGAAACCAACATAGCTACATTAGGTGGAGCTATCTGCAAAGAAGCAGAAGACGTGGTGAGGGAAGAATGTGAATCGAACATTTTTGCAATGCCATCTAAAGTGAACCCTGCTCCATTACCCGCGACAATGGGATCGAGGAGGAGGCTTAAGAGGAAAACTGAGGAGCGTGACGAGTTGTGGTCCCAAAGGCCAGATTGGCTGCCAGAAGGCTGGACAATGAATGTTAAAGTCTGGAAGGATGGTGCCACAGCAGGCATAAGGGATCGGGTAATTTGGTTTTTTTATGTTTAACCTTTTGATTATACGGATGTCTGAAATTTAGAATAGAAGATTCGATTTACATAAGAGATCTGTTGTTGGGTTCTATATGTTGTTTGTTGTTTGGTAACAAATGACAAAAATGAAAGTAATGGATTGATAAAATGGTAGTTTGATACCTTTACATCTATTCTATAATCTATATAGAGAGTTTACTTGAGTTTGGTTTGTGTTGTTTCATGACTAATAAAACTTAAGTACTTACCCTGCATTCATCACTTTTCAGTATTATTATGAACCGAGGACCAGCCATCGATTCCGATCGAGGAAAGAGGTCGAGAAGTTCATCCAGATAGGCGAGGTTCCAAGATACAAACCCAAACCTAAAACCAAAAAATCCAATGTTGTACATAGAGTGAGTTTTTGAATTGTTCTCTTCAAGATTTACTATTGAGATGTGAGTGCTAAAGATTTTCATGATAATGTGTTTCTTCCTTTCTTTTTTAAATCTTCTCAGAACTCCAAACCTACTCCAAGTAGTGACATGGTGTTGCCTCCAACCCTTGAATTCTACAGCAAGCACTAGCCAAGTTTCATGAGTATTTTCATTTCTTTTTTCTCAATTTGTCATTACTGCAATATGTGTTCTAGGTTGTGGTCTTGAGAGGTTCAGTGCATCAGTTGTTCTCACTGTTGGTTTTCAGGTGGTGGCAGAATTAATCAACAGTCTGAAGTAGGAGCAACAATAATTGGGCAGTATGAAACAGAAGAGACAATAGGAATTAAGCAGCCTGTTCCATCGAACACTGATGGGTTGGAAACAATAGTTAATATTGAAAGAGAGGAGGCGACAGGAAGAACTCATCAATCTGAGATAGACACAGAAAAAAGGAGTTGAAAAGTCCAAATCAGGAAAAAAAAATTGGCTTAACAAAAGAGGCAAGAGGGAGAATTATAATTCAACAATCTAAATTAGAAATATTGGCTCTAGGAGTTCAGCAGTCAAATGAGTCTGCTTCTTTAAACTTCTCCGGACATGAAGCCAACTCTTCAAGAACAAAGAAGGGGGCGTCAAAGGTGGACCGGAACATTTTTGTACACCTGGGAAGAGAAATATGTAAAAGGGCTATATTTGCTAACTCAAATGCACTGCAAACAAGGTATTACATGTTGCCTTTAAAACATTCAAGAATACTAGGAGAGCGTGATAAGAAATAGCTGAGAGTTGATTTATGATTTGGATGGGCAGTGTACTGGATTTTCCTTGTACAAAAACATATTTGAATTCTATTTAGAATGAATTAGATATAGTTTGAACGTGATTCTTGATTTTGAAAGTGTTAGTGGTGTTAACTATTGCATACTCGCCTTTCTTATGTTAGTGTAAAACTCTTGCATATTCACATTATCAACTTATGTGATTTGGGACCCTCAAGAGATTAGATCCCACATAAATGTATGCCCAATGTCATATTTGTATCATCTTAAAGTTAGGATAATCCCTGTTTTTAAGGGAATTGACATTTGTAAACATTCTATAATGAGAGAGCATTGTATGCTTTGTCACTATAGCATGTTTACCTCCAGCTATCGTATCCAATTGATTTTTCAGGGTGAGGTGCATGGTCGCATAGTGCATGTGGTAGGGCTGAGGCTTTCGGTGTTAAATTCTTTTGAAAATGTAGTGAGCTTTTTTTTCTACTGTGCAAATGTACATTCAAAGAAGTGGATGGGTTTGCAGATAATATTCCATCCTTTAGTTGTTTATGTGTTTTCTGAAGTTACCTGCGAACTCTTGGGTTTTATATCAGAACAGGTGTTTGCCAAGAGTTTTTTAGAATTGGAGAGGAGATCCTTCTAAAGATGGAGGAAAGCTTCTCTGGCGAATCCTTCCAACTTTGTGTAAACATTATCTTCAACAATATGGCAGCTGCAATAGATAGGGTAATGAAAAACCCCAATAGAAGCGTAGTAAAGTTGGCTCTTACTGAAGAATGTTTTCAAGGTTATTGTAGGATGAGTATAAAACGATAATGTATGGTGGAGATTGAACATTTGATCTTTCTAGTGAATCCTTGCACTACAAGAAATTTCACATTTATAGTGAATCCTTCACACTGTTGGTGTTGATTTTGGAGAAAACGGTTCGAGACAAACATTCAGTTGGAAGTAAATTTCTCAAAGCTAGTAGATGGGTAGGTTCACATCAAGTGAAGGATGAATGTTCATTTGTTTGTTTACAATATATATATATATATATATTTATATATATATATATATTTATATATATATATATTTATATATATATATAAAATAAGCAAGCGGAGGCCAAATGTAGGGGATTGTAAAGGGCCTCCCACTATATGTTGTTAGGGTCATATGATATGAGCAACATCCAGAAGTCAAGTGAATTATCACTTGATTTACATTGTTGCATTGGTGTCTCAAATGCTACTGTGTTCACTTGTATCTTTGACGAATTTCTTCATTTAATTAGTAGGTTACACATTATATTTATGCACACATACATTTAGGTCAATGAAATAGCTGACCTTACTGTTGTGAATCACTACCACCTTAGTTTATTTATCCTGCAAACCTCCTTATTTTACATTGAACCTGAGAACCAAAAAGGAGTTGGGATGGATCACATTCAAGAACAGATGACTTGTCCCCCAGGTGGAGCAGATAATGTGTGGTTGTTTGTAACCATCTATGAACTGGTTAGATGCGGTGCTGTGGATTTGAAGATTAGTTCCCAGAGAACATCAGAAGCTCAAAATAAAAAAAAAAAAAATAAAAACAGAGAACAGAACAGAGGATGCCTCCTCCAGATCAAATTTTATATATTTACATGTATATGGGTTAGTGGAGTGGAAACACCCAAAAAAATTTCATGTTTCTACTTTCTAGTTGATTAAACAGTGAGGGATAACATGGTTTAATGTGATATGAGTCATAACTCGGTTTAATCCGAGTCTCAAGAGAGACCTCTAATCCTTTGCTGTTGAATGCTTTGCATGACAATGTTTGAAAGGGGCTTTATGCTTCTCACCAGTTTATGGTGCTTATTCATGCTTTCCGCAATGTTAGTGTTAACTTATTTTGCTATTTATCATATAAATCTTTCATTAGTAGCCATGTTTTTTAGTTGCTATATATTCTGCAAAACTATCGGGTTAAAGGCGGATTTGTAACTACTTACCAATGTGAAAAATTGGATCAATCATTAGAAGCTATCAGAAAAAGGTCATTTCAAGTGCATTTTAAAGAATTTGCCACATGTATATGTGTACGCTAAATACACTTCTGTCATGACGGCTTCATCTATCTAGAGTTCTTAAAGATTGCAGCAAGTTTAGGAGCAAGTTGTGTTGAGGATTGTTTGGCTTGATGTGTTTTTGTTATAAATGAAGACGAAATTTTAACTGGGTCTGATCCTGTAGAGAATGACATGATGTTGGCATTAGTGTTTCTTTGAATAGAAGTAAGATTAGTTGTATTGTTTTGCTGCAATAACCATCTCGTGTATAGAATTTTGGACTTGCGATCCATCAATCATACATAGGCATGCCAGTGATTAGCTGAATTGATGGTGCTACATGCATGGTGGTACATGCCTCATAGGAGCACCTCCCTATATATATATATATATATATAAGTTGTGGGAGAGAGCCTTCATGTGTTTGTTATATACATATATTTGTAATTTTTTTCACCCTAAGTGTCAATACTCAAATAACCTTATGGGAGAGAGCCTCCCTATATATATAGCAAACTACCACCACCATTCCCTCCTGTTATGCATGTAGAATTGCCACCCACCAACATTAACTTCATATCAATTTAGACTATCTTCAACACTGGATTTCACCAAGAAAATTTTCAAGCTGTATCTACAAGAAAACTCAGCCAAAATGGATGGCTAGGATGTTGGTTATTATCAAAATCGGTCTTCGTCCCTCCCCATTCCTCAATCCAAGGTGTAATGATTTCTTTGCAATAGATTCATGAAAAAAATAGCAAATCCTTCAATCTTAAACTTGAAAAGAGTCCAAATGCAGTTGACACAACTAACACCCTGTGGCCTCTACCCATCTTTAGCAACCGCAAGCCGTCAGCTAAAAGATGCCCATCCTCATTGCTACTTGAGTCAGTAGCAACAAAAGTCCAGAAAAGTAACTCCCAAGCCTACGGGTTCATGCCAGAACATACTCTTTTCTAAAAAGATGTTGTCATTGGCAACACCTGTTGTGATTGAGATGAGCCCGGATCTGATGAGAAAAAACCCCACGGTGACCATGAGTGGACCATTCACGGTCCACCCGCATCACTTGCGGGTGGACCGTGAATGGTCCACTCATGGTCACCGCGGGTGGACACACTCAGAGGATCCCAATTCAATTCTGACAATTGCATCATCCTATTTCTGTGCCTTGGGGTGTTAGGAAAGGTGTAAAGCAAATGTCTAGTCTAAAGTCCAAAACACCGTCAAATTAATCCAAATCCAATGTTGCCTGTTAGATAATATTTAGCCTCCGGAAGCCTGTTTGTTCTATTATCTATCGCTTTTATTTAAAAGTATCTACCGTTTCGATCACTGAGTTATCATATATTTGAACTTAAAGAATCTTTAATTTCATGGTCAACTCAAATGTAGGTTCAATTAATGCAAAGACTAAGTGGATTGACGAACATGATTAGACTGTGAAGGTTACGGATGTACTGTATAAACCTACCATCACAAAAGTCATTGTAGAGGTCTTGATCAAGGACAATAGAAACCATGTTTTTGAATGCTACAAATCCATCAAGAACCCATTCACAGTATTTTCTACTGGCAAGATGAACCAAAATGTTTTAGTTACTTGAAGCATGACATAAAGATTTGGAAGCTTGGTATGGTTTAAGGAAAAAAAAAAAAAAAAAAACTTGGGTATGGTTGTGGGTCTCCTGTTCAGGTTAGGGTCCAGGGTCCAGGTGTGGGCAATTAAGGGTGCAGGACTGCAGGTCTAGGTACCCTGTGGGCTCAACCCGAATCTCACCTGGTTTTACAACTATGCTTTGAGCAGTTTTACAGTTGAGTTTTGGTTCTATGGCCTTAAACAGGCCCTCTTTTCTAGCTTGGTAACTGAATCAGTCAGGTATGGGCCAGCACTTTCAAAGAGCAAACTAGATGGCCCAGCCCAACCTGACAAATTAATGCAGACAAACCTTATCTTATACTAATTGGGTTTGGGCAATTCACTTGCTGGTGGATGGGTCCTTATTTTAGGACATTGCCATATCCATTCGAGGGCCTCAACTAATTAATTGTAAAAGGTTTGGGTCCACATACAGATCGTTTCTATGGGATACCAAGACCCATTGGACTTCACACAAGTGTTATGAGGAAACCCACAAAGTTAGAATAGAAGCCAACATAAGTAGGAAAATGAGATTCCACTAAGTGGGAACAAAAGCCCACTCAACTAGGAAGAAGGGCTCACACAAGTAGGAAAGTGGCATACCTAGAGAGCAACCCCAGGGCAACCAGGTGACATGTTGGGTGCCAACCAATTGAACAACCCCTACTATCCTCAAGGAGTTAATGGCTACACTTAATTTGGGAGACAACCATATCTATAGATTGCCTCATTTTAATTTTAATGGCTGTAAAATGTCTAGGGCCAATGTCCAAGTCAATATGCCAATCGGATGCCTAGGCCTGCTTTTAATTAAAATTTCTTTCTCTTGAACTTGATGATCCAATGGACTTAGACCTTGATCATTTACTTGATTATTATTGTTATTAAATATATACATCTTCTGGGAGAGAGCCTCTGTGCAAATGGTATATACATACATCTATTGTAAATCTATTCATCTAAGCAACAATACTCAAAGAGTCTTTACAGGAGATCTCATTGTCCCTGTTTATAGCCAACTACCACCACCATTCCAACCTGGTGTGCATGCAGAAATGCCACCTATATTAACTTCATATCGATCTAGACTATCTTCAACTTGGATTTCACCAATCAAAATTTTAAACATACTCATAATGGATGCCATTAATGTTGGTTCTTTCCAAACTTGGTCTCGTTCCCACCCAAGAGGTACAGATTTCTTTGAAATAAATTCATGAACAAGAAAATCAAATGCACAAGTATGTATCGATACCATCCAATCCTAAACTAAACTTGCAAAGTGTACAAATGCATTTCCCTTTGTCTACTTTTAGCAACCGCGTGCAAGCCGTCGCCCATGCATAGTTAAAAGGTGCATCTCCTTGTCACAACTGGACTCCACACATCAAATCTAATTTTGGGGAGAGGATGGTCTGGAAAATATGTCAGTCATCACATATCCTTTGAATATAAGATTTATTGGAACCCCCACTTTTATATATAGCAATTCATCAACTGTGTGATATTATCAACAGCTCAGATCCAACATGAAAACTCACCTAATAAGGAAGGCTAAAATGTCAACTATTACCAAATCAATGGTTTTAATCCTTCTCCAAGGCCCCCTAGGTGTACAAAATCTTTTGTGTCGTAATCATGTGCAAGAATAGTTAATCTATGGGTAATGGAAAATCTGTATCTTTATCCTCCATTACTAAATCCAAATGCAAATAATCCAATTGAAACCCCTTTTCATATTTAGTAATGCCAACTTATCACCCACAGGTTAATGAACCCCTCCTATTCATTTCCATTTTTAGCAATAACAACTCATCTTATATAGATGTTTGCTGGATGAGAAGCACCACCTCAACTTAGGAAGCATCTTTATCGTTCTTCTTCTTCTTCTTCTTTTATAGCAAAAATGTCTTCCACTTCATCATCCAACTCATTTGAAGATAATATTTCTCATGTATTTAACGACCCAGAGCCAATATCATTCTCCTTACTGGAGTTGGATTCATTTGCTGAGACCCCCGTCAGCTTTCAAAGATCCTTGGCACTAGAACCCAACACCACCCTTGACAAAACTAACATAGCTACATTGGCCGGAGCTATGGGTGAAGAAGCTTTAGAAGTAGGCGAGGATGAATGCCAATCCAACATTCCTGAAATGTCATATGAAACCCCTAATGAAACTAACACAGCTACATTAGCTGGAGCTATGGGTGAAGAAGCTTTAGAAGTAGCCGAGAAAGAATGCCAAATGCCATCTGAAACCCCCAATAAAACTGACATAGCTACATTGGCTGGAGCTATGGGTGAAGAAGCTTTAGTAGTAGCCGAGGAAGAATGCCAATCCAACATTCCTGACATAGCTCCATTCGCTGCTGCAGCAGCAGGTGATGAAGATGTAGAAGTAGCGGTAGAAGAACGCCAATCCATCATTCCGGCAATGCCATCTAGAGTGAACACTACTCCATCACCCGTAACAGTAGGATCTAAGAGGGGGCGTAAGAAGAAAACTAAGGAGGAGCAAGAAGAGTTCTATTCCCAAAGGCCAGATTGGCTGCCAGAAGGTTGGAGAATGGAAGTTAAAGTCCGGAAGGATGGTGCCACTTCAGGCATAAGGGATCGGGTAACTTCATGTTTTTATTTTCATTTTTCTGATTATGTGGGATTTTGAATAGAATGTTGGATTTATATAAGATATTTGTTGTTGGGTTCTGCTTGTTGTTTGTTGTTAGTTGTTTGTTGTTTGGTGTCAAACGACAAAAATGAAAGTGATGGGTTGATAAAATGGTAGATTCATACTATATATTTCATCTGTTTTACAATCTAGGCATATAATTTACCGAAGTCTGACTGGCGATAATTCAATATTTATAGAACTATATTACTTGCTGTGAAGATTTTTGAAGCATCATGTTCACTAAAATGATAGTTTGATGCATTTAAATTAGTTTTGCAATCTATGTTTTACAGTATAATTATCTGAGTTTGATTGTTTATATTTATTAATCTGCAAAACTTTAAAGATCTCAGTGCATTTAATCCATCGATTTTATGTGGTTTTTTTTTTTTTTTCACCTTCTTTCTTCCTCTTTGGTGGTAGGTTGAGATAGATTCTTTTTATCTCTTGTGTTGACTAGTATACAGTTTCCATAAAAAAAGAGGGTCAGGTCTCACGTTTAGGGCTAGTCCAGTCACTTATTGATATGTGTAGCCCCTCATATGGTACATCTAACAATCCAACATATTCATGTCACACACACCTCATTCCATCATATTGTAGAAGTTGGCTCAAATTCTACTCCCATCCACAAATTGAATGTTGAAATTCTAGTTATATATTTACAACATGATAATCCTAGTATAAATCAATCTCTAGTTTTCTAAGGTAAAAGTAGATCGATATGGTTGAAGCAACAAGCCTGATTCTTTACTAGAATTCCAAGAGTTCATGTTTGGAGAATTTCAAATTATCCAAAAGTTGTCCCCTTGAGGATCCTCCTCCTGGTGGAGCATTTGAAATTCCAACAAAAAGCAAAGAGATTGGAAATCTAGGAATTTCAAAAGGCCATTTTTTGTACAAAGTTGAGCATGTTATGGGTTGAGCGCGGATCCTGTGAGGCTTTGAATTAGAGATCCTTAGTTAAAGGAGTTGGACCACATAGTGGAGCCCACCTATTAAAATCCCAAGCTGCTCAAGATTAGACGTGGTATCACCAAATTTTATGTCAATAGGATTTTGTCCCATGGTAAAGACTATTTCGATGATAAGAAAACGTGATTAACACAATGCTTTGAAGAATCAATTTTCATTTTTACTCAATCTTCAAACATGATTATCATTTTTTATCAAACAGTCAATCTTCGAGTGGGATCGGCTCCTATTGGGAAAATCTTGAAATACCCTATATAGTTTTTGGAGGTGGAGGGGGGCTTATTTTGAGCAGCTCAAGTTTTTAATGGCTGGCCCAATTGTGGAGTTCAACTCCAATAACTCATGATTTTTAGGACTCAAAGCTTCAAAGGATCCAGGCTCAACGAGGATTGGATCAGCAAAATGTAGGATCCACACCCGTAAAAAATCCTTGTACCAGAAAAGGCTTAAAGTCACTAGTTACCCATCTTCAAGTGGCTCATGTGTTTTCTGTTGGATGTTTAAAATCCATGTTTAACTACCATTGAGACTTTTTTTCCTTCAGAGCTGTTTGATGTTTTTTATAATTGGAAAACTCCTCAAGTAGGTATAATTAATAGAGAAGAAAAAAAGCTATAAATACACTTGGCATAGTAAAGAGAATTAGTGGCACTACAAAAGAGGAGATTTGTGCCAAATTTTGAGGGCTCTTTTCACACGGCAAGCAGAGAAAGATAAATACACTACAAAGAAAGTGGCTTTCAATAGCGGACAGGATGACCTTTAGCAGCGTGTTTTTTCCGCTGCTAGAGATCCTATGTTGCAGCGGTCTTTGTTTTCCACGATTTTCCGTATTTTATTCTTAGATGGTCGGTAACATGGCAATAACAACACATTTTGCGGCGGAAAAAAACTTCCGCCGCAAACGGTAGACATTAGCGGCGTAAAAAAAACCCGTCGCTAATCGGATTTTTTTTTATAGTGATAGTAGTTCGTCGTCTGCAAAATACCATTTTTGACGCATTGTGAAGGCAAAACCTACTAAATGAGAAATTCAAGTGTCACACAAACATGCACTTAGTGATCAAGGCTATTGATTTCAAGCGAAGGCTTTCAGTTACGTCCATTGAACATATATAGGATCTTATAATGGGGGAGTTCTTCAAACCTTAAGCGAATAAAACCACCGAATGAGAAATTCAAGTGTTACTCAAACATGCACTTAGTGATCAAGGCTATTGATTTCAAGCGAAGGCTTCCTATTACGTCCATTGATCATATATGTGATGGAAGAAGGTGGGGAGTAGTTTTAAGCCTTAAGCGATTAAGACCATTGATCTTGTAAATTTATTATCATAGGATATATGTGGCTCAAGTTATTAGTTCTAACTTATTGAAGTTATTTTGTTGAGTGCATTAGTCTAAATCCAAATGGTTAGATTAGCTGTTTGAAACTATAACAATGTCTACAATAAAGACTAACTTGGTTTTTATATTTGTCATAAAATAATGGACGAGTTTCTGCTTTGTTGAGTTGAATCATAGGATTACACACTTATGTGGGAAACTTCTATTGGTGCTGGATGTTCTATTTTGCACATTCCAAAATAATTTGACTAAATAAAAAAATACTTGAGAAAAATCATCAAAACCACTTATAATCTCATTTAAAAATGAGCATCAGGCAAGGGACCAACATGTGTCAAGCTAAGTGAGAAAAATAAAGCAGTGAAAATATAGTGCAAGAAGACTGGATAAACCAAATATAAACAACAATGCTTTAGATTTATTGAATATTGAAATTGAAAAGTTTATTAAAAAAAATCTAATTCATAAAATTAACAATGCAAAGCTAACTAACCAAAAGTATGCATAAAGAAGAATCGGGATTTGGGATATGAAATGTTGGTGGATGTTGTACGGATAAACAAAGAATACTAAAATAAGAAGATGACAAGATTAAGAAAGGAAGAAGGAATAAACAAAGAAAGGAAGACAAGTACTTGGTGGGGGCTGACAATAATCTATCCTATTACATCTAACACAATCTAAATCAGTCTTTGATTTATTTTAAACCACCTTAACTTTCCTAAGATATACATTTGTGTTTTTATAAAAGGGTGACATTGTTGCTTTGGTCAAAATTATAATCGTTATAAATGTAAATAATCTAAACTTCTGTTATTCATTGTCTGAGGTGGTTTGAGAACCAGTATACTAGTCCTTTCGGGGTTGGAAACATAAATATCCTATTCGTGCACTCTAAGATAAAAATAATTTTCTACAAGGCCTACGAATGTTTATATATAGAGAGAGAGAGAGAAAATCTCTATTCAAATCCATGTCTTTAAGAAAATCTTCCCATCAACAACTTCCTCTATCCTCTAATACATCAACATAAGGAAAATCTTTAATTACCATTATGCAGAAAAGAGTACTCTTCGCCGTCCTCCTCCTCCTCCTCCTCATCATCATCATCATCAAAGTCTTGTCCCAATGGTGTTGGAAATTATATAGAGAATATATGAGTGTGTATAACATTAAAACCTTTCTTTATTTATTTTAAAAAATTTATTCAAAGTTTAACCACTTCAGTAAAATTGGTATAATATTAATTCTAAACATATGCAATAAGATTGATTGTGTATATAATAGAACTGGTTAGTTTTGGTATTGACTAGAAAGTTGTAATTGAAAATTATTGGTGAGCTTTCTGTTGCTATTTTTATTTATTGAATTTATTTATTTGAAATTGGTTATTTTGGATAAACCTTAATATTTTCGACTTTTCAGTATTTTTATGAACCAAGGACCGGCCATCGATTCCGTTCGAGGAAAGAGGTCGAGAAGTTCATCCAGACAGGCGAGGTTCCAAGATACAGGCCCAAACCTAAAACCAGAGAATCCAATGTTGTACATATAGTGAGTTTTTGAATTATTCTCTTCAAGATTCACTGTTGAGATTTGAGTGCTAGAGATTTTCATGATAATGTGTTTCTTCGTTTCTTTTTTTTAAGTCTTCTCAGAACTCCAACCCTACCCCAAGTAGTGACATGGTGTTCCCTCCAACCCTTCAATTCTACATCAAGCACTTGAAAAGTTACATGAGTACGTTTATTTTTTATCCCTCAATTTGTCATTACTGCAATATGTGTTATAGGTATTGTGGACTTGAGAGATTCAGTGCTTCACTTGTTCTCACTGTTGGTTTTCAGGTGGTGGCAGAAGTAATCAACAGCCTGAAGTAGAAGCAACAGCTGTATGAAACAGAAGAGCCAATAGGAATTCAGCAACCAGTTCCTTCGAACACTGATGGGTTGGAAACATTAGTTAATATTGAGAGGAGGCGACCGGAAGCAACTCATCATTCTGAGATAGACACGGAGGAAAAAGGAGTTGAAAAGTCCAAATCTGGAAATTTTTTTTGCTAACTCTTTGAACTTCTCTGTACATGAAGCCAACTCTTCAAGAACAAATTAGGGGGGCTCAAAGGTGGACTGGAACATTTTTGTATACCTGGGAAGAGAAATTTGTAAAAGGGCTATATATATTTGCTAACTCAAATGCACTGCAAACAAGGTATTACCCTGCATTCATTATGTTGACTTTAAAACATCCTCGATTACAGGAGAGCATGATAAGAAATAGCTGAGAGTGTACTGGCTTTTCCTTATGCAAACATATATTTGAATTCAATTCAGAATGAAGTAGAAATAGTTTGAAGGTGATACTTGATTTTGAAAGTGTTAGTGGTGTTTACTATTGCACAGTCGCCATTCTTACATTAGTGTAAAACTCTAGCATATTCAAATTATCTACTTATGTAATTTGAGAACTTTTAAAACAAGGGTAACTTAGATATTTTGGGTGTTTGAAAAAAGGACCTCCCACCCTACGACAAAAGGTCGTGAACCTAAGGCCACAAAGAAAAAGGTACAGGTCCTGCCACGGAATGCCCCAATTTGTATTATCTTAAAGTTAGGGTAATCCCTATTTTCAAGGGGGACTGACAGTTGTAATCATTCTATAATGACAGAGCATCATTTGCTTTCTCACTACATATAGCATGTTTACCTCCAGCTATAGTATCCAATTGATTTTCAGGGTGAGGTGCATTGCCGCATAGTGATGTGGTAGGGCTGACGCTCACGGTGTTAAATTCTTTTGAAAATGTAGTGAGCTTTTTTTTTCTACTGTATAAAAGTACGTTCAAAGAAGTAGATGGGTCTGCAGAGAACTTTCCATCCTTCAGTTGTTTGAATGTGTTTTCTGAAGTTATTTGCAAACTCTTGGGTTTTCCATGAGAACATGTGTTTATCTAGAGATTTCTAGAATGGGAGAAGAGATCCTTCTAAAAATGGAGGAAATCTTCTCTGGTGAACCCTTGCAACTTTGTGTTAACATTATCTTCAACAATATAGCAGATGCACTAGATAGGGTAATGAAAAACACCAATGGAAGCGTAATTAAGCTGGCTCTTACTGAAGAATGTTTCCAAGGTTATTGTAGGATGAGTTTAAAAGGATAATGGATTGTGGAGATTCAAATTTGATCTTTATAGTGAATCCTTGGGGAGCTTCACACTGTTGGTTTTGATTTTGGAGATAATGTTGGATTAGATCTCATTTTCTCGTAGCTCAAATCACTTCAAACTTCTCTTGGATTTTCTTCTTCTACTTGAACACATCAATCGCTTGCTCGGATTTGAATTGAGAAAGTCTTAAATCTTGGACATCAAAGGAGAGAAGAATTTCTTCAATTGTTGGAAATTTGCAACAAATAGCAAGTGGGACCCCTCCTTTGGGCGTGCATAGGGATTCATGTCCAAGGAGGGTGTGGTCCCTACTTCTTTCTTCCTTCTTTTCTTCTCTTAATTTCTCTCAAAGTGTGGGCCCTCTTTGGTGATTCTCTCCTACAAAATAATGAAAACAATGCAATTAATTAATAGTGTGAGAGTTATGAAAATCATTCATAGGACCCAACTAGTTTTCAATTTGCCCAATTAAATCATGATGCAAGAGATTGATGTATGTTTGAAATTCAAAAAGTCTAATTGGTGGAATAATCTAGTGGCCCAAAGACTTAGTTTCATGAAAATCATGCAATTGAACCAATTTTGACTCATTTTGACCAAATCTTTAGTTTTATGCACAAATGCATGAAATCATGAGATTTTATGCAATTTGAATGTGAGTTGACCTAATTAAGCCCACTAATGTATATGAAATGATGACTTTATGTTCTAATTTTGTGGACTTATCAACAAGAGACTTGTCTCCCTTTAGCGGGACAAGACTCGCCTAGACATCGAATTAGTCAAGAAAAGCAATTTGTTCGGCTTTTCAAGAAAAATAGCTAACCTTGTCAAAAAAACTCCAGCAAGGTTTTAAGAGTCTTTCTAAATTTAGAAACAACTAAAACAACCGAGTTTCCAAAGAAAGTACTTAAATTTTCATATTTTGGCAAGTTCTTTGGCCAAAAAGCCAAATTTGAGCAATCTACAACTCGCTTTTGTGAGAAAAGTTTCATAATTTTTTTGGAAACTCTAAAAACCTAAAGAGACGAAAAATAACTGAAATAAACACAATCTAATAGATCCTAATCAGCAACTAAAAGAAACAACCTATACTGGTCAAAATTAGAACAAGTTAACCAGACAATTTTTCAAAATTGATGAGATTTTTGTAAAATCAGAAAAATAAATTTCCAGATCTGAATTAGTCCCAATTTTAGCAAAAATCAGATATTGAAATCTATCTTTTAATGCATTCGGGCTGGTCTAGACATTCCATGCATGCTACCCTTAAATCTGGAATGATTACGGAAAGTAAAAGTACACCTATAAAGCAATTAAAAATATCAATTGGGAAAATTATCTCAAGTAATGAAAATTTCCCCGGCAACACGCCAAAACTTTGCTTAAATTGCTAGTTGGGAAAATTATCTCAAGTGATGAAAATTCCCCCGGCAACGGCGCCAAAACCTTGATTAAATTGCTAGTCCCCAAGTGTAATGTCATCAATATTATAGTTTTACTCGGTGAGTCAGGATCGTATCTACAGAGAGTTATTTACTTGAACCTGTCCTAATAAAAACTAAAACTAGCCTAAATAAAACCTATACATCAATTGAACTACTGAAATAAAAGTCTGAAAATAAAATTAATCACATCCCATAAAAATAATTATAACTTTGAATAAAAAGACCTAATCTAAAAATAACCTAGACTACGCTAATACTAAAGACTGCAAAAGAATAGATTCATTAGACCATCAGTATCATAAAAAAGAACAAGATCGGATTTAATAAAAATAAAATAAAATAAAAGAAGATATGGATTTAGATTTTCAATTTCCAATACTCAAACTCCATGCTTAGGGCCAAGAAATTAAATTAGAAACACAACGCCAAACATAATCTGTTACTTTATGCAAACACACTATGTTGATCCATTAACATCAGTAATGCGACTCATAAATTTTATTTATTCCATAAGCATCTCTAAGAATACACGAACAAGAGCTTGAAAATCAGAAAATCTAAATGGACTCGCCTGCTACCCTAGTTATACGAAACACCAAGTCAAGGGAGCATTTGACGTGGAATACATCTTCTCTTGAATGCTTAATCAACACTAACTAGACCTAGGTGGGGGAAGAGAGAGATAGAATGGTGGGCGTGTAGAGAGACAGGAAGAGAGGGGACGTGTGGGAGAGAGGAGAGATGGGTATGGACGTCCAAGGGGGGTGCCTCCCCTTAAATAGTTTTTGGACTATCTTTTTGGTAAGAGACTTCTTCTCCTAATTGTACTTTGTGGTTTAACTTTCACTCCAAGTTATCTCTCTTATCCATAGCAGTGATTTGAAGTTTCAAAGAGACTTGGATTGAGAAATTATTTTGCTTGGTGTTACACCCCGACCCGAACTAATCATGATTAAGGCTAATTGATTGAGGTTAATGCTAATTAAGCATGGTCAATTGAATTAATGACATGGTTACTGACCAAAGAGAGACAAATTAGTCTCAAAAGATGCATTAAGCATAATGGAATGGGTTTACATGAAACTAGTTTAATTAAAATGAGTTTAGACTCAAGCAAGGTAAACTAAGGACCTTTTTGTAAATACGGGTTTTCACGTATTTCATCAAATACGGAAATTCTTGATACCAACGCGTGTATCTCAAAGAGTACGTTAATTTTCATAATAGACTCGAGTGCGTTTGACTTGAAATTGGTCAAATGAGCCTTCATTTGACTCTAAATGTAAATAAACATAATGATAGGGTTTTAGTGTGAAGACACTCTATATTAGAAAGAAATGAACTCATTCATTCACTCATCTCCATCTCAAGCCAAACCCTAGACTCTTCTCCTCTTTTCTTCTATCTTCATCAAGATTGGGTTTAGAGTGATTCAAGTGAAGAAGAGAGCTAATTCATCTTCTTCCTCAAGTCAATCTTTCATTGTTAAGGAGCCAGAGCTTGAGAAAGGTCTCAAGCTTTCTTCCCTTTGGATCACAAGTGAGTGGTTAGTTGATTTTATAGGATTTTCAAGTTCCATTAAATGATTGAAGTGGGTTTCTAGCTTGGTTAGCTCATAGGAAGCTATTTGGGTTGTTTTATGAATTAGGGTTTGAGAAGGAGAGGTTTGGCCTCAAATCAAGCCAAGCAAAGAGGGGCTTTTGTCAAAGAAGCTTCAAAGGAGGCAGGTATAAGCATTTACTTGTGAATGGTGTTACTTATTGTAGATGTTAATGGAGATTTCATAAAAATTAGGTTTGTGTATATTTTCCATTAATTTTTAGAATGGATTGTTTTATGGATTGATGGAATAATTAGAAGTGTTGTTAATGTGTGAATGATATGAGCATTGAGGGGGGAACAGGAAGTTCCAATGATATTGCAGGTTGTGGTAATGGTATGGAGAAGGGGGAGTAGAAAGAGGAGAACGGTTCATAATTTTAGGATGAAATTCTGAAGCGTTCGCTCGAGCGAACAAGAGTTCGCTCGAGCGACCCCTTCTCTAAATGAGTGCGCTCGAGCGGATATAAATCTGCTCGAACAACCCACGTTTTGATTGAGTTCGCTCGAGTGACCACTTCTCTATCTAGGTCCGCTCGAGCGAACTTGAGTCTGCTCAAGCGAACCTAGTGCTGGACAGGGCATTGATTGCGAGTAAAATTTGGCCAATCAATCGGACCTTTGGTTTTGGATTTTGTAGAAAACATGGATGCTTCTCGAGTACTTAAGTGCCCCTTTGAATTAGTTTTAAGGCTAATCATGGAGCAATTGAGACTATTGAGAATTAAGAACAATAAGAAGAGAATTTTGTAATTGAACTATTGCTTTAATGATTAATTGATTATGGACTAAACCTTCATAGGTGATAATTACGGGGACTCCAATGTACATATAATATATAAATGTGATATCCATCGAGAATAACACGTACATTGGATAACCAACGATTACACCTAAATGGTTGGTTGAAACTGAATTAGAAATAAGTAGAATTGTGTAATTAGTAATTCTCTCATTTTATTGTATTCCGTATCATTGTGTTCCAATCTCATAAGATTGATGTTACTGTTTGTCCCTTTCCGTTACTAAGAATGGAACTACTGAATTGAATGAATCCAGAAATGGATTAAATGTATTAACTCTTGAGTCTGACACTACATAGCTATTGTATTAAAGCTTTAAAAGAGCTAAATGAAATAAAATGAATTAAAATGTAAATAAATGATTATTCCTACTGCAGTAGATGGATTTGGGGAGTTCCGGAGCTCCGTGGTGATGCTAGTGTCCCTGGCCAGGACACTGATAAGTCCCATAAATTCTGATCGTATCTATAGGTACAGATTGATGCCTTCCCTTCGGAAGAATGAACCCTTCCTTTGAAGGAAGATGGTAAATAAAATGAAATACAATGAAATAAATGCTATGGTAGTGATCATTTTGTATATGTCTATTAATTGACTTTTTGTGCTCATCTATTGTCATTGTAGAAATTAGCTAGACTTGTCTAGAATTGAAATTGTTTACTAAATAAATTGAATGAGTTTAGTATATGTACTAACATGTGCTATTATAAGTTTTGTTTATACATTGTTGAATCGTAGTGTTCATTAGTGTTATTGATGGCATTACAGGCCTGATTGCCTATGCCGATCCAGCGGCGGCCCCAGCGGCAGCGGAGGAGACCGTTCTGGTTCCTCTAGGAAGACTAATCGAATGGGATGGATGGAATACCTTTTGATACAGGCATTTGAGTGCGAAAAAGAATTAAGAATGTTTTTTTTTTTTTTTTTGGAAATTCTTTTTAAAGATTCATTTTGGGATGTAATGTTTTGAGAACATGAATAGATATCAGCCTGCATTATATTTGAATATCCAGTGGTTGATGAAAGAAGGAAAATGATAGAATTATACATGTACAAGGGAACTTTTTTTGTAAACTTGTATAAATACTGAATTGATTTTGTCAATATATATTTCCGCAAATTGTGCAATTGACAGGTATAAATGAATGTTATCCCTTGTGGATTCTGTTTTAACTTCAGTTAATTCAGAGTTTACGGGACTTAGTATGGATCGCGGCCAAGATTTTCGTAACTCGGGCCCGGGTCATGACACTTGGACTCTTCATCTTATCTTGGTCTTCAAAGTTATCTTCTTACTTGCCAAATGCTAAATCTTTTAGAAACTTCAAATGGAGAGAGAGAGAGAGAGAGAGAGAGAGAGAGAGAGAGAGAGAGAGAGAGAGAGAGAACTCTCATTGTGCATTAATAGTGTGAGATGTCCAAGGCATGTGTGGGCCCCCTTGGACGTCCACTCTTCCTTGGGCTTCTGTCCTACTTCTCTTCTTGATCTTCTTTCCTTGGTCTTCATCTCCTTGTTGGGTTAGGTTTCATCTTCTCACAATTCAAATCACATTCAAATTTCTCTTGATTTTTCTCTCCTAATCAAACACATCTCTTTCTTGGATTTAAATTTGAACTCTTGATGATGAGAAAGTCTCAAAACTTTGTCACATAAGGAGAGAAGTGATGCGTATTTTCCTGCAAGTATACGGTTGTCTCAAGTAATATAAACTATGGAAGTCCGAATATCGTTCCCACGAGGATCGTTACAAAGAAAATAACAATGATTTATGAAAAGAAGTATTAACTCAAATATAGCTAACAAATTCAAATGAAAATAACAATGGAAATAAGAAACTAGATAATAATAAGGAAAATAAAAAATGCAAACTAAAAGAAAACTAGAACTAGATAACAAAGAGAAATTAGTAAAAAAAATGAGAACAAACCAAGAGCAATGTTAGTAACAAAGTTAATGACAAAAGAAAAATAACAAGGTTAATACAAAAACAATGGAGAAATGTTAGATAGATCAAATGAATAAGTGTGTGAAAATAACAAGTGAAAGATAGAAAATGAGTGAATGGAGATAAAGAAATACGCTAAAGTGGTGTAAAATCAAATGTGGAATTGATTGTGTGAATAATAGAGAAATGGAGTGTGAGAATTAAAAATAGTGAATAAGTGTGTGGGAGTGTGAATAGAATCAAACTAAAGTAAGTAAAATAAACAACAAGCAATACTAATGGATGATTGAATCATCTAGAATCTACTAAGTGACACTAATCCAACACCAATGCTCTTCTCTTTTCCAAAAAAAAAAAAAACTTAAATCTAATTACAAATCAATGCTTAGATTTGGAAAATATAACATTAAAATTCAAAGATAGAAATTAACAATCTAATAGTCAAGATTTTCTTCCCTTCATAAAAGAAAAGATTCATAATGACTATCTATCAAAAGTAAGCATAAACCAGATATTAACTCCTAAGCATGATTTATCAAACCTAAGCATAGATAGTAAAAAGAATGCTAATATAGAAACTTAAGCATGGAAGGTTGCACAATGCAATGAAGAAAAATCTACTTTAACATATTAAGCACATAAACAAGGGAATTAAAAAATAAAGAGCATAAGCAAAGGGAATAGGATCAACTTAGCTTCACCTATAAGATCCAATTAAAAGAATCAGCCACCCATTGGAGAAGACAATTCCATTCCAAATCTTTAATTTTACAAGGCTTTCCTAACTTTCTCTCTACAATTTGCTCTCAATTATATGAATAGCTTAAGTAAAGAGGAGGAGGCTTTCATTGCTTGTGTCTCTAATGCCTAAAGCTCCCTTCCTTATATAGAAACATTTGCCTTGCTCTCTTTTGGTTTCTTTCCAATGTGGGACTTCACAAGAATGAAAATATGAACATATGTATGTGATTCCCGTGTTAGAAAACAGTCACCAAATTGATGTATGATTTTGACCCCCTAAACGTTCGAATTGGGAAAAATATTATGAAATATGATTTGTAGATCTTTGAACAAGTTTTCCAATGCTTCTGAGATCACCTCAATCGGACACTTGAGTAAAAAGATATGGTCAAAATACCAACCTAAGTCTATCATGTTCCTTCTTATTATTGGCCTAACTTTGTCATTTCTTCATCCAATTGCCTTCCAAACTTATCCTAACTCTCTTCAATTCTTGAATCTCAACTTTAATCTTCAAATTAATCTTCAATTAACACCTACAAAGAGAAATTAATATAATTGAGAGTATGGAAGCCATTGAAACTCATAATAAATGCATACAAATGGCCATCTATAATGGAAAGATATAAGCAAAGATGATGAGGATGAACTTTATGATTTTTATGCTAAAAATAGTGTTTTGAGTTCTTTTATCTTTGAAAAATCATAAAATAATGCTATAAAAGTGTATCTTTTGTGAACTCATCAAGGAGAATTCTAGAAATTTTGTAGTTTGCAAGCAACACAAGTGGGCCCCTCCTTGGACGTGCGTAGGGATTCACGCCCAAGGATGGGGTGGTCCATACTCCTTTTGTTTTTCTTTTCTTCTTCCTCTCTTAGTGTGGGCCCATTTGTGATAGTCTCTTGCAAAACAAAGAGAATAATGCAATTAATTACCTTTGTGTGACTTACGAAAATCATGCATGGGACCCATCTAATTTTTCAATGTGTTCAATTAAATTATGATGCAAGAGACTAATGCATTTTGAAATTCAAAAAGTCTAATTGGTGGAGTGATCTTGTGGCCCAAAACCTTAATTTCATGAAAACCATGCAATTGAACCAACTTTGACTCATTTTGACCTAATTTTTAATTTTTATGCACAAATGCATGAAATCATGAAATTTTATGAAAATTGAATGTGAATTGACCTAATTAAGTCTATTAATGTTCATGAAATGATGACTTTATGTGCTAATTTTGTGGACTTATCAGACCACGACGAACTGCTCCCATTTCTTTTTCAGGGTTCCACTGCTAATAGGAGGCCATTTCTGTAAGGAGTTGCTTGTCAATTTCATATGGGATAGAAAAATGTCCCGCATGTGTAAATGATTTATATATGAATCATTTCATATACAACTCAGTCACATGTGAAACATATTCAACTGTTTGTCATTTTCACACTTCCTACATGTGAATTTGAGTGCATCCAATGGTTGACCATTTTTCACAAGAATTCCACCATTTATCACAAATTTTTCAATATATATGAAGAACATAGGGACGAGACTTGACCCTATCCAAAAATGACCATTTTGAAGATGATTAACAACTCAAATAGGGAAAATGGGGCCCACATAATTCTGAATGGCTTATCCAAACTTTTTTGCAAATATCTAAAATCTTTAAGGGATTTAGATATGAAATTTGGTCTCATGGCCGTTTTGGTCATTTTAAAAGAGGTTCAGTGGTTCAAATCATGATTGTGAAGCTCACATGCATAAAAAAAAAATGAAAAAAAATGGAGTGGTTCAAAGGACAAAAAAAATTGTATAAAAATTGGTCTTATAACCATAATTAACCTTCTATAATTTCGGTCCCATGAAAGTGTAAGAAATTATCCTCAGCAGCACTATTCATCTACCTGAAAGCATTGTTCATCCTTCTTGTATCAGTGAAATATGATTAAATTTACCATATATAAAGGTGTGAAAATTCTTGGCTCAAAATTACACCACTAGTGTAAATAAATATAATTAATATATATAATTACTATATGCATGTAAGTCATTTATATATATGTAAACCGCTATAAACAAATCATCTTTAATCTAAATATATTCAGCCTGCTCGCAAGAGAACATTCTTAAGGGTTTGTTTGGTAACAGACGAGGAATCATAAATCTTATGATTCTTTAGTACCACTGGAACAAGGATTCCTCGTTGGGGATTTGTATAGTTGAGGATTTCACATTGATATTGGTGTGTATTGATGAATATAGATGAGAAAAATAAGATTTTGTGTACAAATCTATTAAATGAAGATTTTCATTCGTCTAAATCTTCAGGAATTTACAATTAACAAATATGGATTTACTACAACTTTAGAAAAACCTAAAATCTTTTTCCGAAAGATTTGGTTGCCAAACGTGACCCAAATGGGAATGCAGGATCTCTTTCCCAAATCATAGAAGTTCACGCGTGGAGCCCACCCTTTTTATGTAATTAATTTATTAACTGTTTTTGCTATGAAGCCAAAAGGTAGGGACTAGTTTTGCTAACTTTCCCTATAAACAAATAACTGCAATAAACTTGGGTCTTTTGTCTCTAGGGTTTCTCCTTCGCAAGACCCCCGCGACGAGCGAAGAACTTCTTCTCACTCTCTCGCGAACGGTGTTTCGACTCTCGATTCTCTCTACCCCTTGAGGTGATTATTAGGGTTTCTGCATTTCCTTACTCCTCTAATCTCTTTCGAATGCACTCACTTTTTCTTACATTTGTCCCCTCGTTTTTGGATTCCCCTCGTTTCGAGATCAGGGGAAAAAAAGATTTCTTCTCATTCTCGATCACGGTTAGGGTTTTGGACTGGGACTTTCTCTTTCTATTTCTGATTCAGAAACCCTAGTTGTTTTTTATATATATTATTATTATTATTATCGTTTTGCGTTTTGATTCTCTTCGTTTCAAGATGAGAAAGAAAAAATCTTGTTTTTCTGGTTCCTGATTCTTGGGTTCTTTTTCTGCTGGTTGTATAGAGAGAGAGGGTTCATATTCTGTAATCTTTATCTAGGAAGGGACCAAATGCTGCCCCCAGTTAGGGTTAGGGTTTTGGATGGGTCTTCGTTTGAATCGATCATTTGTTCATTAGCGAAGTGGTTGATCTTTTAATTTTTCTTATATTAGTCTGTGTTTGGATTGCTTCGTTTCGAGATGAGAGGAAATCTTTGTATTTCGTTAATGGAAAGTTTCTTCTCAAGTAGCCAACGCAGCCTAATTTACGGTTAGGGTTAGGGTTTTGGGACGGGGACTCTCGCTTGCTTCTCAGGATTTAATTAGAAACCCTAGTTTTGTTTTTGAATATATATTTTGCGTTTGGACTCTCTTCATTTCGAGATTGGAGAAAATATTGTCCTTTGCCTTCTTTTCTTTTTTTTTTTTATTGTTTCTTTCCCTAGTTGATTGTGGAGTGGGAATGAGTCAAACGCAGCCCAAGCTAGGGTTGGGGTTTTGGATGTAGGCCTTGGCTTGATTCTTGTCTGAAACCCTAGTTTGAGGCTTTTCTTCTATCTCTTTGAGTTGATCAATCAATTGATCACCAATGAAGGGGTTAGTCTCTTTTGAATTCATTTTTTTCTTACATTATTCCCTTTTTTGGAATCTCATCTGTTTGAGATAAGATGAAATCTTCTTGTTTCCTGAATGGAGAAAATTACATCTCAGAGAGACAAACACAGTATTTAGTTTTACATACTTGTCCAAGTAAGCACCTACACGTTTGCTTGTCTGGCATCGCATCAGAGCTCTCATTGTTATGCCTCCGAAGTTGAATTCATTCATACAAAATTTGATGTTCCGCTTCCATCTCTTATGCCTTTCTTTCCCTTCCACATTATCTATTGTAATTCATTGATGTTGTTTTGGTTTGCTATTTTAGATTCTCAACTACTTCATGTCATATAATTCATATGCAGCTAGCATGAGGAGGTACAGTCCACCATACTATAGTCCCCCAAGGCGGGGTTATGGTGGCAGAGGAAGAAGTCCTCCAAGGAGGGGATATGGTGGCCGCAAAGGGCAGAACAATGGGAGCCTTTTAGTTCGGAACATTCCTTTGGATTGCAGGTAATAAATCTTAGATGAACTTCCTTCAGAGACTATGTATCATTGAAAAGAAGATCTACTGTTAGCTCTGTCTTATGCTCTGCATCTCTTTTCTGGTTTTCCTGGAATGTCTATATAACCCTTTTCTTTCTATCTGCAGAGCAGAGGAACTTCGAGCTCCATTTGAAAGATTTGGGCCAGTAAGAGATGTGTATATACCGAAGGATTATTATTCAGGGTGAGATTTTCCAGATTGATAGCTTCTGCTTCATAAGAATTTGATTGTTATTGAAACTTTTACTTTTTTCATCCTTTCATTTTCTCCCATTTGATTAGGTTTTCATTTTTTATTAGCAAATTATTTCTTTTAGAAATTGTGTATGATTTAACTAGATCAACATTCTAGTACAACTGCTTTATAACTTCTAGAAAGGGGCCCAGAATGCTCAACAATAGCTCAACCCTGATAGCTTGAAAGAAAATCCTCCTTTCTTATCCTTGGGCTTTCTTATCGTGGTAGTCAGTAGGAGGAAATACTTTTATTGATTTTTTTTTAATTAAAGGAGGGGATTCTACTTTTGTCATCACATCAATTCTTCTGCATTTATAGTGAGTTACTTTTTGAACTGGTTCTCAGGGGGTAGTGTTGGTTTCAAGCTAAAACAAGCCCTGCATTTGAAGAAGGCCACTGTTTAGCATTGCCTAATCTATTGGTTTCTTCAAGGGTGTAGAATCTTTCTTGTTGAAATGAAGAAGTTCCTATATGAAGAGAAATTATATAATTCCCCTCAATAGAAGAAGTTGACCAATTGAAGTGTTTGCATGAGAAGATAAGTTTGGAGCAATGTTGATTTCAAGTGCTTCATACATATTCAAGCATGTGAAGAATTTGAAGTTCCATGCATTTTTGAAGTTCCCGTACAAACTGACTGTAGAAGAAAGGTCAGCCCTAAATCTTGGACTGCTAACTGCTTTTGCAATAACTGGGCACTTCTTTCATGGAAGTATTTTAAAGCTGGTATATAGGTTTGCATCTGGAATATAGTGAGGCATACTATGTGATGACTGTTTGGTGGAAGCTTAGTATGCCATGTGGTTTGTGAAACTCTCTCAGTTTTCTTCACTTCGTTTTCACATCATCAATGCAACTTTTCTTGAGGAAACTTGACCTATTAAAATGTATTATGGCTGAGGTCCCACTTTTTGATTATCCAAACCATTCACATTATGGGATCTCTACTGTGAATGAGAGATACTTGGGGGCATGCTTGTGCGGCACATCTTACATGTTAAATGAAAATGGTCTCCAAGGCAGAATGATTTTCAGTTCTGTGTTAATATTTTCTGCTGTTATCTTTTCTTGAGGTAGAGGAATTTTCTGCAATTTTCGTGTGGAAAGCAGATAACACTATAGCCAATGGTGCATTGGAAGATGCTCTCCCCATTGCAACCCTGAGGTTATGGGCTCTAGTCAGGTTGCCATCAGGGAGAAAAAAGAAAAGAGAGCCGAACCCAGAATGTCGAAAACCAAACTCTTTCGTCTTTAAACAAGCAGCGGAAACACATTTTAGCACGGAAAATGAAGTTCAGAAAATTGTTGCACACAAATATGCCCCCAAAGTTAGGTGTCTGAGGTTCTAACATCATCAGATATTCACAATTGGCTGTTTGTCTATTGTGAACCATTGGTTGGATAGCCAGGATAATATGATCGGATAGATTATAAATAGCCTATCCTGTTGTAGCTCCCAGTATGAATGGCTTAAATTGCTAGAATGAGGGCCTGTGCTGTACAGTTCTGGTCGAACAAAGAAAAAGAAAGAGGGAGGGTTGGCGGGTTGCGGGGGGAGTGGGATACAGTTTCTCTTTCTTTCACATTGCCAACACCTCATCTTCTTTCCAGTTGAACCAAGTACGAAAAATTGATGTGTGTTCTATGCAGGGAGCCACGTGGATTTGCTTTTGTGCAGTTTGTTGACCCATATGATGCTTCAGAGGCTCAGCATCACATGAATAGGCAACTTTTCTGTGGAAGGGAGATCACTGTGGTTGTTGCTGCAGAAACCAGAAAAAGGCCTGAGGAAATGCGCAGTAGAGCCAGACCGAGGTGTGTATTTACTTATTTTTGCATTATCCTATTATTTTAGTAAAGTTCACCCATTATTTTTAAGGCAATGGTTATATTATAATAAAAAAATATACAGCATAAGTAACACTCTAAAAAAGGAAAAGAGAACTGACAGCATAAGAGAACTATACTGAAACAGGGAAGCTAGCGAGATGGAAACCAAAATAGAGGCCAAAATCCAGTAGCCCCGGAAAACAAAAGATAGAAGAGAACCACACAGCACCAACAACTATACATCTGACATTGGAAGAGGAATTACATTTCCAATAAACATGAATTTTCCCTAATCTTTAAGCTAATTTATTTGCCTCTGAATGAAGTCCATGACTGAAAGAGAATTTTTTAGCAAGATTTGCTTCTGTCATCCAATGCCAATCATGGCACCGCATTTACCTGAGGACCAACTTTTGGCACCTTGGAGCTTGACTCCATCATTGGTCAGGCTTTGCCTTCTAGCTTCAAGGATATCAACCATTATAGCCATTATTTTTATCTATCTATTTATTTATTTTGAACGATTGGAATCTGTGAAATAGTAGCCATTAACTCTGATGCGTTCTTCACAGTTACCCATTATTTTAAAAGAAAAGTGCATCTCTTCATATGGATCATATGATTATTATTCCTGATGCATAAAGTTTCCTTCTTCACAATGCTTCTATTATTTAAATATTCAAAGTCCTTATGAACAAGCACTTTTTTGTACAGCCGAGGACCTTCAGGTTACGGTGGACGACGATCTTCTAATTATGGTAAACCTGCTGTAATTGTAATCTGTTTAACATTTTATTACCTAGTTTATGGCAACCTGTATAAGCAATTGGCATTGTTTCTGTTTTTTTTTTTTTTTTTTTTTTTTTCCTTCTTTTGAATGGTTACTTTCATTTTAAGAAACCAGACAGTACAAGAGATGAGTACTGACAAGCTAAGACAGGAAACAGGGACTTGGCATTGTTTCTGTATGACTGTCTTTGCTGATTATATTGATCTTTTGAAGTATTTTGTGAAGCTTCGCGCATTCAGCGAACAAATTTTATAATTAATATTTCGATTGAAAATGGTTTTTTTTGCTTATAAGTGATTTTTTTCTAGAGGAAATCATATGAATGTCACTGCCAGTGCTTCCCTCTTTTTCATGTTTTCAAATTCAATGATTTTTTTACTCCTGCCTGAAGCTTAATGTTACTGTCATTATAAAATTTGATTTGATTGAAGACTAGTTCTAAATTTCAGGGCGCTCCCGCTCTCGCTCGGTATCTCGGTCACGCTCTCCTTATTACCCATCAAGTTCTAGAGCTCGACAAAGGTCAAGGTGAGATTTTGATTCTTGTACATGTTTAGATCTTAAGGTGGTGGAAACAGAGCATACTATTGAACCATTTGCTGAAATGGGGTGCATTTCCTTATTGATTGTCAGATCCTACTCTCCTGCCCCAAGACGGCGGGGTGATTACTCTGTTTCCCCAGTTAAAAGGCAAGCCAGCCGCTCAAGGTCCCCTGGGGGAGATCCTCCACAAGGTCGCAGTCTTGACAACACTCGCAGAAGATCATACACTCCTGGTTACAGTGATGCAGATCGGAATGATGCTGGCAATGGCTATGAACGGTAAGAAGCTTCCATAGGAGCGTGATAACTTTCCCAGCTGCTATATTACGTTATTTTGTAAGAAACATATGTTTAATGTATTGTGTTGTTAGGTTGGACATTTGATTACTAGTTACCTATACTTCTCATCAAGCATTTCCTATCAAGCATTCCCTATTAAACACATTACTTGGTCAGTTCAACTGGTTTGTCTCCAGCTATAGCGTCCAACTGATTTTTCGGGGTGAGTGCATTGTCGCATAGTGCATGTGGTAGGGCTGAGGCTGCTCTCTTTTAAATGACAACAGAATAGTACTACATTTTTTTTTTTGAAAATGTTGCGAGTGATTTGTCTGCTGTGCAAAAGTACGTTCAAAGAAGTAGATGAGTCTGTAGATAATTTTCCATCCTTAAGTTTGAATGCATTTTCTGAAGTTACTTGCAAACTCTTCAGTTGAGAAGCGGCATTTGTCTAGAGTTTTTTAGAATAGGAGGAGATCCTTTTAAAGATGGAGGAACGCTTCTCTGGTGAATCCTCACAACTTTGTGTTAATGTTTCACATCAAGCGAAGGCTGAAAGTTTATATGTTGGTTTACATTATTATTTTTATTTTCTTATATATATTTTTATAAGCAAGGGTAGGCTAGATGGTATTAGGGGAGATTGTTAAAGCCTCCCACAATATGTTGTAAGGTCATATGAGCAACATCTGGGAGTTTAGTGAATTATCACTTGATATACTTTGTTGCATTGGTGTCTCAAATGCTATTGTGTTCTCTTGTATATTTAATGAGTTTCTTCATTTAATTTGTAGGTTACGCATTATATTTATGCGCACATACAGTGAGGTCAATGAAGTAGTTGCTTTCAATTTTGTGAATTTCTACCACCTTAGTTTGGTTTCCAAACAAACCTCCTTATTTTTCATTGATCCTGAGACCTTGTAACATTCTCCCCTTTTGCTTTTGTATTTAGATAACCTTCATTTATGCATGTTGCCATTTCAGAAGAGATGCATATGCTGATGAAAGAAATGCTGATTGGAGATCACCTGGTCGTGCGTCTGGATCGCCACCTGGGTCACGTTCAAGATCTGCTGACTTGTCCCCCAGGCGGAGCAGATAATGAATGGAGGCAAGGAAAAACTGTGTAGCTATCACCATCTATAAACTGGTTAGATGCTACTTACTGCTGTTTCTGTTACTACTTCTGAGTTGATTGAACAGCAGTAGGGGATAACATGGTTTGCTGTGATATTAGTCATAACTTGGTTTAATCTGAGTCTCAAAAGACATCAAATCCTTTTGCTGTTAAATGCTTTACATGACAACGTTCAAAAGTGGCTTTATGCTTCTTATTGCGCTTATTCTTCCTTGCCATAACTTCTGCAATGTGTGTGAAGTTATTTTGCTATATGTCATCAAATTATTTATTTATTTATTATTATTATTATTGGTTTTTTATTTGAGGACGTAGGTATCCCTAAGGTCTTTCATCTAGTAGGACTAATCCTCGGGTGGCACCGGGTTAGCTCACACAAACGCACACTGGGCAAATCTGGGGGTCGTTTCAAGCACTAAAAGTTATTTGATTAGCAGCCTTGTTTTGCAATAATAGATTGATGCCTGTGGATGTTGAGAGGGCTTGTCTATATGGTGTTTCATCTCTGGGGGATTGTTGATGGTGCTGAAATTAGTTCTTAGTTTTAGGTGCTCAAAATTTAGTTGCTATATGTGCAAAGCATCGGGATAGGAGTCAAAAGCTGATGTGTAATAAATTAGTACCAATGTGAAAAATTGGATTATTCACCTGATGCCATCCTACAGGAAAACAGTAATAGGTAAATATTGAGTGCGTTTGGGAGATTTTGCCACGTATGTGTAATCGTAGTACATGCTGAGTTTTTCTTCCCGAACTACTGAATGTAGTGAAATGTAATTTTAGCATTTTCCATTTTTATGGCTACACCAGATTTGATTAGATGTATATAGCACGGGATTACTATGTGCGCCTCAATGTGGGGCCCCACATGGAATGGGACCGGGGTGGGGGATTTAAAGTTCTCCTTTGTCCTTTCATATCTGCAAAAAATAAATCCAATTTTTATACTCTTATCATCTCCATCCAGCCTCGCAAGTTTAACTGTGTACAATCCATTTGGATGGCTGTCCAGTTGATCAGTCGGATGGACCATCAGTTGGGTCCCACCCTTTATATATATATATATATATATATGGGAAATGTGTATATTGCCCTGACCATGTTGACTGCAATGCAAAATTTCACTTAAGAGGGTCCCACATTTGATGGGTTGTTTTTGAGCGCCAACTAGGCCCCACAGTTTATATCGGGTTTATAGCTGCCGTTGGATCCCTACAGTGGCAGCAAATGATGATTTATCTCCAGGTACTTGAAAATTTGGATGGCTGATCTTTACTGGTAGAATTGATTCACGCCTTTGTTTTTAAATACGGTGGGCAAATTTATCTCATGCGAACTAGTAGTGCCTTGAATTTCATTCAGTATTACACGACATACGTGGGGTGTCTCGCCTTGCGTGGGGCTTTGTGGCACTGGGTAAACGATATTCACTTGGGGTTTTTGCCAAGAGCCGGTAATAAAATTCCTACTACCTTTTTAACCAACACCTATCTAATTTAGCTTGAGAGTTTTTTCTCCATGGTAAAAATAAAAGATTAGTGTTTACAGTGAGGGATGGATCAATTCGTGTTTGATCTATTAAGAAGCACTTAAGAAATTCCATTTTTGGATCTCTTTCAGATTCTTTTAAGTTTAATGAGTGTACCTTACAAAAAAAAATTTTAATGAATGTTTTGCTATTTGGGACCACTATGACAGTAATTTCTTTGAGCTAATAATAAAAACTCAATAAATTTCAGGTGAGAGTTCCTAGGACTAGGATATAGGTCTTTAAGGAGTTTTGGATTTTAGTATATATATTTATATATTATATTTACAAATATAAACAAAAAAGTATGAGGGCCGGGCCGGGCTGGGCTTGGTATTATTCAAGCCCAGCCCACAAATTTTCCTACTCCGTGCCATAATTCAAAACTAAACTTTTGAGTTGGTCAAGCGAACTTGAATCAGATGTCACAAGTCAAATGAATCTAACTAAGTCTATTGAAAACTCACTCAGGCTGGTCTAAGTTACTATGACTCTATATCCTTTTTAAGTCACTCGGGGAATGCAAGTTATAGAACTATACTAAGTGACCCATACTCCATTGTTCATAATCTGGTAGGGTTGGCAATGGGTTGGGTTTGGCATTACAAGTAACATGCATAAGCTCAACCCAATATCCACCAATTTATTATAGGGTTGAACGTGTGAAGGTAAGAGCGGATCATGCGGATTTTGTGGATCCTGAAATTGATCAAGCCCTTAATTATTATTGTCGCGTCTAGTTGAGTAACATGTTCCATCTCAATCAGTGCTTAGTCAAGCATAAGAGCTCAAATCAAATATAAAATGAGCTCAATTGGATTTCAGATTAGAAAACAAAAGTTTTGAATTTAATGTGTATCCCAAGCAAACCCAATTGAGTCCTAGCAGAGCCCCATTGACATGTACTATACGTTCAACCCATGTAGACAGTATACACCTCTATACGTTCAACAAGTGGGACCCATAGCCTCTTAAAATATGCCCAACAAGAGGAACCCATTATAATCTATTAAGCTAGAAGGTTTTGGATTCAATTTTTACTGTACTTTTTATTTTGACGGGAAGTTACATTCAATATCTACAACGGCTAAGATACTCTCCCTCCGATCTCTACTAATATACTTTCCCCATCTTCTGCGTTTTTAACTTACTTATGGACTCCCATATTTCACGTTTTTAACATACATAGAATCCTACCTCTTCATCCATACCCGTGATTAGCACGGATTCTTGCCCTAGTAGCTACTTAAAATATCCTTAACAAAGCAGGATCCATAGCCCACTTGGCAAGGGACGCCCAAGACTTCCATAAAAACAATTCTCAATTGGGGAAGTTTCCAAGTAAGCATCCAACAGAGAGAAACTTCCTTAAATCAAGGAACATTACAAGGGAGGGGTTTTCCAAAGAGACAATGAGAGAGAGATTCTCCCCTTGGGGACGTCCAAGTTGGATTTTGGATTTTTCTTATTTTAGGCTACTTTATTGATTTTTTTAGGAGACTCATGTAGCAAGTTTCTTAACTAACTAGTTTAGATGAACGATTGGGGTTTTATCTATAGGATTGAGGATTGTTTTGAGGCAAAACTATAAAATCACATGGAGTTATTTTTCTATCTTAAGGACAGTGTTGCATGTTTGCACCTCAATCCATTGGTTGGCGGGACGGTGCAAATAGTGGTTTTGTCAGGTTAGCAGGTTGAAGAGTAAGAATGAACTCGACAGTAACTCTTTTATTAATTGGGTGAGAAATGTCAATATGAGCTTTAATTTTCTGGTTGGGTTGGTGGGACAGACGAGGAGTTGCCGCCCCTACTCCATGCCAGTAATGTTAAAAAGGAGGTTGCTCCATAGTCCATGCTAGGATGATGTTGGTATTTTGCTCTGTACTGGGATGATGAATTGATGATGCTACTTAAGGACCCACTATATTGATAATCTAATGGTCAAAGAAAGCCTAACAATTAACGACATGTTGGAAAAAGTTAAGCTTAAAAGGCCAACCTCACCATATCCCTAATTCTGGACATGCCCCATCTCAATATAATACTTGGTTATGTTAAATGCAAACCTAACACACGAAAAGTCAGCATACAAGAACAAGCTTTAGACCAATATCTTGCATGTATACTGCAGAAAAATACAAAGACTAGAAAACTAGAGCAGTGATACAAGTTGTCAACATTGAATAATGAAGTTTCATGTTAGATTAGATGATGGTGTTGTTAAAAAATTCTAATGTTGTTGTGGGACTAATGATTTGGTGATGGCTAGGTTGACAACTATCCTGTTTTTATTCATGACGTCCACAGATGGCAGGATGTTGTGCCCATGGAAACGAGTTGCTGGACCACAAATAATGGACGGCCATTAAAATTTGATAATCTGGGCCAGTAGATCTGTGAGATCTATGGTTTAATTTAGATAGAGGTCAGCAGGGCTAGCCCTGTCTCGGCTGGGTGGTGACCGTGTTGGGCGAGTTGAACGAGTCTGACCAGGTTCGTATCAGGGTGGGTGCAAGTTGTTCGGGTTTGGGTTGGGTCTATGGTGTATGCTGACCCAGTCCAGATTGGGCCCTTATCGGATGGAATTGGGCCTCCCGTTACCCTTATCACCTTGACCTAGATCTGCATTCCAGGGCCCCTGTTTTGTTTCGATTCAAGCCTTGCAAACCTTACCAGACTCGGACTCAAGCCTGTATAGGTCCCACTCAAAACCCACCCATTGACAGTCCTGCTGCACGTGGTATATATTATAAACAAACTATTGAACATTATGTATACATTATGTAGTATAAATAAACAAACAGCCCCCCCTCTCTGCTCAGCACCGGTGCTCACCTTATGCTGACTACCTCCCAAATGTGTGAATGGGGTCGTCATCCTAACCACTTAAACAATGGCCCCTAACCTTATGTTTGGGAAGGGGGCAGGGGAGGGAAAATTTGAGGGGGAAGAAAAATGGAGGGGAGGGGAGGGAAAATTAATTTTACCTCCTCTTATTTGAATAGTAAAAAAGTAGGGGAAAGAAAAGTGAAAAAGTAGGGTTTTGTTTGTATGTGAGGTAGAGTTTTGTATGTGAAAAAGTAGGATTTTGTTTGTATGTGAAGTAGAGAGAAAATTACCAATTTACCCTTTGTGAAAAAGTAAAAAACTGATAAGGGCATTTTAGTAAAATTCCCTCCCCTCCCCTCTTTCCCTCTTACTTTTCCCCCATTTTTTAGGAAAAAATCTTAAAGTGGGCCCCATAAGAATTTTACCCCCACTTTCCCTCCTCCCTTCCCAAACACCATCACTTTCCCACTTTCCCTCCTCCCCCCCCCCCCCCCCCCCCCCCCCCCACCCAAAACAGAGGGACTGTCCAAATTAATAAATATACTGTCGATCCAAAAGGTCCATTCCATTCATATGGATACCAAACTTGGGACCGATGACTATAGATTGGGCCTTGTCTGCTAGTCCACTCGGTTTTCCATAAATAAAATATGGTGAATTATTTAAAAGGGAACAAGCTTTTATAAACTAGGAACTTTTTGTGAAGCCTACAAGTGCACTTACCAGTCATGGGGATAGAAGGAATGAGTGGCTACATGTGGATCAGGAACAGACCAAAATAGTTTTGAGTAAAATCATCATATCACATGCCAACACCACTCCAAATTGGGGCATAATTATCAATCATACACAAAATGAGTTCCTTGCCCATGTTTCTCAACATGGTCCTGCAACTTTGAGCATGTTTGTGTGACATTGGAATTTTACGTTGGGTGGACTTGTATTTTTGTGATTTCATGGAAAAGTTGTTTGGATCTCCCTTTCCTTGAGAAATGATATACAATGAAATTTGAGAAAAAAGTACTCTTTTTATCTGATCATAAGAAAAAAAGTGTTGCAGCTAGCGAAATATAGAAAGGTAACAGCCATGCACAGAACAAGTGAATCATCTTTCGTAGAATCGGTATTACACAAATGTGTCGTAAAGGTTTATTTAGCCCAGTTGGCAACGCCTGTTCAAAGTGGAGTTTCCATGTATTTGAACAAGTCAATGGTCAAATCTAGGACTAAGAGGTTGTTTCGAGATTATTAACTTGAACCCATGAACTAGAGCTCGATCTGATCATTGGATCCAATGTGATCGGAGCTAACTAGACCAGATCTATCCAGTCATTTGATTATAACGGCCCATTGCCAACCCAAGATCCTTTAAATTCCATTAATCTTTGATTTCTTAAGTCATAATAACAGAGGTCAAACCATGGTTTTGAACATGCGTGAGAGACCATGGAATTGGAACCATATGTGCTCCTTTGACTCATTACTTTGAAAAAGGAGAGGGGGGGTGGGGGGTCCACATGATGGTACCCAGGAAAGGAAGGATGGGGGCACCTAGTTGGAGGGCAGTCACGGCTCACAGGGTAAGAGGAATGGATCGAAATGTCTCCTCCAATAAAATGGAGAAAAAGGCTAGTTCAATCAAATGATCCTAAACTTTAGTTCATCATGAATGTAATGATACTATAAATTATATTAATATCAAGTTCAATACAATGATACAGAGAATAATGAGAGTTTTTCGTTTCTTTTGTTTTCGCTGCTTTTTGAAACGAGATTAACGAGAATTAAATTGGCTTTAAGTTTGTGAGAGGTGGTTTGATCACAAGTGGGTCATGCATGTTTCACATTTCTTTAAAATAACAATCTGAGATGATCAAAGCCATATATATATATATATATATATACGCGCGCGAACGCGCATGAAAAGAACCAGTATGTTCGTAGAATGTAATATGGTTTGCAAACGTAATCTAACGAGTAGGGACTAAGGAACAATGAATTATATGTTTAATCTCTGTTTAGATTAAATTATCGATAAATAAGAATAAGTTTATCAGAGCTGATAACAACCTTAGATGACAAGGCAAGTGAGCGTGGCCAGCACCAACTCCACGTGGGCGAGTCCGGGGGCCCCACCCTTAGAATTGATCTTCTCACTGATTAATCTCTAACCACCTCATATTTTATGTCAAACCACGAATTAAAACTAGTGACACTGAGCTTTCTTGTCGTGAGAGCAACCCAGGAAGGCAGAAAGATTCTGCACGACGACAATGCACTGGAATTCACTTTCTAGAGTTGTTATCTTTCCACCTCTCTGTCTTTGTTTGATAGATAAATTTTCTTCATATATAAGTCCAACCTTTTAGTTGGTCTTCGGTTTTTTGCCCATTTGATAGAAAGCTTACAAGAAGATGCTGGTTTTAACTTTAGCCATGGTGTTCAATAAACCATTCAACTTTTATATATGACATTCAAACCAACCAAAATATTCTCTTTTTTTTTTTTTTTAATTTATTTCTTCCTTTTCTTATATACCGACTGATGGTTTTTTAACTTATAAACATGGTATTTTGGTGGGTCAAGTGGCTTACTAAATGTCATACGCGGATTGCTTAGCTGATTGTCTAGGCGTATATGGTGGTACATGAGTTTGAGTTCTTAGTAAAGTAGAAAAAAAAAAAAGCTGACTGTATTTACATGTTATTGATAACTGGTTTATCAAAATAAGTATATATCTATGTAATATTTTTAGTCATTAGATGTAAGGTGAGGAAATGAATGATAAAAAGGAATAACCATAAGCACATCTTTGTTTGCATCCAATTGAATAGATATGAATGCATGGTCAAATGGGCTCGAAATGATTATTAAAGAGATGAGGAGTAAGGGATATAAAATACATTATAGATGGGACATAAACTTTTCTAAGATTTGAATTTCTAATGTGGTGGAAGGGTATTCACTTAATATAATTGATGATCACTTTTGAGAATTCACCTTTGTTTCTTCAAATTTAATGGTTTTGAGCAAAAGATCCAATTAATTACCTGAAACAAATACACAGGGAGAGAGAGGCGAGAGAGGTTGATTTTCACATAAAAGAATACGAACAAATTTCTTCGTTTAGCATATATATTACAAATTTCTTTAAACATGAGATTGATTTGAGTATCCGGGCATCCAGATGATTGCCCCATGATGTAGGTAAAAAATCAAAACATGGTGGAATTTCTTTCTTAAATTTAGGGATAATTGCAAAGTCATCATCATAGTAATCAAAAGTGGGAGGAGTTCCAGAGGCGTAGTAAATGAAAAAAATAAAAATAAAATATCAAATATGTACTTTGTGAGGTAGAGATTTGAAGAATAGGCGTTCAAGAAACAAACTGAAAACGACTACAAATGTATGACGGGTACTTTGAGAAATAGTTTTGATAGCGAGTATAAAACACATGAAAATATTTTGAGAGCCACCAATATGACCAGAGAAAGTATGAGAATTTATAAATACACTCTTTTCATTTTGTATCATGCTTATTCATCAATATTTTATAGATTCTTTGATAGTTTAAGCACTTTCTCATTTTCTAATTTGGTTTGATTAAAACATGAAAGAATATTTCTCATTCATCAAAAGAGTCTCAGTAAAAGAGAATGAATAAATTTCTTCTTTTGAGGTTATTCATCATCCCTTTTGATGTATGAGAATAATTGAGTCGAATAAGTCCAAATTAGAGCCACAACATGAGGGCTGCGGTTGGTCACAAATCAAAACATGGTATATTTTTTTTTAAATTTAGGGGTAATTTCAAAGTCGTGATCATAGTCATCAAAGAAAGAGAAATTCTAGAGACGTAGGAAATGAAAATAAAAATTTTAATATAAAAAAATCAATAAATATTAAAGAAATGAACAAAAAACACTTTAAAGTATTTTGAGAAAACAACCATAAATTAAACACATGAAAAATACTTCCAGAGCCATTCATGATAAGGCCTATAAAAAGTATGAGAAACCATAAATTCACTCTTGTCATCTTATTTCATACTTGTCCTCAAGAAATTTTTTTTTTTTTTTTTTGAGTTTTAAGCATTTTCTAATGTTCTAATTTTTATTAGAAAATAAATAAATTAATATTTTCATTCATGTGGAAGAGTTTCAGTACATAAAAGAAATTTATGAAAAAGAATTACTTATCCATTATCCTTTTTGATGTATGAGATTGATTGATCTACGTGCATTCAAATTAGTACCACCAAAGGTATAGGCAACTGAGAACAAACATGACAAGTGTTTTCTTATAATTTATTATAATCTCAATGTTACAATCAAAGTTATTATTACACGGGAGGAATTCTAGTTCCGTAGAGGGAAACGTAAACATTAAATATTAAGAATATGTAAAACATAAAATAGAAATCCGAAGAAAAACATTTTTAAGAAAGAGATTGAAAATGACTAGAAAAAAATAAAAGAATATTTTAAAAAATAGTTGATATAACGACTATAAAGAAAATGAAAAATATTTTTGAGAGACGTATGCAATAATGATTTAAAACATAATAATGGTTATAGAAAGTATGTAAAGCACAAATTCACTTTTCATTCTTGTCTCTCAATTTTCTTAAGTGCTTTTTTTTTCCTCTTAGGTCACGTTTGGCAACCAAATTTTTAGGAAAAAGAATTTTTATTTTCCTTAAGTTGTGGTAAATTCCTGTTTGGCAATTGTAAATTCCTGAAGATTTGGACAAACAAGAATATTTATTTATTAGGATCTTCCACAAGACTTGAAAACCTTACTTAAGTGTATTTGCTTACCGAATCCTATTTTTCTCAGTCATATGCATTGATACATACCAATATCAATGTGAAATCCTTAACTATACAAATTCCCATTAAGTGTTTATTGTTCCAGTTGTAGTGAAGAATAATCAGATCTATAGATTCCTTGCCCATAACCAAACATGCTCTTTTTAGTATTCCATGTATTTTCTCACAAGGACAAATGGGCTCCGCACATGCAAGGAGCCCCATATGAGAGAGAGAGAGAGAGCGCACTATTTCCTTTTTCTGTCTGATCCGATCATGTGCATCACTCCCTCACTCACCCTCGTTGCCCGCCCTAAATCAGCCATCAGCCCTTGGTCCTAATTTGACACTCTTCTTATTGTTGCTCACGGTTATAAGGGGTTAGGATAATTCAATGGGAATAATTTTTTCCCTAGAACCTTGGGCTGATGAGATCTTTCCATCCCCTACCCCTGTTATTGCCAATGCATTTTAATTGGGCTTAAATTGATGAGATCAATCAATGATGATAATGACGGAATATATATAGTGTTATTTTGGTGAGAATCGTCTGGACATGGTTCTGGGCAAACTTGACTATGTGGCCCACCTAGGGTGATGGTCTAATGGATCCCGAAGAAATCTCAATGAGACATAGGAGAGTGCAAAATATCAACCTTATTAGATCATCCTAGCCCCTTGTCTCTATTGGCCCTCATGTTCAGTGTTTCAAGAGGCATCATAAGAGAAGGTGACATGTCTCGAGTGTTGGACCCCATTGAAGACTTCGGGTGGTGTAAGGGAGTCCTTGGATGGAGGAGGCCTAAGGTGAGGTGAGACGTAATGACGGTAACATGTCTAAGCTTAATCTTTGGGCACTTAGGTGAGAATTGACGTGTCTTACCATAGAGGTGAGACACCATTCTCAATCCGAAGCGGGGCGGGGGCTTGTTGTCTTAGTGTTTGAAATCCACCCAAAATTTATTTGATGCGCATTTACGTAGGTCTAACTCTCTGAGCATGCACCACCGGAGGAATAAGTCCCCTTGGTTCAAAGAACTTGTATCAATGAGTCCACACCTTCTACCCATTTCATCCCTCTATTAGAAATTAAATAAATAAATGAGAAGGGAAATCAGAAAAATAAAAAGAAAAGTAAAAGCGGGTAAGACGACGGTAATGATACATCGCCCGCCATTATTTATATCTCATCTCTCTTTCTAGAAATGCAGGAATGAAAACGGGAAAGCCAAGCCAGGTCAAGTCAAACACACTTCTCTATCTCTCTCTCTCTCTCTCTCTCTCTCTCAAAAGCTTCTATTTTTCGATCGAATCGCTAAAAATCGAATCTTGTATTCGCTTCTCTCTCGAAAAGCTTCCATTTTTTGGATCGAATCACTGAAACCGAAGCTCCCGATCCCTGCTTCCTCAGCTGTAGAAAATCTTCTAAACAAGGAGGTGATTTTTCTGCTCTTTCTTTCTCTCATCCATTTTCTGTTCAAAGCGTTCGATTGCTTTTACTTACTAGAAAAGGAGCGATTTTTACTATATAGATCTGGGCATTTCCATTCGAGATTGTGTTTAAACCCTAGTTTTTTCAACAGATTCAGTTGGGGAGGAATCGGGTTTGCTTCTTCAATGGGGATTTGCTGGAGCACTCGGATCAAGGCGGAGAGCCCGTCAAACAGCTATCCCGCTTCAGGTTTGGGTTTTTCTCCCCTCCATCTGGGGTTTTGATGAAGATGAATTTATGGGTTTTTTTTTTCTTTTTTTTTTTTTTGGGGTGTGGGGGGCATGGGCTTAAATAGCTGCCGATTAGTATTGGGTTTTTTATACAGAATTCGGCATGACACCCAATTGACACCTGTATCATTCATTTGGTCCGATGAGGACTGTTGTTTCACTTTCTTCCGTTGAAAAGAATTAGAACGATATGAATCCGTTTTTCTGCGTGAACCCATGATTTGGGGTATTAGAGCTGAATGTTTGTGTGCTTTCTTTATGGAAGTTTGAGTTTGGTGATAGATTTCTATTTTTGCTTGCGGTTTGTGTTCGAGCTTTGGATAAAATTGTGGATTATTTTAGCTGTCTGGTGAATTTCTGTAGTTTGGGGGCTATCCACAATGGGTTCTTAAAGTTGATTTAGCATCTTGAACTTTGGTTTGATGGAATTTGCTTTTATGCTGTTTATGTTCTGTATTAGTGGAGTCATGGATTTTTTGCTTTGATATGCTGAAGTTTGTGTCGTCTTGAATTAACATAAACATGTTCTTTTTTTCTTTTTTTTTTGGTTCTTTCCCTTAAATGTCGCCTTACATTAGCAATTTGAGTATGATTTGATATGTACATGTTGAGGTGCAGGGTGAGTTTAATCTGGCAAAACAATGGATTTCTTTTTAGTTTGATAATCTGAAATTCTTCATTTCATTGCAGTTTTAGCTTGATCATAGCAAAAAGATTTGTGGATTTTGATGTGGTCTTGTGAGGTTTCATTGGAACTGCAGATTTCAAGCAATTGCCTTTTACTTCCTGTTTTGGCTCATTTTGTGTTGGCTGGAGTTGCACCTTTGTGAAACCTGGTGGTTATAATTCAGATTAGTAGTTGGTTGCTAAAACTATATGTTTTGTTCTGAGTCTGGTTTTGCAAAGGGTTGTTGATTTTATTGCCGTTAAATTTTCATTACTATGTGCAATTTTATGATGCTTTAAGTTGGAGTCCTCTCTCTTTCTCTCTCATTTGACTTTCGTTTATGTATAATTGCGGCGGATGTTTATTCTCCAGCAGTTTCAGTTGTGTTTGGCTGCAAATTATGAAGTTCATTCATATTCAAGTGTGGTATCCCTTTTAGGTTATGCGGTGAATCATGTCGAAGTCCTACTTTTAATTCGATTTAGTGGATTTTCCTGATTTTGGATTTTGAAAGTTGAGATGGGCTCTTGTTTTAGTTTTTGCATTATGTCATCATGTGATGATGTTGCCTTGAGGATATGGATGACTAATCGTTTAACAATGCCATTTTAAAATTTTGTTTTATTAGTTTATTCTGATTGGTTGGTTCTGATTGGCTAAAATGGAGACGTGTTTATGGTAACAGCATGTGTTGACTATGTTGAGGTGCTGTTTTTTTTCCTTTTCTTCCCTTCTCCTGAATCAGTGCAAGACTTGAGTATTTTATTCACACTTGGGTTCTGTAATGACCATTGATATGGAAGAAGCTTATTTTTTCTGTCTCACTGATGATGGGCTTACTAGAAAATGTATCCCACCGACTTGTGTAGGGGTGAACTCAAAATATGTTAGCAAAGATGGAAATGATCTGAGCGGTTCAAGCAGCAAGGCCTCAACAACATCGGTCCCTCCAACCCCTCGGACTGAAGGAGAGATCTTGCAATCATCAAATTTGAGGAGCTTTACCTTTGGTGAACTGAAAAATGCCACCAGGAATTTCCGCCCTGATAGTGTGTTGGGGGAAGGTGGTTTCGGATCTGTCTTCAAGGGATGGATTGATGAAAATTCATTTATGGCAACCAAGCCTGGCACTGGCTTAGTTATTGCCGTGAAGAGGCTTAATCAGGAAGGTCTTCAGGGTCACAGGGAATGGTTGGTGAGTTCCACTTGCTTGTTTTGGGATTTTGCTGTTATTCTAGTTTGGACAGAACATTTTAGTATGTATGGACATCAGCCTGCAATCATCTTTTGTAGTACTATTAGCTTAGTCCTTTCTTACAGGGTCTGCCTGTTTAATTTGTTTTGAATATCTAGGATTTCTAATCAGTGCATCTATCAAAGAGGATAAAAGTGAAGGATTAAAGGTAAACTCTTGAAGATCGCCAAAGGCCATCAAACCATATCACAATTGATAGGATATCAGTACCCACCACTATCAATGTAGTAAATTAAATTATAGGAATGTCACACATTTCTACTGATGAACTAGTCACTTTTTCTTCACAAAAGCCCTCTGTCTACGGAAGCACTTATTCTTTGCTAGCAAGCTTGCGATGATTGATCTTTACTGTCCAGCTTGAGGGGGAGTAGATGGTGCCATCACTGTCCATCTTAGAACCTTCACTCTTCAGCTTTTTTAATACTCCTTCAGTGAAACCTATTTTACTATGAATTCTGAGAAAGTCAATGCAAAGGAGGCAAACAGGCCCTTAAGATGCAGTTTCATTACCTTTTTTACCTGGAGTAGGCTGTACATTCTTGTGATATCTCATGCACACAAGGGAACTGTGTACATCAGATTGTTATTGTCCTTGTGTGTGATTAATTTGCTTAAATCTGGATGGCCTAGGTAGACTGAGCCTATGCTTTAATAGTTCTCTGTCTCTGCAAAAACTGTCTATTTAAAGTGTTTATTTATTTATTTATTTATTTAAGTTTTAGTTATTTATTTATTTTTTATGTCTGAATCCATAGGCAGAAGTGAACTATCTGGGGCAGTTGTACCATCCTAATCTGGTGAAACTGATTGGGTACTGCTTAGAGGATGAACACCGGCTACTGGTATATGAGTTCATGCCTCGAGGAAGTTTGGAGAATCATCTCTTCAGGCGTAAGTTCTTGTATTCATTTTTAATAAGTAAAACATATTTATGTATGTGTGTGTAGATGGATGGATGAATAAGAGGGGGAGAGGGAGGGAGGGGGGTAGCCTCTTCAATCACTCTAGTCAGAGTGATCTCAAATGTTGATTTTACATGTGCAAAATGCATGATTTAAGTGATATTTGAGACTTTGCCATTACACGAAGGGAGGATGAGATCGAACTGTTTTGATTCACGGAATATGGGGCCCCACAATGTAGCTTTTGACTGCATAGAGAGTTTCCACGTTGCCGGCTGCATGTGATCATTTCTCATATTATGATCTTATTTTCTTGTATATATTATGGATATCCATATCAGAAAGACAAGGCAATTAATTGAATGTGTTCTGTTTTGTTTTTTCTAGGGATCTCTGCATAGCTGCTTTGATTCTCGTGTGCCTTTTGTGTTAATGTTATAGTTGGCATGTTGATGCAGGAGGTTCTTATTTCCAACCACTCTCCTGGAATCTCCGCCTGAAGGTTGCTCTTGGTGCGGCAAAGGGGCTCGCATTTCTGCATGGTGCTGAAACTAAAGTTATATATCGAGATTTCAAGACATCTAATGTGCTACTTGATTCAGTATGTAACCTACAAAGCATTTATCCTATTAAGTTCTGATCAAGTTTTATTTTTGGATCAATAATTATTATTTTTTAATTGATAATCTTGCTCCATCATTTGAATATCTTATGATTCTCAAATTTTTTTAATCTAATTACAGAAGTACAATGCTAAGCTGTCTGATTTTGGGCTCGCAAAGGATGGTCCAACAGGTGACAAGAGCCATGTCTCTACTAGAGTGATGGGGACCTATGGATATGCGGCTCCTGAGTATCTCGCAACAGGTATTTTAGGAGTGCACATGCCCCTCTACAAAGATGATCAATTGTTCTGGTTTATGTGTTTGCCCTAAGGTCCTGTTTGGCAATGCTTAGACAGACAGATGGGTTTACTACATGCATCCTCTCATCTGTCCTTTTAGAAGTGATTGATTTGACCTGTCCCTCAAAATGAGGACGATGGAATGTGCTAAATGCTCTTATCTTCAAAAAGGTTTAAGATGATTATGGATACTTCTTTCCACCCACCGCATTGCCCTTTTGGAAAAAAAAAAAGAAGAAAAATAAAAAGGGACTGCAAATAATGGCTGGCATACATTGAACCCATGGTAAACATGATAGTTAATATTGCATATATTTCGGTGCTTCCATGTGAAAGAGTAAGACACCTCTGCACTACGAGTGCCCCCCAAGCTTTCCTTTAGCATTTGGCTAGTTAGTTCTGCTCAGCTGTAGTCATCTGTTATTTTCTTATGTTGAAGCATATCTCTGTCCAAGTATTTTTTGGGTTTGCAACTTCTAACAAGTGAGGTGATTACCATTCTGATCGGTAGTTGCGTTGTGAAGGACATCTTACTACCATGAGCGACGTTTATAGCTTTGGAGTTGTTCTTCTAGAAATGCTGTCAGGCCGACGAGCAATTGACAAGAACCGGCCATCTGGGGAACACAACCTGGTGGAGTGGGCAAAGCCTTGCCTGTCTCACAAACGGAGAATCTTCCGTGTCTTGGACAGCCGCCTTGAAGGGCAATACTCGATGGGAGCAGCTCATAAAGCAACTATGCTTGCACTCCGATGTCTATCTTCGGAAGCCCGCTTCAGGCCTAACATGGATGAAGTGGTTGCAACACTGGAGCAGCTTCAGTATGAAAAAGACGCTGCAATAAGCCCCCAACCTGAACTGAGAATCAATCAAAATCCCGCCGGTGGTGCTCGCAAGTTTCAAAGAAGAAGTTTAGATGAAACTAGCAAGGCAAAGACAAGTTATCCGAGGCCATCTGCTTCCCCACTTTATTCTTAGAAGGGGCCTGTAAACTGGAAGAATATGTATTTTTTACTCTTGGGCTTCTAGGCATTTGGGAAAATTGTAATCCATGACAGGGCTCCAGTATTGTACAGTTATCCTCACATCATTGGATCTTCTCATTGGGTTTCCAACCAGCGAAGATTTTAACATCATCTCACAGTAGCACAGAAGGAAAGGAGTGGTTTTTGGTGATTTGTATTTCTTCATAAGTTCATCTGTCCATTGCATTAGAGTTCTGTAATATATTTTTACTTTTTAAGCAAACAATTTGAGCTTCCGAGTTAAATATACATGTATACATGGAATGTTTATTATGAGGTTATTCGTCTCTGCTCTCTTTTTTTTCAATACCAGATGAAAATGGCCAGAGTTGAACATTATAGAGCGACCTGCGACAGTACCCATGGTGGTGGATCATTACCATAGATGGGCTGTTCAGAAACATCACCATTAGGATGTTTTCCTCTCATGAAACCATCAAGTCATCATCCATCTCTGTCTGTCTCATCACTTTTTTGAGGCCACCAACTGAAGGCCAAGCCTGAGTGGTCTCTCAGCTCTCCATGTATCATGGACCTGGTAGAGTTGAGGACCTTCCATGGAGACACCTGTATATCCCATAAAAGTCAAAAAGTAACACCTTTTTTCAAAAGTTGGGCGCATATTGACTTTTGCCTTGGTCTTTTGGTGAGATTGAGAGGCGTAGCCAAAAAGAGAACCCGGAAAAAGTTTATATAAGTAGGTATCTTTCTTGTTATGTTCCCAGGCGTGACTACACCAAGGACTCTCCTCACATCCTCAAAACATATATTAGATTAAAAAAATGTAACCTTTTCTGTTACCTCACATCAATTGGCTTGGATTGACCAAATCAGCCTGTTTTCACCCCCTTTTTTTAAAGTTTTTCTGGTCGAGTAGGGTGAGCCGCATGTGGTATGAGCTGTGTCAGATTGGACATTGAGGAGATGATGAAGAGAATATAAAACAATCTGCTTTAGAGGTCGAAGCTAAATGCTCGTCCGGTCTCTTAAAAGTTAAGATCTCATCATATCAATTTCAATGAACAGGAATATACTCTACTTGTAAAAGTGCGAGCTTAAATGTGAATATCAAATTTAAATGAGCTATGCTTGTGACAGAAAAGAATGTACAGGAAGGGGACGCTATTAGCTTTTTCTCTTGTTTGCTTCAACCGTCCATATATAGGGATGTAAAAGGTCCCCATTCTCCGATTACCCGAAGGTTACGACCCATTAAAAACCGAGTCTGGGTCCTTATTTAGGCCCCGATAAATAAATGGGTCCAGGTCTGGTTCCACCTTGGTTCAGACCCGTGGACCTGAGACCCGACATATTACCTCAATTTTTGAAAATCTCATCTAAAATCCATATTTTTTTAATATCATTCTCTACTTAGACCCGGACCCGGATTCAGACCCATCCCATATATGGTTCTGGTTCTGGTTTTGGAGCCAAGAAACTGGTTCTGAAACTGTTCCGAGTCCGGTTCCACCTTTTCCTTAAGGGTTCCGATTCCAAGTCCACTATGGACCCGGACCGGAACCGACCCATTTACAACCCTATCCATATAGCTAGCAAAAATTTTCTCCTATGAGCAACTAAATATGCAGTCTAGCTATGTGGGGCCCACTTGGGCCCACCTTTGATCACCCGGGCCCCTTCACACTCTTATGCCCCCCCGATCTAGCAACCGCTCCAATTTCATTCCCATCAAACCTTTATCCACCATTGGATTGAATCTAAAAACAAACTATGGTTAAAAGATCATTAAGCCGTATGGCTGTTAAATCAAGGGCAATGATGACTTGATGGGGCAGGTTTTCTTTTTTTTTTTTTTTTTTCTGTCGACCTTTGATCCATAAAGAGACCTTTCCATGTACCACATCCCAACTCTTAAGTTGATATGTAAGTGAGCCCCACGACCTGGACTATAACTGAGAACTTTGCAGCCTGCGTGTAGGCAGGGATGGACCCAGGTATTGGGTACCTAGAGCGGCCGCCCATGTTAAATATGGAAAAAACCGTGAGGGTAATTTTTAATTCCAGAGCTTTTAGCCCAACAAATTTCTTCGCAAATAAAGAAAAGAAACAATCACCAATCCTCCCAAAATCTCAACCGAGAATTCCTCTTGCTCGTGGGCCCACCTAAATCTATTGGGATTGAGCTTGGATCACCTATCATAGTTGTTATACCTTCACCGTAAGTAAACCAATAACAATTCGCCATGTCATTGAAAAATTTAGGTTATTTTCTTTCATTGGATTAAGCTTTTTTAAACTTCAAAATCACCTAAATTTTTGGATGACGTGGCAAACTGTTATTGGTCCACTCACGGTGAAGATATAACAAAACGGCCTGGCTCTGAATGTCCCAAACGGCCCGACTTCTAAACTAGAAGCCTAAGCCCGGCCCAAGCTTGAGTCAAGGCTGAAGTTGTTAGCCCAAGGCTAGCCCGCATTGAAATGATGAAGGTCGAGCCAGACCCATGTTAGACTTGTAGAACATAAAAATGAGTTTTTACCAACTCATAGGCCAACTCAACTGGTTCGATCATATCACCATCTGTGAGAGGTCACGGGTTTGAGGCCCTCCATTACTACTCTCTCCCTTATAATTATATGTATGTTTGGGCTGGGCGGGTATTCCAGCTCTAAACCACCAAGTCCAAAAGAAAAAAAAAAAAAAAAAAAAAAAGAAAAGAAATTGGGCACGTCCCATCTATTATAGCCTAAACCCCATGCCCAACCCGAAGGGGCCGGGCTCAATCAATGAAACCCTTATATATATATATATATATATATAAAACCTCTTCCTTTTAAAAGAGAATTTCAAAAAACTACTCTCTCACATTTTGATTTGACCAAACATTTACTTTTGTTCTATCTTATGTGAACTGTTAACTTCACTTGACAAGTAAAATAAATTTACCACACAAACAATATATTGTGTATTTGTTGTGATTTAATATTTTTACATACGTGCCCATCCTTTATGAATCTTCTGGACCTAAGCCCCAACCCATGACCAAATCAAATGTAAAAACAAAAAAAACAAAAGAAAGAAAGAAAGGGAAAAAACCGGTTTGGACCATTTTAATGGAATTTTTCCTCTGCTTAGAGAGGAGGAAAAGTTGGAAATGCAACTTTACCGCCACTAATAGCAACGGTAAAGCTACACGAGTGAACAAATCCACGAACGCAAAGTTTCCTCCCCTCAGAGAGAAGGAAAAGTTGCATAAGCTGTAGACCGGTACAAACCTTTCCATTATATATAAGGGAAATATTCATGTGCATCTATCCCTCAACACAAGATGAGGGATGCTTTCATAAATGGTATTTTTCAAGTATAAAAGGGGGATTTCAAGTACACATGATGAAGTACAAAAGGGGGATTCATGTGCAAAAAGAGAAAGTGCCCTCACCCTATTGTGATGAATAGATGCACATGAATGTCCCCCTATATATAAAATGTCTCTAAGTTAATGTCACATATCTCTTTTTCAACCTTGTTCTTACACACGTTGGATGTCTATGGGGGCCATTTCTAATCAAATGTATTTCATCCAAGTGGGGCTCATAAATGAATAACCCATACCATTTGTCAGTTAGGGCCCATACTAGATGGGAAAGCAACAGTGATTGGCACATGAATCAATGATCTAAATAATTTTATCAGGAAACATTAAGGCCAAGGGACCTATCTTTTAATTGAGTTTTGGGCTATCTTTAAATTTTAAATGTACCTCTTTATCTTTTAAGATTTATTTCATTCTCATTCCCACAAGATTGTTTTGGTTGTTGAAAAACCGAACCCTTGGGTTGTGATTAGTGGGTCCACATTCTAGTGATTTGAACCGTTGAAGAGATAAAGTCTTAATAATTGTAGATGGATAAAGCAATCCTAACCGTCTCTAGAAGATTTATATAATAATATTATATAAATATTTAGTAGCTAAGTTAATAGCCCACATGTAATTCCTTGAATCATCAAGGATGACTTAACTTGAACATATCATGAAATATTAAGAATGATAGATAATATATTTTTTTTTAGATTTATCCTTTTTTAGAATATTTTAAAAAAGTAAATCCGATGTATTTAGATTCATAGTTTTTGTTTTTAGACATCATTATAAATATTTTATTAGTTTCTTTTGGGATTGAAGTACGAACAATGAAATAAATTTACTCATGTGAGTTTCACGGTTGCATTTGCTTCTATCTAGAAAATTAAAAACTAAAACTAATATATTATGTAAGTTGACTTCATTTTTTTTCTTTACATTTTGATGCATAGAATAAATCTTAATAACTATAGATAATTTATTTATTTATTTATTTCAGATTTTTTCTTTCTAAAAATATTTTTCAAAGCCTTAAATTTTAATATATTTTCATTTTTGGTCCCCGACTAAACACAAGAGTTTGTTGCTGGTTCTAATTAAAGAAACATATCATTTTAAATTCCAAGGGACGAGTAATCACTTTTTATTTTTATTTTTTATAATCCAAGATATCTCCCGCCCAGCCCAACCCAGGAATCTTCGGCCTTAAGCCTAAGGGACACTCAATTCGAGACAGTCAAGAACTAATCCCTAGAGGCCAAGGCCGGCTAGAGACAATTTGAGGCCTAAAGCGACAATCCTAAATGAGGCCTTTCTCTATGTTTTAATATTATTATAAATATTTTATTTAAAATTTATTTTTCTTGCTTTTTATGATGCAAAATTACTAATTAAGTTTTATATTCAAGTTTTGTTAACCTATCTTAAGTCCATCTCCAAAACCCACATGAAAATTTTGGGCCCATACCCAAAACTCATTTTAAAATCTTGGGTTACAAAACCCAACTACCTATTTGGCTCCAACCCTCCACAACAAAAATCTTGAGTTTGCCATTAGTGGCGATCGGATCATTTTGACCTGAGCACGGTGCACATATGCACCATGAGTCAGGACCATCCAATATGGACTTCAGAGGTGTACCCCACGTATTGGATGTTCCTAATACACGGTACTCATGTGCATTGTGGAAAAGTGAATAAATTCCGGCGGGAGCCCATTGTTTATATTAAATTTTAAGATATATTTGGGCTAAAATCCTGAACTATAGATCTATTACAACCACATCATTGATCAAATCTAAATAGGCCCCTATTGAAATAAGATACACATAAATAATGAGAAAGGCTTATGAGGGAAGTTCATGACTGAATGTGTCGTTGAGATTTGATACATATGGACTGCTAGAAATATAATGGTGTGCAAAAATCAATTAGACTTAGCAATAGAAATATAAGGGGCAATTTTTGGAAATATAATAGGTCATAAATGACACTTTAATGCCCCATGAAAATTTTGGTTTTATCTTCTCAAGAGAGAGTTATTATGGGGCCTTATATTTTGGGGAGAAAAAAAAGGGATGGCAGTTGGCAAGTTTGCTTTTTTGAAATTTCAAAATATGTCAGCGGCTATTATGGGGCCTTTTTTTGGGCCTTATTTTTTGGGGCTTAAAGCAATGGCTTTGTTGGTCTATGGGCTTAAACCATGGCCCTATTTTTTGGTTCATGGCCTTATGGTAAAGTCGACCAAAAAAAATAGGGCCATGGTTTAAGCCCATAGAACCAAAACTCAACAGTAAACCCTGCTCAAAGCAAAGCTGTAAAACCGGGTCAGATTCAGGTTGAACCCATAGAGTCAGTATGTTATATTTACTGTGACCAATCACACTATCCTCTCTGGAAAAGACCATGTGATTGGAATGGGCTTGTGGTAACAAAGAATATTTTATGGTAAGAAAGATTTTGTATTAAGATGAGTTGATGTCATAATGTGATTAGAATTAGATTAGCTTGATGATGTGATTAGGTTTCTCCCCGTTCTAATAAAATTATATGTTGCCGTCCAGCATACAAGAAAAAAAAAATTGTGTGACTAGGTTAATAACATTGTACTCTATAAAGTCCTATTCAATAACAACTACCACCGTGATTTATCAAAGGTCATCATCATCATCAAAGCTTTGTCCTAACTATATTAGAATTGGCTAAGTGAATTCTACTTCTCTATTTTTATTTTTATTTTACTGGTAATTCTACTTCTCTATTTCGAGCCGTTCCATCGGATAAGAACTTCGCCAGTTTTTTTATGTCAGTCCTGAGCCAGAATAAAGGATGATTGCTAGGTAGGTTGACAGTCAACGCAAAACTTTTGTTACAATCCAAACATAATTGGAGATGTAGTGCCTAAATATCTTCAAATTTTAGCAATTGGGTGTCCATTTACCAGCGTCGATGGACCCACATTTCTTTGTTGCTGGGGCCCTGGAGCCATATGCAACATTTCCCGATCCTCACTTTCTTACGAACAGCCCTCAAAAATGATAAGAAGATTTGATATATTAAAATATAAAATCTGCTACTTCCAAGTTTTAGCTATTGAAATACTTCTGTTACTGTTAAACTGATGCACACACTTTATATGCACCCAGTGCAGACCTGGAACCAACCTCTACAATGTATGTTGTTGAGAACGTAAAGTCTACTAATGCAGGATCATTTATATTTAAGCATCGTGCCCCATGTCTAGATCAACAAAACGGGCCCCACATTAAGGTATTCAATGCCTGTCTAATGGTTCCCTGTAATTTCTATGTATAAGAAACAGATATGCATGGCCAAATTGAGGCAATAGGATTGAACTGGAGACTGGTGCAGGGTAACACAACTTTAAGGTGCAGCTGAGAATAAAAAAAAAAACACCCAACTCATTTTCAATTCAAGCCTGTTTCAAAGTTCAAAGCACAAAATACAAAAGAAAGCCTCGCAGATGTTTAAAGAGACAGAAACTGTGTTCCCCCAAAAGGTTCAAGTCTACCTGCTTCAAGATGTACATGCAGTCTTCACCGAAGCGGAGTTGATAATGTCTATAAACTCAGGCTGATAAAATAAGATTAGAAGAGAGAGTCAGCTAAGCACAGCAAATAAAGGAGAAAATGAAGACCACGGAATTGATCCATGTAACCACCTTTAGCGAAGCTCCGCCAACAAGAAATCCGTCAACATCAGGCTGCGCCGCCAGTTCTTTGCAGTTTCCACCATTAACAGAACCTACAGTATTTGTTGGTTGGTAGTGTTATCAGCAGTTCATTGAAAAGAGGATTAAATGAATAAAAAAAGGCCAGGGCTTCCACAATGACGGCATTAGAAAAGTATAGATCACGATTAGAAGCATTTTTTATTGGCAATGAATGGCAAAGGAGATACTTCTTTTTGGCATTTTACTATAGAATCAATCAAATGGGTAAGGGTGAAAGGCCAATGATGGCTATACAAGTGATAACTTTTCTCCCCTTGATGAGAAAAGTCCCCAGTCCCCACCCTCCCTCAAAACATGTTGGGCTAGGCAATTCAACTTCACCATTGACCTTCCATATCAGACCCTTTCCAGCCCCCGCACTTCTCTAGTCATATCAAACTGCCACACGTTGTATAAAAAGTCCCCACCCTCCCCCAAAACATGTTGGGCTAGGCAATTCAACTTCACCATTGACCTTCCACAACAGACCCTTTCCAGCCCCTGCACTTCTCTAGTCATATCAAACTGCCACACGCTGTATAAAAAATGCAACTTGGAGACAAAAGCCTTAGGCCGCTTGGATGTGTATGCACTCGTTTGATTTTTTTAAAATGGAAAAAAAATATATGCTAGTAATAAAATCAAAATGTTAAGAGAATCAAATTTCCTTACTGTAATTAATTACCTATGCAATATTTTTCTTTAGGGCTCAATTTTTTTGCATAATTGAATTCCTAGGAATCCCAAGACATAGTTCTAAAAGTGGTTAAAAATGAAGAAACGAAGGTGACTATCCAAAAATGACTATCAAATTATCTCCCCTTCTATAGAAAATGAATAAGAAGAGATGGGAAATGAATACCCAATCATCACCCAAGTAATTCAAATCCTAGGAAAGTCAACATCCCATCTATATTTCTTCCTTCTATCCATCATCATTCACCTCTTTAGTAATCCTTTTGTTGGAGCCCATTTGACCACGAATTCCTATGGATTCAATTCCCAGGCAAACAAATGGGCACAGAGGAAAAAGATAACCTAGATTACTTAATAATTGAAGCCACTTTGTGCTTGAATCCTTAAAGTAAGGTGGAAAAAAGAATCTTCATTAATCGACCGCTACTACTTTCCCAAGAAAATGAAATGTCACGAGATGACTAATCTTTCTGGATGTGCAACTTTATGTTCCAGTTTCCCATCCTATTTTAAGGAATTCAACTGGTTTTTCTCAAGTTAAACTAAAATCCAAGCAAAAGGTAGAAGATCGAAGATCTTCCTTCCATGCAAGCTAACAATCATATTTAAGGGATCACGCTTCAAATTGCAATTGAATCACTTTCAACTTAACTTGAATGTAACATATAATCTTTCAAATTAAAAACCCATGTTTAAAACTCATTTTAACCTGACTATTGAAAAGGTCAAGATTTGGTCAAAACTCAGTTGACTCAGTAGATTCAGCATAGACGGTGTAAAAACTCAGTGAAATTTGGGCAAACTTTATTAAAAAATTATATATTTGTGTTTTTATACACTTTTATGCCAATTTTTATGCATGCATGACTCAACCAAGGTTTGGTTCAATCTTTGAGTTGATTTAGCAAAATGTTCCAAGTTGAGAAAAAAGTTGTCGAGGACAATGCCAAAAATACAGCTTATAACAGTTTATTGAAACCACATGATTGTTAGTTCTTTAAACTTCATAAAATTAACTAGAGAAGGCGGCTTTTACAGGAAATTCAAAATATTGAATACACAGCTTCAATGACTCTACAGTATCTTCTGATAGAACGTTCCAAAACAGGTGAGCAGCGCAGTTCCAGATTATTAAAACCTAAAAAAACCACTGGCATTCTTCTATTCAGGAGAGCTTTGAACAGGGAGTAATGCCATGTGTTGAACTATTAAAACCTACCCAGTACCTAATGCACATGCACAACCATTTATATAAAATGATCTAGCATATTGACTATCCACTGGTATTCAGCTTAATAAGGTGAAATGGTCAAATGATCAAACATCCATTGCCCGAAGCATCTCAATATCTTACCAGATAGAGATGTACAAATTAGAGACAATACAGATCTGTAAAGATGAGGATTAGATGGTAAATTTAAAATAGGTTTGAATTTGAGTTATGATTAGATTAACTTTCCTATTTTATCTCCTTCACGACCAGCAAGTATGGATGTTTCTGTTAGTGAAAATGAAAGTAAATTCATTAAAAAGGAGCCCCTAAACTTTCTTCATGGCATCAAAGCCATGTCCGGTAGCTATGTTACAACCACGCTAGCCATGATCCTGCCTCCTTCCACTTCCATAAAATGATTGCACCATTTTCCTTCTCTCGCCCGCATGGTATTTTTTTTTTCAAATAAAAAACCAAACCTATTTCAACTCTACCATCTAATCCTAATCTTACAAATAATTATTATCTCCAATTTGTGTGTCTCAATCATGCCCAAAGATGGGATTTACTTGATATCTTTATGGATATATCTACTGCAAGTGGGTGACTGCTTTGAAGTAATTTAACTCTCTATATGCATGGATCATTCAACATTGCAACTGTTCTATGGATTTGGTACAACAATCAATTCATATACGTAACCTAGTATGCAGTATGCACTTCACATTCCATGAAAACAATACACATGTTCAGAATGACAAAATTGCTAGCCAACAATCCCAAAATCAATTGGTGATAGGAAACTGCACAAACAACTACTTAACACCCCCTCTTGGGCGCGTCACAAATTTGCCCGCACAAGACAACAACGCGGCATGGGCCATAGGGCCTTCTTGCCCTGCGCACTTGCGCCCGCACAAACACACAACTCAGCATGGGGCATTTTTGCCCTGTGTGGTTTTAGAGCCAGAGGTCACAAATTCGAAACCCCTGGGAGGCACGTCACCTCCATCTGTCTGTCTGGTCTGTTTATTCCTCTCGTTCGAGGGAGGCTGTTGATATAAATTGCTATATCATTCACTAACGGCTCGAGCTTTTGGTGTAACTGGTTATTAACACAGAAAAGTTGGGCATTCTTCTGATAAAAATTAATATTGTTAGTTGATTTGTTCCAAATAACTGTTGTCAAGTCCACAAACGATTTTCATTTAAAATATATTGGTTTTGAAAGCAAGTGGTTTTTGTTTTTTTATTTGTAAATTACAATTGAGTTGGAGCAAGGACTTCATGGTGAAGCTTTTAGGATGATACACTTTTTCTTTCATCTAAATGGACAATCTTAATTGAATTAAGGACGAAATAGTTGTCTCGGATTGTCCTCATCCCTTCCAAGAAGTCAGGTCATAAAATATATGTATATATATGAATCGAACTACGTTAGATATGAATTTGAAAACACATTAATAGCAACTTGTATTTTACAAAAAGATGAAAGATTTTAACAGGAAATTTCAAGAAGAAAAAAAATTAAAGGTTAATGGAAACACAATTTCTCAATTTCCTTGACATTTGCAAATCATAAAGTGGTTTTTTTTTTTTTTTTTGGGTGGTGTGGGGGGGTGGGTCACACCAACTCGAACAATTCTATTGGACTCCAAAACTTGACTGAATTGTTTCCAGAGCATAGTGAATGTGATGCCAGTTTTCAATTCTTTATAGGACCAAGTAGGAAATTAGTACCTCCATATATAATCCTGGTTGTTTCTGCAACTTCAGCACTAACATTCTCTTTAAGCCATTTCCTCAACTCAGAATGCACCTGATAAGAAGAAAAAAGAGAGTGATCCTTTTGATACATACCCTTTTACATAATAAATAAAAATAAATTACAAAACTAGAATGGGAAAGAAATAGTCCACTTCGAGAGAGACACAGACCTCCTGTTTAATTCGAGGAAAACCTGCCTCCATTAATAATAATTCATTCATTCATTCCTTTTCCTGAAATTAATACCTTACATATATACTGAGCACTCTTTAACGTTAACTCCCACCAAAATAGGAACTAACCAACAAAATAGCAAAATAACAACCATTAAAAGAGGAAAAGTCTACTAACGGTTATTGACTTATTCCTAAGTCCCCACTACTGACTACTTCCTTAATAATAGTAACAACCCAATCACATCTTATTGGGTTTGAACTTCTTTGGGCCAGGGGAATTTGTGGGCCATACTGATCATATGCATGTAACATGTACTGATGCGTATCACGTTTACTTGGCCAGGAGCATAAAGGATAAAGGATATTACAATGTCCTCCCTACCCACTAATAGATATGAATTGTAGTGCCAGCATAACCAATGCAAACCATTACAAAACAAAAAAGAATAAATTTCAGAACAAGTATTAGGAAAATAAACTTACTTCCTGCGCCTGAACAGGGGTTGCAACCTTGCCAGTTCCAATGGCCCAAACAGGTTCATAGGCCAAAACAACATTAGACCAATTTGATATCTGATCTGTGAGAACAAAAAAGGAATATACTTAGTGGAATAATAAGCAGAAGAAAAGCTAAGTTGATTCAATACAAAACATATAAATTAAATATATTTGTCAATGGTAAATTGCCACAGTACGTAGGCTTGGAAGTAGTCAGAAGTTGCAGTTAAGATTCGGGGAGTAACAGAGGACTAAACCGTGAGTAGGGATGAGTGAATTATAGCTCACAAAGTTGTCTCCAACGAATGGGATCATGGGCGGCGCCACAGTGATCACAGTGGGGTCAATTGACCCCACCGAGATCTGAAAAAATATTTAAAAATAAAAAAATTTATGTCATCAATTGAACTTATGGGAAGCTTTTGACCCCACTCAATTTAAGAGTTTCACCCCAAATTAGCTGACTTTACACCTTTTATGGGGTCAATTTAAGAGTTTCACCCCACATTAGCTAACTTTACACCTTTTCTTTGTTGCCGTGGTAGTGAACAAAAGTCACCAAAAAATACCCACCGCCTAAGTTAATGGGCCAACTGTCTATAAAAATTAAAAAAAAAATAATGGACCCACATTGTTAATATGCGCTCTCTACAACAAGTTTTTAGAACTTAAAGGAATCTGTGACATTGCTAGAAAATTAGTGGAGACAAAGAAGGATATCGTATACCAATTGGTTTATTTACTTCTAAAAGTGGCGTTGATTTTACCAGTAGCAATTGCGAATAGAAAGAGCTTTTTCAGCAATGAAGTACGTAAATAACAGATTGCATAAATGAATGGGAAATCAATGGATGAATGACTGTTTGGTCATATATATTGAAAAGATTGTGGTTGCTAGTATTGATAATGAAGCTATTATGCAACGATATCAACACATGAAAACCTGTTAAGGGCAGCTGTAGGAGTTTATGTATTTGAATTTTCTTTTTGGATTAAGAACTATTAGTAACAATGTATTAACATTTCTTTTTCTTTTTTTTTTATGAGAATTTAATATTATCTTTGTCGGATTATCGGAAATAGATTATTTGAGAATTTTATATCATATTTGTTGAATCATCGAAAGTAGATGACAAATGTTGATAAATGGGAAAACAATTTTATTCGATTTGCGCAAGATAACTCTTTTGTTGACCCCACTCATTCGAATTCCTAGAGCCGCCACTGGATGGGATAAGGTTTTGATGTTTGTGCTGATGATGAATTTGGAAACAGGTACTACTTTAAAAAAGGAACTTGGAAACAGGCAATATCTTAACTGTGAGGTTAGCAAGGATAAATCACAGTAGAGCATTAACAACCAGAGGGTATACCAATGGAAATATTGGTTTTGATTTGTGAGATTGGGATCAACTGGTTAACAGAATTGTTTAACAAACTTGGCACAAGAAAAAAAGCCCAATTTATGGAGAAAGAGAAATGAAACTTCATGTTAAGGATGGGATAGCAGTATCCTGGTCTGTCTTTGGATTTCAAATGGTGAAGAGCCCCATCTCTGACCATGGTATCCCTATCTGTGCATCAGTACCCTTATCTAGGAACCACAGTATTCAAGCGATATCTTTTTTCCCCTTTATTTTGTAATGTTTCCTATGTTCACAAGTAACAATATGTTGATATTAGCTATATGGTTTTATGTTAGACGGAATTGACCTTGCTAAGATCTTATAAGAAAGTAGGGCCCGTTTATTAGACATAGACAAAGGCAGTGTAGGCAGCCAGAATAAAAACACAGTCAAATACTTAAAAATGTAACTAATACTGTAGTTGGGGAAAAAACCAACAACAACAAGACTTCGCTATAAATATTTTCAGCAAGCTAGGAAACAAATAAAGAAAATAAGATGCTAGGAAATCAAAAGGACAAACACAAGGTCACAAGATGTTAGCAGAGGTGACCAGACCTAACACCAAATCAACTATAGCATTAATGCCAAATAGTGGCAAGCAATTAATTGAAATTGGTCAGGAAAGAGGGAGAACCACCTGCAATTGCTTTTGTTTGCGCAGCAACGACATCCAAAGTAGAACCTGATTCTCGCTGCTCAAGAGTCTCCCCAACACAAGCAATCACTAAAAGGCCTTGAGAAAGAGCATATGCGACTTTATCTGCTACAACCTGCCATAAAGTTTATGGAAAAGAATAAATATGCAGGGAAAAATGAATATATATTATAATATTTAATGGATGCTAAATCCATAAACGGTAAAAGATTGTCATCATCAACTTAGCCTTGTCCATCAGTCTGGGATTGGCTCAATGAGTTTTACTAAATAACTAAAATAATCTAAGTCCATTCTTAACTATTTAACTCATGCAGTATACCGGATACCTATCATGTTGTAGTGTTTTGGGAAGAATAGCATTATCATGTATAACAGATTCATTTAGGGACTATTAGTTTGTATTACAATACATAGAAACTGAATACTTAGAATTTATGCTATAAGTGCTCAAAGAAGAATTTTAAAAAATGAGCATCAAATAAAGCTTTCCTTTTATGGAAATAGAATCAAAGGAAGATAGGAAATGAATAACTATGGTCATGGCTGGTTATTCATTTCCCACTCTTCTTTGATTCGATTTCCATTAAAGGGTTATTTGCTGCTCATTTTTTAAAATAACTCTTTATGGCATAAATCCTATGCATTCAATTCCTATGTATTTTAATGCAAACAAACAGGCCCTTAGAGTGTGATTAGGATTATACATCATTGTGCCCAAACAAAGGGCAGATGATGTTAGCACAGATCATACACAGTTAGTTCTCTCGAACTGGAAGACACAAGCAACTTATTCACCAAATCATTCTCCTTTATATTTTGTTTGAAGGAGTTCCAGCTTTTGTCACTTTTTACACACAACTGAGTCAGTAGTTATCTACTTTCATATTCATCTCCTCATGGGACCTTGTTTATTAGTGTAGAAAAATTATTTGATGGTTCTAAATCCTTCGGTGGAATCCATGGAGCGAAACATTTCCTAGAAGCTACGGTTATAAGAAACATAGTTGCAATAACAAATTATTGAAAATCTGGAACATGTTTTAGTGAATGATAGAACCTCCCATATGGCAGAATAGAAATGTTCAAAACCTGCAGATCATTATACTAGCATTTCAAGACCAATGCACAATCCAATTTAAGAAGGTTAAAGTTGGGTATCATTTTCTCATAAAAAGATGATTTGCGATCATCTTGATCTGATCAGGTGCAGGTTAAATATGGATGAAAACTTGAGGGGAAGTCTGGAACAAACATGATTAGGTTGCACACTAGAAAAGAAAAGGGGTCCTTGTGTCAGTTCTCTCTAGAGTCTAGACTGGCAAGATTTCTTCCATAGGAGAGTGTAAATTACTTAAAAATGCTCTCCCAATGCCTTTCCTAATAGAAGGTGATTCATTTGGTGCTATCTTTGGGGCTGGAGGAACTAGGAAGTGTACAAGAACCATGGAGATGGTTATTCATGAAGAATAAGACTAAAGGCTTGGTGGCATCGATGGAGGTGGTTATTGTACTTGTTCCAAGGTAGTGCCTTTCTAAGACGTATGCTTTGGCTAAGATGGTGGTTGAAAGTTCACTTGATTGTTTCGGTAGTTTCCTATCCCACAAATGTTAACCTTTGTTCCCATAATCCCTATGGACTTCTAATACATTGCTTTATAGAACATGAACATACTTGTACTTCTATTAAGTGCACTAGTTGATTATAATTTTCAAAAAATAAATAAGTACACTAGTAAATCAGCTCTAAGAAATAATTAGAAGTGGTTAAAATCGGTCCAAAAGACAGCAGTCTATCTATAAGTTCATATCTAGTGTTAGAAGCAATCTAATCACATGGCATAGATGACAAGACTGTAGCAGACCATCATCTCAACTAACTTAAAAGCATGTAAATGATCAGGGGTAAAAAATAGAAAGATTATCTGTCTTGAAAAGAAACAGTAGACTAGTAGCCGATGCATGTTTACATAGAGTTAATAAAAACTACAAAAATAAGTGACAGAACTTTAAAATGACGGCAACATTATTTACCTCATTAGTTTCACCTAACAGAAGCCTTCTCTCAGAATGGCCAAGAATTACCCAAGGGATCCCCAAATTGACAAGCATCTCCGCACTGTGTCAGTTACCAAAAGGAAAAATAACATGCACCCACACCTTGAAATATCAATTGGTAGATCATTTAATCTATTAAGTGAAAACATGAGCCTTCATTGCGTTCATTATTAGCAAAATGATGATGATATTCTTGGAAGATAATAAGTGGAACACATCCAATACAGTGGGTCCCATGTGACATGAAATAGTTTTCCTTTATTTTTTAGGAGAAAAAACTGTTGAGATAATGGAAAGCTAAATATAAGGAACAGTTCATTTCACATGAAAATTCAAATAAGGGTTTCTTTATCATGTAAAATGAGAAAAAGGCAAGGGAGTGCTTGGCTACTTAAAAAATTAGGAAAGTTCCTGTACAACATCTAGGTAAATGTATATATGCTTTATTTCATTGAAGGGGCCAATAAAAAAACAATGTTTTAACATAAGAAGATAGCAAAAGATAACTCACGAGAGGATAGGCTAAATGAGAACTGAATAAAGACATCTACATCCAAAGTTAAAGTACCCCTCTCGTCGACTGAATGGAAAGTCATTTCTCAATGGAAAAGCAATGATTGCATGCAGATGGGAATACTATTATTGTGATACAGGTGAGCAAAGCTTACCATTTTGGTCCTGCTTCTTATGAAGGCAAACAGGTGAAGCATATATGCCCCAACCCCACGATGGATCATAGAAGCCCCGGGCACGGGCCCCAACCATGATCATTATAGAAATTTACACTGCGTCACGTCTTGATTAACTGATAGTTTTGAATCTAGTTTTCCCTAACAAGGATTACCACCATGTGCTTCTACTTAAAAAGAACCTAATGGTTAATCTGAAAAGTTGTTGAAAAACTCTTGTAACTTGGTCATTTTAGATGAAAAATTCTGTAATCAGAAGTGCAGTGATTGTTACACACACTAAAATAACAGATATTCCATATAGAAAGTTCTTCCATGCAAACATGTATAACATAGGTCCTAATTCAAACCTAACGGTAATAACAGAATTCAACATTTACCTAAAAATTAAAAAGAAAAAATCCAATCACTGTAAATTGTTTGAATGCCGATATCCATAATAGTTGGATAAACCTTAGTATCATTCTCATACTAGTGCATGCCTGTGCTACTTGCACTAAACAATTTTTTATTTATTTATTTATTTATTTTTTTGAATGGTTACTTGAACTAAACATTCAGACCCATTTATAAAAATATGATACAACAGATTCATTAATAATGTACCTAATCTCCCCAGTGAAAGCACCTCCTTTCCTCACCCAACAATTTTGAGCAGCAACTTGAAAATCAGACCTCAACAAACTCTTTACAAAAGAAAGAAAGACAAATGGAGGGGCCACCACAACCTCTGAAATAGGTAAACATTAAAACCATATCAAAGAGACAACCATGATCCTACCTTCAATGCGCAAGTAAAGTAATACAAGTATGTGAAATCAATCAATGATTTGAACTGAGAAGATCAATGGAACAAGGTGGGTAAGAAGAACAACCAGGGAGCTAACCAGATCTTGCAGCAAGTTCTCTGGGATCTGGCGGGTATTTGGACTATTTAGTTGCAGTGGCTGTGGGACTTCTTATGGTTTTGGGATTGGCCATCTCGGCCATTCCTTCTAGCTTCCTTTGTTGGCTACTGCTGGTTTTTTTCCTTTTTAGTAAAGTTTCACTAACTATTCAAAAGAAAACGGCGGGCAAGAAATCCTTCCATTTCAGAGGGGAAAAAACTAAAATAACAAAACTATAACAATATGCATTTATGAAATGATTGAAGAGAACATATATAAATTCTGCAACAGCAAACAAGGCACATGTACTAACAGTCACCAAGACCCATCCATCATTGAGAATTTATCACAAAGTCTTGTTTAGTTGTTCAATTATATTTGCGCCGCCCATCCAATAAGCAAGTATTATTAGATTAAGAATGCCAATTTCCATTGTCCTTCAATGATACTTCCTGAATAACATATTTTATTGTGGATATTGAGTAAGTTACAAGTATGCTTGTATTAGGATCCCAATCTTTTTATCTTCTGCATGGGGGCCTTTTTCCCATTTTCTTTTGTTTAATTTCCTAGTGATGTCCATTTTTCACTAATTTCTTTTAGAAAAGATAGGAGGACCTAACCAATTCGAGTAGTAGTCAGGATGTCTCTGCTCATCACATAGCTTAGTTGGCCCAATTTAACAATTTAATTCATACAATGCAGCGGTAACATGCTGCAAATCTGTAACATTAAAAGTCTTCCCAAATATATCTCATGGAAATAAGAAACAAGTAGCCATAGCAGAACATCACAATGGTCCATGATATACAAGCAAGAATAAGACAAGCCCCTAACTCAACTTACTCAACTTTTCATATAATGGGCCCCTCACCCGAGCACCGGTGATCACCAGATGGTGGAGTCACGTTTCTTGCAGGGCCCACTTATGTATGGATCACCAGGTGGGCCCCACTGGGTATTTAGATGTTCAGGTCCTCGGGCATGATAATGAAACTCATTGACATAGACCCGGACCCAGGTCCATCGACCCAAGTCTGCATCAAACAAAAGAAGAGGTCCAAATCTTGGACCCATACTTGTTTTATTTTTTTCAATTCATCCCTAGCTAGAAATAGAATTTAACCAAAACATAGACAGAAAACAAGTTCTATTCATGATTCAAGTACACTCAAAATCAAAGAGAATTAAGATTAAAAAAAAAAAAAAAAGAGCACATCAAAACCAAATGGTGATTTTATGATCATACCAACAATCTCCTCAGAGGGTACTTCAGCCTCATTCAATATTGATACAATTTTCTTCACCTCCTCAATAGTTCCATTCTGCAAACACACCCAACATTGATACAATCATAATCATCACTTCATCAGACACCATCCAAAGAGATATCATAAGAAGAAGAAGAAGAAGTAGGAGAAGGGAGTTACGCATTTCCAGTTGCCTCCAACGAAGAACTTTCTCCCCATCTTTTCTTCTTCGGTGGTACGAAGAAACGAATGAAAATGAGAGTAGCAGATGAGAGACCGAGAGCCATCTGGATATCTGTGTCTCTTTTTAATAGATAGATAAAGCACAAGCGTGACGACCAAAGCTGTGCACTTCTCGAGTTGAATAGTGGCCCTGTTCTTGTTGCTAATTACGAGCATGCCATTACCATTGCCATCCTTGTTTTTTCTGAAATTTACAAGAGACGCCGTTTGTTTTTTATTTAACCTCAACTACAAGTTTTGAAATGTGGTGATAGGTAAGGTTAGAGATACTGGTAAAATGATTTTTAAATGAGACGTTAATTTAAACTTGATTAAGCTTCTTCATCTTAGTTTCTCTCTTATAAATCAGGGCTTTTCACCTTTATAATTAAGATACAGTGATTTAGCCACGGTTATGTTGTGATTTTGTGATTGAAACCCCTATAGTTCTACTTGCAATAATTTTATAGTATTAACTTATATTATTATCTTCAATAAAGTCAAGTAACCTCTCTTGTCCATAAATTCATCAAGCTTGAAGATCTCATCATTTTCATGAAATAAAAACAATCCAATGCTTCTGAAAAGAAATTATAATACATCTGATTGAGTAAGCTATTAGCAGTGACAAATTCAAAAGGAGTGAGTGCGACAATTATAACGTATAAAGATAAAAAGCAATCACCTACAATAAATGACGATCATTTTCCAAAGATATCAAGAATTTATTTCTACAGATCAAGGATTTATATATTTTAATGTTGACGGCCACACAATCCTTTCATAAAGAGGATCATGCGAATAAAAGATTATGTTATAGAGATATTAGAAAATTAGCTTAAATTTTAGATATGGTCAGTATGAACCTTAAATATCTGAGTCTGATTAAACTTCTTCGTTTAATTCTCTCTTATATAAACTGAGATATTTCTCTTAACGAAGACACGTTGAATTCAATAAAGATTGTAGGCTTTAGAATTTCTATGAAGAATGCCAACAATCTTTTCTATTAGTTAAGGAGTGCATATGTGGATGTCATAAAAATTGAGATAATTTTCAAGAAAAGCCAAAGGGTTTTCTTTGAGATTGTAAGAAAAGGAAGGAGCTTATGTGCACATTTACCCTGTCCCTGTCCAAGTATTCATCAAAACAGAACTTGAGGGTAATTTTGTCAATTCATTTTTTTATTAAAAACTTTCCCTTTCTGGTGGCGGGTCACGGTTTCGGCGACAGGAATCGCAAGCTGTAACACAAGGAAGTGGAAGGTGACAATAAAGAACGCTACGGATGAAAACGGGTCCAGGTCGGGCACGGGTCGGGCCCATTGTAATTTCAGCAGGAAACCATCCTGAATCAGGTCGGGTCCACAGTAATTCCTGAATGGAGACCTACCCTAATAAATAAGCTTAAAAGCTAAAACACAAACCTAGACTAAAACCCACTTAAAAGGGTATGGACTTTTCTATGGTAACCCAAGGGGCTAGGACCCAAGAGTGCACACACACGGAAAGACAGATCTCGAACAAAAAGGAAGAAGGCCCATGCAAGTGGGAAAAAAGCGCAAATACTTATATACCAGTGTAGTGTACTAAACATACTTTGTAAACATAAATGTGAATATAATATATGAGTGTGTGCTTAATATAATTTGTATGCATAAATACATATATGATATATGTGTATCACTTCGAGGTTTGGTTCTCAAGCATAAAAACCATCGAACTGACAGCGAAATTAGTGGACCTAGAACCAGACCTGAATTAAAAATGGATCAAAATATTGAACCCATGCCTAATCTTATTTCAATTTGAGTCCGTTGACTGTTTGGGACCCATCATCCCTATGGAAACCCTTCTACATGGATCGATTTAATCCATTCACTTATAAGGGTGTCTCATCACTCACATCTCACACAGCTGCCCAAGTATTCGATCCCTATGGGTTGTCTCACAAGTATGTAACCACTAACACAATCTAGCAAAATATACTGTTTATGACCAATCTAATACTTTTACCATGCATCCTTTTAAAATGTTGGTGTTCCTGCTTTGACCCTAATCTACGTATTAGTAACCTTTAAATTATCACAGTAAGTTTGCCCGATATATAGTTATTGAGTTACAGAATCTAAAAGTAATATTAGATGAGCATATGCCTTTTTTATAATTAAGAGTTGACTCGAGGTGTAACTTCATCAGTTCATCTCATCCATAGTCCATTTGTCATGAAGTGGATCTGACCGAAAATATCAGCAGGCCAATCAATTTTTCCTTTACAGTGTTATAATAGCAGTAGTCTCTCCCTTGCCTTTTTCTGCTCCATGCACTAGAGAAGTTGGATACCTCTGATGCAAGCATGGGAGAGCCCCTTATAACTAGGCCAGTAATGGCGGACACATGATTTTTATTTGAGGGTGTGGAACTAGATAGGTAATTGGATTTTGGAAGTAAAGCCAAGATTTTCATATGGCTTTTGGGGACAGAATCAGGATTTTCACAGTTGATTTTGGAAGTGGACGTAAAATTTTAAGATGGGTTTTGAAAGCAGACCCAAGCTGAAAGAGGGTGACCAACCCCAAGAGAACATATATATGTAGGTCCGCCCTGAATAGAGGTGGAAAAATCTGAGATGGCCTGCTAACCTGACCCAAGCTGACCCTCGTAATTTGACCCTGCAATGACCAGCATTTACATGGTTCAGGTTAGGGTCAGCCCCGTATATTGAAGATCTTATCTATCCTAGTCTTATCTTAAGAGGCTTACTATAAGGTTGTGTTAAGCTGAGGAAATAGGTTCACTGTTTGTTTAGGAATGCCGGTGCCTGGGCTATGGGCATCTTTTGCCTTTTTTTGGCTATCTTTTATTTGCTTTCCTCTGTTTTGTGGAGTTAGGATCTTATAAATTTGGGTTTTTTCCCCTTTTGGTAGAATAAATAGAATCATCTTATCTTTCAAAAAAAATGAAAAATTCCATTGGAGCTGATCACTTTGAACAGTCCAGAGGACCTTTTATTTTTATTTTTAAGGGTCCAAACTCTTGTTTGGGAACATTCATGAACTGATTTGGTTTTCACGTATTCATGAGTTTTCACCTGTTCATGAGTGGGTCCATATGGTTCAGTGTTAAATTGATCAGATCGTCAATTTGGTGGGTACTAGGGTGATCGTTGACTGTGGTTAACTGATTGGACAAATCTCAACTGCCCGATTTCCCTTCAAAAACAAGAACAGTCCATCATTGCTTTAAAATTGTAATATTCTCTTTGAAGGTTGTTAATCAGATGGGTAATTCTTTTTAACCCATAAGAAAATATACAGTAACCCATGCACCGTAGTGATCAGGCGCATGCACTATGTTTGATGGTGGTGAAGGAGACTTTCTCCATGAGAGGATTCTTTTATGATCAATTTGAGATTTCTTCATTTCTCAGCCAGATCTATGACCTTGATAGATGTTCAAAGCTGCTCCCATGCAGGTTTTAGGGCAATGCCTAGTCTTCTTAGTTCTCTACCATTTTTAAATTCTTTTCGCTTAAAAAAAATCCTTTTCATGTGGTAAGACTGCACACCAGTAGAATATTAATTAGGCAGTTGGTTTTGTCATATAACTTACACTTGGATCTTTATTTTCTTAAGAAGTCTAAATCACTCCAACAACTTATTAAATTAGTTTTAAGTCAAATAGATTAAGAAAGTAGATTTTTTATTTTATTTTTTGGTAGATTAGGCTACGGACAGGAGCACTACTTTAAACCTTTTTTAGATATAAATAATACTTTAAACTTGAAGACATGAATGTCGATCATGAGCACGTGTGTAAAACTAAAGTGAGTCATATTTTAAATTTGAAGACCAGAGATAGATGCTGGGCATGTGTGTAAAACTGAAGTGCAAAAGGTTAGATTTACATAGGATTGCATGTTATTGGAATTTCTTCTTTGGTTTTATGAAAGAAAAAAAAACATTGGTAACATCACATGAAACCACAGTCTATGTATTGCCTTAAAGGGCACCTTCCCCGTGTGCCAGTTCTGTGGAATTGACTTCATTTGTGTTTTTGGGTAAGATTGGAGTTGGGTTCATGAAAGGAACCTTCCAGTGTGACCGATGCAAGCTCCAATGTGCGGCCTCTGGTAATGCCATGCCACCGGATGGCATAGTCCTATGGTCGAAATTTCACTGTCATTGGATGTAGATGGATATCAAAATAGGGAGTTTTTGATGGATTAATTTGCTATTGTTTTTGTGAGGCGCCCCACCTCTTGTGGGCCCTCAATTTGATTTGAATAATTATAAATATAATATTAGTTACCTTATATACTATTTAATAGGATTTAATAGAATAATTTATTAATGTTCCTAAGTCTTAGGATTAGACTTTTATTTAATTCCTTATAGATATAGGGTGTCCTTTATAACTTAATCAAGGTTTTAGTTAGATTAGGACTTAGCTAGTAATTAGATTTTAATAGAAGGGGTGTGTAGCTAAGAAGCTTCTAGAATTCTTAAGATTGACCAAATTACCCATGTCCTTATCCTCTCCTCTATGTAAACCCCAAGTGTATTTTAGTAAACAACCACTCACCCTAACCTATATAATAACTATTGCAATAACATGAACCCTAAACCTAATTCACTCTCACTTATCTCTCATTTCACTCTCATCTTCTCTATCTCTCTCCCTAAGAAACCATAATTCACCAAATCCCAGCACAAGAGAAGTAGGAGATCGGTCCTCAATTGCTTCATCAACCCTATATTGGCTTCTTGGATTTCTCTTATACTCAGTTTTCTATTTCTACTAGTCTTAGGCAAGTACCATATGCTGGATAACTTAGAATGCATGCTTCATTCCTTTAATTCTATAATTTCAATTCAGTTGTGTATATATGCATGTTAGATCTACCATTTGAGCTTTGTATTATAGATGTTGGCCATTTGATAGATGAGTTCTCCCATTTGAAAGATCAATGACCCGGTTCGATGATGGATGGAGGATTATAGGAGTGTTTTACTGTTTTTATAAGTTTTTATGGTAAATGGATGAGAATGGTGGTGAATTGGGTGGAATTGGACTAAAGGAGAAAAATCCCAGAAATCTGGGTTATGTTGCAGATACGTGTACCCAGTCGACCGACCTGTGGTCCGGTTGACCGGCGACACTAACTTTTCAGAAAAACTAAGTCCTAGTTAAGAACTCTGAGAAAACTCAGTCCAGTGTACCCGGTCGACCGGGCCCTGTTTCGTGTCGACCAGATACACAGGAAAACTCAGGTATTAGACCTGGAATTTCCTCTCAGACCTAGATTTTTAGTGTGTGTGGTTGACCGGACCCTGTGATCTGTCGACCGAACACAAAGGAACTTCAGGGTGAAGGCTGAAAGTTGGAATATCTCTCTTTCCTAGAAATTCAGTGCGTGCGGTTGACTGCCTAGGCCATGAGGTCAACCGGACACACTGAATGAATCATGTTTAAGTTGTTGCCTGCCATGTGATCGACTACTGTTCCCAGTGTGCGCGGTAGACCACCTAGGCCAGGAGGTCGACCGGGCGCACTGCACGGTGGGTCGACCTGGGAGTCAACACCTTACCTTTCCAGTGCACCCGGTTGACCGGACTCTGTGCCGGGTCAACGGGGCACACTGTGTACAGTGTGTTTTTCAGCCTTTAGTTTTTAAAGTTGTGATCGTTCGTGGGGCTCATTGACCATCCAAATAGACCTTCGTTAATGTGCCAAGCACGAGTCAATGGTGTGACTCAACCTTGACTCGTGGGGACCACTAAGTAGGATTTAGGGATTTGAATTATCAGTAATTTGAACTTTAAATGTAGTCAAGGATACCCGAACTTTTGGAGCACCAAATATATCATCTTATGGCATCTGAGACTACAGTTAGGGATCTAATTAGCTGATGAGGCCCTGAACCAAGAGTTGACCATTACCTAGGTTGGACCCTTGTTTATTTCACTTGATTCTATTGCTTGGTGGACTTTATACGTTGTTCTTCTCTTATATCCCTATTATTGTTATAAGCCTGTTGATTAAAAGGAAATTGGAGGACCTGGACCTAGGACTACATAGTAGTGACCCGACGATGTGATTAGTGATAAATAACCTGTGTTTGTGGCTAGGCGGGCCCTCATACGGCCTAAGTTGGGTGTTTGGTACCTTAGAATGAAGAGGTTGGTCATGATGCATAGTTGTGAATGGATGTGGATTGGCTACTTGTATTCATATAGACTAAGGCCATGGTTGTGGGCCTAGTGTGGATCCAATGGTGATTGGACTTGGACTTGGACTTGGATATTGGGCTGTGACCCATAATATTATACTTAAACCTCTTAGAAACTTAGTTAAGACCTTGCTCACGTAAGGTAAGCCTAGATAGACATAGACCTGTATTTGTTCCCTGAGTCGGCACTAGACATTCACTTAGTTGATCTAAGCTCAGCCCGTTGACTGATCATCACTGGTAGAAGCTATATTTGGTTATGACTAGAGCTATCATGATGCGCTATGGTTAGACGGACGGTGTAATACCCGGTCCGGTCTAATCTGATAAAGGTTTTTAATCGGTGTTATATTTATATATTGTTATTATCAGGGTTGTTATCCCTTGCATGTTTATTATATTTTTCCCCGCCGCGACTGTTTACAGTATAGGAGGGCCGCGGTATACCTAGCTTGTGTGAATGTGCCACGTTGTTATCTGATTAGATTAGATTACTTATATTTCTGATCCTAAACTGCTAATTACTGCTCAATTGCATAGTTTATGTTTCCTTGTTACTCTTATGATTATATACTCGTCTCTATTTTCTTTTGTTGCATACATCCTATGTTATCTGTATATGGTGCATTACCAGATCCTCGGATCTGACCCATCTTTGGTGCTTAGGTAATGACTTCGACCCCGCGGGTGATGTGATCGTCGAGGCGCCTGTAGCCGGCGACTACAGGTGGGGACCGATTGACCAAGTGGTCGAACCGGAGGATGGAGCGCCTGCGCGGGATGTCTGAGAGTAGTTTTATTTTGGGATTTTGAGTGAACATGTAGTGAGTGGGAAATAGAATGTTATGTATATATTTGTTATTCACACTTGAGATTTTGTTAGACTTCAGCTCGCCTTACTTGATTTATTTTATATGATACCCGTTGCTTTCGCAATTTAACTGTTGATTATCTTATTGTTCAAAAAGTTTTAAAATTTTGACCTCACTGCGGACCATGATCTTGGAAGTTCTCGGATTTTTTAGGCAGTAGCGCGCCAAGTTTTGGTACCTTAGCGGTAACTTTGGTATTCGAAATTAGGACGTTACAATTTTTCAATGGGGACACATTTAAGTTTAATAAACCCAATGGGTACATTTGAGTTATTTGCAATCCTTGGATAGCCAAATTTAAAACCTTGAAATTCTACAGGATGGATTTACTATACTTTATTTTACATGTAAAATTACCAAACTAGCCCTGAATGCCCCTAAAGCCTTTTCATGGGGGGATGCTATTCCAAACTCGCCAGTAGAGTTTAAAGGTGTTAAGATTGACAAAAGCTAAACATATGATGATTAGGCTATGAAAGTGGATTCGGCCAGATAAAATGAACAGGCTTTGGTGGTGGGTAATTAGCCGCAAGTACTTGTTGCAACGACATGTTCTTAGAGGAGTTTATGAAGAAAATGTTCATATTTTAAAATCTTCTAATTGCAATATCAATTGTTGTCGATGAGATCTGAAACCTCTTGTTTGATTATTAAGATTTCAAAAATTAAACCTCTTAATTAATTCATCACTTTTGGCTTTTGGAATTCTTCAAAATCCCGATTTCTAAATATCGGGGTTGTCCTCAAGCATTTAAAAAACCGCTAGGGGGGATTGATTTGTGGGCCCATTTGTTTTTCCATAGTTGAGTTATTAAGAATTGTAGGACTTGTATTCTTAGAATTGATTAAAATTTTAAAAAATGCTCAAAGCAACCCTTAAATAATCTTTCTTTTAATAGAAAATGAATCAAGTAGAGTCAGTGGTTACTCTACTCATTTAAATTCTAAGAAAGTCAAGTTCCAATCTACGTCTTACATCATTCACCCTCACCTTCTTCCTAGTTATTTGATGAAGCTAATATTACAATGAATTCTTTCACTATTAAATTTCTTGAAAAGAGGGGGTCCATTTAAAAAGTGTACATCTTATCTACCTTCGGGTCACATTTGGCAACCAAATCTTTAGGGAAAAATTTTCAGTTTTCCTTATGTTGTACTAAATCTATGTTTAGCAATTGTAAATTCCTGAAGATTTGGACAAATGGAAATCTTCATTTATTAGGATTTTCAGATCCGACCACCTCCCATAAAATTTGAAAATCCCTACTTAAGTAGATTTGCACACTCAGTCCTACTTTTTTTAGCTATATGCATCGATACATACTAATATCAATATGAAATCCTCAACTATCTAAATCTCCAATAAGAAATCCTTGATTCAGTAATAGTGAAGAATCATAAGATGTATGGATTCCTGATCTATTACCCAACATGCCCTTGGAGTTCTCAAATTCTTCATACAAAATTACAAATAGATCCCAAAAGTCTGTCTGAGAAGGAAATCATACAGAGACTATATTTTAAAGGGGATTTGACTATACAAGTTATATAATAACCTGTATTCTCGAAACAGTGTTGACCAAGAGTATATCCCAAATGTGGGTATCATACACGGAGCCTCTTTTTTTTTTTTTTTCTGATTCTACCCCTTTTGTGTGATATCGCAAATATATGCGATATCGCACAAACTGAAAAGTCAATTTCAAGCCATTCCCTCCCTTTCTCCCTCCGTTCGCATCTCCTAAAGCAGGTAGTTTTTCCTCATTTTTTTCTATGACTGTCTCCATCGTTAGAGGAGGTTCTCAAGAGGATTAAACTATTCTATTTTATTTCTTCAAAAGCATCTGAAGGTTTCTCCATATTTTGTTCACATAGTTCTTTTGGCTTGGTATGCTCCATTGAGTTGCTTTACATCTTTGTGTTGTAATTGCTTGGAGCATTCAAATGATTCTTTGTACACACAATATTTGGTGGACATGTTTGGAATTTTTTATATACTCGGTCAAATGTAATGTTAAAAATGGCTGGGCATTGAGATACAAGAAAACTTATGGTCAAGGAGGTACTTTGGAATATATTTTCAATTTTTTGTTTGTTTGGTTGTATTGGATGAACAAATAATATGAAATGTCCTAAAAATGCATTTTTTATCGTGTCCTTATAACAAATTATACCAAGAGTTCTTTTTGGCTCATTGCACTTAGGGAATGATAGCCTGGTGTTTCTAGACTATACAAAGAACAAGACTGGTGCACTTGGTCACAACAGCTGAGACTTTATTCAATTTCTCCACAACCCAAACTTTCTTTTATCAAGTATGAAACCATGAATTTTATGAAAGACCTCAGATAAAATAAGTCAAAAACCACAGCAAATCTGAGAGTCTAACTTAATGCTTTTTGTGCGATATCTCACAGTCACTTGGCCAGTTACTCATAAAATGAGTTTTCAATAAGCTTCACCGTATTCTTGTTCACAACAGCTGGGACTTTAATCATTTCTTATACAGCCCAAACTTTCTCTTATCAAGTAACAAAATCTGAATACTTAAGATGAAACAACTCAAAAACAACAGCTAATCTGAGAATCTAATTCAGTACTTTTTGTGTGCTATCACACGGTCATTTGGCCAACTACTTTTTCTTATGCAATAGGAAATTTGGAGTAAGACTTAAATGAAACAACTCAAAAACACATAGCAAATCTAGGAGTCTAATTCAGTACTTTTTGTGCGATAAAGCAGTCACTTGGCCAACTACTCAAAATAATGAAATCCAAAATGCTTCACTTCTTGGTCACAACAGCTGGGACTTTAATCGATTTCTTATATATATTTTTGTATACTCTATTGAGGAGGAAACCATAGAGTTAGACATCGGATAAAACAAGCAAAAAACCATAGTTATTCTCGGAGTCTAATTTAATGTTTTTTGTGCGATATCGCATAGTAACTTGGCCATCTACCCAAGTGACGAAATTCTAGAAAACTTGACTGTATTCTTGGTCACAATAACTAAGACTTTAATCGATTTTTTACACAATCCAAACTTTCTCAAGATGGAGACGAACTCTCCTTGTGTGACGTCGAGATAGAATCGACCAAGAAGATGATGAGTCTCACAGTAGACAGCTAGAGGAAGATGGGGACACTTATTTTTCACATGATAAAACTTTTATTTTTTACTGAGGCTAAAATTGAAACAAAATTTAGAGCCTTACTGTACATTACCTACATTTGGAGTAAATTTTCAATCAAAAACATCTCAAGGAATAAAAGGCGTTTTATAACATGTACGGTCAAATTCTCTATTTCAAAATTTTCCCACGGGACAAGTGCCAGTGCTGCTCCTTGACAGCGTTCAAACTCCTGCCATTTGGCTCCGGCACGTGTCGCTGTCACATAAAGATTTTACCTTAAAAAATCAAAGAAAGTTAGGATGCCTAACTGTCATGCCGGGTGGCAGCCGAACATGACATACCTGTCACTTGTCAGAGTACTATTGTTATTGTTTAAGAAACCAATAATCTTAGATCCCACTTGCTGTTGCATTCCTAACCTCCTAATTGCCAAGGTGCTGGAACCAATTGAGAGCCCACCTATAGAGAGAGAGTTCATTTAAATGGAAAATGAGCTTATATGTATATAAAAAAAAAGGTCCATATAAGTAAAAAAGAAAATCCGCATATGTAAAAAGAGCATGTACCTAGGATTCAAATCTTAAACAGACAAAATGAGAAGCCGTTCTCCATTTAAGTTATATTATCTATTTTCTTTTCTTTAGAATTCATCCATGGGACTCAATGAAATTCCGTGCCTCTACCTTGTTTATTAAAGAAAAATATAATTTGCTCAAAATATAGCAGTTTATATTTTATTTTATTTTTATACCTGCAAAACTCTTTGAAGGGATAAAATACAATGCAACACAATTGCATTATAGTATGGTGCAACACCCTTTTTAAATGCTTAGTGGGGCCCATCTTTTCAAAATCCAAACCATATATTAACCCTAACACCCATTGCCCATTGTATTCATTTGTCTCCAAATCTCTATAATCACAGTGGGTAAAAAAAGTTGGATTGATCAAACAGGAGGGACTCCCTCCATTTCTATTCCAAGCAAGAAAAAAAGGTAAGTTCATCAATTCTAGGTAAATTCATCTTTTTTTTAACGCAGTTAGTACCGATAAATGGCTTGGATTTTAAAAAGGTGGGCCCCACCAAACATTTAAGAAAGGCATTGCACCATAGTCCATACTATAATGTAGTAAAATTACATTGTTGATCTACCCATTTGTGTACCACCGAAAAAAAATTCTTCTTTTTTTTTTTTTTTAATATCTTTCACTAATAACTCCTTTAACATTGTTAATAGCCTACTAAAATTATTTTAGACAATGATTGTCCAATGGGCTGGCAAAGTCTATTTAATTTGCCACTTGGCCTCATTTATAAAATCATCAAATATGGATTTTTTTTATTGTCTTCATTAAAATGCCATAAAATCCTTTTGTATGGCGAAAAGATTTCTCCCCTCGCGCATTTCTTTCATGGAAAAGGCACAGATAGAGAAACAAGCAATTATCAAAGCATCCGCAAAATAATTAGGGTACTTGTGAAAAGCTTGAGATTCGTTGTCTGGTCTTTAACTATGTACTTCGACGAAAAGTTTGGGTTTAGATGGGGCTGAAAACCAATTCTTTTCTTTTGACAATTAGGCCTTAGGCTCTGCCATATTTATGACCTTGTCACAGTGGGAAAAACTAAAATAACTCGACTAAAGTTAATATAAATTATTCTAATCTCTCAATAGCCCTCTAGTTTTATAGTTTTAAAGTGTATAATGTTTTTTTTGGATTTCAATTCAATGGTAGCGGTTGAATGAGTGTGAAATTTGAGCTTAAAGGAGTTCATAGAGAATAATATGTGCGAGTGGATAAGCTGATCATAGGTGGGCCAGGTGGCTCGAGAAATAAGCTAGGCCCTACGGTCCTTACATAGGGATGATTCTCACCTGAATAAGTTTTTTTATTTATTTATATATAGTTTCTCTTAGTTATTAGTTCATAAACAATTTCAACTGCATCTAAGCCAAGTAAATAGTCTTGATGGAGTTAATGGAGTTTTGTTAAGGTCATTTTTTTTAATCCAAGTCTTGAGAAATCTGATAGAGATGATTGAATGGAGTCCAATTCTTATCCTGTTTTTTAACAATATCATCAACATATAGTTAATTTACCATGTGACTAATTGATTTGCAGACAATGTTGACATTTAAACAGGGGTGGTAAGGTTATTCCTTACAAACTGTTTTCTTTATTAGTGTAATTCTCCTTTTCATGTGGCATCCATAATTGACAAAATAATCATCCAAATAAAAGGTAGAAAGCCATATTGTATTCTAACATCATAGTTTAGTACAAAACTTATATTATATACTTTCATTATGAGTCTCAATCATGCCAACTTTTATTTTAAAGACTCCACATGCAATCCCCAAACCTTCTTGTCAACATCTTAAAATGTAAGAGAGATGAACAAAAACTAGCATCTATCCCAGGCAACCGATAAAGAACTATATAATAGCCAAATAAATTTATTGCACAGTCTTGCTAATCCTACCATTTTAAATACACACACTTTCTTATCTATAGAAAATACTTAACACAAGCCCACACACATTATACAAGTCGGTAACCAAAGAAGCAACAACGGGGATGATCCATGTGAAAAGGAAGATGCTTCAGGGCTGATCCATCATCCATCAATGGGTCGATCACTTTTAAATTAGTAGGCTTATTTTCAGAATATATAATTAACAATTGCATATTATAAGCCAGAAAATGGATAGAATGCATCATATAAACCCTACATTTATCGATCTTTCCGGAATGAGTCACCGGCAAGGTAACTTTGTGATGACTTATCTACCGTGGACAATTTATATGGTCATTCTTGTAGGATCTCAAACCTAGCTATCACTTATCCCAAAAGTAATTGGTAATGGAAAATAGCACAACAATAGTTTTATGGCTTATTGGTTGTGTTTGAAAGGCATCCGAGCATCACTCCACCACAGGTGCACACGAGGGTTGTACTAGGGACTCAACGATTCTAATCCACGATTTTCTATTTACAAACCATATTTTGGATGGAGTACATATAATCCTTCAGTCTTTTTTTTTTTTTTTTTTTTTTTTTGGTAAAAATAATCCTTCATTCTTATGTAATTTACTAGGATGTGTGGTCCTTAAGTAGGGAAAATGAGGAGGGTGGGGAGTAAGGGAGGTAGTTGATCATGAAAACTAACAAAGTCAAAACTTTGGCATACTTTAGTAACACTCTGCTTAGTGCTTAGAGTTGGAAATAGGTCACCATAATTGAAAGTTAACATTAAAGGTCAAGATGTTGAAATAATGGATGGGACCCGACTCTGATAGAGAAAATGTTGGAGATTGGTACGATAAGGGAATCTGTTTCGCCTTTTTTTATGTCAAATATGATATTGATTTTTATTTTCTTCATTTATTCTTTTCTTTTTTCCTTTGTTGTAATGGAGTGCTGCATCCAAAATGTGTTAAGTTTTTTTTTTTTTTTAATTTATTTATTTAATGGAGGATCTTGCTTGCCAATGCGCATTTATCTGTAAAGATTGAAAACCCAATGTCCCCAAAAATATATCCATGGAGTTAATGTTGAGAGAAATACAATCGTTTATGAGCTAGGATGCATTTTACGTCCCATATAGATGTCAGAATGAGAAAATCTCCCCTCCTCATCAACAAGTCCAGTCCAATCCAATAAAACGTGCGTCATTCACAATCATCAACACCAACTAAAATTATACTTAATCTTGCCTAAATCATCAGAGCCATCTGTTTAGGGGTATTTCTTATTAGGAAGCTTCATTGTTTTTAAATGGTAAAAATCTACATAGCTGGTTATGAAATAGCACTTTTGACCTGCATGATTTCCAAAATCCCAATTTTTTTAATGCTAGATTGAACAACACTCGAGCATTTAAAATTTCATAAGGTATACATCATTAGGAGAATTCCAACATCTCCAAATTTTTGTAAACAATAACTTAAATTTTTTTTAAAAAAAACCTCCTTAAACTTTTTTTTTGGATTTAATCTATCACTCTTTAGACCTATTGTGCCTTTGTTACTTCATCATTGTCAATCTACCTGGGTCTAATGGGTGGGCCATGGGCCATGGGCCATGGGTCATTCTACTACTGTCACCTGTCAACCTACTCATCCATTTCCATTTCTGGTCCTGTCCAGCTGGTCCAAACCCAAAGTGGGTATTCTTGTATTGATCTAAACAGGCGTCTGTTTCAGAGCATAAATGCAGATTGCCGTTCCTCGTGAGCGGGCCCGACAATTAGTTAACTCGTTGCATAGGACGTCGCCACGTATGCACGCGCCTGCATGCCTTTTGACCTCTTTGTGCACGTCATTGTCAGATTCGGCGAGTTGGCCTTTTTTACTTTTTAGTCTTTTGTCCGGATTCAACCGGTTGGATACTTGGGCTCCAAGACTTTGACAAATTACCGAAGCACCCTCTTCTCCTTGAGGTTATTTTCAGTGACGAAAATGCATCATCATCCATGCACAAGTGGCAAATGGCAAATGACTGTTTTGGGTAACATGTAAAAGACAGTTACAGTTCACCTATCTCTATTCTTCTTCTTTTTTATTCACCAAACTACAATTCTTTGTCTTGAAGAATTAGAGATGAGACAATTTGGAACATGAAATTTACTGGATGAAGAAGAAATTCATGAAAAAAAAAAAACTTACATCTTACATCTTTCATTGGAAATCCTTGCCTTAGTATATTTTTATGACCATTTTAAATAATGTATGTGTTTTTTTATTTTTATCATCCTCATATTTTTTTTCTTTATCTTCCTTATTTCATGATTTCTATTTCATATTTAAATCTTATTGTAAAAAAGCAAGATGAGAAAGAACGAGATAAAGTGTGCTTTTTTTTTTTTCGTGAAATGCTGTATGGTTTCTTTCCCTTAGAAGTGGGAATGAGTTTTCATAATTATGTTCTTTGGATTCATAAAAGACTCACGAGGCTTCCTCACACACTTTATCTATAAAAATATAGATCATTCAGAATAAATATTTTCTTTAAAATGGATTGTAGTACTAGCTGAGCCTTAGTTAGATGGATCACTTTTAAAATATATAAATATAATAATATAAAAAAGAAACTTCTTTATTATTTTTTTATGTCATCAATCATGTTGCAACTCTTTATAAAAGTGAATTGGGGGCATTTATTGGTGTAACTCATACTTACAAAATCAAAACTTCACAAGCAAAAACAACCCTCTTAAAATTAGGACTACGTGCGTAACTTTATTCACTGTGACCTTTTTTTTGGTCCTCAATTGAAAGATTGTAAAACTCTTTATCCATTACCATGTTTTTCCATCTCAATTGGACTTCGGCAACGAAGACTCAAATGAGCCGCTTGTTTTATCAACCATATTACATTGGCAATGTATAAATATATGTGAATAAAATATTACAGAAAAGTCATCACATCTCAATGCAACAATCTAACAGTGAGTATTATTAAAATATATTAGGAGATTTATATAAAACAATAGATGAAAAAAGAAATTTAAGCCAAAGTACTACGCGGGCTCTTAAATTTAGAGTGAAGTTATCTTTTACATATTTATGGTTGAATGCTTCCTACATTCTTAGTGGCAAAAATGTGGCTATGCTTCTCCTACATGAACATGCTCCTCCTATTTAAGAAACTGAGTTTCCACATATCAATCGACACCTTTGTGATGGTTCTCGTTTGGTTTACTATTGTAATTTTGAAAAGGCGAGTTTTTTACAGTTATGTTTGACAATCAAATGCTCTGGAAAAGATTTTTGTTGCCATAAAGTCGTGCAAGACCATGTTCGATAGTTGTAAATCCATGAATATTTCAACCATTAAAAACCTTATTTTTGAGGAGTTGCACATTGAAATCAATATTTTAAATCTATATGCATCAACACCAAATGACATCAATGTGAAATTTCTAGCTAAATAATGAGGAATCCTTGTTTCAAAGAAATCGTCAGATTTATAAATTCCTCAGTTGTTACAAAGGTACTTTAACAATTAAAAAAAAAAAAAAAAAGAACTTCCCGTATGGCAGGCTTCTTACGTTCATTTCCATATGAGAAAAAGAAATCTCCAATATGAAAAATCATTAAGGATTGTCCATTTAGGAAGAAAATACTTATTATATGAAAAACTTTTGGATCCTCAATACAAAAGATCTTTTAAAATAATGCAAACCCACTCTCCCGTAGTACTAAAGAAAGATTATTTCTGAAAAAAACAAGACAACGATGCTGTTTGATCTTGACAAGAACTCATTTTTGACCGGGGATATTTTCTTTTAACTTTTAAAATGCCCAAAGAACATTCCAATATTTACAAATCTCAAAAACTTGAGAACTTTCCAAGTTCGAAAGAGAAATTTTGAGGGGCTTAATTTTTTTCACATGATTTGATATTAGGTTTATGGTTAAAACAAAATTACGAGTCCCTGGCCTCCCACGCCATTGAACGCGACCCGTTTTCCGTCCATGTTAAAAGTTCGTCAGGAACAGCTCTCTCTATCAGTTTTATCCATTTCTAGCCGCAAAAACATCGACGAGTACGAGGAGGGCATTTCCGTCATTCTCCATTCATGTCCTTCTCTTACAAATAGCGTCTTCCCATTCCATCCGTCTCTCATCCCTTGGGTTTTGCAGCGGGCGATTTTTTCCTTCCTTCTCTTGCCCTTTGGATCAAACACAAACAACGACTCTTCCTTTCTCCCTCCCAAAATCAAATAAATAACAAGGAGGAGGAAACGAGGGTTAGGGTTTGTCTCTCTTCCATCATCAATCTCTCTCTCTCTCTCCCCTAATGATCCGAAGCTAGGGTTTCCGCGATCTTGGCAGCGTTAGGATTTCGGGTTCTCTTCTTGTTTCCGCTCCTGATTGACTTTTTGCTTTTGTCGGGATGAATTAGGGTTTCGGATTCGTCGCTCATTGCTTTTCCCGTTCGGAGTCTGCAATTTTTTTGGAAGTTAAAGCGGTTTCGTCGGTTTTGAATTAGGTAAGAGTTGCTCTTGTGTGCTTCTTTCATTTCGATTCTGAAATTGCTGCTATTGGTTTGTTTTTTAAGTGATTTAGGAATTGCAATTGCGGATTTTTTTAATGGTATTGTTGGAATTGGGGGATTTTTTTGAATGTAATGCAGCTATGATGTTGTGGGGGAATGATAAAGATTGAATATTTGAATTGCTATGATGTTGTGGAGGAAGGATAAAGATTGAGTTTTTGGATTGAATTTTGCAGTGGAATCTGAGGTCGAGAAGTGGAGATAAGCTAAGCTGGGTAAGGGGGTACTGAAGACCGGGGTGGCGACGGCGGGGAATGCTGCTGCGGTGGAAGAGGGAGCTAGGCGTGGCGGAGACGGGAATTTTTGGATCCGCTCCGCAGTTGGGAATCTGTGGCTTGCATTGGGTGGAGCTGGTGGGCAGTTCGTGGGTCAGATGGGCAGTTTCAGCCACGAGAGCGAGCATGACCTGGCCCTCATGGTGAGGGATTTTTTGGAGAATGGTAGTAGTGGGGCTGAATCGAGATGCAGCAGTGATAGTGATTCCGGACTCCTTGATTTTGCTCATCTTGCCGATAAGATTTTGGTCAGTTCTTCTTCTTCTTCATGATGTCTTAGCTGCTCATTTTCTTTTTAATCTTTGCTTGATGAACATGAATGTGCTTTTGGGGTTGTGACCTTTGAGATTAAGTTAGTTTTGACTGTAAAATGTTTGTTACTTTTTTTTAGTTTTCGCTATGGTTTTGCTTTTAGTTTATTGATATGCTTGAGAATTTCTTTGCTTGTGACTCATTGATGGATTCGGGAGTCTAAGGGCTCCTCTCTCTCTCTCTCTCTCTCTCTCTCTCTCTCTCTCTCTCTCTCTCTCTCAGGATTACTAATATTTCATTTCTCTTTTCTTTTGTGAGATTTTTCTCTTGGGTGGTTGTACTTACTGATTAAAAGAAACATGCAAACCATAAAAAAAACTTATTTATTTTCAGAATACTGATTAAGCAGTAAATGATGATAAATTCTATTGGTGAAAATTAGTTAAAAAGATGAAAGAATGAGAAGTCCTGGTGATAATGTAACTGGAAAGAACAATTAAAAATATAAAACATGGAAGACGATCTGATAGTTAAATAAGAAAAAAACTGACAATTAAAATAGAATGTGTCAGTGTTAAATAAACATCAATGAAAAATATGTGGAAGATAGAAAAGTGGGAAATTGATGGCGCAGTTAATTTTTTTTTGGATGGTATAGTTAGAAATTTATTGCTGTAATCTCCACTTGCCACTTCATCTGGTTATTCCATATTAGCATTTTGAAACTACAAGCTCCTATGGTGAAGGCTTTGTTCTAATCAATCTGCATCATAATGATGCCTTCAAAAAAATTAAGGTTGGTTTGAGGGACCCAATAGATGTGCAAGAAACTTACTTTTCATGAATTTATGACCAAAATCATTCCAAGTAGTATAATTTTCTAAATTTCCATTTCCATCAATTGCAGTAAAAGACGTATGTCACGCCCCCAAGATTAGGTCGGAACCTAACCCTATCCAAAGGGTGTGAGAATCGGGGCCAATTAAAAATTTTCCTCTAATTACAATTGTGGCCCCAATTCCGGGTGGATTGAAGTCCTCCATGAGGTTATGAATAATGATCAATCACCACAAACCAATTGTGGAAACATCAACTCATACAATCTGCGCAGATGGTAAGGTAAACACAAGTTAGTTAATGGCTCTCCGGTGCCAACAATGACGTCCTCAAGCTAAGTTGTCGGCGCTCCACTCATAATGTCCGCCATCCGGGGAAACTTCCGTGCCTCACCCTCCGGCTCAACTGGTGCGTAGGTACCTAAGCACCAAATGTCAGATTATAAAAATATGGCAGGTAAATAAATGGTGCATTAATAAAGAATCAAGACATAAGAGATCACGTGAGCAACAATAAGCGGAAAGCTAGGCATAAAGCATGAATAAAGTAATAGACTGTAAGATTAGGATAGAATCCTAGCTACACCCACCGACAATGTGGCACAACACATAGGCCTAGAACAAATGCAACATGGGTGAACCTGCTCAGAATACACAGGCAAACCTGGTCAGCACCAGTTGCACATCACATCACATGATGCATGCTGAGCCCAATGGCATACGCCCACCTCCTGATATGCATACGGTAAATATATATATATATATATTTATATATGCGTGCAATAACCCTATCCACGGGAGGGTGTCCTAAACCGTGGGAGGCTAAACCAACCTAGTGGTGCCCGACTCAAAGGATCAAAGGCCACACACACCAACATAGTGGCCGGCTAAGATCTCATTGGATATCACCACTGAAGGACAAACAGAGCAAAGCAAAGAGGAACTACTCCGCACATGTGTTTTACCTAACAGACCCATAGCCACAACTGAGTAGTTCCTAATACCCATCTTCAAGCTCGGAGCACCTCCTATCGGATCTTCCCTACTACACTAGGCCCATAGTACAATCATCCATCCACAACCATGTTATATTCATTACACATAACAAAATGATAAATGGACTGACAAATGGAGTGGATACATGCACATGTCATGTATACAGAAATGTTAACCTAATCCTGACCTATTCAAAATGCATGATTAAGGAGCCAAGGGGGCATACACTAAACCAGCATAAGGTTGGGGCTGCCCACACATGTAAGGCTTATATACTATCTATCACAGTGGTTACAAGGGCCTAAGATGCTTTGTGTAATCATTTGGTGCCACTGAAGGTGTTAGCGTTTTGGTAAAACGCTACGCCACACACAGTCCAATATGGTTCCCACATGTGTAACCGAATAACCTGTAGGGAGATTTCAAGCTCACCCATCCCTTTACTAATGGTCCGACTCATACTCATTAATTACTTAAGCTAGGGGTCATGAATATAAGGTTAAGGGTCCCAAGTTCCCAGAATAAAAAAATTCCGGAAATGTATACACGGTTGACCGTGAACCCTTCACGGTCGACCGTGAGCTCGCTGAAAGCTAGGCCTGATAGATGCTTGTCTCAGGTTCCACAATAATTGAGAGAGAGAGAGAGAGAGAGAGAGAGAGAGAGAGAGAGAGAGAGAGAGAGAGAGAGAGAGAGAGAGGTCTCACAAGTCTCATTGTCAACCATGACTCCCCCACGGTCGATCATGACCCTTCACAAATCGAATCTGAAGGGGGTCTCGGGGTGAATTTCAGGGGGAGCAACTCTCCCATTTCCAATGGGTTTTCTAACACTACCTAGAGGCAGTTCAAGGTCTCTAATAAGCCCAGCATCATTCACCATTTAAGGGGGCCATTTCACCAACCACCATTAATGAGCATAAAAACCCCAACTACCACCCGTAACACATCAATGAGCTTGAAAGGGTTTATCGTCATGAATACATGCTTAGAATCAAACATTTAAAGCATATGAAACATGTTATTAACACTTGTTTACTTGCCTTGGCTTGATTGCTCAAAATCCCCTTTTCCTTGGCGCCTAGGGTTTCCCAAACCCTTGAGTTTTACGCCACCTCACACCAACCAAGCTAAGAATCCACATCCTACATGCCAAATAAAAGGAAAAACACATCTAAACCATGACTGCATGACTCTAGTGACGAACACTGAAACTACATGAAGATTGTGAAGTGGTAGCTTACCTAGAAATGAAAATGGGGAAATAAGGTGATGAAGATGATAGGGAAGGTCTTGGGGCTTGGAAAACCTTTGAGAGGGCTGGGAAGTCGTTAGCTTGAGCTTAGTGATGGAAAAAGGGTAGTAGAGAGTATAGAAGAGAGGAGAAAAAGGAAGGTGGGGGGAAATGAGGTTAAGGGAGGGTTTAAGGTGTTGTAGAGAGAGTTTAGGGATATTACAAATAAAGGCCTAATCCCTTTGTAGAGAAATTCTAGGAATTTACAAATGATGGGTCTAAGACATGAAATGTCATGCATGATGCGAACCACCCAATCCCACTCCACTAACTTTCTAAAATCGCACCTAACCCCTCCTAATTTTTCTAGGAATTTACAAATGAGGGCCTTTGGGCTATTTGGTAATGGCCTCATAGGTGGGTTTCGAGAGACTGGGTCATGATGGGTCTAAGACATGAAATGTCATGCATGATGCGAACCACCCAATCCCACTCCACTAACTTTCTAAAATCGCACATAGCCCCTCCTAGTTTTTCTAGGAATTTACAAATGAGGGCCTTTGGGCTATTTGGTAATGGCCTCATAGGTGGGTTTCGGGCCACTGGGTCATAATGGGTCTAAGACATGAAATGTCATTCATGATGCGAACCACCCAATCGCACTCCACTAACTTTCTAAAATCGCACCTAACCCCTCCTAGTTTGTCTAAATTACGGAGCACCCCCTACTACTCTCAAACGTGCCAGGATCACACCAAAACTCATCGAAGCTAACCTCCCCGCAAATCCTAATGCGTTAAACTACTAAACCCAAATAACTACCCTTAATCGTAATGATTAGCTATAATCCACTCAATTAAAGCCGGGACCTTACACGCTACATGACAACATAAACTGCATTTCCATTTTTTTCATATTCGGATACAATTGCTTTGTCAAGAAACATTCATCAAATTCTGTGCCCTACTCTGCTAGTCTCTTTCACACCCATGCACTCTCAAAACCCACTCAATAAATTTGGAAACCAATCCATGCTACCCCAGGCGCAACAGTTCGTTCCAAGTTGACATTAAAACCAATTTTGGTTTTGGGTGTGCTAACTGCTGAGTTATAACACAATTCAAAGACTTTCATGGCAGAGATTGAGCTGATTTTAAGGATCAGGGAATTAAAATGACATTCAAAATTGAGATGTTAAAGAAACTAATCACGTACACATATACTATAAAATTCATGAAAGAAAATGCACTCATTTTCCTTTGACAGTTTACTTGGGTTGCTAGGTTGCAGGGGCAGGTTGAAGCATTATTACTTGCTGTTATAAAATGATCTAGAGAACTCCATCTGGCCTGATTTGTTTTTTAATACTTGGTTTCCATGGGCTGCAATTAAATTGCAGGAGGCCATCAGACCCACATGACCTTGACAGCAGACTAACGGAGAAAAAATAGCCGATTGTAGTTGAGTCTAACCTGCTAAGTACATGCACTAATATCAACATTCACAGATAATCCATCGATTTCCAATCATAGTGAGTGAATCTGTTGGTAGTGTTAATGAACTTGGAGACATAGCTGACAGTATTCTTAGCTCACCTCAGAATAGGTATAATCTGAGTATGAATACCCAGCACATGCCTATCTCCAAGTAAATAAATAAATTTAAAATAAGAAAGAAGAATACTCATTACACCTGATGAAACTCCGTTTGGCTTCTCCTCTTTCACACCCAAGACCTGTAATTGATTTGATGCCTTTAGTATTATTATTATTATTATTATTATTTGCTGTTTGTACTCTGAGTTGTTAAACTGTGCTATGATACTCTGATTTTGGCACCGAGTCAGACGTTGGACTGCCTAAGTTTCTGTGGACAAGGTTTCATTGTTGACTTTGAAATAATGTGACATTGTTATTTTTCTAACTACTAAGTTCTTACATGTGGGTGTGCACTATTTATGGTGCTAATGTGTTCTCCACCATTGTTACAAAGTTAGTTTTGTTTCGGACAAATTTCCCAGATCTGCTGCTCCAACCAACCAACCCGCGCACCCCCCCCACTTCAAAAAAATCTCTGATAAATTCGTTCCAGTTCGGCCAAATTTTCCATATTTTAGATGAATTTTCCAAATTCATTCTATTCTAAATTCTAAACGCTATGTTTGTGATGAATCTTTGAAGCTTTAAACTTTATGGCTGTAGAATTTTACAATCATGGGCCATAATGATGACATTATTTTGTTAGGTTGATAACATTATGTATTGATTTAGTAGAATAAACAAGTGTATCAAATCATATTTTAAAATTTTTAATATTAATCCTATATATTTCTAAATTTTATATTTTTCTGACATTAACTCAAAAATGCTTTGCCGATTTCTGAATTGGCCAAAACATTTCGGAATGTGGTCTGAAATGAATTTCTCACCTAGGTTCTCCACACATTAATAGTTATTTGTAGTGACACCGAAACATGATTGGTTTTTTTAAATCGGCTAAGTTCGAGTCGACTTGGACTTGGTTGCTATCGGGACGAGTTAACTCCCCAAGTCGAGTCTGGCTGAGTCCTATTGCGAGAAGGTCAGAACTAGTATTTTTCCCTATTTTCTTGTTGCTAGATGATAGCGAAGGCTTTTGAGGTCTTTTTGCATTGTTCTTGGAAAATCAAAACCACGTTCTCTAGAAGATTTAAGCATTTTAAAGATCAGTGGTAATGTTCATCCAAATGAATGAAAACCACAACCATCTATTATTACTTAAATTCATTCTAAACAATTAACATAGATCTGGCTTAAATTCATTGGACACCATTTTTCTCTTTGTAAGCTTTTAAATCATGTTTTCAGCTTCTATTCTTTTGGTTTCAAGGGCTTCAGGCTGATTTGGTCGGTCTTGGCTGAGTTCGTTGTAACTTGTTTCAGTCGTCTCAATGTGAGGGGGGCCTAGTCACCACCTAAGATAGGGCTTTAAAACCCTCATCACGTGTGACATGATTTCCTTGCACATGGAAGGATAAAGGTCCTCTTGCACATGATTCTAGTGGGACATGTGGCATGTTGGTTGGGTGCGTTGGTCCCTCATCAATGTGGTCACAAATGTCATTATTAGGATAATATCAGCGGGGGATGATCTCAGGATACTTTTGACTTTCTTTGTGTTTATTGGATAGCATTTTGAAAGTAAAATCGGTTTACTTGTGAAACCTAAAAAAATGAGAACTGTAATATATCATCATCATCATAGCGTTGCCCCAACTATATTATATGTATGTATGTATGAACCTTTAGGATGCGTTGATACTCCTTTTTGGTGCATGTACGCATGTTTTGAGCAGAATGATTTTGTTGTTAGAATAATTGTTATTATTGAAGGACTTCAATTAATTGATTATCCTCATGAGAGATATTTGGTGGGGCATCCATTCAGAATTACTCTCTTGATTTGAGGAACCCATTGTACATTATGTCCATACGGTATTTGTTTGTAATTGAGGTATTCTTTATTTTGTGAAAGTTCCTTGACCAAATAAACTCCCAAGTTAGAAGGAATTGAATGATAATTCCTAATTGAACTCTTGATTACACTGTAGGATTTGGGTTCCTAAATTATAGGAGCTATTTAGAACACACTTAAAATATATGATCATGTTTCCTAAACTACACTGAAAAACTTAAGATCGTATTGTCTTTATGGTAAAACCAATTTAACGTAGTAATCCCACTTGACAACAAAATAGAGAGATGTTTCTATGCATTTTCTTTTTGTGATACAATCATGATTTCATAATATTGGCGATATCTGACCCTGCTTACCAGATGTAGATTGGATGGCTGCGATGGCAAACTATGTAACCTATTGGGGACTGAAATTTAAACAGACTTTTGCCGTATGAAACCCCAGTGTATAGTACTAGTGGGGCTAATTATTCCCCCAATTTCATTTCTTCATGTGCAAGAGTATTCTAGAAGTCCTCTCTCTCTCTCTCTCTCTCTCTCTCTCTCTCTCTCTCTCTCTCTCTCCAGATTGTCACTTTGTGGTACAGTGCAAGTTACATCCTCGATTAAGTAGTCTAATTGACTTGCTGATAGTTGTGTGCTGTTAGTTCTTCTTGTGATTGCTAGATTATGAGTTTTCTTATCAATTAAGGTTTTGCTTCTTATCTGTTATTGTGCAGTTCCATAAACACACAGCGGATCAGTACGAATGTGATTTATCGTCGTTTGTTCGTTCCCTTATACTTTCTCTTAATGAGGCAGATCTTTATCATGTCAAGGCCGGGCCATGTAATGCAAGCTGCGTCCGGCAATTGTTGGTGAAGCTCCTTAGATCTTCTGGTTATGATGCTGGTGTATGCATATCAAAATGGCAGGGTGTTGGCAAGGTTCCTGGAGGTATGCCTGTCTATGAGCCTGAAATGAAGCTTTTTATTATCTTTTTAATTTTGATTTTTTTTTAAATTATTCTTGGTGAATTTTTGTTTATGTACTGTTCTGCTTCATTTTATCACCTGTATTTGACTTGTTTGCCCTGTGTTCAAGGTGATCATGAATATATTGATGTAGTCCCTAGCCACAGTTCTGGGAGCTCTGAGCGCTTGATAGTTGACGTTGACTTTCGTAGCCACTTTGAGATTGCTAGAGCGGTGGAACCCTATGATGCGGTATGGAATTCTCTTCCTGTTGTTTATGTGGGCTCTCTGGCCAAGCTGAAACAGCTCCTGCAAGTTATGGTAGAAGCTGCTCGAAGTTCTCTCAAGCAGAACTCCATGCCCCTTCCTCCATGGAGGTCTCTGGCTTATCTGCAGGCGAAGTGGGAGTCCACATATGAGAGAAAACTTCATCCAGATGGACGGGAGAGGAATGATGTCAGATCTTCCCATCATAGACAGTGCATTGGGCATTTAAGGGCATTCAAAGCCTCTCTACAGACTGAAGTAGAAGCAGAACGGCTGTTGAAGCCCATAATGAATGATAACAATCGACGGGGGAAGCTTGATAGGTGGAGGCACCGCAGCAGGATAGCTCCTGGTGCCAATAATCAATGATAATGATCAGAGAGTGAAGATTGTGACAGGTTGAGGCATCCCCTAACCCGGATTTGTTGAAGGTATAGATATTGAGAGGGAGAGACTTGAAGGCAATATTCGCCTATGAATAATTTTTCTTTTGATATCCAAATAAATGGGAACCCTAAAAAGAGCCACAGGTTTCCACTTGAGTTGGTATACTGCCCGATTTTTTCATCAGCAGAAAGCGACAATGGTGCATTTGGGCTTGAGGATTCTACTTCACTCAGAAGCATCTGTTGAAGTTCCATCTGCTATTTTGTGTAATCCGGCTGCATTGATTTTTTACTATAGAGTGACATTCATTTTTTTTACCTCATATATAGAGTGAAGAATTCACTTCTCTATTTCTGTTGGCACTGGAGATTTTGTTTGTTCTTACATGTTCTCTTTTGCTATAACAAAAACATCTGTAACAACTCTTAATTGTCAAGCGTGACATTGTCACGCCAAGGCCAATGTCGATGTGATTTTTTTCTTCATTTCTTTATATAAAAGAGTTGATTCTTTTGTGATTTTATGGCATTGCAGTCTTTTTATTTATATCATTGAGGAGGCTGTCTGGGGGGAATTGAATTCATAGGAATTTGTTTGACCTCCAACGTAGGATTATTGAAGAGGTGTAGAGTAAGGATATGGATAAGATCTTGACTTTTCCCTTTGGATTTTATTTAGTAGGATGATAGCTGGGTTTTCATTTCCCAATCTCCCTTTATTTATTTTGGTCATGTGTTTTAAGCATGGGATAGGAAAATAGATGTTATATAGTTGAAACATATTTTTATGTCTGCAAAATGACCATTTTCACCAGTAAATGAGTACATTCATTTTTTTTTTTTTTTTGATGTGTTTAAATTTCTTGGATGTTTTTAACAAATTTCGAAAATCCATTAAGTTTAAGATATTAAAATAATTGTCTTGATGCTTATCATTAATACAAAAACATGGAACAGTTTAGATAATGAATGAGGAGCTGCAAGTGGAGGAGCTACAAAACTTGCAGAAAATTAGATATTGGGTTTATTGGGTCGAAAATGAAGATGTAAAAGTTTATGAATTTGGGGCCCTCAAAAGTGAAAAGAGAAGGTCGGTGAGCAGAAACAAACATGATGATGTATAAACTTTACTCGTGTGGATCATTTTGCACATGCGAATGAGTGCAAAGAAACTACATGAAATAATCGGGGCCTAGAACACTATAATTGGAAAACTGTACAGAAGACAGAAATAAAAATATACTGGAGAGTGACTCAACCTCCATCAATAACAATCACCTTATGGTGTTTTTGACCCAGTGTCGTGCTAAAATTTTAGGATATATCATTGGAGGAATGGAATTCACTTCCAATTGTTTGGATTATCAATAGGTGGGCCCCATGATAGAATCCCACACATTCCGGTCACAGGAAGCATGTGGGAGCGCTTGTGACCCGACTGATGGCCCTTCGCATGATTGAACAAATTATTGCTAATGTGATTAATGAATATGATCAATAATGCTTAGAGTTTTGTTAATTATATCATTGATGATAATATCCAACTTACTGTGGGATCAACTCCTTTTGGAAAAAGATATGGGGATAAGACGGGCGGGCATTCATTTTAGGTAGCTTAGATTTTCATTAAACGGGCCCCCCTTTAGGCTTCACTCCTTCCACTCACGAACAGCCTAGCCTTCCTTGTGGAGTGAGTTTTCCTTTTAAATGTGGGCCATTGACCTTGTATTACAATGAAATAAAATTCCATTCAACCTTCCCTAGGTTTGATGGTCCATACAGTTCATCTCATGGGCCTCGATATGAATCCTTTCTATTGTAACCCATAATTCTGATTCTCTACTATCCACAACTTAGGATAGAAACATGGCCATCAAATCAACCACTTGTAAATGAAATGATCATAATCGAAAAATATTGTCATCCAAATTACCCTTCTTTGATCAATGCAGAATTTCTAGTTTAAGTGCTAATTTTTTGTTGATGTTTTAGGGATTTATGGATGTAGTGTTCCCGATTTGCCTTTTAAGCACAAACGAGTCGAACACACATGTATAAGATCCTTGCTGTTCATCAAATGTGAGGCTGTAAGTGGGTAACATTATATGATTATTTGAGAGACCTAACATCAAGAGATTTAAGTTTCAACCATCTTATTGTTGGTAAGGGTTTAGTTTCAGCCATCTTATTGTTGGTAAGGCCCACTATATCCCCTTTCACTCAAGTTCGATACAAAAAACATGTAAGTTAAAAAGGTGGGGTTATTATGCTTTATATTTAGGGGATATAGTGGGCCTACCAATTCAATATACAAATGATATGAGAAGATCGAGATAACCCCCATGTTAAGATAGTCTAGACGATATTTACTATGAGAGATAGGATGAGGGCTCCCACATCTATTTCCAATTAAGTGTGAGGGGCCCCCACCCTATCTCTCATAGTAAGATGAGAGATGCTCTCATAGGAGCATCTCCATAGGCTATAAAGTAAGATGTGATCAGAATTGGGCCCCATGGGGGGGCATCGCCTATAAGGTTCATTTTGAGCCATGACATAGGAAACAACCGCACGGCCAATTAACGACCTTCGTCCTTCATTTTACATCACATTCGTTTCTTAGCATTTCCTAGTTATACATGATTTTGCAGTTACATGATTGATGCCACATGCACAAACACCCAACCACACAAAAAAACATATACATTTGTAAATGTAATCCCTTGAAAATAGGGTGACATCCCTAAAGGGCTCACTTCTGGGCCCCCCTTTTAATTCGAGCCTACCCTCGAACAGTACCTATCATGAATTGCCACCATATCCAGATTGATGCCCAACCAGACGGATCTCAATATTGGACTTGAAATTTAAACATTTTTGGCCGTTGAACTTTGGGGGTCCATAGCATATCCTTTGGGCCTGTGATTTGGTGAACCCCTATATAGTATAGGCCTTTTCCATCCGACCTCCACCCTGCCAAGTGGGCCCCACTGGGCTCTTGCCATGATCCTCATGAGCAACATCACCCAGTAGATTACAACTCTTACTAACTATGGCAGTGGGGCCGGGCCACGCGGCCCCTTCAGATCAACCAAACTCTTCAATTCACTAACCTAAAACCACCACCAACCACGCATCCAACCACCCCAGTTTCTCATTCATCTTTCCTGAATTGGAGGCACTCACCCAAATTTGAACTCATCAGTTTTTTGGACCCTTGCATTGATCATGCAAGTTTGGACTCACCCAACTTTCTTAATGGTGGCTAGGATTTTGACCACTTTGAGGGCTCAAAAAGTAGCATTACCCAATGACCAGATGCCAGCCATGTTTGTACATAGGTTGGTAATGGGAGCACCTTCCGACCCACTCCCACCAAACCCCACCCAAATCATTTTCATGTTTCCAGCTAGCAGCCACGTGTTAGGCCATTTCTTGCTTAGGAAAGGCCTGCTCGGGCTTGGGATTGGGCTTGGGCTTGGGCTTTGCAATTCGGGTTAGAGCGGGCTTACCTATGTGCAATTCAATCCGGGGCATGTCCAAGATGAGTGCTCGTCTTGGTCTGCTGGAGGTGCGCACACAAATATAGCCCATGCAAAATAAAACTTGAGTAATAAGTATAATATTAATATATTATGAGATTCAAAAGCTTAAGCAGCAGCTTGAGTAATAAGTATAATATTCATATGCAATAATGAACTGTAATAAATGGATGAAATAAATCAACCATCAATGCTAATAAATTAGATTAAAAAAGCCTGTACCCCAAGATCACATAAAATTCCATGATGGTATGAATTAACTCACCTGCATCTCATTACACTGCTTCTCCAGAAATGATCTCAGGCCCTGTGTAATCCCCACCAATCTCCCCATCCTTCTTTCGCTGGCACAACTGCCACCTTGCTCTTTTTGAAGGCTGAAAACTCCCACAATCCCTTCTCTAATATCCAGCTTGAGCCTCTTCACAAAATCAACAAACTGAGTATAAAAAATGGACGCGAGGACTGGATTCTCTTCCTTTTGATTAATTCCTTTTGAGGCCTTACCCAGTATGCAATAGGGATGATAGGTTATGAGACATGAGGCAGGATCCAGTGTGCATCGAGGATTGTATAATCCAATAAGATAGGTTAATAGACTTTTCTACCAAACAATTTATTTTGGCCATCAATAATGAATGCTGGATGAGAGAAAAGTTTATTAATCAGTAGAATGTTTGGTCCATGGTTCATTCAAGAGGCCTTTTACGTATACAGTCAATATCCATTGAAAAGGATCACTTTTCATAGTTTCAGGATTGATGCATTAACCAAATGGCACTCTAATACACATTGGAGTTCCAATTCAATATGACAAATCATTAATAGACAGGAATATAAATAAATAAAGTTTCCATATTCATTTCAATCATCAAAATTTTCAGAAACTTGATCAAACACTCCCTACATTTGCATCACATCCCTACAGAGAAGGCATTTAGCCTTACAGCATTTCCTGTCTACCAAATTCATGAGTCATAACCAAAAGCTAAGATTCTAAAACATTTCCTGTCTACCAAATTCACGAGTCATAACCAAAAGCTAAGATTCTAAAACATTTCCTGTACCAAATTCATTAGTAATGACCAAAAACTAAGATTCTAAAAGCACCCTCTTTAGTGTGCTCATGTTCTAAGGTCTCCTTTGGTCATTCCATGCACATACAACAAAAGGCAAAGAGGACTGGACTGTTCTAAGGTCTCCTTCGGTCATTTCCATGCACATACAACAGAAGGCAAAGAGGACACAAAATGTGAGGACGCAGCTTGCATTGAGAGACCTACTCCTTGCAGTGGATATTGTTCTCCAGTAAGTAAGAACAGCAGCACTCTGCAACAAGGCATGCATCAATCATGTGAAACAAATTGAACCTGCGTGCTTCCCTCGTCTATTCCTCATACAAACTTGAGTCTGGGAGGGACCCCAAGCAGAATCAACATTGCTTTTTTTTTGGTAGACCAATTTTGTTTTTTTTATTTTTTATTATTATTGGTTTTTGTAGATCAATAAATCTGATACTGTTCTGAGCATAGTCAGTTCTTGGATAAGTAGTATTATTGCTTCCTTTTACATAAATGAGAACGATGAGCCTAAAGCTTTCGTTCCATTTCTCATGGGTAGTAGGCAAAAGCCCCAAGGACTGAAAAGAGTACACACCTTCGAATGATACCAGTATTTATGCAAGAAAAAGATAACAAGATGAGCTTTAATTGTTACAATCAAAGACAAAATAAAGAAATTCATTAAAAATTTTGAATTAGAAAGTATGCTATATTCAATTAATTCATTAAATCAAAGGTCAATGGCAATGAGCAGCCATCTGAAAGCTATCAATCAGACGGATATGATCATCTAATAAGGAAGATATTATGGCCTGGTTCTCCGTGAAGGGTCCTCAAACATTAGCCGCTTAGATCACTGAAAGGTGGGCCACAGACAGAAGTCATTGCTGATCTAGATAACAATCCCTTCTCCAAACCCAAAAACATACCCACACATAAAAGGGGTCCTTTGATGTGGAACAAAGAATGGGAATCCATAGATGGAAAAATCATATCATACGGTTCAAATTTGTGCTATCCAATCATTTTGACATTTTCCCCACCATGTATTCCCCAAAATGACCCCAAGAGAACATCGATCAAGCATCAAACAAAATCACTACTCAATCAGTCATACCCATTCAAAAACACATTTCAGCTCCCATTCTAAATTATGATATAGCTCTCAGCTATTTCTTATTATGCTCATGTTTTCATGAATGTTTTAAACTCAACATAATAACAATCATTTCAGGGTAATCCCCCATTAATTCTAAGAATGGTTTGTGGTGCCTGTCTTTGAGTTAGCTATGCTTGCCCTTTTACAAATTTCTCTTCCAAGCTGTAAAAAAATTCCTCGGTCGAATCTTGGGGCCTTCTTCTTTGTTCTTGATGAGCTGGCTTCATGCCCTGAGATGTTTGAAGGAGCAGGTTGCTCACTACTTTTTTCCTTTTTCTCTGTTTCAGACTGCTGAAGTCCTGCTTCTTTTACTAGTTCAGATTGCTGAATTATCATTCCTCTCCCTCTTGCCTCTTTTTTCCAGTTTATCTTTTTTACTGCTTTGGACTTCTGAGCTCCTTCTTCCTCTCTTCCAATTTCAGATTGATGACTTCTTTCAGTCTCATTTTCAGTCTCAAGGTTAAATATTGTTCCCAATCCAACAACATCTGAAGGAACGGACTGCTGAATTCCTACTGTTTCTCTTTCATATTGCTCAATTATTGTTTCCCCTACTTCCAACTGCTGATTCCTTCCCGCACCACCTTCCTCTTTAACATTGAAGTGGTCAAGGTTCCTCACACTACCTGAAAACCCAGCAGTCAGAACAAGCGAGGAAGAGAAACTCTCAAGAACACACAGAATTTATATTACAGTATTGATGAAATGGGAAAAATGAAAATACTCTTGAAACTTGGCAGTCTCCTACTGAAGAATTCAAGTGCCGGAGGCCGCATCATGTTATTGGGTTTAGGCACATCTTCAATGGCAACATATGGTATTGAAAGTCCTTCACTGCTACTGCTTTGGGGAGGCTCTGAACTCTGAGAAGGCATAAAACAAGGGAGTAAACACACAACAGTGAGAATCTCTAGCACACAAATCTGTGGCAAATTTTGAAGAGAACAATTCTCAAACTCACCGCATGGACAACATTAGAATCTTCTGTTTTAGGTTTATGCTTGTTTTTTGGAACCTCTCCTGTTCTGGTGAACTTTTCAACCTCCTTCCTCGATCGGAATCTATGGCCACTCTTAGGATCAAAATAATACTGCAGTGCCAACAACATATTAAAGTTTTACCAAAAGAATCAGTTTCACATAAACAAATTCAATAAAGATAAACAACAGGAGCACAACAATAATACCCAATTAAAATACCAAATACAATCAGTTCTATTATACACAGTCAATTTTTACTACTTACGTTTAGAATTGATGTTGTACAAATTTTATCGGATCTCATGAAGTTGGAACAACATCAGTTCCTTTCATTATATTTATAAACCACGAAATGAAATGGTCATTAAAAAAGGTGCATGACAGAAAAGTTGGAACATCAGTTCCTGTTTTTATATACGTGTTATAAACCATGAAACGGTCATTATGGCATAAATGACTAAAAGATAAGTGCAATAGTATAGTATCACCAGGTATGATGTTTTAATATATCCAGCCATAGGCAGGCCCAGGAGATCTTTTTTTTTTTTTTTTTGGGTGGGGGTGGGTCAGATCTTCATTATCTAAACAAACTCCTACTTCTTATAGATCTAAAAATTCTTTCACCAAACAATTCATCCTTTTCCGGTTTATTGCTTTTGTAATGACTAGTATAGGTTTTTTGCACCTCTCCAACTCTTTCTCCATTAGGCAGGATTTTGTTGGTCCATGGACTAGAAGATCACTCCAAAGGTTCGGCATCCAGGGGCCAGTATTCATAACAATATGGTCATAAATAGCATCGGATATATACTGATACCTCTCTCTCTCTCTCTCTCTCACACACACACACACACACGCGCGCGCAATGGAAATGCTCCTGTGAGAGTATCTCTCACCCTACTATGAGAGTAAGGGGGGACCCATTGGATCCATATCCAATGCCAACAGCCTAAACACGAGGGTCCTCCCCCTTTACTCTCATAGTAGTGTGAGAGTTTACTCTATCATAAGAGAATTTCCTGGGATAGAAAAGACATGGGAGGGATATGTATAGAAATTTACTTGAAAGAGAGAGACAAGCACCACCATTGTGTGATTAGGATATTCTTCCATCTTAGGGTGTGTGATTAGGTAATTTGTGCTTTTAAAACGAGGACATGTGCAACCCTCAAACCACCTCAAATAATAAATAGGAGACAAGTTCAATAAAAAAAAAAAATGAATGAATGACTTGGATGGTTATGGTCATTCAAAAATAAATCAGAGATAAGTTTACATTATGTTAGATATAATAGGATAAGTATTATTTAAGATAATAAAGATCAATTGAGATCTTAATTAAGATTCAAATCTCTAAAATTTTAATGGAATCAGAGGAACCCTAGTCAGCTCTAATCACGCAATTAGACTGCTGTTGTCTTGGCTTCAATGGAGAGCTACCACCTGCTTCCATAATAACAATCTCATATATCTCCCATCCCATTTCTTTTATCAGCGTTAGTTCCACGATCTCCTCCTTTCCCTTTTCAAATCCTCTCAAGTGAAAATTTTTCCTCAAGTAGCATGCGTACTTCATATGCTTCTGGCAGATATCATAACAAACCTAATCTAGTGAACTACCGTCCGTGCAAATCCACATGATTCTTGCACTAGCAGCACTCAATTACACAGCACACCCCATACACAAATGAGCCATCCTCCCTAATGGCAGCTAATCCTCCTTAGACTAAGAACTCATGCCAATGCTATGCACACTCAGGCACCAAAGAAAAGGGAGTTCTTAGAGAAATGAGAACTCAAATTGCATTCCAAAAGTTTCTTCTTACAAATGAATGAAGACTACCCTATTTATAGTCCTAAACTATAAAAATCAATCGCTAAGATTAGTCCACGTGTTGTCCATCCAATGGCTGAGAACCTTCTTCCAAAGCTTCTCATTACAAATGAATAATTTCTCCTTACAAATGAAAAAAGACTACCCTATTTGTAGTCCTACTAGATACAACCAATGGCCAAGATTAGTCCACGCATCACCCAATGGATGGGAGCCTTTTAGACCCTACTCTTGAAGCTTCTCCTTTCTTGTTACAAATAAATGGCAACTATCCTATTTATAGTCTTACTCTATACAATCAATGGCCAAAATTAGTACACATGTTGCCCATCCAACGGATTAGAACCATCTTCCAAAGTTTCTCATTACAAATGTATGAAGATTGCTAACATCTGAGAGACAGTTAGGGCTTATTTGTAAATTATCAGTAATTATGGGTAAACTTCATAGTGGTCTACACAACCAATGGCAAAGATCATTTTGCATGTAGCGCATCCAAGGGATGAGTTCCTTCTATCAAAGTTCCTTGTTATAAATGAATGGAGATCACCTTATCTATATAGTCTGTGTGTTGCCTATCCAACGAATGAGACCCTACCTCGAAAACTTCTACACAACTCTACCCAATCTCCAGACTTATCCACATCATTCTAAAATACTTTTCTCATTTCCATAATTTACAACGATGGCCCTATAATTTCTACACAATTCAACACTACAATAGAGTCATCCAGATTGTTCCAGACCCTTCAAGACCTTTGTTGATCAGTGTGGACCCTGCCATTGATCCAATCATGTGTGTCCCACTCTTGACCAGTCTTGATGATGCTCATATGACAAATCCTTCATCCCTGCATCGTGCATCTCATCGCCTCGCGTGTGAGCCATAAGCTGCGAGCTCATGGTAACTAGCCATAATAGACGCAAAACAATTAGGGTGTGACAATGATGGACTCTACATCAACAATTTATTTGAAGAGAGCACGCATTACATTTACTGTGACAAATCACACAATTCTTTCTTCAAATGACCATGCAATTACAAGGAGATGACATAAAGACTGGTTCAGATCCAAATTAAGAATTGATTTGATTAGAATTATTAGCAATTAACAAATTCAAATAGGTTGAAAGAAATATGTTCAATCTTATTTTATCGTGTTTCCTAAATTATTTCATCTATGCTTATCTATAAATATGGGATTTTCCCAAAACATTAATACAGTGGTGTTTTATGTAACAACAAACATCAATCAAACAATTAAATCCTTCAAGATCTTTACATTATGTAATATAGCTTTACAAATAGTAAAGATTACCAAGAATCAAACTCAGCTCAACTGTCCACATAGACCGCAAAACTGATGTAACAGTATTAAACTCCGCCGTTTTAATCAACTGGGCACCTTAATATCTTCACTACTGCAAGTAATACAGTTCTACAAATAACAAATATCACCAATCAAACTCAGGTAATCAACCCGGTGCCTTCCATTTCTTTATGAAACAGAATTCAACAATAAATCTCTAATCTAAATTTTAAAAAGAAAACCGCCCAAATTAATCTAAAAACTCAGAAATAAAAACACCATAAGATTTCTGAGAAATGAAAGAGTAAAGTTGCTTGTATAAAAGGAAAGGAACTAATTCAACAACATAACATGAACCTGACAAATCTCAAAACTGTGATTTGATTTAGGAAAGTAAATGGAATCAACATGAAACAACACAACATCATTTCTTTAAAAAACAACATACAATATACTAAGTAATGATTGAATCAGTAATCTCTAACTCCTTGATTCTAGGGTTTGAAACTGCATATGTTAGAAACAAAAAAAAAAAGAAAAAGAAAAAGAAGCAGAGCAGATACAAATCTGAGAAAGCTGATTGATCGAATTACCCGATCCCTCATCCCGGCCGTCGCGCCGTTCGTTCGGACTTTGACTTCCGTCGTCCAACCTTCCGGCAGCCAGTCCGGCCTCCGGGACCAGAACTCCTCCTGCTCCTCCTCCGTCTTCCTCTTCCGCCCCCTCCTCGATCCCGCCGTCCCCGGAGTCCGTTCCTCAACGTCACCGGAGCTTGCCCGCTCGACGACGGACAGCTCGGGATCCGTCACCTGCGGCTGCAACAAAGCAGCACTCGCTTCCAACGGTGGAGAAACGCCGGATCGGCGTGCCTTCCAGAGCGCAGCCACAGCTTCGACGGCCGCGGCTACGGAGACAGTATTTCCGTTGGTTTCTCCGGGGACCGCGAAAGGCTCCGGCGGGAAGCATCGCCGCAAGCCTAGGAGGATCTCGGCGTATGACTCGGTTTCCGTCGGCAACGGGACGGATATCGGCTGCGGGTCGTAAAAGAGAGGAGTAGCGTTACGTTCAATCGATTCGGCCGACATATCGGTTGTTACGTAAGAGGTAGGAAGACAGAGGAGCTATAGAGATATATCTATATATTTGCAGTGTCTGAAAGTAGACGCAAGTAGTTGTTGCGTTGTGTCCGCATCCGGTGCTGATAGCTTCTCATGTTGAGAAATGAACGACTCGGTTGGAACGGGCGAATCGCAGTTCGCACTCGCACCCAGCCAATATCAGCCGTACATGTGTCCTCAAACGACCGGGCCGAAAAAACTAGATTGTAAATTGTCCGATTTGTGGCGCCTGCTTTGAATTTTAATGTCTTTTCGGAATGGACGCGTTCCCTCCCCGGTCGCCCAAAATCTCTAAAAAACCCCTCTAATTTTTAACACATCGACACATGGTCCCTTTAAATTTCTCAAAAATCTTACTATATATATTTTAAAAACTATATGCATTTCTTCATACGTGGCAATGCAATTTTTTTTTTTCTTGCGTCGCTTAGTAGGAATGGCCCAACTCCATTGTTTATACTAATGGTAAGATTCGAGCAGTTTAAAATGAATGCGCTAATCTTATATATGAAACGTCTCTAAATTTTATTAGAGCAAATCGTAAGCTTAAGCATAAGATTAGTATATAAGATTTTATTAATCACACCATCTTATAGTAGGGTAAGTATCTATTGGATTAATATATAGGATTTTATTAATCACACCATCTTACAGTAGGGTAAGTATCTATTGGAGTAAAATTTAAGGATGTTGTAGACTTGAAGAGAGCTTTCATTCTTTTGAGCGGCCCAACGGACCCGGCCACCAATAGGTAGGCAACTTTTTTGGACCATCCTGCAATGAGCCAGTGAGCTACAATGAGACATGCATTAAAATTGCAAGGTCCCTTTGCTTAAGATTTGGGGATAGCAATAAAAATCTGGCTAGTTGTTTCTGCACGTGAATTTATTAAAAAAAAAAAAAGATTTTTGTATTTCTTGGAGGCTTGTGTAGGGATTAGGACTGTGGATTTTGTATGGTTAGATATACTAGTTATTTATTTTGAGTGAATCTTCATGTTGAATGTGGGCCATTAATCTTGTAATTCTGATGATTTGGCAATATATATGTTCTCGTTATGAGTCCAGAACCCCTGTTTTGCATAAATAGAGAGATATTGTTTCGTCCAATAATAATTAGTGTAAAATCTTATGCCAACTAATACATTCTTTTAATTACTTTCTTGAAATGAGAAAGATCAAATAAGTGATTTTACCCGGTTAGCTAATTTTTATTGGACAAAATAGCATCTGCCTGTTTTGTCAAAACAGGGTATCCGTACACGTGCTTCTTTCACTTGGTTTGGGTAGTCCATGCAGCTCATCTCTCAGCCGCAACCTTGATAAAAAGGCGCCCACATTTATTTTTTATCACTTATTTCTATTCATTGTGCCATGGTTATGTTTTGATGGTTGGATCCTCCTCCACTGGGATTCAGATTTTCAATGTCTAATATCCGCAACTTAAGATAGAAACATGGCCCATCATATCAAACTTTTGAATCCCAGATCTAAAACCTGGCCCACTTGTAAACAATGACAGCATCTACACAAGCCAGCCATAAAATAAATTCCCAGTTTGGATGCAAGTGGACTTGAGCTGCCTTTATTTCTTTTGTACACTAAACGTTGCCTTTGGAAAATATACATAATTATCTTTTCAAATAAATAAAAAAAATTCTCTGTTTGGATGCTAGTGGACCTAGACCTTTTTAGAGCCTCAATTTGGTGAGCCCCTCTACTATCGATTTGATCGGGTCTCAAAATAAATCTGGGTATTGAATTCAATGTGAGTATTCGAAATTTTAAGGTAAGTTCGGCTTATATGGTCTATCAGCCCCTCCTATGTAAAATCAAATCCTTACTTGTTTACTACCTTCCTTGGATTTGGCACCATCTCAATTTCTTGGCCACCTAGCCAACCCATGATCCAGTTACCCTGATCACAATTTCGCTATGATACACCGTAAACTCTCACCGTATGATTGAAATCCAAAAAAAATACTAAAATAAAATAAAACTGGTATCTTGTAAAACCATTTAACTTTGAAGCCATAGTTCAAAAGAACAAAGATGATCTAAGAGGGCGGTATGTGCACTTTGGTGGCAAAAAAAGAGGAGGATTCATCAAAATCTTTCAATCCCAAGGCATCTCTCACTATTCTTATAAGAGTAACTGCTTTAGCAACTTGCAGGACCTACCTATCATTGATCAAATCGCCTTAACATTTACTAACCTTCGCGAATTGTCATGCACCATAATTTCGTACTTACCTGAATTATACTCATTATCATGTATTCTTAGAAGCCATGGAACTTTGAAGCTCTTAATTAGATTAATCACTGTCAAGTTCTCATTAAAATAACCTCTCTCCAAATCTAATCTAGAATGAGACCATCCCATCATGCTGTCTCCTTAAAATTGACATGCATCCAAATGGGTCCCACAAAAGCTTAAACTTTTCCCTTTTATGTAAACCGTGATAATGGCTTTTCAATAAAGAAAAGTGAACAGATTAGATCACTCCATACCCGTTGGAGTTACAACTTCCATGCCCATATCAATTCAATTTTGGCTATGACTAAGACTGTATGCGTGATGAAGCCTTCTGAAGGAATCTATAGAAGCAGCCCCTCTAATTTTTCTTTTTCCTAGCTCGGGAAAGTGTATAGCAAGAAAAAGACAAAAGAGGTGGTGGATGATTCTGTCAGTGTCAGCACAGTTCCAATTCAAATATGAACTCTGTGATGGTGGAAATTTTCTCCTCTTTTCTACATAACTAAACAATCTCTTACTCATTACTCTAGTAGTAATAATTTAATAAATCCAAATCAATTCTTAGAAACAAAAATCAGGATTCGAGAAAGTCACATTTTTTAGACTTTTAGTCAGAATGGGAAGGAGTTAGATACCAGAACATTGAACTCAATGTCCCTCTTCCTGTTCTTCTCCGGTTCAGTATGATCTCCAAGTCCACGTCCTCACCAGATTCTGCCGAACTTGGGGGCTCAACTTTTCCACCCTTTCTTGGCCCAACTCCAAATAGATCATTCAAATACATGGAAAATACATATTGTCGAAAACGCATGCGTGTGTTTTCTATACCAAAGTGCTGGTGGGGGAGCTTCGTCAGTTTCTTCAATGCACAATTGGTGTGATGATGCGTCACGAGGTGTAGTCTTGGGCTAGGGCACACCCGAGCACACATGTCCAATCAGTTAGATCGGATATTGTTTGTAATAAAATATCAAACCTATGGATCTAAATTTATGCATTAAACAATATATGATCTCAATACCTTGTGCGCGTCATGATCTTGATGATGAGCGAATCTCCTTTCTCAAATAGGGTTTTCTCATATCTCCCTTATCACCCACTCCAATATGCGTGAAGTTAATGAGTACTTTTCATATCTCGTAGGTTAAGAGAGAGGATCGGAAAACCATATATATATATATATATAGATATGCCCTAGAGAGATTCCTTCCCATCAAATAAATCTAATAGATATAAGTTTCTTTAATTCCCTCAAATTAGTCAACAAGAGTCCTATTTGATTGGGCTTACTAAAATTGAATCCAAGATAAACTTAGTAAAAACAAAAACTAAAAAGGGGAAAATAACTTAAATTAGTGGGGCTCAAACCGTGCGTCCCAACAGTGTTGCACATATTGTCATTGATATGCATGGCATGATATAAATAACTACCATTTTATTTGAATTTGTTATTTTTTTATTTTGTCTTAAATGTTCTACTTATAGCCTTTTTCTTATTATGCAGGAATTGGAATGTGCTGAGTATATTTGAGATCAATTTGAAGAGGCTTAAAGCTAAAACCACATTTGAGAAAAGTTATACATAAATAGCATATAAGCTTAATAGAAAAGAGCTGAAATTTCAAATTAGATGTCATGAGTTCATGAATTTGCAATCAACTTTGCAAGAAAGGGAAGGAATCTCATGGACATCAATAAAAATGCTATTGTTTAGCAAGTGATCAAATTATAAAGGAAATAAGATTTTCGGAATTATAGTCATCCTGCGTAAGCTTTACTATTTTGATCATAACTTGTGACTAAAGACTTCGATTAAGGCAATGTCAGATGCGTTGGAAAGATGACTCAAAGGAGAGAAATATCACGTTTTGGGGATCAAAACAAGCTGTGAAGTAGAGGGATATAAGGGCTGATGAATTTGAGTGATTTCTCTTTTTTTTTTCTTCTTGTATATTTTTTTTCTTTTTAAGGGGAGGCTCTCTTTTGCTCTAGGAGTTAATTATTTTTCTTTAATCTTTGTTAGAAAGTGAAAGTGGAGATTGAGTGGTGTAATAGACAACTTTGAAGGCTTTCAATAATGACGATTTGCTTCATTATTATTGTTTGTTCTGCAATGCTTGGATAATCTGTGGATTAGGGTAGATGAGGAAACCAAAACCATTGAGATTGTTCATTATTATTTATCTATGTCTTTCCCTCATTATGCTTAATGATTTAATATATTCTCCTTCATGAATGTTATTCAACTTCTAGTTTTGTAAATGTTATTTGGAATGTCTTTTACTTTTTATGTTTGATCTTGACATATAATGTTTAGGTTAAATTCCTTTAATGGGTTGTGCTCGATTTTGATAAATAGTGATTAGAGTTTCAACATATTGAAGTGAATGGAGTCTTAGGTACTAATTAGAGAACTGAATTAAAAAAAAAAAAGTTTTCAAAGTTAAATCTTCCTATCCAAGGCAATTGCTTGCACATTGGATTGAATTTTATTGGGATAAGACTATGAAGTAATTTTGAAATGATTAAGTCTGTTTTGGTGAAAACCAATACCCTGATCTCTCTTTATCTTATTAAGTTTGTGTTTAGATTTTCTTTGATATCAGTTTAGTTATTATTTTCTTGACTAATTATGGTTTCAAAATCTCTAGTGTGAAAACTGATTGAGGATTTTTTTATCTTATTTCTACAAATCTCTGTGGATCGACCCGTATTTGTCATTATCTACTTAATAGAAATTTGTGCGATTGCGGTTAACTATTTTGAGCACATTAGTCATGAAGACCATCATGTCTAACAATCTCCCACTTGGTCTGAATGACCACACATGTAATCTCCCACTTGGTCAAGACGACCATATAAAAGCAATCCACCTTTTATTATATAATTTTGAAAAAAGAACTAGTATTAAAAAAATTTTTTACTCAACTTGGATTCTACTAAATTTAAAAATCTCGACGAGTGGCCACTCATTTGTAAAAACAGCCCAGTCAATCTTGTGTATACTAACTCTTATATACTGTAACTAAGTGAAACCATTAATGCGAATTATGGCCGTCAAACATTAATTTTGCGACATTATTTGTTCCATGTACCACAACATTAGTAATTCCATTTAATTAAGTTATAAATCGAGGAAAATAAAAGGGATTCTTACAAGAAGATAAAAACACCTCTAGTAATTCTCAAATAAAGATATAATTTGAACTTTTGTCAAAAAAGTATGACACACTTTCAGATCGGCCCAGCCGTGCCGTGCCGTACTCCAATTAGGCCAGGCAATGCCACCCACGACCTAGCCCACATGCCCATCCTATTATTTTATTTTTAAACTTGTTTATATAAATTAAAAGAGACTTTATGGGATTTTAGGGTTTTCAACTTGAAATAAAGTTGAAATTACTAAAACAAATACATAAACATTGATGTTAATTTACATAAGACTTGAAGTTTCATACTCATTTATATAAAAAATAATATTTACTTTGTATAAATGTTGGGCTAGGCCATGCTTCGAACTGTAATAAATGGTATATTTGTTTGTCTTATATTTATTTTCTCATTAATTAATATCTCATAAAATAGCCACAAATTAGACGTGTTTTTATTTCTGGGCTTGGGCTTAACATGGGCATGCTTTGCTAGTCTTTACTTATTACTGTAGTAGTAATAATTGAATAAACCCAAATCGATTCTTAGAAATAAGAATCAAGATTCAAGAAAGTAACATTTTGAGACGTTTATGATCACAACATCATAGTAGTCAATTCCATTTTGTTCAACCGAAATGGTCGAAATTTTTTGTTCTGGTTCTTCGGCTGAAACAGAATGAGGTCAAGAAATCCCGGTTTGAATTCGGTCCATTTCAGCCCATTCCAGTCCATTCAGACCATTCCGGTCTACTCTGGTCCATTTCGGTTTATAGCACAATTTTCACTAATTTTGAATTTTTTTCTCAATATCCATATCAAGAAGCATGGATAATTTGTATTCTATTTTTGTTTTTCTATTTTTAATGTATATGCATATATTTCTTTAAGTTTTATTATTCCGAAAAGTTACTCAAAGAAGTTTTGCCAAAATTTTGAAATGCCAAAATATTCCATCTTGAAGGTTAGATAGTAATGACGATCCGAATGGAATTAATGACTATGCACAGCATAGATTGAAATGAGTCTGGATCACTTCTCGCATTTGTTATATCTTCACTGTGAGTGGACCAATAACACTCCTCCACGTCATCAAAAAATTTAGGTGATTTTTAAGTTTAAAAAGTTTAAATCAGATGACATAGAATCACCTAAATTTTTGGATGACGTGGAGGAGTGTTATTGGTCCACTCACTGTGAATGTATAACAAATGCGATAGGTGATCCGGACTCAGACTGAAATGTATGAAATAGTCACTGTGGGAAGGAATTAGATACTAGAACATCGAATTCAATGTCCCCCTTCCTGTTCCTCTTCATATTCTTCTGCGGTTCAGTATCACCTCCAATCCCTTGGGAGCAAGTCCACATCCTCACCAGATTCTGCCAACTTGGGGCTCAGCTTTTCCACCCTTTCTTGACCCAACTCCAAACACATGGAAAATATATATAGTCGAAAACCCATGCGTGTGTTTTGTATACCATAGTGCTGGTGGCCGGGGGAGCTTCCTCACTTTCTTCAATGCATAGTTGGTGTGATGGTGCGTCGCGAGGTGTAGTCTTGGCTAAAGCAAGCCCGAGCACACATGTCCAATCTACATGAAAACAATAAAATCACAATAAGTGATATCTTCTTAATAATAATTGAATCAAGATTAAATGAAAAACTAATACCTAGACATTAATTATTCTACAAATTTGAATCCAAAGAAAGTTAAAGGTCCTATCTAGACTCTACCTTAAAACTTTCATCCTCCACCTCTTCAACAATGCTGTAGTGCTACTCATGAACAAGAACTGAAAAATAATTGGAAAGATCTTCAACTATGTTTAGGTTATATGTTTCCATTTCCTCTGCCGTGGTGATTATTGGTTTCGTGTCATCGAAAATAAAAGCGGTGAGACTTTCAAGTGACTCGAACGACATTTTTTGGTGTTAGGGAATGGAAGAAAGACGCAAGAAAGAGTTGTTTTGGACTTTGGGGGGCTTTTGAGAGTGAAGAGCTTGGCTGCATGCAGAAACGAAAGTAAATAGGTGCCAGCAATGCTCCAGACCCACCAAGACACTATGTGCCCTACAAGTTTCCTATCACAACAACGCCCATAAAATGGACGGTGAGATTGTCATAATCGTGAACAACTGTTGCAAGTGGTAATGGCTTGTGTGGGTGTATAGTTGCTGAGTGATTAACTATATTTTGGGACACTTTGCTAGGTTTAGCATTGGGTGAGAAGGATACCTATCCACGACACTATGTTTATTGCAAAAGATTTTGTAGATCTTTCCTTTTGATTTTGTAATAGTCAACGTCCTAGCTGTTCATATAGAAAGAGTTCTCATTTTGGATGTGGGCCGTTGATCTTTATATCGGATGAACTAGTATTATCTTCAAGCTAGGCTTGATGATCAATACTATTCATCAGATGAACCCTAACCTAGAAGACAAATGTTCGCATTTATTCATTCATTTCAATTTGTGGACATATGGTTACATTGATGGCCGGACCGTTTTCCATTGTGATAAAAAATTTATGATCTAATATCCAACAAAACATAGGATAAGACTATTTCTTAAAAAAAAAAAAAAAAAAAAAAAACATAGGATAGGATTATAGCCCATTATATGAACCATTTGAATCATAGAAGTAAAATCTGGCTCACTAGTGAGCTAAAAGCAATTCACCGTATCTACGCAAAAGTCCATAATATACTAATAGAGTCAAGAAAAGCGAAGGCCCCCATTTCTAAAAAAAAAAAAAAATCACATCCAAAACACTTTTTTTTTTAATTTCCAGCCATATTTATTTAAAAAAAAAAAAAAGAAGGTAAAACAGCAACCCCCTTTCTCCACTAAAAAACAAGAAGCTCCACTTTTTTAATACAAAAAGTGAAAAAGATTTCATAACAAACAACTAAAAATAAAACACCATCATAACTCACTTACATTTTATTCTTTCTTTAAAATAATATTTACTTCACTCAACTCCGTAAAACTCCCAAACAGCCCCTAAGGGGAAGATGATATCAAAAGTGGGGTCCACGGGGACTCTCACCATGAAGTTCGTTTCCCTTGATAGTAATTGGATGGGGTCTGCATCCATCGAATGGACTAAATCGTTGGATTAAGAGTCAATTAATTTCATTTAATATAAAGCTGTTAAACTTGTGGGGTATGGATCAAGGGGGTGGCCCCTTTTTTGATATCTATGTCCATCATGAGTGGATCTTTACATCTTCCTTGTCTCATTATGTGTGGGGGTCCCAAGTGGGCCCCAACAGCCGGATGTGCATGAATATCACCATTTAACTATAATTGGGTAAATGATTTGGGTCCAAGGTCATTGGTTCCGGATCTTTTTTACCACCTTAATTTGCGGGCATGTGCAATGGACATGAACTTTGACCTAAGTTTTTTACCACCTTAATTAAAGAAGGGCATTTCAATCAGGCTATTATATAGCCTGACGAACCCGGTGAGTGGAAATAGGGGGAGGCCACCACCCCGAGGGATTAGTTAGGTGCTCAAAGAAGCTTTGGACACCCCCGGTCAGCAAAAAAATAAAAATAAAATTAAATTAAATTAAAGAAGGGCATTTCAACCATTATGAGAAATTTGTCAGCGACAGGGGTTACCATTGGAGATGACCTATTTACAAGAAGGCTAGGAATCTTACTAGCTTTATTGAAATATATTTCTTGAAAGTGGCAAAGAACCTAGAAACTTTTTTTTAAATTTTTTTCTTGAGAAAAAGTGGAGATCCCCTTGTAATGACAAGGAGGAGGGGATGGCCAAGGCCCTTTACAAAAGCGTATGCTTTGAGTTTTTTTTTATATATTTGATTCAAGGGTGATTTTCTCGTGCGCTCTCACACTCAGCAGTCCATTTGGCTCGTTGCCCCTTCATCATGGGGGCTCGCATGAAATTGGGGAAACGGATTTCACCTTAAGCAATGTTTGAATGAGCATTGGGCACACGAGATAGTTTTTCTTAATTCATATTATCTACTTTAAGATCTTAAGCTTTAGCGTGGCCCCTAGTCAAGCGAACCTGTGATTGCCAACATACAATTGATAGATGAAGGGCATATATATAATTCAACCCTCACTAGAAAGGGTCATTAAATGATATGAAGTAGTGGCAGAGCCCATGCAATGCACAAGCCATCAAGTTTTTTAAAAATAAAAATAAAAATAAATGATAGAACATATTAGGTTTGAACAAAGAAAAGGTAACAGATACCATGAACTTTTTCACATGATTTAGCATAATCTTTAAGGGGAGTTTTGAAAAAAAATAAATTTAACAAATTAGAAAGGGACGAAAAGTGAGAAGAAGAGTCAAAACGAAGTGAAATATAAAAAAATAATGCGAACAAAGAATAAAAAAAGGATGAATGAAAGAATTAAATACATAAAAATAAGCTATGTGATGGGATCCTTTTTCCTTTTGAAGTGATAAATCATTTATCATAATATTTTTAGGGGTGGAACTAGCGCCCCCCACCCCACCTTCAAAAAAAAATTAAAAAATAAAAAATAAAAATTTAAGCTTTTCTTTTTTGTATGCTGTCCTCTGGCCCCTCCTCCCATGGAAGTCCCATTCATGGATGGCCCCTCCAACATTATCAAATTAATTACTAGTAATATAATTTGGGTTTCCAAAAAATGGACCAAAATAATAGTTGATTTAACAGGAGAGAAAGAAGAAAGAAAATAAAAATAAAAGAACGGACTAGTGATAGATTAGAAACTATTTACTCAATCTAGAGTCATCGCGGTCGCCCACATACGTTTATTAATTTGAGATTGCATTGGTTAAAGAGCATGGATCGTTGGGGCCGGGAAATGTTGTGAAGAGGTTTGCAGTTTTGGTTGCTTCATCATATAGGTATGAAGAAGGCCTTCTTTTACTTTATGTGTTTACAATTATAAACACACTAATTCTCTGCGCACCATTATTTCTTTTCAATGTTTAGGCCCGTTCTTGAAATCTAAACTATTCAAAATTACATTCTATCTATGTTCTACTATTTCAAAATATTTTAAACCATTCAGAATTATATCCACGGATAGAGAGGATTTGTTGTTTTTCAATGTTTAATTTTGATTATTTATATCTGATTAAATCTGATTGGAGAAAATACATCTCACGAGACAAAAGCAAATGAAACCATGCTTATGAATGGTTTAGATTTCAAATATGGGTCGCTACCATTGATTACCTTTTAGTTATATATTATATAAAAGAAGCTAAACATGCACAGAGATTGCAAAATTTTTAGAAATAAGAATCAAGCTTGGAGGAAGTCACATTTTGAGACGTTTATCATCGCAGCATATACTGAAATATATGACAACAATTAGAAACTAGAACATCGAACACAATGTCCCTCTCCCTATTATTCTCCGGTTCGGTATCATCTTCAATCCCTTCAGGGAGCAAGTCCACATCCTCACCAAATTCTCCCAACTTGGGGCTAAGCTTTTCCAACCTTTCTTGGACCAACTCCAAACAGATCATTCAACTTCCAAATACATGGAAAACAAACTCGAAAACCCATTGGTGTGTGTTTTGTATACAGTAGAGTTGGTGGGGGATAGAGTTTCTTCATTTTTCTTCAATCCATAGGAAAACCAAATGGATTTTATTAGTGAAAACCAAATGGATCATTTATGCAACAAGAGACCACCACCGGCTGATGCGCCATTCCTTCGGACCTCAACGCGACTCGTCCATCCTTCTGGCAGCCAATCTGGCCGCTGCGACTCCTCCGTGTTCTTCTTACGACCCTTCCTTGATGGTCGTATCTTTGGTGGTGTAGTAGTGATCACTTCAGATGGCGATGAAGGAATGTTGGGTTGGTCTTCTATCCTGGGTTGCTCGATCTACAGTTTCTCCAACCGTAGTTTCGATGATTGTACTTGTGTTTGGTTCTCCTGAGGTGGCCATTGGTTTTGCTTTTTCGGCCACTGCTCCAGACAGAATAGTAGTATTTGCTTCTCCAAAGGAGGTGATTGTTTCTGGTTCCAAGCACCTCTGGAAGTCAAGGTAGATCTCGTCATATTTTTCCCTTTCCTCTTGCGTGGTGATTATTGGTTTTGCGTCATCGAAAAGAAAAGAAGTGAGACTTTCGATTGACTCGAATGGCATTTTTTGGAGTTTTGGAATGGAAGAAAGACACAAGAGAGAGGAGTTTTGGACTTGGGGGCTTTTGAGAGTGAACAGCTTGGCTGCATACACAGATGAAAGACACATGAGGGTCATCTTTTAAATAGGTGCCAGCAATGCTCCAACCCACCAAGACTGTGTGCCCTACATGCTTCCCATCACAAGAGGGCCCGCATAATGGACGGTGAGATTGCCCTAACTGTGACAGCTATTGCAAGTGGTAATGGATACTGTGGGTGTATAGTTGCTAAGTGTGATTAAATGTATTGGGACACTTTGCTAGGTTTAGCATTGGCTGAGAAGGATACTTATCTACGAGATGCTATTTTTGCACGCTCAGTTTATTGCAAAAGATTTTGTAGATCTTGGAGAAAGGCATAGGGATATAGTGTCGGCCGTTGATCTTTTATATCGGATAAACTACTATTAACTTCAAGCTAGCTAGGTTTGATATTGTTCAATACTATTCATCAGATGAACCCTAACCTAGATAACATATGTCCGCATTTGTTGTTCATTTTAACTTGTGGACCGTCTTCCATTGTGATCAAAATCTTAGGATCTAATTTCCAGCACAACATAGGATAGGAATTAGGATTGTAGCCCATCGATCATATGAACCACTTGAGTTTTGGATGTAAATCCCGGCCCACTAGTAAATTAAACCCACGAGACCCGGATTATATTAAGTGGAAGATAAGATCAAAGGTGGGGTCCACAGGGGCTCTCACCATGAAGTTCATTTGATTGGTGATGCTTCGGCAAATATAGATTTCCAATATTTTTTACATCCCCACTGCTCCATTATGGCCATGCCTGAATACCCATTTAATAAAATGTTAAAAATAAATAATTGGGAAAATATCTAATAATAATTATAATGATAACGATGATGATAGAAAATCAATTTCTGCACTCCTTATCTAAATGAGTCATTCTATTGATATGGCACTTTCCCAAAATAAGTCCTACAACTTTTTAGTGCTGTCAACACTTGGTATGTGCGTCCCCCATGGTCCATCTTTGTTAAATCCAATGTGTCACATTTATAAGCACCCTCTTTTGAGTTACCTCAATCTGAAAAATGATACGATGCCATATATCATTACCCTCTATTTTACATCCCACCTGGTCCATTACAGCCACGTCTGAATGCCCATTTACTCAAATCTGGTATATAAATAGATGTAAAAATATCTAATAATAATTATACCAATAAGGATGATGATGATGATGATAGTAATGCACTTGTATCTTTCTAGTAAAACTGACATTTCTTGCCTACCTAGGGAAGGGGGAGAAAAGGGCTACTCTTGGATACGAGGCACACCAAATTTCAGATCGAAAGGCCCTAAATTGATCAAGATATGCCCATCCTTTAATCCTCCTGTTATATGTATTACCCCTCTATGTTACATCCCACCTGGTCCATTATGGCCATGCCTGAATACCCATTCATTCAAATCATGTGGTATATAAATAGATGAAAGAATATCTAATAATTTATTATAATGATAATGATGATAATGATAGTAAATCAATTTATGCACTTGTATTATATATCTTGGCAATGGCAAGATTGTCATCTGTTGTCTTCCCAAGGAAGGGTGATTTAAAGGGCTATTCTTGGATAGGAGGCATGCAAAACTTCAGATCCAAAGGATCTAAAATGATTAAGATATGCTCCTCCGTTCATCCTCCCTCTATGTTACATCTCAGCTGGTCCATTATGACCATGCCTGAATAACCATTCATTCAAATGTGATATATAAATAGATGAAAGAATATCTAATGATTTATTATAATGATAATGATGCTAATGATAGTAAACCAATTTATGCACTTGTATTATCTTGTCAAGATCGCCATTTGTTGCCTTCCCAATGAAGGGTGGAAAAAGGGTTATTCTTGGATAGGAGGCACACCAAATCTCAAATCTAAAAGATTTGAAATGATTGAGATATATGAACCTCCCTCCATTCCCAACCCAAATGCATGGTTTTAAAAGTTGGTGGGTAAAATCAAAAATTCGAGGATTGGAAGTGAGCTGTTACATTGTAGCTCATTTGTGGAATGTTGCTCAGGTGATTAAAGCTAACAATTTTTATATTAGATTTAAATTATTATGTATTTTTAAGTGTTATAATGCTCTTGTACATCCTTACAGTACTGAGAACTTTGAGCAAAGCCACCTTCTAATCCATCTGAAGTGTTCACACACACTGGAAACCCCACTAAATTGGATGGATTATTGGATCAAGGGTCAATTTGTTTCCTTTAATATAAAGTTGTTAAACTAATTTATTTCCTTTAATATAAAGTTGTTAAACTTGTGGGCTATGACTAAAGGGGCTGACCCCCTTTTTGATATGTATGTCCATCATGAGTGGCTCTTTCCATCCTCCTTGTCTCATTATATGTGGGGCCCCAAGTGTGCCCCAGCATCCTGGTGTGCATGACTTCACCATTTAACTATAATTGGGTAAATGGTCTAGGTCAAAGGTCATTGGTTCCAGATCTTTTTTTACCACCTTAATTTTCAGGCATGCTCACCTCATGGACATGAACTTCGACCTAATTTTTTTACCACCTTAATTAAGAAAAATGCACTTCATAATTCTAAAGAAGGGCATTTCAACCATTATGAAAAATTTGTCGGCGACTAGGGGTTACCGCTGGAGATGACCTATTTAAAAGAAGACTGGGAATTTGGTCTGCTTTATTGAGATATATTTCTTGAAAAGTGGCAAAGAACCTATAATCTTTTTTCTTTTTTTTTAAATTTTTCTTCTTGAGAAAAAGCTAAGATCCCATTGTAATGAAAAGGAGAAGGGGATGGCCAAGGTCCTTTACAAAAGTGTATGCTTTGAGTTTTTTTATATATTCAATTCAAGGATGTTTTTCTCATTCACTCTCACACTCTGCAGTCCATTTGGCTCATTTCCAATCATCATGGGGGCTCGCATGAAATTGGGGAAACAGATTTCACCTTAAGCATTGTTCGAATGAGCGTTGGGCACACGAGATAATTTTTCTTAATTCATATTATCTACTTTAACTCTGATGGGTAGCTCAGTTGGCCTAGGACCACAGTTTGCACCCGGAGGTTGTGGGTTCGAAACTACACTACTACACTGGGGCCACATGGGAATTTTATCCGGCTTTTTCTCCTGTGCCCGTTGGGATTATTCGAGCCCAAAGGGCTGGGAACCCTACGCTATCAAAAAATAAATAAAAAATCTACTTTATTCCTCCTATTGATGTTGCCATGTTGGTTCCATCGGTGATGACTCCAATTTTTCTTTTAAGATCTTAAGCTTTAGCGTGGCCCTAGTCAAGTGAACCAATGATTGCCAACATACAATTGATAGATGAAGGGCATAAATATAATTCAACCCTCGCTAGAAATGGTCATTAATTAAATGATATGCAGTAGTGGCAGAGCCCGTGCAATGCACAAGCCATCATGTTTTTTTAAAATAAAAATAAAAATAAATGATGGAACATATTAGGTTTGAACAAAGAAAAGGTAACGGAGGCCATGAAAATTTTCACATTTAGCATACTTTTTCAGGGGATTTTTGAAACAATAACAAATTTAACTCATTAGAAAGGGACGAAAAGTGAGAAGAAGAGTCAAAACGAAGTGAAATACAAAAAAATAAAATGCCAATAAAGAATAAAAAAAAAGGATGAAAGAAAGAATTAAACACATAAAAGTAAGCTATGTAATCCAACATTATGAAATTAATTACTAGTAATATAATTTGGGTTTCCAAAAAATGGACCAAAATAATAGTTGATTTAACTAGGGGAGAAAGAAGAAAGAAAATAAAATAAAAGAATGGACTGGTGATAGATTATAAATTATTTACTCAATCTAGAGTCATCGTGGTCACCCACATACTTTTATTTGAGATCACGTTGGTTTGATTGGAGAGAGGCGAAGAGCATGGATCGTTGGGGCTGGGAAATGTTGTGAAAAGGTTTGCAGTTTTGGTTGCTTCATCATATAGGTATGAAGAAGCCTTCTTTTACTTTATGTGTTTACAATTATAAATGCACTAATTCTCTTTGCACCGTTATTTCTTTTCAATGTTTAGGCCTGTACTTGAAATCTAAACCATTCAAAATTACTTTCTATTTGTGTTCTACTATTACAAAATATTTTAAACCAATCAAAATTATATCCACTGATAGAGAGAATTTGTTGTTTTTCAATGTTTAATTTTGATTATTTATGTTAGATTAAATCTGATTCGAGAAAATATAGTTAAGGAGACAAAAGCCAATGAAACCATGCTTATGAATGGTATAGATTTCAAATATGGGTCGCTATCATTGATTACCTTTTATATTATATAAAAGAAGCCAAACATGCACATAGATTGCAAAATTTTTAGAAATAAGAATCAAGACTTGAGAAAGTCACATTTTGAGACGTTTATCATCGCTGCATATACTGAAATATATGACAACAATTAGAAACTGGAACATCGAACTCAATGTGCCCCTCCCTATTTTTCTCCGGTTCGGTATTATCTTCAATCCCTTCAGGGAGCAAGTCCACATCCTCACCAAATTCTCCCAACTTGGGGCTAAGCTTTTCCAACCTTTCTTGGACCAACTTCGAACTGAAGCAGTTAAAAACATACTGAGCAGCCGCGAGGTCTTGAAACAAGTTGGCCACGAAATGAGTGTAGAGTGAAGTTCAAAGATGGTAAAGTATCCGTCTCTTCTCTTCCTCTCTATGTACTTGACTGGGAAGAGCATTTAGATTCTGAGGGTGTCCAACTGCCATATCATCGGCGAGTTGCAGTGCCTGAAAGTTATAGTTCATGATTTAAAACATCTTTAGTGATAAGTTAAGTATCATAACTTGCGGTAATTACTTCATGACTCAAACAATTAGAAGATTGCTGCATAATTGTAGTTTATGCCTCTAGACTCGAGCATAGGAAATGATCGTCTCGTTCATAAAACATATATAACTCAATAATGGCAAATAAAAAGACAGATGAGATAAGTTGCAAATATATGAGGAAAATGGCGGTTATCAAGAAAAAAAAAAAAAGCAAAATGGATTTTGGGGCATGGGCATTTAGCCTTTTATTTTTTATGAAGTTCCTCAATGGAGACAAAAGAATAGGATGACATTTCATTCTCATTCATTTTGAATTGAATTCAAGAATACTTTTGAAATAAGAAAACTCAGCATGCTATGCATTTAGCTGTCGGCTACTTCCGACAAGGTGCCATTTGTATTCATGAATGTTTTAAACTCCATATCAACAATAATAGTTTTCATACCGAACTGATTCAAGAGCAGTTTGCAGTGCCTACCTCTGTTTCGATAAACTTCTCTACCTCTTTCTTAGATCGAAATCGGCGGCCACTCCCAGGAGCAAAATAGTACTGCAAAGCCAATAATACTTTTTAAGGCTTATAGAAAATAATCAATTTCAAACAAACAAATTATATAAGACAGTAAGCAATACAAACACAACTCTCATCCCCAATCGAAGCACTATAGTAAACAACAAATACAATGTTCTATTATTCACTATCTATTTTTACTACTTATATTTAGAATCAATATAACCAATTTATCAAAATCATACGGAAGAGAGATGGTTTTTTAGTGTGATTAGCTGTAATATTGGTACATCTATTACAACACAACTTTAAAAGTAGTACGAGTTAAGTGAACTTAAAGTGGTAGACTGTTAATGCAAGAAGAGCACATAAGGCAAATATGACAACATCGCACAACCTTGAATTACTATTTAAATTGAGAAATTGATTAATAGAAAACTCATTGATGAGTTAATCATGCAAACATAATTAACCAAAAGTATACATAACAAGGATCTACATTTGTGGACTAAGATATTTCTCAACATTGTAAGGTGCAACTGGAATTTAGAGAAAAATTGCTTCATATAGGGTTGATGTCTGGTCAGGGATTATGGTGTGATACAAAGTTGACCTTGATATTTGGAAGGGGGAGTTCTGGATTTAGTATGAACTAATATGAATGTACAGATAGGCAAAGAATTATCCCATGATCTCTTACAACAATGGTCGGTATAACCAGAAAAAATCATGCATTCTAAAATGTTAAACAATTCAAGGGTTCAGGATGATCTAATGGATTTGGGATTTGGCACACAAGTGGATCACAGCTATAAGAAAAGTCATTTTTAGAGGCGGACTATAACCACCACCAAATCAAGGAAAACTGCGGTTATAGATTTTATCTACAGAAAACAGTCCGCCACTATTACTGCCTGAAAAACATATCATCAGAGTTTTTAGATTCGAGATTATCTAATATTAATATGCAGATAGGCAAAGAATTATCCCTTGATCTAGTACAACAATGGTCGGTATAGCCAAGAAAATCATGCATTCTAAAATGTTAAACAACCCAAGGGTTTGGGAGGATCTAATGGATTTGAGATTTTGCACACAAGTGGATCACCACTACAAGAAAAGTCATTTTTAGAGGCGGACTACAACCACCACCAAATCAAGGAAAATTGCGATTATAGGTTTTTTCTACAGAAAACAGTTCCCAGTATTACCGTCTCAAAAACAAATAATCGAAATTGATTTCAGTTGCAAATAACAAAACCACCACTAAAAAGATATCTTATACTAGCTCTATGTGTTTAATTTTTGCCGCCGCTATAAGGAACTTTTTACATCTTAAAAAATTGCCTTATTTTGGTCAACAACGGCAGAATAGCAGCATTTTTCTGCCTCTAATTGTATTACAATCTTCATTAGTGAAAAGTTGTTGCTGCATTTTTCTTTTTTAGCAGCGGTTATTGTCCGTTGCTATATACACGAACTTTTTAGTTTCTTCTCATTTTTTTCATTTATTTACTGTAAAAAAAAAAAAAAAAAATCATCCGCCGCTAAAAATGTTAGCCTCGCTAAACTTGTTTTATCATTTTTAGCAGCGTTTAAATTTGTTTTTCATGTTTGTGCTTCTCTTTTCTTTCCTTCTTGGCTTTTCAGTATTCTCTCATGTACGGTTAAGTTTGATTAATGAAAGTTAACATTAAAAAAAAAAGAAAAATGTTTGCCTTGCTAAACTTGTTCAGCTGGGCCTACTTAATTGTTTATTCAAACTCGTGTACTAAGACTTAGATTTGATGTAAAAAGAACCCCAGCTAGAGTGGGGGCATTGTCATTCCACCCATAGTTGAGAGAGTCTTAAAACGGATAGGATACATAAACATTGTTTGGCAACTCTATTAGTAGAGCTGAGTGGAGTAAAGTCCTCATTTCTCAAAAACAAGTCACATCAAAAGTATTTTTTTTCCCATTTCCCACTATATTCTTTACAAAAAAAAGTCAAAAAGCAACCACTAAAAGACAAAAAAACTCCATTTTTCAATAAAGAAAAAGCCAAAAAGATTTCATCATAAATAATTAAAAATAAAATATCATCATAACGCACTTATATTTTATTATTTCTTTAAAATAACATTTACATCGCTCAACTTCACAAGTAAATCCCCCATGCCCTGAAGCTATTCCTTAGCAAGTCCTAATCATGTGTGAAGCTACGATAGACCCAAATCTGGAAACCTGTTTGACTTAGCATGTTGTGGTTTGTTTGTACCTGCCACGACTTACAAAGTCTTGACCTATCTCCCCGTCCGTCTTACTATGCCTAGTAGGTGTGCCATTGGTTTGCTTGGACCAAGATGTAGGTACATTGGTACTATAATGGCATATGATGCTCAGTTTGGTAGGCATCGAGGATGCCGAGATGTAGGTAATTTTTGTAGCGAGCCAGTTCGGTAGGCATCGAGTTTGCCAAGATGCAACTTATATTTGTACCAAGTTTAGTCCGCCCGCTTTGTCTGCATCCGTTATATTAGCACATCATTTAGTTCTGCTAGAACTTTGTTATGTTTTTTTCATTTATTACTGTGCTTTCCGAAGCTTCCGCTTCTGTTTGGTTATTTGCTGGGCCGCTTGCATGATCATGTTTACTTATATTTTTGTTCTTTCTGTTTTGTATTGAGATAACATCCATCATCATGTATGCATTGTGCATTTATGCTCAATAGCAAAGTTTAATACTGTTTATTATGTAATTTATATTGACTTCTTGCTAGATTTCTTAAAAAAGAAGTGTAATACTACACTTGGTGCTTGTAAGTGGGTGGTACCATCTCCGTTAGTGCAATCAAGGTATGGTGGTTGTTTCCAAACCATGAGTTAGCCAGAGAGACTCAATGAGGACCGCTTGCAATGTGCAGAGAGCCAATACATCTTTTGGTTGGGTTTTCTTTATTGCATTTTAGTTTTGGCCCTTTACGGCCTAAGGTTGCGTTAGTTAATACTTATCAAAATATGTAATAAATGTACTTTTGCAACTTTAAAATAATTATACTTTGCTTTGTTATCTCTTTTGGAAAATTTTAATCGGCTCATATGTTGAAATGTGTGTTTAGGAAATGCATCTACATCACGCCTTGAGATCCGACCGGCCCCGGAATCTGGCACGTGACAATTCCATTGACCCTAAACAAGGAAACTAACCCAGTCAAAAATCTTATCAGCCCTTGGTTCTTTCGAGAAGAGATTTTTGTTATTAGAACAGATGATGACTGACGACTCATATTAAATTCTTTGTCTTCATGGAAACTTCACAACTCAACCAATAATTTACGGACCCATTCTAAAGGAAGAACACCCTTTTTAACTTCAGCAATCCAGATAAAGATGAAAAGCTTGGAACAAGGTCAACTCTCACGTTTTGAATATTTCTTACACACGAAGACCATAGGATGAGTATTTATGTTGTTTATGTTAAACAATAGTTCTTTTAGTTTTTAAATGACTAGAGTGGAAGCTTGATGGATCACCGTCATTGCATTGTCATCTTTCAAACTTCATTCCATCTATTTGGGGTTGGCTTGGTGATCCGTTTTTCTTCAACTCAACCCTTTAGAGCCTTGTTCTCACTATCTCTATGATCTATAATCTCTTACCTCACCACTTCATTCACAGTATTTATTGTCTTAATCCTTCTCTTAGTTTCACAAACATCCAACCCACATCATACAAGGTTATTTTGCTCTTTTGTATTAGTGTCGTGATCGACTAAAATGACATTCATTTTTCTATATAGCAATTATTTACCAGTAAGTTTCATTTTATGTGTTTATTCCTAATTCCTTCATATATATTTAATCGTCTCTTGTTGTTCAGCATATCATCGTTATAGGTGTTATAAATGCTACTACATTCATAAGCAAGAAATTACTACTAAACCATTTTTTTTAAGTTAATTAGAATCAAAACAAGATTATAACTATTTTCGAGTTTAGTTTTAGGAAATAAATAATATAACGACTTACTAGTGCTCATGCTAAGGTGGTGTTTGGTAGTAGGTTTATCAGATTCAAAGTTGGAAAGATACTTTAGGGCAGGCTCACAAGTTTGAATTCTGACCTTTACTCGAAAATTTATGAACTTTTAATTTTAAAATAAAAAAATAATCAATATTAAACCCGAAAAATATAGTCCTTAAACAAACCCATGGTATCATAGTCATAGCCAGTATCAATATTAAGATTGAGCAAGTTGTAGTACTCTGACTATGTTTGGGTCTGCATCTAAACCTCTTTCCTCTCAAATCTAGATCTTGTTCTTACTATACTCCGTAATACCTCTTCCACAAAATGACGAATAAAAAGTAGTAGTAAGGAGAAGAAGATCGACACTAAGGACATGGTTGGACATTGCTCTTTTCGTATTGTTTCATCTCTCAAAGTTGCATCTTGATGGAGGACGGAGAGAGAGAATGATAGATGTGAAGGGTAAAGCATTAGAAGAAGAGAAAGACCAAATGAGGAAAAAGGCAGAAAAAAAAGGAGAGAGGTTGTATTAAGAAATTGTCATCCCATTACTTTAGGCAAAAAGTTATTTCTATTAACAATACTGTTGAGCAAAAGGTTTTCTATATTTGCATAATTATCAAAAGAAGGTGCCTCGTCAACTTAGTGGTTTCATGAACGGCATTGACCATTTTCTACCACCAAAATGATTTAGTGCTTTTCAGAACGTCAATTGTGAATCCATTTTTGCCTGCATTAATGAAGGGATCTCGAATTTGGAAGGACAATCAAATGGTTCAAAAAATTTCTCTTCATAGCCATCCACATAATCACCTGGCCCTTCAGTCTGAGCTTTTTTTTTTTTTTTTTCAAGCCTCGTGATCTCTATGCTTCTAGAAAAACCATTATCGATCTGATATTTTGGGCCCTGGTTCCAGAAAAATTCAAAAACAGCAGGTTGCAATAGTAATGGAATCTATATAAAGGCGATGATCACCGGCAAAGCAGGACGGACAATTTATTACGATATTAAACTTATTTCAAAAAGTTACTTTCATAGTAACCAATCACACGATCCTTTCTTGAAAGGACGATGTGATTGATTTCCAGGTACAATTAAAGAATATTCTAAACAACCCTGGATATGAAAAAGATGAGTTCCCCTTAGATTATAATTAGATCAGAGACCAGATTCCGTTTGGCTACTATTATTATTTGACTAAGTTTTCTATCTATTGTGTGATATAATTAGATTTTCAATAACGGGTGTGATTAGTTTTCCTATTTTGATTCATTGTATTCTTATAAATAACCATTTGCTATTCTCGGTAAAGCTATCATAGATAATTTATAAAAACATAGCCATAGACTTTCACAATGAGGAGGGGCACTACTCAGTTTGATTAAGTTTAGATTTAGGCCAACTCTTACCAAACTCGATAAGTTGTTATCCCTATAGATGAAACGTAAGCCAATGCTTGTACAGCGTGTCATGTGAATGGGTTCTACTCGCTAACCTGACCTGCATCCTATTCCAATATGACTCGGTCATGGGTCAGGTTAAAGTTGAAGTGCACAATCCATTTAAATGGGTAAGGTTAGGATCTACAATTTAAACACTCTTTGGTGTGTAATAGTTATGTACTTTGGTATTTTTTTGCCTACAACCAAACTAAAATAACCTAATACTTGAAACGGATTGCATTTGGGCCAAACTTCTATAGGTTGGGTTGGGTTAGGTCGAGTTTAGTTGGTTCACCACATTGCATGTGGGTCCGGCCTGGTTGACCTGCATGTGGTATAGGTTTGGATGAGGTGACCCTTTTGAAAATAGGCCAGACAAGAATGGGCTTTAACTTGTACACATCCTTGATCATCCCCACCTATTTTGACCCCATGCATTTGCCACCTCTACTAGAGGCAAACTCAAGTCATAAGAGATTTAGGAGTTTCTTACATCTTCCTATCATTAGCAGAACCATAAAAGACTTTCATTAAATCCAACCATTGTTTCAAACACCTAGCAAAAACATTTCTTTCTTTGGCTTAGCTATCCACGAAACTCTTCCTCTTCGTAAAGCCCCAAAGAGGAAGAAGGAAATAAGGAAGATGAAAATCCGATAATTAAATCTTTTAAGTCTTAATTATTATGTGTCACAACCCCATCCAACTCATTCTGATATTATATGCTTTGCCCCATGTGCGTGCGCAATGACTTTCTGGGTGATCACCCATCCCGGTATTGCTTCCACCTGAATAGGTTTAACTCGAGAGTTTTTATGATTTCCGGGGTTACTCGACTTTAAAACATATCATGTTAAATTAAAACAGGGCTTGACATATAAGATTAGGGTTAGGACTTGAATATTTCCGATGCAGGGCTTGGAAATAGAGTCGTCCTACCAATTGTCCCAGTCCCGCCCAACTCAGCAGGATATTCCGCTTTAGCCCCTGCCTATGCGTAAGGACATCCCGAGAGGTCACCCATCCTGGTATTGCTCTTACCCGAACACGTTTAACTCCAAAGTTCTTATGGTTTTACGAGATCGTACGGCTTTAAAACATGTCATGTTGAGTTAAGATGGTGTTTGACATATAAGTCTAAGGTCAGAACTTGGATATTTTTTATTCGAAGCTAGCGGAGACTCTTCGTTTAAAGCCTGTAATTGACAAGCTATGTCCCATGGTTCTGGGAGCCGTCCAGACCGAGTCCTCGTAGTATGAAATATAGTTCTACAAATAGTTAATATGTCAAGTTCAACGAGACTATATTGGCCCGCATAATTGTATAACTGATGGTAATAGTATCAACTGAAAACATACCGAACAATGATTAACGGCAAAGCTTAACAATAATCTGTGATCGAAATCTAATAACTAAGATATAAAACATGTCATGAGAACATCTCTTAAAACAAGGAGGACTATACTGTTTATTTAGATGGGCAGATTGATTGAATTACCCGATCCTTCGCACCAGCTGATGCGCCATTCCTTCGAACCTCAACGCGACTCGTCCATCCTTCTGGCAGCCAATCTGGCCGCTGCGACTCCTCCGTGTGCTTCTTACGACCCTTCTTTGATGGTCGTGTCTTAGCTGGTTGAGTAGTGATCGCTTCAGATGGCGATGTAGGAATGTCCGGCTCGTCTTCTTCCCTGGGTTGCTCTATAGTTTCTCCAACCGTGTTTCCGATACTTGTGTTTGGTTCACCTGAGGTGGCCATTGGTTCTGCTTCTTTGGGCACTGCTCCAGACAGAGTAGTAGTATTTGCTTCCCCAAAGGAGGTGATTGGTTCTGGTTCCAAGCACCTCTGGAAGTCAAGGTAGATCTCGTCATATTTTTCTCTTTCCTCTTGCGTGGTGATTATTGGTTCTACGTCATCGAAAAGAAAAGAAGTGAGACTTTCGATTGACTCGAATGGCATTTTCTGGTGTTTTGGAATGGAAGAAAGACACGAGAGAAGTGTTTTGGACTTGGGGGCTTTTGAGAGTGAAGAGCTTGGCTGCATACAGAAATGAAAGACACATAGAGGGCAATCTTTTAAATAGGTGCCAGCAATGCTCCAACCCACCAAGACTATGTCCCCTACAGATTTCCTATCACAACAGGGCCCACAAGATGAACGGTGAGTTAGCCCTAACTGTGACAGCTGTTGCAATTGGTAATGGATGGTGTGGGTGTATAGTTGCTAAGTGTGACTAAATGTCTTTGGGCACTTTGCTAGGTTTAGCATTGGCTGAGAAGGATACTTATCTACGAGATGCTATTTTTGCACACTAAGTTCATTGCAAAAGATTTTGTAGATCTTGGAGAAAGGCATAGGGATAGCATCGGCCGTTGATCTTTTATATCGGATAAACTAGTATTAACTTCAAGCTAGCTGGGTTTGATGTTCAATACTATTCATCAGATGAACCCTAACCTAGATAACATATGTCCGCATTTATTCTTCATTTTAATTTGTGGACAGTCTTCCATTGTGATCAAAACTCTAGGATCTAATATCATTACCCTCTATGCTACATCCCACATGGTCCATTACTGCCATGCCTGAATACCCATATATTCAAATCTGATATATAAATAGATGTAAAAATATCTAATAATAATTATACTGATAAGGATGATGATGATGATAATAGTAATGCACTCATATCTTTCTTGTAAAAGTGACATTTCTTGCCTACCTAGGGAAGGGGGTGAAAAGGGCTACTCTTGGATAGGAGGCACACCAAATTTCAGGTCCAAAGGCCCTAAAATGATCAAGATATACCCATCCTTTAATCCTCCTGTTATATGCATTACCCTCTTTGTTACATCCCACCTGGTCCATTACGGCCATGCCCGAATACCCATTTATTCAAATGTGGTATGTAAATAGATGAAAGAATATCTAATAATTTATTATAATGATAACGACGACAATGATGGTAATGTACTCATTTCTTCTTGGCAAAACTGACTTTTCTTGCCTATCTAGGGAAGGGGGTGAAAAAGGCCTTTTTCTTGGATAGGAGGCCTGCCAAATTTTAGATCCAAAGGATCTAAAATGATCAAGATATGCTCCTCCTTTCATCCTCCCTCTATGTTACATCTCACCTGGTCCATTATGGCCATGCCTGAATAACCATTCATTCAAATGTGATATATAAACAGACGAAAGAATATCTAATGATTTATTATAAAGATAATGATGATAATGATATATAGTAAACAAATTTATGCACTTGTATTATATATCTTGGCAATGACAAGATTGTTATTTGTTGCCTTCCCAAGGAAGGGGGAAAAGGGCTATTCTTGGATAGGAGGCATGCAAAATTTCAGATCCCAAAGATCTAAAATGATCAAGATATGCTCCTCCTTTCATCCTCCCTCTACGTTACATCTCACTTGGTCCATTATGGCCATGCCTGAATAACCCTTCATTCAAATGTGATATATAAATAGATGAAAGAATATCTAATGGTTTCTTATAATGATAGTAAACAAATTTATGCACTTGTATTATATATCTTGGCAATGGCAAGATTGTCATTTGTTGCCTTCCCAAGGAAGGGGAAAAGGGGCTATTCTTGGATAGGAGGCATGCAAAATTTCAGATCCAAAGGATCTAAAATGATCGAGATATGCTCCTCCTTTCATCCTCCCTCTATGTTACATCTCACCTGGTCGATTATGGCCATGCCTGAATAACCCCATTCATTCAAATGTGATATATAAATAGATGAAAGAATATCTAATGATTTATTATAATGATATTAATGATGATAATGATAGTAAACCAATTTATGCACTTGTATTATATATCTTGGCAATGGCAAGATTGTCATTTGTTGCCCTCCCAAGGAGGCAAAAGGGTTATTCTTGGAGAGGAGGCATGCAAACTTTCAGATCCAAAATATCTAAAATGATCAAGATATGCTCCCCCTTTCATCCTCCTCCTATGTTTCATCTCACCTGGTCCATTATGGCCATGTCTGAATAACCATTCATTCAAATGTGATATATAAATAGATGAAAGAATATCTAATGATTTATTATAATGATAATGATAGTAAACCCAAATTATGCACTTGTAAACCAATCCTCACTTGTATTACCTCCCTTCATTTCCAACCCAATTGTATAGTTTCAAAAGTTGGTGGGTAAAACCCAATGGTGAGGATTGGAAGTGAGCTCTTGCATAGTAGCTCAATTGAGGAATGGTGCTCAGGTGAATAAAGTTACCAATTTATGTATAAGTAATATAATGCTCTTGTACATCCTTACAGTGAGAACTTTGAGAAAAGCCACCTTCTGATTCATCTGAGCCGTTTACACACACTGGAATCCCCTTGACAATTATTGGATGGGGTCTGCACCCACTGAATGTACTAGATCATTTGATCAAAGGTCAATTTGATTCATTTAATATAAAGCTGTTTAACTTGTGGGCCATTGATCAAGGGGTTGACTCCTTCTTTTATATCTGTATCCATCATGAGTGGATCTTTCCATCCTCCTTGTCTCATTACACGTGGGGCCCCAAGGGTGCCCCAGCAGCCGGGTGTGCATGAATTCAACATTTAACTATAATTGGGTATTAACTTCAATAATTTTTATTCTGTATTTTATTACTAGATTTTATGGTCTTTTAGGTGTTTAGAGCACAACTAAATTTTAATTCCTCATCCAACTGAGCACTAGAGCACAACTAAACCAGATGCATCATGTGTGTACAAGCAGAAATTAGATAAAGGAAGAAAGTTATGAATCAGAAATACCACCTAGCATATGCATGCGCGCTTTCCTAGGAATGGAAAGAACTGGAAGCAATGAAGATTCTTGATGCACATTTTCATTTTATTCTGTAAAGCAAGAGAACTTCTATGGTAATACAAAATAAATCTATAACCCATCTTCGTTCATAGCTTCTCCACTTTTCTAGTGCTACCAATAATTGCCAATGAAAACAAAAGCCAAGTTTTAATTTTTTTTATTATGAAATACAAACGTAGATAATGGTCTGATTAGTGTAAAATTGGAGATAGTGCTAAACCAATGGAGCATAAGCATGTTTTAAAATTTCATCCAACACCAAGGTGACTCACCCGAGTCAAATTGGTGCCAAATACTAACCGATATGAGTCGGCATGGACTGGTACGGACTGACACATTGAAATTCAGCAAATATTAGTATGGTGGTAAATAGCATGAGATATATGACCAATGCTACATGGGATTATCCATAAGATGATGAAGATGTAGTTGCTTTGGTTCCATCCAATACTTTAGGGCCGGTTTAGCAGATAATCTTATCCTATTCATGGGTTTAGTGAAAACCCAGCCCCTTAAATGATGGATGGAGGGTTGACAGAGCCTATTGAGGTCCATTTTAGAGGGTTACTTTATGGCTGAATGAAAACTACATGTAATTGTCAATTATGACCCATTTAGGGCCCAATTGAATGTCTTACGTAATTGATCACTTTTAATCATTTAATTTGACTCTTGCTGCCCTGTTGGGATCATCATGACTAAAATCAAGTCAATCATATGATCTTAATGGTCTTGATCATGACCCACCCTTTTGATCTCTTTATGAGCCAATGATCTTATAAACTTGATCTTTTATGATGGACTTATTCGACTCTTGATGCTTAAATAAATGATCTTGAATGGTCCCAAAATAATCAATCTTGTGATTTAATGGCTTGATCTTTTTAATCTACCCCCTTCATCTTACTAAATTGACCCCTGGCCCTTTGTGCCTTTTTGTGTATAAATTTGATAGGGTCCATCATGATTCCTTTGGTTAAACCCATGGCTGAATTTGTACCAAGAAGAGAATGATAAAGTTGACGACAAGACAGCATATGCCAGCGTGAACCTCGTGGCACCCAGTAATCCTACACAGTAAATTCAAAAGGAGCAATCGTATATACAAGCTTTCCAAAAACTATGAATTAGCTCACCGTACACCTGGCAAACTAGGAGTCCATTGACAGCTAATGGCCAAGATTATGGCTGGGGCTGATTCTCCAGGCGGCATTAGGCCTGTTAATTGCTTAGGGATGTTAATGCCCTTCTTGCTCCCCATTCTCTCTTGTTGGAACGCCATTGCCTTATTCTAGGACTTTGAACTCTCTGATTACATCGGCAGAGTTTGCCAAGAATTCTAATCCACATACAGGGGCTGAAGAATGGACCATTAGAGTCTTATAATCAATAGCTGTAATGATCCAAATGAGATGCTGTTTCTTCCAAAATCAAATCCATAATACCATAATAAGACCTTTTCAGTTTCCATCACCCCAAATGGATCCAAAAGGGATTGCAATTTCTGAGCCCATAATCAGTATTGGCAATGCTAATCTTAGTTAACGGTTTCCAGGCCACTCCAAAACCACAGCGAAATAAATCACCACACATAGCGATTCAGATCAATATATACAAATTAACTGCACTTCCCAAAAACAAATATTATACGCATGATGAAGCCTTTTGTAGGCATTTCCAAAACAGCCGGTTTACGTTACTCATTATTTTTACCTATAACAATGTACCCAAAGATGGGAGGGGTGTGCATGAATGCGCAGATCACGCTCAAGTTAGCAAGTCAAGATCAGTTGAGAAGAGAAAGCACTGCATCTGCACCTGCCCAATCTTTATTATGTAAATCTCACTCTAAAAATAAATAAATAAATAAATAAAATTCTCTTTTTCAGCTCTTCCAAACAATCCCTCAGTTATTACTCCACTAGTAACAATTTAAAATTTCTAATTAATCCTTATAAAAGATTCAGGTCATAGAGGTTCCAATTGTCTTTTTAACTTAGAATGCCACAGAGCTTGAAACAGTTATAATCACAGCATACAATGGAATATACAGGGACATCTGACCAAAGCCAAACCCAATGAGAACTTGTATTATGAGAGAGTCATAATGGGCGGAAATTAGATGCCAATACAATGAATTCAATGTCCCTCTTCCTGTTCCTCTTCATCTTCTTCTTCTTCCGGCAGTCCAGTATCATCTCCAATCCCTTCAAGAAGCAAGTCGACATCCTCACCCAATTCTGCCAACCTGGTGCTCAGCTTTTCAACCTTACTCTGCTCTTGCCCCAGACAGATAAGAAGATCACTCAACTCAGCCTCGCTCTCTTTTTGAGTTTCTTCCCTTGCTTCTGCCCTTACTGCTTCCAGGTCCTGATGGAGCCCAGCACCACCCTTTCTCAGTGCCTTTACCTCTGAATCCAGATGGTAATTGGCCTGCTCTAGACTATTGTAGGCATCTGATAAACTCTTTAGATCGGACTCAATCTTACTCGCTAAGTTCCTGTACATTGATGCTTCAGCTTCAACCTTGGCTTTCTCTGATTTGAGTGTCTCTATGCGCTGCATTGCTTCTTGGAGGTCTCGCCGGAGGGTCTCAGATTGAACTCTTTCTCGGCCACTGTTTGGTTTCTGCTCAGAAATTGAATCACCGGCTCCTCCCACCTTTGCCAAGTCCTCAGCTAAAGTTGCATTTCGGCCAAGGAGATCCTTACAAAATATTAACACCAAACAGTTCGTGCAGTGTCTGTCAGTAAAATGTGTTAGATGTGTAGATGCCCATATATATCTGTATGCCTGTGTGGGTGCATGTTGCATTTCTGCATTTTATTACCATGCATCTGTGCATTAATCACATGTATAAACTACGATAATACTAACATCATAATGATAAATTGATAATGAACAACCAGAGGAGTTACATGTGTGGAGTCTATCATTCTACAAATTTTGCTGAGATTGAAAATTCCATTCCAGTGGACAAGGCATCTCGTTGATCCAAGGCACTGGCTGAACAGGCCCCAACACAGATGAGGATGCTGCACACATGTTGGAAGGAAAAAATATGGTGATCCTCCTCCAATCTTTGGCCTATTTTCATAAATATCAACTCTTCTATTTTTTTTATTTTATTTTTTCACTATAAACCGTCTATTGCAGACGACTATGCCAGCAGGTGAAATAGTCCATTATCGTAGGGGTTTTCAGGGCATCCCCCACCCACAGTTGGAGCCAATCAAATAAACGGTCCAGGTACTGAACCAAGAAAACTGCTGAATTAGTTGCCTGAGTGAACTCTACATTTGGTGAGCCATGAGAAGGATCCCACAGTTCCAGTAGCCATGACCAGGTCCAGATCCAGAACAGTGGAGAACCTACACAAGGCAGACAATAGCCACACCTCCCCTCTATTCGCAGAAAGCCAACAGGTATAGAAGATACAAAGAAATTAATCATATTAGCAAAAAAAAAAGAAATCAATCGACAGACTTTTGGGTTTGGGGTTTATAGTTACTAAAAAGTGGTGCATGAGGGGGGAAAGGAAAAAAAATCTGGAAACTTGTGTTGGTGTGGGCGTAACAACATGCAATTCAAGCCGGATGTGCTAGATGTGTGCTCAGGTTGGTTTGCTGGAGTTGCATCCTCATTAACAACAATAAGATCATGGCCTATGATGCCTAGATAGAGCATGGATGAGAGAGGGACACACCACATAATGGCAGTAACACGGATTTTACACAAAAAAGTGAAGTATCAGATAAGACACAACCGGATACATTTGCCCATTTTAAAGTATCCCTGCATCATAGATCACGGCCCATTAGAATAAATCTTGGTATGTTTAGTGATTGCGAGATTCAAAAGCTTAAGAAGCACATTTAAGTAATAAGCATAATATTCATGCAACAATGAACTGTAACAACCATACACTTCAAAATTAGTTTAAAAAAATCTACCCAAAAAAAAATATAAAATTCCACAGAAGATATGGAAAGGCTCACCTGCATCTCATAACACTGCTTCTCCAGAAATGACTTAAGCCTCTTTATATAATCCCTGTCACTCTCCTCATCCTTCTGTTCCAACTCTGCCGGTACCACTGTTACCTTGCTCTTTGGATGGCTGAAAACTTCCACAATGCTTTCTCTAATATCCACCTCTAGCTTTCTCACGAAATTAACAAACTGAGAATCAAAAACCAATGTGAGGACTGGATTCTCTTCCTTCTGGTTAATTCCATCATTCTCAACATTATCTTCAATCTCTTTCATACTAGCAGCATTGGATCTTTTCAATGGCTTATGATTTTGGGCTGACATCATAGCATTGAGAGTAATGCTCTTCTGCATCTCTTCAAATCTTAGAAAATATGTGGAAAGCCCAATCTTCTGGCTAATTGCATCAACAATGGAAAATGCATCTCTACCACTGTCGATGGATCTGTTGTTATAGAGAACACACTCACCCAAAACTAGAGCAGCTAACCCCCGTACACATACATTTGCAGATGAGCTTGACAACAACTCTAGCAGATAAGGAAGGTGTGCCGGTGAATCCAGAAAGGAATCCACCGCACTTGGGCAGTCTCCCAACCATATGACAAGCAATCGTAAAATAATAGGTTGTATATATGAAGTTCCATCAAAAAATCTTTCTTCTTCATCATCATCGTATTTGTTTTTCATGGAGGCCGCAAGAGCCAAGTACTTCACAATCCGGTGCATAAGTGGCTCTGGGGGCCCAAAGGATGGCACTGAACCCTCAAGTTCAACTCGCAGAGCCTGTGAAAAAAGTAGACAGAATAAATAAAATAAAATAAAAGCACAATCAGATTTTGAACATCCCGATAATATGATAGGTTATGAGGCATGGGGCCAGATCCAGTGTGCATCAAGGATGCTAATTTATGAGACATGAGGCCAGATCCAGAGCACATTGAGGGTCCTATAATCCATAAGTTAGGTTAATGTTGAACAATAAGGGCCAACTGGCAGACCACCTCAAGTAAGGGCCAACCGTCAAGATTGCAGTAATTAGCTATCTGAAACCAATTGATCTATAGACTTTTTTCCTCGACCACAGCTGAACATCTCGACTTTCAAATAATGGATGATGGATGAGAGTTGTGAATTAATTGCAAAATGTTTGATCAATGGCCCATTTAAGACTTAAGAGGTGGCTGTTACATATACAGTCGAGATCCGTTGCCAAGGATCGTGGATGATGGTTTCAGAATTGATGCATTAACCAAATGGCACTCAACACACATTGGAGTTTAACTCTAGGATGAATAAAATAATTCATTAGACAAGAAGTAAAATTAAATAAAAGTATGTGTTCATTTCGGTAATCTAAGTTTCCAGAAACTTGAACAAAAAACTAACCCTACAGTTGCATCACGTGTACGCCAAGAAGGCATATGGCCTACAGCATTGCATGTTTACCAAACACATGGCCAAACCTAGAAACAGCATTATGTTGGAAATCTAACCATTCTGCTATCTTAAGATGGTCTAAAAGCCCTGTCTTCAGTGTAACATGTTCAAAGGCATCTCCTTCAGTCATTTTCATGCACATACAGGACAAGACACAGAAAATATAGAATGAAAGGACACAGCTTGCATACAGACCCGCTCCTTGCAGTGGATATTGTCCTTGAGTATGTGGGAAAGAACACCGGCAGCCCTGCAACAAGTCTACAATCAAAATCGTTAGCCAGTTAGTTGCTACACTTGTAATAAGTGTCTGTATAGGTAGGTAAGAGAATTTGGATAGATGGAAAAAATCCAGCCCACAATGTGGACCAACTGACATTAAAGCAAATTTAAGAAACTGAATAAAAAATAAGTTAAAAAACTAACGCAATGCATCAATCATGCAAGACAAATTGAACCTGTCCACAACTTTACTTTTCATACGAACTTGGGTACAAAAGGACTCCTAGCAGAATCAATTTTATTTTTTTTACCTTTTTTATTTTTTTGTAGACCAATAAATTCATAAGTGAAAAAAAAAATAGAAATTACAGATACAATTCTGTGTATATGCAGTTATTTGATCAGTAGCATCACAGGTTCCTTCTACATAAATGAGAATGATGAGCCCAAAAGCTTCCATTCAATTTCATGGGTCAACACAAAAAATTAAAGCCCTAAGCCTGAGAATGCATGACTTCAAAAGATACCAGAAATTAATGCACAAAAGGAGGAAAAAAAACATAATGAGCTTTAATTTTTAAAATCAGAGGCAAAATAAAGAAATTCATTAAAACTAGTGAATTAGAAAACATGCTATGTTTAATTAAATCATTTAATCAGCCTTATAGTTGCAAAAACGGCCATCATGTAGCAATCAAATCACCAGGCCCTAAGTTGGAAGAAATATTTCCAAAACTCCCGCCATTGGATGGCACGAGCTCCCATCATTCAATGCAAGAGATTGGCAATGAGTATCCATTTTAAGGCTATTAATCAGAAGAATATAATCATCTAATAAGGAATATTATGGCAACGTTCTCCATGAACAGTCCCAAAATATGAACGGCTTACAACAGTAAAAAAAGGGGAAAATAAGTCATTCCTAATCTAAAGAACACCCCCTCCAAACTCATACCCGCACCCATACATGCAAAGGGGGCGGATGATGTGGAGAAAAGGATGGGAATCCATACATTGGAAGCTATCACAAAGTTCAAATGGATTGGGAATTCATGGTGTGTATGGAAATCATCACAAAGTTCAAATTGATTGGGAATCCATGGTGCTAAAATACTCATCTGATCATTTTCCCCACCAGGGATTCCCCCAGTTTTCCACACATCCAAATGACCCCAAAGCCCATTACAATACAGAGTCAAACAAAACAACTTCTCATGAATACTCAAAACCACTTCTCATGAACACTCGGATGTATTAAATCATACATATTTGACCACTCCAAGAACAGATAAGCCCTTTCCAGCTTAATTTTTTTAATGCCTAAATAATTGGGGGTGAAAACTTAAAACTGAGTATTACCTCAAGATCTCCATCAGACTCCCTATGAATAAGACCATGTAATAGCAAACTGCCATATCATAACAAAAGATAAGGAAAATTTATTCATGATAAAGAAAATCAGATAAGCAAATCATGAAAGTAAATACAGAGATATAAATAGATACTATAAAATAAAAGTCGGAAAGATTCAATTAGACTAAGTGAATTAGAATGTAATTTTTTTTCTCTTTCTACTCAATGGACCTTCCGAATGGTATGCTAACATCCTCCTCAAGTTTAGTATGGGAAGCTGCGACCGGCTGAGGTGTCATTGTGGATGCCAACATTTCTTGGCCATCTTTGTTGTTCTGCTAAATGCAAAGTGGAACCAATCAACAGATAATAAATCAAAGACGGAGAAAGATGGATATATATATATATATATTTATATATATGGGAGATGCTCCTATGAGAGATATCTCTCACCTTATATGAGAGATAGGGGTGGGGGCCCACACATTTAAGTTTTTGCCATTGGATATGGATGTGAGGGCCCCCACCCAATCTCTCATTTCTCTCATAGGAGCATCTCCCTATATATATATATATATATATATATATAGAGAGAGAGAGAGAGGGCAACTATTTGAAATAAGGAATATGAAGGATATCGAACAGCAAATGCCCATGCCAGCTTCAATTAAAACAGATCAGCCCCCCTTTTTATGGCTCAAGACATAAACTTGCGATGAAGTCCAGTCACATGAATCTATCTCATACAGAGAAGTCCCACGAGGTCTACCCTTCCAGACAAGCGGGCTCCATCACTTAGTTACTTATGTAAGTGACATGGGCAGCTCCACAAGTTCAGCTAGAAGTTCTTATGTATTCCGATTTTTTAAAGAATGTCAAAATTAAAAGTAGAGTTATCATAGTTAAACTAGAATGGAAGTGGAGGCATATTCTTTGTAAACACAAGGAGATGTTCAAGCCCCATTACATAGAGGTGTATTATTTGACTCTTATACATTCAACTCAGATGACATGCTTGTTTCTCCTATTGATGTCCGTTACAGTGGTGATAACACCATTGGATTGTTGAAGAGCCTAAGCTTCAGCTTGGGCCACTATCAAGTGAACAAATCATTGCCAATATATAATAGAGAGGAGACGGGCATATTATCCAACCCTTAAACAGCAAGGGTCCTTAAAGGGCCCACAATCGAAAAAAATAACTCAAAAATTAATAAAAATGAATGCAGTTAGTTTTGATTAGGGAAAGGGTAACGGGCAAGGATCAAAATATAAATTACAGTGGGCGTATCAGCCAGTGGCCAAAATGATATATATCGGTTGCAGCAATATTGATCAATTATCAATGTGAATTGAAATTGAGTTAAAAAAAATCCGACAAATCCGCAATATTGAAAAACGTTAAAATTTTAATTCTTTTTAAATTAGTAACTAAGGTAGGCATATTAGACCACCTCATTGTCATGTAGGTCCTGTATCGTTATATGATTATTTTTATAACATTACTGATCTATTTGTCCACATATATTCATGTTGATCAGCTATATTAAGTTTAAAAACTAAAAAAATAAAAAAAAGATCTTATGATCAAATAGTTTTATCAAAATTTCATGACTATCATGCATGTTTAAAATCTAATAAGCAACTTACCAGTTACTACAAGGCACAAAGTATAAATGTATAATGATAAATCGGTCATCGAGATTAGAGATATCATGCACAGGTCTTGGATAGGCATATTGATTGTATGAGCCTAATTCAGATGATTGTTGCTGGATTCATGCATGGTGACTTGGTGAGGGTGACAATAAATATTGCCCTTGTCTTCAATCACTCATTAATTAGTATCCTCCATAGTCCATATAGACCACAGTAACCATGGCCCAACATTGTTGCATGTTGCCCTCCAAGTCCAACCGTTCAACATCTCCTGACTGTATCAGCCCATATCAGATGACACATATTATGTGAGCAGAAACTGTTTCTATTATCGGCCATGGCTGATATGTCCAGTATTTTGATCCTTGGTAAGAGGTATTGCAAACCTTTTCCCATTTAGTTTATCTTTTTACATAAATTTTTTCCAAATCAATATTTCAAAACCTCAAGAAGGGATGACAAAGTGAAAGAAGAACCAAAACGTAATAAATATATATAAGCTATAATTTATAAAGATCTAAAATAAGGTACACATGTTCCCCTCCTTTTTCTTCGTTTTTTTCCCTTCTTTTGTGAGCTTGTAATGATCTTTTATAAAATAAATCATATAAAGAATAGTGAACAGTAAAATAAGACAAAATCCAAAAATGAACCAAGAGCACGATCACTCATCCAAAGTGAAAGTTTACCAACTGAGCAGTGGAGCACACGTAATAGTAAAAACCAAATGGATCATGTATGTAACAAGAGACGACCTCACAGAAGCACTTTAAAACATACTGAGCCGCCAAGAATTCTTGCAGACAAGTTGGCCATAATACAATGCGTAGAATGGAGTTCAGAGCAGGTATAGCATGTGGCTCCTCTCCAAGTACTTTACTTGCAAGGACATCAAGATTTTGAGGGTGTCCAAAAACCAAATTGCCAATGCATCGCAGTGCCTGAGAGTAACAATTCATTTAAGCCATCTTCAGGGATAAGTTCATATATTAGAACGGTGATGCATAATTACTTGATGCCTCATAACAATTAGAAGATTGCTGCATAATTACCTCATGCCTTTAGATTCTATCATAACAAATGACCATCTCTTTCATAACTCAATAATAGCAAATAAAAAGAAGGATGAAATAAGCAGAAGCAAATAAAGCAGAAAAGCTTCTGAAGCATGGGTATGTAGCTTTTTTATGAAGGATAATACCACCTGCTATATGCTTCCTTAGTAAAAATTTAAAAAAAATTAAAAAAATGGATGCAATGAAGATAATTTCTGCGCATTTTCAATTCTCTCTCTAAAGCAAGAAAACTTTTATTGCACAAAAAAAATTTATAATCCATATTTCATTTTGAGAGAGAGAGAGAGAGAGAGAGAGAGAGTTGACATCCTCCAATTACTTTGAATTGTCCGGTCAACGTAATTTTTTGGGCTCTTAGACATTCACATCTAGTAGGAAATCAGCAAGTTATCATCACATTATGTTTTCCATGATAAACATCATCAACTCTTCTACAACACCTTCTATTTCCTTTTGATCAAAGGGGCATTGACTCCCATTGCTTGATTAGATATCTATGTTCTGAGTAGGAAATTTCATCACATACATGTTTATCATGAGTTATCTCCCCAACTGTTCTACAGCTCCTCATTTACTTTTCGTCAAATGAGGCAATAATACAGCTTGAAGTCATACTTCTAAACTCTCAACATATCCATAAAAAATTTAAAAAAAATAAATACGGTAAACAAAGCCATTCAAGTTGCCCATTAATATTCTGACCTTTTGGTGATAGTGAAGGTCAATGCATTTCTTGTCTGCTTCTGTTTGTTCCAAGAAGTTTGCTGCCACTCTTATTGTTTTCTTCTGTGGCCAGTTTCTCAACTGAGCAGTCTCTAGTCACACTTGGTTGTTTTGGAAACTAATCTATGAATTTTTTTAATTAGAAAGAAAAAAAGATCCATATTTTTTTAAGGGGACCTAACTTTTGATGATAGTGCATATCTTCAAACCTTCTCATTAGTTGATCGCAACATTGCCATACCTCAATCAATATTATGTGATGAGAAAATTGAAGCGGAACAAAAAAAAAATGCACATAACATTTTTTTTCAGAGTCTTACACAGTAGTACAGTATTATTTATTTTATTTGAATGTGTTAGTCAATGACTAATACATAATTATCGACCTCATCACTTTCTCCTATCTTCTTCTCTCTTATAGGGGGTTCAGTGGACTAGTTTATGCTTTGTCCTCACTTGAATAAAAATTTGCCACCAATTGGTATTGCTGGATTTGAGATTGGTCAAGTTTAGAAGATGCTGTAATGATTTATCTTCCCTGTTTTGCCAATTTACTGTTCAGCCTATTTGGTCGAGGTTTTATGATAAAAACTTGGGGAAACTTTGATTTTATGGGGTGACAGATGTCAGCAATGCGTTCACAGTACAGCTGGCTGTCAGTAATGATGTCCGAAGTAGCTGGGGCATGTATAAGGTTAATTTAGATTAGGATTTTGGGAATCTTTTATAACTCTCGGATCTGATGCAAAACATTCAGTTGGGGATGTTCGTGTTTGCCATCGATAATAATGGAAGTTGGTTGAGAATAAATATTCACTTGGGAACCAACATTCAATATGAAATCTAAAAGATGATGGAAAGAAAAAGAGTGTTGCTTGCTTCTCATGTTATTTATTTTTATTTTAATTTGATGTGTTAGTGCTAGTCAATGACTTGACAATTATCAGCGTCAATCTCGTCTCTTATTTCTCTCTTCCTCACTCATCCTTTCTCACTTTGATTAATTCAACAAATTCAACTAAGTTTTCATGAGACTAGCATCTACCTGAAACGACACAAGCATTTCTGAAAGTTTCTATTGATGCATATTAAATAGCATTTCCAGGAAATAATCATACTCCTGTCATTGAATCTTGAGTAAAACTATTTTCATGCAAATCTCAAGCTGTCAAATTATGATCTACTTCAAGCTATCCAACAAAGCTCGTTGTTAATGAAGCAGTCATTTTTGCAACCTTGCATGTGGCAGAAAAATATTTAATGCTCTTGGTAACTGAATAATTGGATGGAGCTCCATGTAAATTTATAATCCATTAGCCATCTGGCAACAATATATACAATTAGCAATTTTCAAGGAAATTTTACTATTTCTTTTCATTAATGGAAACATAATCGTCCTATGAGGGCAAATAGGCACCTGTGAAATGAGAACCCCCCACCCCTGCCCCCCGCAAAACACACACACAAAATAAATAATAAAAAAAAAATAAAGCACAACAGAAAAAGGAATTACATCTTACCGAACACCGGACAGCAACAGGAAGCCATTTGCTCTCAACACCCAAAAATAAAAGATGGTCCAGGATCTTCTTCTGCAGTTGTTCCAAGTGTGAAAAAGTTAGATGCACATCAATAACTGGAAAAAATACAGCTAAAATGGTAAAATAAAAATAACAAGCACCTGGGCCAAGACTGTTTGGTTAGATAGCCTGCTGTTATTTTTCGCAGGTTCTATCTCCAGATCTCCCGTCAAGAGCAATCCAATGGTATTCAACGCACTGAGCAGATTTACTGTCTACTGGTATGGTGTATGTTTTGAAACAAGAATTCACCAGTCAGGATTGAGCTAAATATCTAGAGTAATAAAAAGACTATAGCAGCAGTTAAGAAGGTAATAAGCAGAGAAAGTCGCAATCCATTACACGTGTGGTTTACCTTTTGTTGTGTGAAACCATAGACGCTACCTTGGCGAAGCTTCAAAATTGATATCAATGGCTCAAACCCAACAGTTTCCTTCAGTAACATCTGCAATGCACAAATGAAATTGGAAATTGTTCCAACTACCAGAGAAGCGACATGACAACTGACTTCCTATATTTCTTTTGAAATGAACACTGGACATTTTTAAAAGCCACATACCTGGTTGGATGTATTGTTACGAAGGAGGTTGTTCAGCAACTCAAGGCAATCCTGATAAATAAAATACATAATGTTACCACCAGCGCATTCACAAAATCATGAAGTTAATCTAAAATGATAAATCAGGGATCTCAAAAGGCATGACTCATAAAAGATAGAAGTCTCTAACTGCCTCAATTCGTCCCCCAACCCACATCATCGACCTCTCAAACCTTCCCTCCAACACAAAACTGTAACTTCTATACGGCAAACAAGGAAAAAATCGCTGACAAGAATTTATCCTCTCTTTTATGAATGTTTCTGCTTATTGTAAACCTAATTAAACTACCAAGTTAATAACAAGGCAATGTGTATCGGGTACACACCCACCATGGCACACCCACATGGCCGCATCAAATTTAAACAATCTGAATTGGATTGTATCCCCATGAGTCCTTACATAAATTTTCAATGATTTTCTCGGTGCTGCATTAACAATATAGTGAACTGGACCATTTTAAAATATATATATATTGAACTGAACCAGATGCAGGTAAATGCCTGACTATGTTGGATCGAGCCTTGACTTATTTGGATCAATTTGACCTGTCTAATGGATTTTTTATCCATCTTAATCGGGGCCCAATAAAACAGAAGGGCTCAAATATGAATTTAAATGGGCTTAAATGGGTTCAAAAATCCCTAAATTCAAAGTAAGCCTGAAGCAAAATCAATCAAGTCCTAACCATGAAGGATCGAGCCATAGTAAACCAATTTATATAACACTGCATATTCTACAAGTGGGAACCAATCCATGACAAATATGCTCAACAAAGTGGGACCAAGCCCAGTTGGAGTGGGACATCCAATGACTTCTAAATCATTCCAATTGCAATTTTTGAAATTTGAGCTAAAGAGACCCAAAGAAGGCTCCCTTAATTCAAGGCATGCTCAAAGGAAAGGAGATCCAAAAGAGGCAAGAGGATAGACTCTCCACATGGGATGTCCAAGGGGGTATTGAATCCTAGCAACTTTTTCAAATCTAGTTTATTTCCTTTATTTTATCAATTGTTGGGCTTTGTAAGGATTTATTTATTATTTTCTTTAATTAACTAGATTAGATAGATGGTTAGGATTAAATCTAGTGCCTAGGGTTTTAAGTTGTATCCTATATAAACAATAGTATGGGATGTCCAACCCAATGCTTGGGCTACTTTACTTCTTTTCAATAAAAGTGATCCATGGCGTGCACCTTCTCTTCCCTTATCCATGGCACGAGAGTGTCTCCCAAGGATTGAAGACCAATCAAGTAAGAATTAGTGACTTGGGGTAAGCTATTTTCTACTTTTCTTGGGTTTGCATATTTAATTGTAGATCACGTTTGACTTTGATCTATTTTTGGGTTTCTCTGATTTAATTAATGTTATTTTTATTAGGGCTCATCAGATAGTCCGATTGCCAATTTGGACTATGTCACACCATTACTAATGAGAGAGAGAGAGAGAAGATTCTAAGTACTATTTAAGACCTTCACAAACCTCATAGAAAGTCATAAATCACGAGGAGCAAAGAAGAGCTCCTGTTACAGTTGGCTTAATCATAATCCAAAAACATGTATGCTAAGTTCTCTAATCTCAAAAATTTCAAAGTATCACCTGGACGACGACAACACCTTCAGTCTGATTGTTAATTGGGCCTACGTCACACTATTACTAGAGAGAGAGAGAGAGAGAGAGAGAGAGAGAGGTTCTAAGTTCTATTTAGGACCTTCACGAACCTCATAGAAAGTCATAAATCCCAATGAGCAAAGAAGAGCTCCTGTTACAGTTGGCTTAATCATAATCCATAAACATGTATGCTACGGTGTCTAATCTCTCAAATTGCAAAGTTTTAAAGGAATCACCTGGACAACAACACCACCTTCTGAACATCCTTCCTCTTTAATAATGGAAAATATCTTGTCAAATGCACCCTCAAAAACAACAATCTTTTGAATTTCCTGAAAGTCAACAAGTCCACCACTCATTAGGAAAAGCAGAATAGTTTTATTGCATTTTACATCCGATAAATCTTCGCAAAATAGATGTGTAGATTGGGAAAGTCACCTCAGCTTCACGAGTCAAGTGAGTAAGAAGTAACAAGGCTTCATTTCGTATAACCTGTCAAGCCAGTTTCAAGAAATTTGAGAACATCAACACAAGTGAAAGAAGCAAGCAAACGAAAGGAAAATTCTATAAACTGATTTTAGGTGGTAAAAACTGAAAAACAAGTCAAGCAAATTGAAACATTATTTTAGAAGGGGAAAAAAAAGGAAAACTGACTTCTAGCTGATCGGGGGTGAACAATGAAAATAATATCAGATGAAACGCTATGTATCGGCTGTGATGATGCGCTATTTTGATCATGCCTCACTAGGTGCCCCTATCCCCAATATCAACCACAAGGGCTACTAACAACCAATATTTATTTTTTTTAAAGACTAACAACCAAATATTATCAGCAGTGACAACTGCAAAAATTGAATTTAAAAAAAAATTAGGACAAAGATATTACAGGTGAAGATCCACAAGGGGCCATCAAATTCTCTCCCCTTTTATATGAAATAATTACCCAACGATCACCTAAGTAAATTAAAACATCGGGAAATGATGGCCCCTTTTAAAGCTACACCTTAAGTATTCACTTGAAACCTCTCTAATACAACTTCTTACAAAAAATCTCCTCGCGTATAAATTCCTAGGAATTCAAAGAATTAAATACCAAGTACACAACACTACTCTTAATTTAATAGAGATTATAGCGTGGTTCTTTGTAGTTTTTACTTCGTGGGGCCTAATTACAACTATTACGAATTATAGTACGATATGGAATGGGAAGGAATCATTATGGACAAAAGGAGGAGCACATGGAGACAATGTATTAAAGATCACAAGAGCAACCCAAAGCTAATACATATATGACAATCATTTTAGAATTTAGATTAAAAAAGACACGCTTAGAAGGACATTAAATTCCTTGCAACACTCCAATTCAATCATTAAACTTATATGTATTCAACAATTTTGAAAGAAATAGCAAGAAAGCACCAGAATGACTTTGGAGGTCCACTACATACACTTACGTTGCAACCTAATGGGAAAAAATGATTCTAGAACTTTCCAATATTCTTAACTTCTTGGATATTTTTGTAGGTTTTTCTTGAGTTAAACTAAAACTGACACCATGTTAGACCATGACAGCTGTGATTATGTATTCTTGTGACGTATCAGTTTTTCAAACCAACTGCAACGCCCTCCTAAACCATGATATATAAGCTATGGTTGTTTCTGACCATTATCATTGATTTATTAAGTTGGAAAATGTATATCTTTGGTTTCTCATCTGTAAGGAGTTCTCTGGTTAGCAGTTCAAGCATATTGAAAGCTCAATAATTTTTTAGAGTACTCCAATGTGAGGCTAGTTCAGTTGCAAAGCCTTTTGATGGAGTTCCAGCTTCCATGACACTATATAATAAGGAGACTCAATAGATACACAATGTCCTATTTCCTGATAAAAATCTTTACCTTCATTATTAGAGTTGGGAATTTGGAATAGACTCCAAATGGTAATGTTCATTTGCCCCAAGAACCAAATATTGAATGAACTCTTTTCCCAAAGCTCGTCTCCTGAATAGTATTTCGAATGACGAGATGCTTGACCATGGTCTATAGACATAACAAGATGACTGCAATAAAGTAACTTGGCCATTGCAGCATTGCCTCTCACAAAACCAAAATTTTTCTTATTATCTTTTTTTTTTTTGTTTTATTTATATTTTAAATAGTAATGAGTAACTTTTAGTAGAAAGATAAAGCATTAGAATGGGCATCAATTAATGGTGCCACAATACTCAGTGCAACTCTGTTAATCAAAAGCACAGAATCTAGCAAACTCTTGTCATTGAGACCATGCATAATCTCATTTGAGCCTTACTCGCTACCCCCCCTGCAGTGGCTAAATTGTCTTAAAGCGTTCATTGATTCCTTTCCAACCAAATTGACCAAAGAACGACCACTAAAGAACTGCCCATAAAGAGTACCTCATCAACTTGAAAACCCGAAGTGCCATGGTTACACGAGAATCATAACTGTATCTAGCATTACCCACCATATTCAAGACTATTTGAAAAAGTAATCCCATGAACCTCTTTTGCAAGGGGACAGTGAATGCAAAGGCAAGGGCAGTCCTCTGCCTCCTATAGACATTAAAAAGAAAATACAAGCATTCATGATGACCCCCTCATCGTTCCTCTCCAAAGGATTATTCGTTATGAGTATCTTTTCCAAAACCGTTGCCCAATAAAAGGATAATACTCTAGGAGGTGCTCTTTATCTTCCACAAATAACCCCCGCCCTTTCGAAGACTCACTTTAGCCCGTCAAGTGCTCCTAAAATAATTTGACAGAACATATGATCGGTTTTTTTTTTTTTTTTTTTTTTTTTTTTTTTTTTTTTTTGGGGAATGGCAACAGAGAACATATGATCTTTATGTGACTTTTAAATGTGATAACCAACACCATCATGTGGCAAACACCCTCCAGGAAAGGAGCTGGAAAAACAAAGTCAAACCTCATCCCAAAGATTTCCCCCATTTTATTATTATTATTATTTTCAAATGGTTACTTTCATTAAAGCAGCAAACAGTACAAGAGAATAATACTGACTTGCTCAAAAAGATGCACAAGAAGGACAGACCAAAAAGAAAGAGACCCCTTAAATGAATCTACATAGATTCAACAGAATAGGAAGCAATCTCCTTCCAATGGTGCATAATCTGATCTATGGAGAAATCTTTGAATAACAGACTGATGGACACCCACAGAGCCACTAAAAACTTAGTTTTCTCCACTAAACATCTTTTTGACTAGTTGAAACCCCTTCAAAACATCTGGGATTCCTCTCCTTCCAAATTGTCCATAAGAGTAACAGGAAAGACAATCTCCACAATTCCTTGCCTCTAGGGGCCCCAGTTGTTGGGGCTTTCCAAGCCTGGAAAAGATCCTGAAGGGAATGAGGGAAAACCCATGAGCAATCAAACCACTCCACCACCGATCTCCAAATAAACTAAGCTGTGGTACAGTTCAGCAGAAGGTGATCCACTGATTCCGCGTCTCTTAAACACATGGGCAGCCATTGGCCACTATCCTCCCTCTCCTCTTAAGATTGTCCATAGTGAGAATTCTTTTTCGAAAGGCCAACCACCCAAATATAACAACCCTAGGAGGAGCTTTGAGCTTCCAAATGCTACTCACTGCACTTTTCTCCCTCCTAGAGTTAGACAAAGCCGAAAAGAAAGAAGTAACGGAGAACCAGCCATCCTTAGAGGCCATCCACACCCTCTCATCCTCTCCTCTTTCCACCACATGAGACCCCGTTAAGAGGTCTAGGAGCAATAAGAGTTAAGGTACCTCATGATCCTTTAAGTTCCTCCTTAAGATAGGGCACCAAATCACCTGTCCACCAACCGTTGTCATGTAGGCTTTAGCCCTAGCCTCCTTATCCACTGCACAACTGAACAAATCCGGAAACTGAGCAGCCAATGGCCTGTCTCCAACCCATCGATCTTTCCAAAAAAGAATCCTCCCCTGCCCCAATTTGATACTTAATTTTGACCATATAGAGGTTTTTGACCGAGGTAATTCCTTTCCACACTGCTAACGAGTTTTTAGCGGCATCCGGTATATCCCATCCATTTCTCGACAACCCGTATTTTGTTTCCAGCACCTGTCTCCAAAGGCCATCTGGATCTTCTCCTATTCTCCATAGCCACTTTCCAAAAGGGCTTGATTCATCTGCTTGAGAGGTCTGATACCCAAACCCCCTTTTTCCTTAGGTCTGCAAATAGATTCCCAATCTATTAGGTGATACTTCATCTGAGTGCTATTACCATACCATGAGAATTCTCTCTGCAGCCTCTCAATTCTCTTGATAACTGAATCCAGACACTTGAAGAGAGAAAAATAATAGACTGGAAGATTCAACAGGACAGACTTGATGAGAGTTACCCTCCCTCTTTTGTAACATTTTATTATTATTAAATTGTAACTTTTTTGTAAAAGTAGCATAATTGTTAATATCATTAAACAGGAAAAAAAAAAAAGGACTACAAGGCCTACACATCTCAATCAATTACAAAAATTTGAAGTGCTAAAAAGAACATTGTATTCCCTACTCTCTCCAACTAATCTTGACAATCCATTGGATATGTTGCTACTTGGGAAAAAGTAGGACAAGTTTCAGCAAGTGACACATGAGCACACCAATAATCCTCCTAAAACCTAATGTCTCCCATCATGCACTTCGTAACCGAACTACAAGAGAAACTCAACTAGTAACATCTGGAACAACCAAGCAATTGTACCAACATGGTATTCATGGATAATTATTGTTTTCCATAATGCACATCCTCCACAGAGTCCAAACCCAACCCAACCGCCGAAGTCACTTGCTCAACAAAACTGAGTTGACATTCTTGAATGAAAGGATACCCAGACCTCGAACCAGTTTACATACAATGTCACAACAACAGACATTTGTGGTGCTCCTCCACAAGATTATTCCATAGGTAGTCCATTGAATCTTCTCAAGATATTTAATCACATCCACTGGGCGTCTAAGGAACAACAATAAATAAACTTTCTAGCAGCCATGAAAAGACCCTCAACAAAGGAATTCAAGGTAGTTACATGTAAATCTTCTTTTCCTCCATAGGCATCAAATTTTATATATAACGATCTTTCCAGAATCAAATATATTACTTAAAGCCTTTCCCCAATTTAACTCTTCTAATGCAATGCTCTTTATTTCCAAGGAAAATATTTTAATATAGTTTTACTACAGGAACCTGCCCAATGAATCATAATTCATGATAAGAATACGTATTTCCTTTGTCCAAAATTAAGCATCTGGCAGCTTTAGATGGCATGGAATATGGTTTCTCAGAAAAAAGCTTGATTATGTATTAATTTTCAAATAGTTAGATCGTCAACCAAGTTGTCCAATGTATAGCTACAGCTACGCTTTCTGTTATACGATAGAATGGGTATAAAAGAAGCTCATGCAACCATTAAAGAGCATCTATAAAAGATTTCCAAGTTAGTTAAATTCGACATATATCTATATAAATCCAGATTTGCATTCTTTCAGCTTTTTCCTCAATAAGCCTTTCATCGTTTTAAATAAGAAGTTTTTGAAAAACTAGTATATGAGCTTAAATCTAATCTAAATCGAATTGTACTGAACCCTCCAAGCCTCTTTGCTTCAAGGAAGACTCAATATGCTGATATTTGGAAAGATATCATAATGAATCATAATCACAACAAAGATTACATCTGTCCTACATAAGACATGTAGACAGTCTAGATATAGAGTTTACTCCAAGGTGAAGCAGTGGCTGAAGGATATATACACATCTTCATCGAGGAAGAAAAAGCACTCCAGATTGTGGAATGCAGCTTTGCTAGGCTGTTTATCTCATCATTCAAAGTTCAAACTACTTTCCATAAAGAAAACATGTTAAAGTTGGGATTTGCAAAAATAACTATGAATGTTAATCAGTCAAAACTCAAAAAGATGATGATGATGATATCTTTGAAGGAGAAGCAAAGTAGAAAGATACCACAGATTTAACTGTAAATAGATCTCACGGCTTCCCAATAACAACACAAAACGCTACAGAATTTATAAAAGTAAACCCAAAAAAATAAGGTTATAAATCATATCCAGAAATAATTATTTTTAGTAGAGAAAAGCCCATAGTACAGTTAGAAGGTGCTCAGCTCAGTATCACAACCACGAGCAGTTGCAGGCTCGAGTCATGTTACCATTCCAAAAAATATATATTATTATTTTTAATAATTATATAGGAAACAATGAAACGAAACCCACACCTCACGATCCATTAGCATATCCATAAGCCTAGTTATTCCTCGAGGAGTGGCAAGAATTGCTTCTTGTAATCTGAAAACAGAGTCAGAAGATTTAGACCAAGAAATCTGATAATAGCTGTACTACGAAAAAATCTAAAAGAAAAAAAAAGAGTGCAAATATGTACATTAAAGCAATTGAAAAGAATACCTATTTGGCGAATGGCTAAGAAGGGCAGTCAAAATTTGAAGCGTATAATATCGGACATAGAAATCATCCTCTGACTGCCACAGTTTCAAATCAACAAAGAGAAGAACGAGTAAAGAGCAATAGCTAAACCCACACGCACACACAGGTGCGCACGAGCACGCACGGCGGCACGTGCACGCACATGCATACACAAAAATAAAAAAGGAAAAGAAAAACTGACCAACAAGCTCAGAAGAAGAGAAATGCTCCCCATCTCTCCAGAAAGCATATCAGAGTTCATTAGAGTGGGTTGAACCTCAGTCTTTGGTCCACGAACATGATCAATGGGAGTCAAGGCGCTTACAAGAGTCTCCAACGCACCTCGAACCTACATACATCCCATGTCCCACTGGTAAACAAGATGATCATTCCAGGTATTTCCAGCATGTTGGCAGTAACAGAACATGAGTTTGGCACCAGAATTGTTAATGGAAAAAAAAAAAAAAACTCAGAGGCAACAGGTTAAAGGGAAAAAAAAAAACAATAAATGAAGTTTCTTTTTTATTTTTGAATAGTATAACTATACATGAAAATAAACAGTCTACATGTGTCATTGACCAAGTGAATGGAAGCTCTACTGAGCAAATAGCTATGGATCCTAGGGGTGAATCTAAAGTCCTATGGATGAAACTGATAACGGCTAAATACAATGTTGAAGGTAATAGATTGAGGCTTGGCCCTATGACTAGATTAAATTTGAGCATCTAGAGGGGTATCATGAAAAGCAACAGCTCCTCCAACATGATATGATACAAGATGACAAGGGGGACAATATTCTTTAAGACGGACAAGTGCAATGGAGATCAGTTTTTGCGACAAGGCCCCTAGATCCTTTCAATTTAGCATCCAATCTGAAAGTAAGAACGGTAGTTATGTATCTGGAAGCTGGTTTGAAGTGATTTAGCCACCCTTACTCCAATGCAGTCTAATGCAGTCTCATAGATCAGGAGACGGGCCAAGTCATTAAATTGTTTGAGACTCTCCAAGTGGCTTACAAACCCTGATACAGGGAAGACAGTTACTTGTGGATCAGAAAATGCAATCTCACAAATCAGGATACAGACCAAGACCATAGAGTTGCATTAGGCTCTCCAAGAGGTCAATGTGCCTTGATATGGGGAAGACATCTGTTTATAGATCGGTCCGATTTTTGGGATGCTTTGATGTGAGATATTTTTATGGCCACATGCATGGCACTGACAGTTTGAAGATCTGCCTCTCACATATATGGTATACTTCTGCCCCTCCATAGGTCTTCCATTCAAGATAGTATTTTGACCATGAACTTGGAGAAACAGATGAAGAACAATAGTCGATGGGTGTCTTCTGTCTTCAGGATGAGGAATTAGTCAATCACTTGCTCATTATTCGTGCCATAGCTAAAGCTATTTGGAATGCTATACTCTCTTGGTTTGGAGTCCCTTGGGTGCTCCTGAAAGACATTGCTCTGCATTTCAGGTTGTGGCTTTATGACTTTCATTTACAAAGTGGCAAGACTTAAAATATGATCTCCTTTGCTGCAACTAATTGGATTCTTTGGAAACAGAGAAATAGAAGATGCTTCGAGAACAAGCAGATGCCTACAAGTGCACTAATATCCCTCATCAGATGGCCAGTTATCCTAGGCCCTTGCTTCGCAACCTTGTGGGTGCACCTAGAATAGATCCTGGATAGATAGAGGTGATAGATACTCATCAAAGGAGATTTCCCTTGATGGTCCCTACCTCCAGAGGGACAATGGAAGCTAAACTTTAACACTGAATGACTGATGCCAAGGGAAATCTAGGAGATAATAGAATTGGCTACTTGATTTGTGAAAATAAGAGTAGTATCCAAAGGGATTTCTCAAAGCTAGGAAGTAACATAAGTATTAATAAAGCTGAATTCCTTAGCCACTGATAAGAGTGTGGTAGGCTTATAATCTAGTTTTTAACCTTAGTAATATAAGGGGATTCGTCTTGCATGATCAATTGGCAAAGAACAAGACCTATGGCCTGGAAGATAGCTCAAGACTAGATGAACTCAAGATTTACTCCTCAACAGGGAAGTTGCATTAACAAGACTATCTCCAACGCTGGTTCTCTAGCCAAGGGAGATTTTGTGTGGGAGGGTTTTCATTTGATGTGTGATTAGGGCTGCTTTCTATAATTGCACTATGTTTTCTTTCTTATTCTAAGTTTGGGTCTAGTGCCCTTCTTAGGAATCCTGTAACACCCTTCTATTTTTGCCTTCATTTAATCAATTTGGTTTTATTCCAGGGAGGTCAACTATGGAAGCTATCCTCTCACCTAGGCAATTAATGGAAAAATATCGAGCGAAGAGGAAAAATCTGCATAGGGTCTTCATCGATCTAGAAAAAAGCCTACAATAGGGTACCTAGAGATTTAATTTGGTGGGTTTAAAATAAAAAGAATGTTCCAAGAGGTTATATTGAAATTATTAAAGACATGTATGAAGGAGCGGTAACGAGTGTAAGAATACTTGTGAAGAGAGGTGAGTTCCGAATGACAATAGGTTTGCATCATAGGTCAGCCCAAAGCCCTTATCTCTTTGTACTGATTATGAATGAGTTAACTGCTCATATTCAAAAAGAGATACCTTGGTGTATGTTATTTGCAGATGATATAGTGTTGGTAAATGAATCAAGAGATTATGTGAATGCAAAACATGAGAGATGGTGGAAGGCTTTAGAATCCAAAGACTTTAAAATAAGCCGCCAAAGACGGAATATATGAATTGTAACTTTAGTGCGCATATAGAAAGAACTGAAACTACTGTGAGAATTGAAGACCATGATGCACCACAAAGATTCTTTCTGTTACCTTGGCTCTATAATTAGTAAGGATGGGGAGATCGATAAAGATGTCGAATATAGGGTAAAAACGGGATGGTTGAAGTGGAGACATGCTTTCAGGAGTGCTTTGTGAACGACGAATGCCAACAAGATTGAAGGAAGAATTTTACATGATAGCCATTAGACCAGCTAATGTCAAACTGGGCCCAAGATGATTCAGTTGAAACTAGCCCAGTTGCTTAAATGCCTCACATGTATATACTTGGTCAAAGGAATACACCCATACATCGTTTTAGTTAGGAAATTCTTTTACTGTAGTATCTTTTATAATTATGTAAGTTAGGAAGGATTGGCTGTAATGATACTAATGTAAGCCTTGATTAAGTCAGTGCTAAGTAATAAAAGGTGTCGATCCTGAGAGAAGGAGACACATTTTCATCTCAATACTTCTTATTGTTTTATGGTTTCTCTCCTCCTACCTAGAGCTTCATCGAATGTTACGGTATCGGAGCTTCCTATTGTCAAGGTTCAAAGTTCTGGTTTCAAGCTTAGACTCTTTTCAAGGTTCGAAGTTCTGGTTTCAAGCTTAGACTCTTTTCTAAGGCTTTAATAGAGATCTTCACTTACTGTCTTGAAAGAAATAGATCAGGAATATGTTTTATAGTAGCTTAACTTCATCCAGCACTCACGGTTTCTGTAGATCATCTCTGATCTACCATGGCCCACCAGTGATCATCAAGACCTGCTCATCCAGTCACTTCAGAGTTCAGAGTCCAGCCAGGGTCGCCCACTGTTCCTTGGTTTTTTTGTGAGTTTTCTGAGATTTTTCGGCATCTGGAAGTAAGTCTTTTGCCCACTCTCGTGATTCGCATTTTTTTTCCGTTGTTTTTCATCAAGACCGTCCAAAATCTTGGATCTTAAGTCTTTTTCAGATCAACTGTCACCAATAGGAAGGAGACAACAGTCTGAAATCAGATCTGAGATCTGATCATGACATAGATCTGCAAGTGTGGCCCACGTTGATAATTTGGTGCTTTTTTAGGGTCGTCGGGGACATTTTTTCCCTAGAGTGTGACTGTTTAACACTCTTCTTCAGATTATCAGTATTTGTCTTCTTCACTCAGTCTAAATCTACATTTGGTTCTATCCATTCTGGGGAGCATTTTCATTGCTGAAATTCTGTAGTGCTAGACATTTTTGTTCTTTCACATTGAACATCATTGAAATGGAGAAATCTGAGGTTAATCTGATTAAATTCAATGGTAAAAATTATCCATCATGGGCATTTCAGTTTCAATTCTTTTACTGTAGTATCTTTTATAATTATGTAAGTTAGGAAGGATTGGCTGTAATGATACTAATGTAAGCCTTGATTAAGGCAGTGATAAGCAATACAAGGAGGTATCAATCCTGAGAAAAGGAGACGCATTTTAATCTCAATACTTCTTATTGTTTTCTGGTTTCTCTCCTCCTACCTAGAGCTTCATCAAATGTTAGCTATGACCTATGGAGAGAATCTTGGTCAATCAAGAAGCAACAAATGCACAAAATAGATGTAGCAGAGATGAAAACGTTGAGGTGAATGTGTGGTAAAACTAGGAAGGATAAAATTAGAAATGAGCGCTTTCGAGAGCATTTAGGGTTAGCAACAATAGGGGATAAAATTAGATCAATACATTTGAGATGGTTTGGACATGTACAACGCAGGCCAACAACGGCGCTAGTAAGGAAAAGTTGGCTATGAAGACTGATTGCCCACTAAGGGGAAGGGGTAGGCCAAAGAGGACGTACAAGAAGATAGTAAAAATAGATCTGAATAAGTGCAACTTATCTAAAGATTTGGCTCAAGATAGATTAGAATGGAGAAACAAAATTCGTGTAGGTGATCCCAAAATAGTTGGGACAAGGCTGTAATGATGATGATGATGATGATGATTTAATAAAAATTTCAAAATAAAAAAAAAATCCTTGAAAAACTATGGTATTGTCGTTCATCTCTAGGTTCTCAGTTAGTTTATCTTCCCATTGACTTTAAATCAATTAGACAATGTACATAGCAACTTTGCAACCAAGATAATATAACTAAAAATCAAATTAATAGATTACTTCAAGAAAGGATAGGTACACAAATAAGAAGGATCAAAGAAAACAAACCATTTCCACATCATCACGCTCTTCCTTTAAGATAGTCAAAAGCACCGGAAAACCTATGCCCAAAAATAAAAAATTAAAAAAAATGCAAACAGTATGTGAGCATATATATATATATATATATATATATATACGGGAAATAATCACGTGAGAACTGTTCTCACGGCTCAAACCATGAGAACTATGGGTGGGGCCCACCTATCACCCAATCCAAACCTTGCAATGGACAGGGACCCCCTTGATAGTCACATGCCCCCCCGGTTTGGCACCAATATAAATGAACTGGACCGTTGGATCGACTATATACCCATACGAATGGACTGGGTTTGTCAGCCATGGATTAAGGGGTTAGGAGCATGGGATTGGAGCCAAACTTGATATATGGGCACATCCAAGATATCTCTTTTCATCCCCCCCCCCCCCCCCGTCCCACGATCAGTGGGGCATTAACTGGGGCCATGGATGAAAATAGCGGCCGCTACGTAGCGTAGCGGCGGCTATATCGGCCGCCACCGCTACGCTACGGCCGATTTATCGGCCGCCGCACCCATAGCGGCCGCTACGTCCGCTACGGGGCAGCTACGGCCGCTACAAGCCCGCTACGACCGCTACGGGGCCGCTACGGAGTAAGAAAAATTCCTACTTTTCAATTTTTTTTAAAAATGCATAATAAGATTTATTTCTTTTCTTCTTCTCTTCAAATAACATTTCTACACAACTCTTCTACCCTTTTATTTTTAAAAGAACACAAAAAAGCACATGATCTTGCCGAATTACAGTCAATACAGAGAGTTCTTCTCTAAGTACATCCTATTAGACACCCCCTTTGGTAGATGTATTTTTTTCTCTAGGTACTCTTAAGTCTTGATTTCATAACATAGTTTTTTCTTTTATGAACCTTTCATTAGTTTCTAAGTTAGCATAACCAAGCAACATGAACACATTGTGAAAAAAATGATCATTACTATTATTTTCTATTTATACAGCGATACAGGACCTCATATAGTGAGGGGACCGCTACGCCCCCTTACCTTAGTTACTTTTGCAAAAAAAATACATTTTCTCTCATTTTCCAATATTCTAGATTTTCTAGAATTTTTTCATTTTTTTTTTATGATTTTTCCAAATCGCACCGCTACGCCGCTACGTAGCGTTTTGGCAGCAGGCCGCTACGCCCGCCGCTACCGCTATTTTCAGCCTTGGCTGGAGCCCATCAAGTTTGTCGCTCACCATATGATGAGAGATAGATGCACATGAATGCCCCCCATATATATATATATATATATACAAATGTATATTAATATATACATCTATACATATATATGTATAAGAATAAGGCATATTGATTGCTCTTATCTTTGAGGTTACAAAAAAAGGATGGAGCACTGACCCATTGCTCCGAATGCCAACTGAGCTGCTGAACTTTCTGCTACAATAGATTGGAGTTCAGTCATAGCAGCATGCCTATCATCAGCTAGAACTCCGTTGCTTAAACGGTCAAGCAAGCGTTCCACATAGCTATTGAAACAAGCCATTGGTAATGATTAATAATTAATAGTAAAGAGGAAGACGCTAAAGAAGCTCTACTATCTTCAGTTACAGCAAAAAATATGAAACAATATTTAAAAAAATGGGAGATCCACAAACCTTGCACGTGGAAAACACATTCAATCACCAATTCCCAAGTTGAGGTAACTTAAGCAATGCAGACCAGACAGGACAACTAACAATTTATTATTATTTTTTTTAATGGTGAAAACTAACAATTACTATAAATGGAAGTTCTAATATTGCAACCATACTAGGTTGAATAAAGATAAGATATCGTGTATGCTAGCTGTAAGGAACAAAACACGTTGACCATTTTTAAAGGCAAGGATGAAATTTATTTGACAACAAACAATTTAACTCCATATCAAAATGAGTAAATGTTACCCAGTAGATTGGCCAATAGCATGTGTGCAAATGCATGGCATGTCGGGCTGCAGGTGCGTGCACACAAATGCGTGAGAAGCAAGAACAAAGGTTGTGTGTATGAGGTCGTGTGGGGCTGTGGGTGCGTGCATTTGATGTATGAGAAGAGAGAACAATGGTTGTGTGTGTATGAGCATTGTGTGGGGCTGTGGGTGCATGGGTTTGATGAATGAGAAGAGAGAATAAAGGGTACAAGAGATTCTTGGCTAATCTCATCTATTTAGGGTTGCTTTTGTGTGTTATTCTTTCCACTTGACCCTATTTGAGGCCATGCTTCCCATAACTCCACAACTAACATGCCCATCCTACTGAACTCCACTTTCTCCCAGTTCCCCTAGCTAGAAGCCCTTTGACACATCATACAGGAGCTGGTTCAGGCTTTCTTTGTACATGCCCATATCATCTAAAATAGCACTTCTTGAATTTATCTTCTATTGAAACTCTACCCAAAAGTTCCGTCTTACAAATTCAATTCTAATTCTATCCCTTCTTATAACTCCACATATCCATCTTAGCTTGCGCACAGCAGCCACCTTCACTTTGGCTTCTTGTTATTTCTTTGTTACCCATCCAAAATTCAAGTGTTCAACTCCATCGAGAAGAGCAGGTCTAACTGTCATAGTAAAAATATATATATATATATTCATTTAATTGAAGTGGCAACTGACAATTATATAGGATTCCATTTTCTTGTGTCTGTTTAGCCTGAACTACATCGATCCTATTCTCTATATTCATCCCAATCCCTCTATTTTTTTTTTCTACAAATGATCCTATATAATGAAATATACTGCAATGTTGTAGAAGTGATAATCAATTTGACAAACTCATCTTCTCTACTCCCAGAACCACTAAACTTGCAATCATATTTTTTGTTCTGCTAATTATCCGCTCATTAGACTCGAAAAACTTTCTTTAAAGTACAAGCTTATCATTTATCTTTCTTGTTTGATAATTGACCATCACGTCATCTGCACATACATACACGATGAGACTCACCTTGGATATCAGTCATCATGTTGTCCATAGTCAAGGCAAAAAAAGACTCAAGCAAACCCTTGATGTCAAGGCAAATAAAGGCTCAAGCAAACCCTTGAGACTTATTCAAAACTTGGCAAATTACCGAAGTTTTAGACATACAGGCACTCTTTTGGGCATACAGTCACTCATGCTGTAAGGATAGTGATCAAATAAACATCTTAAATTATTTTTTATAAGATTCAATTATCTTTCCAAAAATAAAGGAATTCAACTAAGGGCAAAAGGGAACAATTATATGCACAGAATAAACAAAATTATCCACATAAAGTAAAATGCATCCGAAAAACACAGATGAGAAGTCTGTTTGCATAGCATAGGTTGTTTCACTTAAACACGATAATTTATATGCTCTAAGCAAAAATTACGTGATTAAATTACTCATGCACAAGGCTTGCCTTTTATAGTATGCTACACATAGCACGGCAAATTCCAACTATGTACACATTTGATAGAATAAATAAATGGCACCATTACATAGCTAGGGGGTCATTTGTTTGCAACATTCTACATATGCAGCCATTACTCAAGTGGCAATTTTACATGGGTATTTTAGTTTCATGAGACTTACATATGTAAAAGATTCACGAGTAACAAATGGTGTGCAACTGGGCTGATTTTCATACAAAAAGTTTTCACACCTCCCACACTTGTAAAGTCATTTACACATGTAAATGGCATATTTTCCTCTCTCTCTCTCTCTCTCTCTCTCTCTCTCTCTCTCTCTCTCTCTCTCTCTCTCTCTGTTTTTTTTTTTTTTTTTTTTTGAAAGGTAATGTACATGGCATGAATCCTTTACAAAAAAGCAAAAGGAGCCAAAGTTGGCGGAGAATGCATGTTCCATTTCACAGGACTGGGCATCAAATCCCTCTAGCCTTTTTTTTTATGCATGCTAACAAGGCAAATATCATATCCCATGGTTCTTTTTTTCTTTTCTTTTTTTTTTTGGCATTCGTGGAACCCAATATGTAATCCAAACCATTCAACATTTTCACAAAACTAACAAATCACAACATGCGAAGTTTCATATCTTACATCCTCATAAATTTTAAGAATTATATGAAAAATGCAAAGACAACCTAATCTCATTTTTTTTATTTTTCTGCACTCATGTTAGCCCTGAATTCGTAATTCAAACCATTCAATACTCATAGAAATAATAAACCCAAAGGTGAAGCTTTTTATATCTTAGATCCACACAAATTCTGAGAAACATGTGAAAAAAAAAAAAAAATGAATCCTGCTTGCTGATTTCTGCACTTTTATGGCCCTCCAATTCATATTCTGAATCACATTCAATATTCTCATAGAAATTATTAACCGTAGTGTATGAAGTTTCATATCGTAGATCTTCATGAATTTGGAGAAATATGTGAAAAACACAAAAACAACTTAATCTCAATTTTTTATTGTTTGCACCAATGTGATCCCCCAATTCAAGAAACCATCCATCGTGTTTAAGAACCACTATTTCCTCTATAGACAAGTTTTGGGGTCTTGGCCCCCAAAGATGAACAGGAACTGAGATAGATCATTACTTCCTGTTCCTCTTCCCACCCCCATACCTTAATTTCTCAATTTTTTTTATATTTACACATCCAATTAAAAATAAACGTGGTATAATAAATCTCACATGAAAATGATATGAAAATGGAACTTGAAAACAAATGTTGTAATACATCCAACATATGTAAACACATAAGAATTTTACATATGCAAGTTTCATTTATTATTCCCAAGAATAAAAAAACAAAGGACCCATAACAAAATAGCAATATTGCTTACATAACTTAGTAATAAAAAACATTGTATCAATTATACACCTAAGAGAATTCATTTGACTTCAATGCATAGCTCCAGCAAGAAGAATGTATATAGTATAAATTACCTATCTTCATTGGAAGCTGAACTTTCATTACCGAAAACAAGCCCGCCAACTCCCTACACAAAAGCACAATTTAGAAAAGTGATTTATAATATTCACAAACTTTATTCTAGAATTTTGGTACCATTACATATCAACCACTGCACAAATAACATCATCAAGTTAATATTTCTGGAGCTATCAACAGGAGACTTCTACAAGTTTGAATTTCTCTCAAGTTATTAACAGATAATTTTTAAAAAAAAATTTAAAAAAAAACATCTAAAAATAAAATCTATAGATGCAAACAATATTAAGTAATAATATAAATTTATACTATAACTATAGGAAACATAAGTTCTAAACATAAAATTGATGAGGTTATAAGATAAAAGATATGCACTGGATGCATGACAGTCTGAGTCATGAATGAAGACACTCCAAGGAAGCACTAAGGCTCACATTGTTATCATTTGGAAGGAAAGGTAACTTGGTGAGAATAAAACTAATGTAGCCTAGTTTGACATAATCTTTAGAGCACCTACTCATGATCAATCCAACCTTTTCAGCCTCAGTATGACCCATTGACCCAATGGTTTTACACTTCAATTTAATACATCAACATATATAACTGTTGGAATAAATTTCAAAAAATGTGCATAGTTAAGATTGCATTAAACTTTCAGACCTTTAATTCATGAATTAATAATCTAAATGCAGTGGATTCTTTTCCTAGCATCAATGCATGATGATTGGTATGCATCCAGGTAGCCTTATAACAGGGAAGCATGTAACTATATCAAATCATTGGTGCTAGTTGGTCATAATAAGTAAACATTTTGCCACGAGGCTATAAACACCAAATCATGCTTCAACCTCACCCTCGATCAACATAGCGTTGTTTAAGGCACGTGTTGTTTAAACTGAAAGAATAGTTTTTCAAATCAAAATCAGATCACAAATCGTTCAATGGGTTGAATCAAATCATATCCTAAATCATATTGAAAATATACGATTTTTTATTTTACTACTAAAAGATTAAAAAAAAAATAGGAGTTATTTTATAAGTCCATCTATAATAGAATCAATACAATAACAGATAAGACTTTGATAGAATCATATAAAGAACATTAGTGATATATATGAGCTATATTAATATATCATAAATGATATGTGTGTGCATAGTTTCATATTTTAAGATATCAACATTACTAGGAAAAATAAACAAGTTGAAGCATTTTTTTTCTCTTTAAACAAAAAAATATATAGAAATAAAATCCAAATCATCAACATTGTATGGTTAGGATATCTCCTGAAGTTAACCAGAGGTTTACGGAGAAAAGGCAGAAGAGGAATAAAAAAAAAAAAAAGGAATGTAGGACGAAACCCATTCATACGGTCAAATACTCCAATCACGTATATTCCTTATGTATCTCTAAAACCTCAAAATCCCCATAATAAAGCAATACCAAAAAAAGATAGAAAGAATGTAAAAGAAAAATTATTAATACTAGCCACTCAGTTGTGACTAATCCCAACTAAACAAATCACTTTAATCACAAGATTATATAAAATAAGTATAGAATAGCAAGATTCGCACTTGAAACCTAAGACTCATCTGTAAATGGGATTCATTGCATAGATGTGAATCTTTTACCCTTAGGATTCGATACAAATCATAGGATTTTAATAACAATTTCCACACACACACACACACACACCAAAAATAATAATAATAATAATAATAAATAAAAATAAAACCAGCATTATTTTCAATCTAATGCATTTTATACAATTTTCCCATTTCCAAAACAGTCGCAATAATATAGGCAAATTTTCAGAATACCATCAATTTTGGTAACAATGATGTCAACAACAAACAAAGAAAGTTCAATACATGTAACTTAGATGAAGAAATTATATATTGATTCGACACATTTAATCAATGGATCAAAGCCTATTAAGTAGCAAACTCACTATTTCTATATAGAAATTTGTTTTTTTAAGCTTATTTATGAAGGCAAAGAATATGTTCCAACCTATGATGCACAGGCCACAGATACTTCAACATGGGCAATGTATCGTGTTGTATGTATATGATACATCACTTTTTCCGTGTAAAATTTGTATCCACGGTGTGTCCTTATTGTATCCATGCCGAATCTGGGCATCATAGGTTTCAACAGCAGGCTCGCCTAAGTAAAGAACTGCAATGGTCGTGCACCGAGCACAAAGGGAACCGAAAAAGGCCAAATCACCAAGACAATGAACAAATGAGAACAAAAAGCAATCCTTGATAAGGATTCCATTGTCAAGTTTGCACCCTTAAGGATATGTGAGTGACTTCCAAGAAAATCCTTCGAGTCATCAATTATGGTAGCCATTCTGTAACGCACACACCCAAGTAAGATCGCAGGAATCTCCATTTGAAACATGGACAGGACCCACCCCTTTTTTTTTAAAGATGGACCCTCCTAGTCCCGCCTCTCCAGAATACAGAATAAAATAGAATCGGGTTTTGAACCACCCTCTCAAAGAGATACCCACTTGAAGGTCATGGGCATAAACCCTCTGTCAATGACCTCCAACTACTTCCAATCAAGCAACTCAAACAATGATCCAGCGAAGTGCTTCAATTCTAAAGCCCAAGAGATCCCTCACCTCATAATGAAGCTAATCAGGTCAATCGCCAACATAGATTTGTTCCCAAAGCATCCACTTCTCTCTTTCCAAATCGCCGACATAGATTTGTTCCCAAAGCATCCACTTCTCTCTTTCCAAATATACCATAATCCAACTGCAAATGATGTCATTTAAAAATATTTCTGTAACCTTAGGAAAGAGGAACCTCCATCACATGAAGTCACCTCCAAAAACCTAATTTGTATTGGACCTTCAGCTTCACCACCTTTACATTCTATTTGTACATTTGTTTATATTTGAAAATCCAAAAACAATTAAATAAAGATTTATCTTTTATTTTCTATACAATTTTCGAAAAAATTCTTCTAAACAAAAAAAAGGACCAAAATAAACTTCCAGGCTGGATATATTGGCTGACAGAGAGTTTGAGACCGCGCTTATAAGTAATACATCTAATTTTTATACTATAACACAATGAGTTGAAATTTGAAGCAAGGAGGTGGGGGTGGGGCTGCGTTCAATTACTTGGTATAGAATTCCTAGGAATTCATGCTAAAAGGGAGATTTTTAAAGACTTTAAGGAATACTAGAGCTTTGAACTATGCAGTGGAGATGTCATATCATTTCCTCCGCAATTTAATTCGCAAAGGCAATGGGTAGGTTTACCATTTCCTACCAAAGGGAAGGTCCACCTTTAACCGGACACTTTTAGCCATTAACTCCTATACAAAGCGTAGCTTAGGAGACCTAGTAATTCAATACCCATCAAACCGGAAGACCCTTTAAAGATCAGGTAAGTTAACCATCAGAAATTGGATGAAAGAAGCGCAGCAGAGAAAGATCCAAACATGTAATAATCAGAACTTCTAATCACACATCAGCAAGAGAAGTCATCAATAAAAGCTTCCACATGCAGATGCAACAGACCCAGGGTGACCGAATAAAGAAAACCTAACAATTGAAGATCCAAATACCTGAGCGACGGCATTGAGATTTATGCGGCCGAGCTTGAAATCCATCGAATTGGGAAATCACAGGAAGTCCTCCTTCTTTTTCTTTCTTATTATTCTTCTATTTGAGCAATCAATGGAGAGGGGGAGGGAGGGGTTCTCTATTGATCTAGGGTTTGTCTTGTGATCTTGTTCAGTGAAGATATCTGAAAAGGGGATTTGGAGATCATTTGAATTAGAGTTTGCTATAATCAGAACAAAGAGAAATACAGAAAGAAGTCAAAACCCATGCAGAAGCTGATCCATGAGACCATGACCTGAGATTTAAACAACAACGAATATTCATCAAAGGAGAAAGAGATGAAACTCATGAAAATGCGATATATATATATATATATATATATATATATAAATAGTAGGCCTCAGGGGGCCCGGGGGTCTGAGCTGGACAGTTATATTAATAAATTTGTTTTAATGGATCACTCAAGGGCAAGGCCAAGGGAAAAGGAAGAAAAAGAGAGGAGAGTTCTGAAAAATATTTTTTATTTTTTATCTTTTTTAATAACCTGTCAAGTGGGTTGGGATCAAAGAGAGAGCCCACATAGATAGAAAGATAGTGAGTTACAACGCCGAAATCCATATGAAAATTCCGGGTTTATTCCTAAAACACAATTACATGTTTAGGTCTGCACCCCTCAAATGAGAATTTCGGGTCCCCCACCGAAAACAACTCACTCATGTTGAAAAGGAGCCCGCACACGTCGAAAGAGATTGTGTGTCCAAGGTTCGAACCCCAGATAGTCAAGTGAGAACTGTCGCTCCTTACCACTCGGGGAAGAGGTGATGTACCCAAGGTTCAACTTTTGAAAGTTAGTTTTAATTTTGAGATGGCTTTTGGGACCCTTATTTTTTTAAAAACTGGATTCTAGGAGTTTTAACTTTCTGTTTTTAAAATCAGTTAAAATTGAGGAAATAAGGATGTGAATTTTAAAAAATGAGCACAAAATAATATCCCACTTTTGATGGCAAATGATTGGAGGGAGATTGAAAAAGGGCACACACCATATTATATCGTTTACCCCCTCAACATCTAATAAGATTTCATTGGTGCCCATTTGATTATGAATTTCTATACATCTAATTTCACATATTAATGGGCTCTATTTGGCAAAAATGAAATGATTTTACAAAGGGGAAGAATGATTGTGAGTTGTTCTAATTAGTTATATTTTATGAAGTGAAAGTATATTTATCAAGTTTTATAAAAAGAAAAAAAGAAATTTTACCAAGATGTAGAAAGTGATTCTGTACAATCTTAGGGGGTGTTTGGATAAGTGCATAATATAATATCAACAAATTTAAATATTGTAAGATTTCATTATCATTGAATAAAATTTGTGTCATATTATTATATTCTGTCACTTATGATGTTTGGCAATCTTTACAAATTTTTATATACTTTTGAAGTGTTTGACAATTTATAAAAAAAACTCACAAGATGATGTACCAAATAAGAAATTAAGAAAATATAATCAATTGACCTAACACAAGACCCACTAATTAGTAATCATAGGTGCTAATAATCATGGTAGGACACATCTATTATAAAAAAGAAATATAAGATTAAATTTAAATAATGAGATTCAAGCAATGTTGTTTAATTAAGGTGGGTCCACCAAATGTTGGTAACTATACTATAATACATCTAATGATGATTATCACAAATGGCCATATCTAGCTTTTTTATGAGAAATCATTGTGGGACCCATTTGATGTTGGTAGTCACATTTAACAGTAGGAGAGCTATGAAATAGTATGACCCATTTAATGATGGCAAGCTGATAATTACAATCACACAATTCAATATTGGTAATCATGAGACCCGTCTAATTTTGATATTATGGGATCCACCTAATATTGGTAATCACAATGAAAGCCTCGAGCGTGACATTTGTAGGACCCACCTAATATTGATAATTAACAAGGGCTATGTAATCGTGATATAGATATAGGACCCCACATTAAATTTGTAAGCACTGTGGGGCCAATCTAATAGTGGGACCCATAAATGTTAAAACTTGTAGTTGGCTATTATAATTATGGTTGCTCATGAACTCTCATACGGTTTTTACTCAAACTCTCAATTCGTAGTTAGAAAAAAGATTTGTAAAGATTATTTTATACATCATATCATTGAATAATGTAATATAAACATTTTGAAAGAAAGTGAGATATTGTAAGATACTTTCTAAGTTATCCAAACACCTCATTTTTTAGGTGAATATATTACATTCTAAATTAGTGGATAATATAACAAAATATCTTAAAATATCTCATTTCCAAACAACCCTTCTTAAGCAAGAGATAAAATATTGAGAATAAAACAATTTCACGCAACTTTCAGAAGTCGTTGCACCAGGACACAATCTCATGTGCTCTTCTCATGCACCAGGCTCCCTGACCAACTGGGCTCTAGCTGGGAATGGTTTGGATCCATCGAATTCCCCAGGGACGTTGGTCATACCATACCATACGTGGAATCACAGAAGTAGAAGTTTGTGTGGAATGGTCTAGTGGTGGTGGATCGATGGCGTGATTGACTTGGACCGAAAATAAGAGTATCGGGAAGATGACCACGATTTGCATCCGGAGGTTGGTATTTACCTGACTCCCTCCGGCCCTGTAGGGATTATTCCGGCCTAAACAACTAAAACACCCTCCGTTAGAAAACAAAAAAAAAAAAAAACAATCCACTGTGTAACTTTACTTCGTGGCAAAATTATCTTTCATTTGAATCCATGCCAAAAGTAAACCTGGGTCATAAAAAAAAAGAAAAAGAAAAAAGGCATGGCAATGGATCGGGTCAAACGGGCGACCAGCCCCAAACTGCCCCTTCTAATATTTTTGTTTTTAGGTCCGACACAATCACACACGGGATTGGATGATCACTTGAACGACATAGGCCATAGGTGACAACCTCTGTGGGGCCCACTCTGGGGCCTGAGATAGCTATACGGACTATCTCAATGGATTTTAAGACCCAACTTTTTTTTTTTTACTGTCGATTTTTGGTGGTCATATCTTGATCATCAGTGATCCATAGGAACTGAGATTTGATGGGCTACTATGTCAACCAACACCACTCAACCATCAGTGTATTGGCTGCGGATAGGATAATCTGATCCGCATGATAACTGATGTTCCTCTTGTCAAAACAGTCATTTGACTTTTACATACATAACTATTACATATGTACAGAGTCATTCATGTGAAAATGGTGATTTTGACATGTGTATCATGTGCTCATATAACAAATGCATATATCCCATTTACATATGGAACATTTGCGTATGTAAAAGTCAAACTACTCCCAACACTTTTGGAATTCCCAGCAAAATCAATTTTCTTTGAAATTGCTCAAAAAAAAGCCCTATTCTTCTCATGATCAATACAGCCAATGCATTTTACCAGATGAACTCTATCCTTACGAACACTATCCTTTCTTCTGTTTATACTATCCCAATAGAAATGTTCTGCACAAGATGTCACTCTCCATGTTCTTTTCATTGGTATGTGACAAACATTCCTCTGACTTACTTTGCATGGAGAGACTCATACAAAATGTCACTCGCCATGTTCTTTTCATGGCTATGTGACAAATATCCCTCTCTTACTTAGCATGAAGTGACACAAAGCCTACAGAAATTAGGTGTCTTCATATTTTGCTCACATGCTATTAAATCTGCTGAGAGGGAATCATCCATGGTAAAACTTTCACCATAATGTCCTTGGCTCCTTGCTCCACCTAGTTGGCCGCACCCTACAAAGCACAATAGCCATAGGATAAGAAGAACCCACCATGGATTTTGTAGGCCCGCTTTTATCACTTCTATCACTTTCACGAATCATCTTATCTCTGACTAACTGCCTGCAAAATGGATGGTTAAAACAAATTTTGAGGATCCGTCCAATTTGTACTCATAAAAAATGACCTTGGGTCCAAAAACCAAGGTAATGTATTCCTCACTATTGCACGGTTTAACCGACCATATGTGTGCTCCACTGCTTAGCGTAAAGATCTTCATTCAGTACTTACATGGCCTTTGTTTCAGGATTCAAGTCATAGAAAGTAAAGTATTTGAATCTTTGATCTAATCTTGAATTGGAATTATGTTTCTCTTAAATGATACAGGTAATGTTTGGGGAAATGCTTAACCAAGCACATCACCCATAGCAGAATGAGAAAAGTAAATGGAAAATGCCAACAGAGATTGGTTTGTGATGTATTATATCTCAAAGCTGTTTCCCCTCTGATGCTGATAACCAATCTTGAAATACAGTTCTGAAAAGTGGTACTTGGAAGGGTCCCTTACTCTACAAACTGACCAATGGCATGAGATGTTCTCCCTGCAATTTGCATGTAAAAGAATAGTTATCAGGCATGTGTTGCCTGCTTGATTGCACATAATCATAATGATGCGAATGCTGTCGAGGAAGGTTTGACTCATCCTTGCCATCAACTTGCTTGCTTGGCCCAAGTCCAAAGTCTACAGTTATAGTGGTGGAGAACAGAGATCGCCACATCCAAACTCAAGATTAACTTGGAATTTGATCTCCTAAGTAATAAAAAATGGGAAAGAAAAAACAAAACACAGAAGCATTACTAATCAGTACTTGTTAATAATAAAGTAGAATGACCAAAAGCTAGTGAACACAAGAACATCATCATCATCAAAGCCTTGTCCCAACTATGTTGAGGCTGGCTAGTGAACACAAGAACATGTACAATATATATTACACTGAGTACTAGACTAGTTATTTAGGTGACTTGGATTCAGCATGAAACAATGCTTAATGACGTGTGCATCCGCGGGATCAGGCAGGTGTGGGGTGGGTTAATTAAGGCTTGTTATCAATTTTAGAGAAAAAACAAGATCTTGACCTTCAATCAAAAAATTGAAGGCGGCATACACCAAAATTACAAATTCTACTGAGAAGTCAAACAAACTCTAATTTATTTCTATTTCTTTTTTCCCCCTAATGGGTTTACAGCATGTTATGCCAAATTAAACTTAGGTGCACCACTCAATGTGAGGCCCCGCCCATGGGGCCAAGCCCTACCAGGAGAAAGCCAAAACTAACTGTCTCTCTTATTTCATGTTGTGAGAAGAGGAAGGAGGCTTCTAGGATTCCTTCGACTAATTTTGGAAGATAACTACTACTTTTATCAGAAGATCTTAACATTAAAATATAGAACGTATTGATCACCCAACTGAGTAAAAAAAACAAAAAAACAAAAACAAAAAAAGAGAGAAAAGTGACACCCATTATTGCTTAAATTCGTTCTTAACGATTAAACATGTCTTCAACTTCCAGATTCATACCGATCAATTTCTATTTCTCAAGATTTTTTAAATCATTTTTCACAACTGTTATGGCTTTTTGGGTGCTCTAGGGTGTGCTGTTATCCAACTCAGCTGAGTCCCATGGACTAGGCTGAGTTGACTCAACTTAAGGGCGACCAAGTTGTCCCATGGTTCAAGTATTAGAGCACTGGTAAGATCCAAGGCGCATGTAACTGAATGAAGAGCTATATTAGTGTCAATATACAGCCTGCACAGAGCTGCATAACAAGAAAATTAAAATGGATACTAATGAACAGAAAGATGTCAGTTGAGAGCATACTTACATCTACACTCTAGGTCACCAGTGCCTTAGTTGTATGTGAACAGTTGCTATTCAGTCTATTGCCGTGAATTCTTGAAAGGCTAGCATCAGAATCCATTCCACAATCTTTGACTGCTCCAAAGCTCAAAGATTTAGTACTGCCATCCAACGGCTCTTCATCTAATGTGAAATCGAGTTGCTTCTCCAGAGACTTGAGAATAGCAGTTCGTTTTGACTTCAATCGGTATGGTGGAGAGACACTGAAGACCTTCCCATGGAAAGCCTCAACTCCATCATTGCCATAACCAGCTGGACTTTCACATGGACTTGCATTCTCACACCCCAAATGAACTTGATCATTACTTCCTGTTTGTTCTACTTTGGGAGTATATGAACTTCCCTGGACCTTTGTACCATCTGTTACCTCAATTTTAAGAGGTGTGCAATGGGTTTCCCTCTTTCTTTTCCTTAGTATGGAAGGAGTATTAGGAAAGCTCTTAGCTGCATTCCTTAGTATAGATTCTGCAGTTTCAGGACTTGAGCCAACACTTTTCGCAAGAGGAGTGAAACAACCAAAGGGGGATTGTGACAAACTTGTCGAGTGCCATACGTGCTGCATGTTGGGAAACATGGTAGAAAAGGTGGTGTCCATGGAAGCCTCACAATTCCCTGACACAGGCTCGTAGCACAAAGAACCAATTTTTGGAGTCCCTGTAATATAGGTTTGATCAATTTCACCATGTTTACTATTAGAGCAGTGATTGACTTCTGCTGCCCATTTCTTGGAGTCAAAATTGTTGAGTCCATTGACAGGTACATTTGTTGAAGTGTCTGTATCAGGACGTTTTGTGGTTGAAGGCTCCAACTGATTATTGCAGTTTTCATCCGGCTGACAATGTGGGGTTGTCAGGCCAGCATGTGTAGCATCTGAAGTCCCTGAGAGAGTTTGGTCAATTTTGTCCAAACTTTTATTAGTGCGAATCGAAAGTTTTCCAGTAGCTTTTACGGTATTTTTGGTATCACTTTGCATGGGTGTCTTTGGAGTTGGTGGAAGTGTCCCAGTAGCCAGGTAGAAATCCAACTTTTTCTTCAAGGAACTATTCCAGTGATTCTTTATTGAGTTATCAGTCCTGGAGACACAGGTAAAGAAGCATTTAATGCAGTAAATCTAATTTAAACTGAAAGTACGGAGCTATAGATATGACAAAAATTTGGCCTATGAGTAGAGACACTTAAGAAGCAAATGACTAGAAAAGTTTGGTGCAACTATCCATATAAAATCAATCAAAAGGGGTGAAATTTTGCCTGTTCCCAGTCAATGATCCCCTTCTTCACATACCACCTAATACCGTAAATTTGCACACATCCCCTGGTAGGACACGAACTGAAAAACCAGGCTATGGATCCAAGATGTGGACCTGTCTTTAATTCAGGTCCAGGTTCAGGTTTGGTTCGAGGTGATAGGGAAGTTGAAAGACTACTAGCACTTAAATATGGCAAGAAAGGCTTCTTCGTAGGACCTTGATTTGTGTCCAGATCGAGCCTTTTTATTTGGGTCTGGATGGCAGTTCAGACCATTAAAATTTAAATCAGGGTATGGATGGATATACAATGCTGTAAACCTAGATTCGAGACGGTTATGGGTGTAAAGTAAGATATTGTTTATTTCCCTCTGGTACAACTCACTCAAGGTTCTTTATTTAGGTCTGGATGGCAGTTCAGATCATTAATTTAAATCAAGGTATTGGTGAGGTCCTGTAACCTAGACTAGAAGTGGATATGAGTGTAAAGTTACAACTTACAAGAGCTTTTTTTCTTCCCCGCACTGGTACAACTCACACACACCCACACACAGTCTTCCCAAGTCCCTAACCATCAGTGCTATCAATGGGGATCGAACTCTGGTTGTTTCTGCAGAGCGTGGAGAGAGAGGTGCCTCACAATGAGTTAACAATGGATTGGAAAGTAAGAGAGCTTTTGGTGAAGTTGAGGATGATCGAGCCACAAATCCTCTATAAAAGATTTGAATCCAAGTGATCATGATGATACAAGTTGAAGGAATATCTATCCTGTCCCCCAGGATGAATACAAAATATAAATCTAATCTACTAGAGATAATAATCTATTATGGTACATCATATGAGTTTCATGATCCCTCTGCTTTGACAATGGGTACAGCCGTACAGGTGGTCCCTGTTACCAATTTGGGCCCGAGACTAGGTCCAGGGATGTTATGGACCTGACCCATCTCTACATAAAGGTGGGCCGCATAAAGCAGCCCTCACCATAGGCGGCTCTTTCTACAGCACTCCTGTCTAATACTACATTGAAAATTAATAAATATGTAAAAATATTAGCACTAGTGATTAAAGAAAAAAATACTTAGTGTTATCAATTGAGCACGTCCTAGACCGTCAACGTGGCAGTAAACACTAGGAAATGAAGATCATAAAACTTGCACATAGAGGGCAAGTTATGAAAACAATAAATTCCACCACAGCTGATACCTGCCAGGTAAAATCTTTGCAATTTCTGCCCATTTATTCCCATGGATCTGGTGGGCTTTCATGAGTGCAAATTCCTCCTCCAATGTCCAAGCATCTTTTTTTATTGTTGGGTTCAAATGATTGTGCCACCTGAAAAGTAGTTTGAAAACCATTTGTGACGAATTGGAAATGATCTAATAAAATAGTCAGCTTTACCAATGGAAGAGGAAAAAAAATGGATGTACACTGACTATTCATATTTTGGAAACCTGAGAACATCACAACATTAAACCAGAACAACTCTAGGAAACCATAGGTGTTTAGATTATCATCTTTATGCTGATTGTAGAATAACTTATTAGTGAAATTCTATAATATGACATTTGTGCATTGGCTAAAAGTTGAGTAGGACATAAAAATGCAATAACAAATGGTGATTTTTGGTATTCTAAATGCAGTGTGTCAAAAGCAAACTAAAATGTGAAATATAAATGGTTGTTAAAATGTTGAGAAAGTTTTAAGCACCAGAGTAGGACTACAAAGGCATATACAATTTTAGCTGCTTTCACTCAAAACAAAACATAGTCGGGCAAATTAGAAAACCATAAAACAGTTATGTCCAACTGCCAAAAGAATGGTGAGCCAATTAAAGAAAGGGTACACCTAAACAGACTATGAGCTTAGCAAAAATCTTAGACAATAACCTAGATAAAGCATGGAAGCTTAGTTGCCAAGTCGGTAATGAAGATAATGATGAATCAACACCCAAAAGATAATGGGAAACCAAGAAAGATGTGGACGTGAAAAATACTTATGCAGACAGGGACTAACAGCTTGAATGAGTGCTCAGAAAAAAGAAATTTTAGCCAGATTCTTTCTGCTTAAAATAACATTTTAAATGTTAGCCAGAACATTTCAGGTGAAATTCTGGAATCATACTTCAGGAAAAGTGACAGAAAAATGTTAACCACTCAAATGTGGTTTTAATTTCCCCCTCAGCCAAAAAGCACAAACCATCTGTTCTATCAAAATAGGTGTTCAGTTTGCAAACCCATCATGATGAAGAAAGCCTTATACCATCTGTCTGTCTGGGGTACTATAATATTATATGATAATTAATTATGTAGGCTTCTTGAAAGGCAACACAACTATCAGGTTATGAATAAAAACTTATCAATCAGCGCTATAGTAAACACCAAAGGTTGCCGCAAATAAACTCACACATTGAGATTTGAGAATGAGCATTGTTGTCCTACGATTTATGATCTAGGATTTATATCCTAAATCCTACGATTCATGTTGAATCCTAAGAAGAAAGATTCATATCTATGCAACAAATCCTATTTATAAGTGAATCTTAAGATTCGGTGAGAATCTTATTATTCAATGCACGCTTTAGCGAATCTTATGATTTAGGTGATTCGTGTAGGTCGAAACAGCCAAAACCAAATGGCTAATATTAGTAATTTTATTCATTTATTTATTTATTGTTTTTGGCGTTTCTGTTTTTACAAGTTTATCTAGCGATTGACCATAACTCGAGAATTTGTGGTATTTTGGAGAGTTATTAGAGATAAATAAGTAATAGGCATGTAACTGAAGCTTTTGACTATATATATGGGTTTCATCCTACATTCTTTTTTTAAAATATTTTTTCCGTTTTTCTTCATAAACACTTCTTTACCTTCATGAGGCACATCATAACCATGTAATATTGATGATTTGGATTCTGTTTTTATTTTTATTTCTACATTTAAAGATAACAAAATAAAAAACTGCAGCTCTATTTTGTTAGTTGATATCTTAAACATATTTAGCTATTCATATATTTATCATTTATAATAAATTAATAGTGCTTTTTCCTCAGTAGGAGTCTCGTACAATTGTCGTGCAGTACCTGCAATCCTTGCCATCCACAAACAAGGACCCTCCTCGCATGAAAGTTGAGGATTGAAAATCCCACACGGCAGACATGTTAGAGTTCCAGTAGGAGAAAAAACCCTAATATTAATCCATTTCAATGATGTTCTTCATATAATTGAATCATAGTCTGAATTGTTACTGTATTAATGCTGCTATGGATAGAAAATGGATAGAGTATGAATACGTACTTTTTTAATGTTTATTATTTTTCATTTAACAAAAAAAAACCTTACTATTTGAGATATAATTAATGAAACAATTTGATTCAACCACTTGAACGATTTGCAAAACAGCTTTGATTTTCATAACAATGGGAATGACTTTTATTACCCCCAAATGAAAAACATATCCACCCTTTACAGTAATAGGTCAAAAGTAGTAAAAAAAAGAAAAAAAGAAAAAAGAATCATTTGCCTAAACCCTCTAAAACTATGATGCATGGATTCTTCAAAATGGGCAACGTATCATATTGTATTGTGTCCAATACTTCACTTTTTATATGTAAAATCCATGTCCTTGCCATGTCTATGGCGTGTCCCTGTCTTATTTGGGCATCATAGCTCTATACTCATTCCCTCTAATCAGAGGTTGGCTTTGTGAGTTCTACAAAACTCTACTCAACCCTTTTAGGTGATGTTCTCTGATGTGGCTTCCAAGTGTTGTTTGGCATCCCCTTTCTCCTAGCCCCTTGCACTGGTAACACAGTTTTTTGTACAGGGGATTACTTTGGTCTTTTAAACACATGCCATTTAGAAGAAGAAGAAAAAACCCTAAAAATTCTCATATTAGTAGATGATACCATCTTATTAAAATTACCTCTCACGACATTGTTTCCCAATGCGACCAGGTACCAATTTTGCTATATCAGCCCATTTTCTAGCACCATACTTGGAGACCAGTTCAACGATCTTATCATCTTCCTGTGAATCAAATGAAGAAGAGGGAAAACAATTTGAGAGTCATTAACTTGCAAGGAGCTGTTAATAAGCATGTATACAAGGACAAAAGTCGGAATAGGAAAACCTCCTGGGTCCATGGTCCTTTAACTAGTTCAGGATTAAGAACTTTCTGCCATCGATGCAAACATTGCACTTCTGATCTATCTGGAAAAGATTCAGCTGCATGGCATAAAGGCATCCAAATAAATCATAAGACTCCATCCAAACATTTGAATGAAGATGAAAGCACCCAGTCAAAATTAACTTCAAAATGATAAATCCCATTTCAGAAATTTCTCAGCAAGATAATTTTTATCATATAGTTTTAGAAGATGAGAAAAAACAACAGCTGTTCCATAATGTGTTTTTCTTCTAGATTCCTCCCAACAGACATCAAATCTACCTTTGCTGTTGTTTTATTGTTATTCTTTTCTTACCACTTGAAAGGGAAGGGACCGGATCGTTCTCATAATCTATGACATGCTTTTTCTCTGGGACACAAGTACACAAACACAATTGCACAAATGCATGAATTTGCTGATACATAATTCCAATTTATTTTCTCATTTGGTTTAGTTCAAACTTCAAACCACAGGACGTTTTCTTCCAAGAAATGCAAGAAAATAGTCCAGAAATAAATTTTTGAAAGATGTTTCGTCCAGCGAGCCAAGTCACTATGACAAAAATTGTTTGCAATAAAAGACAATTGCACACCAAAACACTACAACGAGTAGCACGCCTGGACTCATTAATATTTTTCAATATATTCTCTTACTTCATTTAGTTCCAAATAACTTGGCACATTCCTTATTTGCACCAAGATTTCCAAGAGGATTTCAGAAAAAAAATATTTTGTGGAATTTGTTTAATTTAGAACGAGAAACTAAGTCAAACCACTATGAAAATAATTACTATTGAGATAGTGACATGGAAATACATGTAAGAGGTGATGAACTGGTAAAACTAGAGAAAAGGAAGAAAGAAAAACCTATTTTCTTCCAACATTTTCCCTTGAAAAGTTTGACAGCATCTCCTAATTTCTCATCCTGCAACATGTTAACAGGTCAGAAACCAAATGCAATACCAAGTATAATCAAGAAAGCAGAAAGCCTATGTTCACACCATATTTCAAAAGCAAAAGTAAAAGAATAGTAAATGAATGCTGTTGAACAAGCAAATACATGAAACTCCAATACATGGATGGACAGGTTGCAGTTATTTTGGACCAACACAGTAACCTATACCATTAAAGCTAAGGATGAAAATTAGCAAAGACCACAATCTGAAAAGGTCAGCCTGAACTATGAAGTAAAACATGTTTAGAATGCAATTAAAAAAACTTAAAATGCAACTCATCCTCAAGAAATTATATAAAGTTTGGCTGTGTTTTCTTTTTTTGAAAAAAAAAAAAAAAAACTGAGACAACAGCTTCTTATTTGCCTTCTGGATACATGATGGCAGTAATTCGAAAGAAATGAACAAATTGCTCACCTCCTCTTGTGTCCACCCCCCTTTTGCTCGTCTTATAGGACCAGTAGTCCTCCTGGACACAAAGTTAGAACATCTCCTTAGTACAGACTTAAAAGAATTGAGTTCTAGTTTATAAAGAAATTCTTTACTATCAGTGCTGCTATTGTAAAACAAGCAATAGTAGATGAAACAATACTCAACCAAAACAAAATAATAAACAAATTGAAATATAAAACATATTACAATGTGCTCATCAGCAATGTAACACTTCAAAGATTAACAGAACTGTATTGTAACTAAAGATCTATAAATTTAACATTCAAAAATAAAAAAGAACTAGAACTTTCCAAAAACAACTGGGACTAGGGGTGCTCAAGGGTAAGGACAGCCCAGGCCCAACCTGCTGGCGGGCGGGGTTCAGGCCTTGGGTTTTAGAAAGTGGGTTGGGCCTAGATCTAAATTATTGGCCCGTTTAACATATGAGTCGGCTTGGATCAAGCGATAGAAAGCCTGCCTGCCGGCCTGGTCCAACCCAGCCCAAATAAGTAGTGCTTTAGTAACTTATTTACCCAAACACGTGATTCAAAAGCCTGAACGAGTGATAGAAAGCCCGGCCCAGCCCTGCTTGATTGACTAAATGGGCAGGGTATGCGCAGAGTCAGGCATCACAAGTCACAAGTGTAAGGCGGGCCGGGCTTGGCCAAGCACTTATGGCTTGAGTTGGGCTTGGGGCCGGATACAGGTTGGGCCAGGCCTTGATATGCCTCAGCCCGGCCCATGAACCCCTAATTGGGATGTTATGTGCTCGGTAGAAAGTCCTCCTCTAGTAGTATACTGTGCACCATCTAAAACATCAATTAGAACTGTATAATAATGTATTTGAAAATTTATCCCATTGGAAAATACAAGGCATACACTCAAATTCATTTTTCCTTTTTCCAATCATTTTTACAAAAAATCATAATCTTAAAATTATTTTACGTACTAAATCACTCCGTTTATTGAAAAAATTTAACTACTAAATTTTTAATATTTAGAATCTATTTTTCAATTTATCAATTACATAAATGAAATGGGCATATCATGCAGAGTAATTAATGCATCATATGAATTACAATGCATGGTGTGAAATGATGAATTGATGTCATACATTAAAACAATGATTTAAACAATGGGAGCAACTGCCAAGCTACCAATGACAAGTTGATCAATTTTCTTTTTCCCACCAGTAGGAACAGGGTACTTGTAAAAAGGTCCAAGATTTTCTTTTTTATAAAAATAAATGCTAAATATATCAATGAGAAAAAAAAAAGAAGAATCTACTAAGATGACACTGAGGAGTACATGTGGAAAGATTGTCTCAACAGGTGCCTCTGATAAGGGAGTGGCCAAAGCATTGCTCAAAATACGTATGGAAGATGAATTAAATTCTTTTTCTCCTCAAAACCCAGATCTCAGAAATAATAAATAACAATCTTCCCCACTTGGATTCTTTGGAAAACAATGCTAAATGTCGGAGCGTAATGAACCAAGAAAGACAATGAAAATCTCTAACCAATTTGCTTGGGTGATTAAAGCTATATGGTGGTTAAACAAGAAAATAAGTAAGACTATTGTGACTGTTTACAAATTTTACACCTAAACGACGCCCATGAGGGCTTTGCTTCTGTTACTTGCCAATTGCCATCCAAATGATCCTGGTACTAATGCAATTAGTATGCAAGTTGATAGTCCCTTTTTCATTTTTTTGGGAAATGGGAATCATTCAAGAGAATACTGCTATTGACTGCAAGTCAGTCTAGAGAAGATGAATAACAAAATGTGGTGTCTAAAACTAGCATGCCTACTAATATGTGGATTATGCCATCCCTTTCTGCCCAGGTCGAGGCTCCTTATTTGGGTCTGGGGTGCAGTTCAGAGGAATTATTTAAATCAGGGGTATGGTCCTGTAACCTAGACTTGATTAAGTTATGGGTGTAAAATAAGAGAGCTTTCGGTGAAGTTGAGGGTGATCAAAATGGTAAGCCACAAAGCCTTTATAACATATATGAATACATGCCTAGTAAAGACATCCAGCATTCAGAATGTGGATTCTGCCCTAGCCCTTTCTATTAGTTATGAGGGCCTTTTAGGTCTGTATCATGAGAAGATCACATCGAAGGTTTCGATACGTGATCAGGACTTCAATGGAGTTCTAGTCCAGAGATAACAGTTTGATGTAAATTTTAGGCACTGAACATACAGTTCAATTGGATTAGGTTTTATCTTTAGGACTCAAAATAAGTTTGTTATCTCCAAAATGAGTCAGTGGTTAATATTTTCTGCAAGTTCTTGCTTGTATCATCCTCAATGTTAACTAGTCGTGACCATTGAGTTGGAAACATAACTGTCAGATTCACATCTTATATTTCAATACTAAGTGCAAATTACAAACCCAGTTAATGTGTTTTAATATTCTATACATCCTGAGGAAACAGTTTATTTCAAACGACTAGAGAAAGATTTATCCTGAAGTTATTCACCCAAAAAATTAAAAAAAAAAGAAAAAAGAAAAAAAAAAAGACCTCCGATGCTTTTGTTCTGGGGGAAAACTAAAGGAAAACTCAGGAACAGTTTGAACTTTGAACTGCCAAGCTAAACGGTTCATACTTTGACGTCTGGGGTCCCTCCATTGCCATCAGGGCACTCATGTTGGTTGGATGTATAAGATTACAATTACATGGGTATAAATATGAGATACATGTTTTATGGAAAAAGGCACCAAAAACCAAATTAAAATCTAATCCAGCATAAGTTAGCCTTAAATCTGGATTAACAATTAATCCACATCTCTGGGATCTAAATTTTATAAACAACATCAGAGAAAATTGAAACAAACATAACCTAGAATCCGCTTTCAGCAAATTGAGACACTCAACACCTAAAGATACAGAGCCCCTTTGACTTGATGAAGACACAAAATTCAAATCTCTCTCTCTCTCTCTCTCTCTCTCTCTCTCTCTCTCTCTCTCTCTCTCTGAGTAAAAAATTCAAATTCTGCATGAATTAAATCAGTAAAAACTCTAATTTAGATAACAAAACCAGTATTATCCAAACCAACTGCATAATACTCAGCTTGCACAAACTTTACAATCAATAAATAACACCACTGAGATCCAAACTCGACAAAAAAAAATCACAATAAAGTCCAAGAAAACATAGATCAGAATCCAATTTCCGCAAATTCAGCACACCAGTAAGAAACACAACATTGCAGGGCCACAAAACCCCGTTAGCTTCAACAAAAAAACTATAAACCTCTTCAAAACTACATAAAAAAGCTAATTTTATAATTGCACGAAAACCCAAACCCTAATTGGCTTTTCCACAACTTAAAACCAAACCAACAAGCACCGCTCTAATTCAGCTCTCGTGAGTGAACAACCATTTTTCAGCACACACAGCATCACATCATAACCAACTTATAAGCTCTAAATTAAATACGAAAACATCACCAAGATCCAGATCTCATCATATAAACTCGCAAACCAAGTACAGAGAAACATGATCCAGATTCCCAAAACCCACAAACCAATCATACCGATAACTAGGCGATGTCGTCTCTGCCACGCTCCAAGCCCCAGGCGACTTAAACCCAAAACTACAACTCTCATCCGAGATCGACGAGCTCGACGTCACACCAGCTGATTGCTTGTTCAGATCACAGCCCTCCTCGATCTTCACCTTCTTCTTCTCCATCTACAACCACCAACAAAACCCCAAAAACCCAATCATCAGAACAGAAAAGCAGAATCCCAATTATAAAAAAATCCCAACGAAAAACAAACAAAGTTAAAAGCTTTAGATCTCCAGAATTCCAAGAAAACACAAACGAATCCGAAATTTTGAAAACTCACGAGAGAAGCCCTAAATTCTTGCAATTCTGACCAAGAAAAGGAGTAGAAAATTCAACGCAAGAAGCAAAAGAGAAGAGAGAGAATTCAAGAAACCTAAAACGAAAAGATTCAAAACGAATCGAACACCGAGAACAAGATCAGTGGAGAGAATCGATAATTGGAGGGGGGAAACACCGTTACATGGGTGTGAAAAAGGCGGGAATCGTAACGGAAGAGATTTAGAGAGGAGAAAGAAAAAGAGAGCGAAAATACGAACCCTGGAAGACAAGAAACCTCTCCGGAACGCTTTCAAAAAATCCTCGCCCGTTGAAAGGGAAGAGAAGGGAAACGGAATATAAAATAACGGACATCTAACGTCTCCGTCTGATGACGTCAATCCGGACAGTCTACCGCGTGTGAAGCCGGGACGATCCCCATGGATTTTTAAAAAGCACACGTGTAGCAGAGATTTCAGATCCACTACTGGGACTATCGAGCAGAGGAGGACACCGAAGAAGTGCTTTTAAGCAGTTGGAACTAATTTCTTAAAAATGAAAGATAATAAAATCTTTAGTTTGGAAGATATATTTATAAGAGATTCGATAAATCATTTTGTATGTGACTCATGCCTTAAGTCGCGTTTGGCGATCAATTATCTAAGAAAGGGACTTTTGCTCTTTACGTAAAAATGAAAAACCTATATTTGGCAATTGTGAATTCTGCTAATTTTTAGGTCCGGCCACCTCCCCTAAAATTTGGAAATACTTTTTTTTTCAGATTTACATATTAGAATAATTTTTCTTATAACCCAGGTGTCTCTCTCCCAGCCCAACCCACGTGCCTTTTGCGTTGGGCTAAGATACACTTGATTTTGAACAACCGAAGAATAATTCTTAGGACATATGCAAATCCTTGTATCCACATGCAACAGGTAAAGCTGTGGAAAATGACCAATGAAGATAGATGTCAAACACATAAAATTAATTTTTTTCGATTATATGCATAGATATATATATTGATATTGATATCAAATCTTTAGTTATATAGATCCTCGTTAAGGAATCTCTACTTCAAAGGGAGTGAGAATCTCGTAGATTTACAAATTTACGACAAACTCCTGTTAAAGTATCGAAACCATTTAAAATAAACATCCTCTCTTTGTATTAGATGTTTGGAAAATCTAACTCTCGATTCAATTATAAGAATCACATGATTAATACAAACTTATAGTCTATTAGTCATATACATTAATCGAATCATTATACATATGTCCAATCTTATACTTATGAAGTCAAACTTGAACGTAATGGATTTTCAACATGTAGCTGTTACCTTAAAAAAAAAAAAAAAAAAACGGTAGGGTCCATGTTGAAAATCTATACTGCCGCACTAAGAAAAGCGCGAGTGAGTCACTGAGAGAGGATCAGGACTCTCTGCGTGTGCTTTCCCTGACGGTTGTTAACAGTCTCCGTTATCGTTTACCAATGCATGTTTGAACCTCAAACGGCACTCTCCTTTTGCGGCCCGCGCGTTAAAGCTCGAACATGTTCTGAGCCGTGGATTTTGAGCGGGTCATTTTCGGCCGTTAGATTTAGTCGGATGGGTGAGATATTTAAGCGGGGGTTACGCAATAGGGACCTTTTAACTAATTGAGGGATTAAGGAGTAGGAGGATTAGATCTTCATTTTTGGCTCTCTAATCTCACACTTGCTTGATTTGTCTTCAACTAATGAATATAATTTATTTAAAGGTAATACTCAGGTGGGAATTGTTTTCACATATTATGTGAGAACTTTTTTGTGGGGCTCAATTGTGGGCCCCATTTGGGGATGAGATCAAGGGGGTTGAAAAAATCTACGTGAGACCACCCCAAGTATCAAGTTTGACCCTAAATCCATGCCCCTAACCCCTTTATCTGTGTCCTACAAGTTTAATAGCTTCATGTTAAAAAAAATATTCAACCCTTAATCCAACGATTCAATCCATTCAGATGTGTGGGTTTCCCATTGGTTGCTAAGATTAGATGGGTTGCTAGTTGGGCCCCGCAAAAAAATTCTCATATAAGTTCTTACTTGAATATTTCCATTTATTTAATGTTGAACTCTTTGATCTTAAGCAAAATGGAATTTCACAAAATCCATTTAATTTATTTCATTAAAGGAGCCATCTAAATAGAGTATAATCAATAAGGATAAGTGATAAATGTTTGAACTTCTCCAATCTTATCATTAAGTAGAAAATGTCATTGATCCTCATCACTTATCCTAACAAATAATGTCGTCGCTTGTTTTAACGTTGGAATTGTGGAGATGGAACATTCTGAGACTTTGAAACATTTAGTTATTTAAGACACAAGCTTCTCTTCTATTTGCTTGATGCAAGCCAGTCACATTAATTTCACTAGATTTGAATTTATTATAAATGTGGATCAATTAATCGGTATAAAATAATATTATCTTAGTATTTTATTTTATTTTATTTATTCGCACCTTCATAAATCTAACGGCATGTATTATTCTAATTGAAGTAAAATTTACGGTTTTATCTTATCTCTAGGAGACTCGTGTCTTGTGAATTCCTCGGATCAATAAAAAATAGGCCCAGTATTTAAATGGAAGTTGTCTGCATAGGAGTTCACATGCAGAGGGCTCTGGTAAGTATTCTCTCATGTTCTTTTCAACTTCCTTCGAGCTTCAGCTACGTGAGAAGCTACACTTCAGAAAAATAGAAGGCCATGAGAATAAGCTTGGAAGCATGTTGTATTCATGATTTGTTTAAATATTTTGTGTTCGTAGAAATACAGGGTAAAGGGGATTTCATCCAATGGTTAGTAAAGAGGTGAATTTTACTAGAGGGGTGGGTGGATTCTCACTTTTGATCCATAACATTTAGCACTTTGCCACAAGTTTGTTTTTAAGCAATGTCTTTTTTGTCTAGAGAGCTAAATTTGGAGCAGTGAAAAATGAATATTCACAGAGGGATCTTAAATAGTCTTTTCCTTGTGAGAAAGAAATTTACTACTAAAAATTGTCTCTCATCTATATCGTTACCTTAGATCTTTCACTTCTAATAATTCTAATAATCTTTAATAGAATCAACTTTAAAGTTTTAGGAACTTTGTTCTGTATAACCCCTCTCTCTCTCTCGAATGTGACTTTTAGACTTCATGATCATAATAAGAGAGGAATCCTTCTTTTTTTTTTCTTTCTTTTTTTTATCTCCAAACCAAAAAATAAGTGCCATTTTCTGTGCTTTTATTCCTCATTAGGGGAAATGACACATCTCCATTCATGCCAAGTGTATGGTTTGACCCAAGAAAGGGTAAGTGATTATTTGAAGAGTTTCGAATTCATTATAGTGAGCCCTATTGTTTTTGTATATTAACTGTCCCCAAAGTTTTGAGAAATTGTTTCTTAAAAATATTAGAATATTTTCAAATTTAGGATTTTTCTTTAAATATTAGTAAAGACTCCTCAAATAATAAATAAATTCATTTTAAAATGAAAAGTAAGAAAAAAAAAATATACAAATATTATTAATCCCTGTTGAGAAACTCATTCTCCGCCACTATTAGTCGACTATCGCTTGCCCCCATGGAGGAAAATCCTACCTCCATCACTATATTCATTAGTGCTATTAATCATCCAATCTAAGATTGTAAAACGACATCTAACCAACCTTTTTTAGAAACTAGTAATAGAGGGTCATGATCATTCGTTCTTTAAATAATTTGTGATGGCTAGAGCTATCATAACGAAATAAGAGTTTTGAGCTACAATTACATGAATCGAAAGGATTTAAAGGTGTGTTCGCACAAAAGAGAATTTCTTACTATGCAAGTTTTTATTTTATCAGGAATGGAATCTCGATTGTTGCTTCTCACGTAAAGAATTAAAATCCTCTTCATTGACGATGGTCAATTCATTTTTTTTTGGGGCATTCGCGATAGGTATCTGAACATTTTACTTTCTAGCCTTAGATCTACAATATTTTTTTATACTGTGGTAAGTCATTTTTTCGAATTTGAAGACCTGAAATGTCAAGGTTGCCATTTTATTTAAAGGTTCTTATTTATTTAACGATAAATCATATCCCATGATTAGTGGGATATGCCATTAATAATAGTCAACTACCATTTAATTGGCCATGGTTAAAAAAAATTCCATTAATGAGATTTTCAAATAAATTAAAAAAAAACACAAAAAAATTCAAAAAAATAAATAAACTTAAAAGGAATGAAAATAAATTTCAAAATATATAAATAAATTTCAAAATACTGAATTTTTTTTAAAAAACTCAAATAAATTTTTAAAAACACTCAAATAGATAAAAAAAAAACCTCAGATAAATTTGACAAAAACTCAAATAAATTTCATAAACACTTAGAAAGATTTTCCAGAAATGATATAACAACTCTCCTACTGCCGTCCTTCTTTGATGATGGCGCAGCTAGGGGTGTACACGGATTGGATTTGTGCGGATTGGGCCAAATCCGTCACCAATCCGTTACCTACGGATTGACGGATTTGGAATCCATCACCAATCCATGGCTATTGAAATCCGATTCGATCCGATCCATAGAGGATCGGATCGGATCGGATTAATCCGTCCCTGTACATTACATGGCAAAAAAAAAAAAAAAACCATGAATTCTTGTACACTGCATATCAACATAGCATAAAAAGAATTCCATTCAATTACAGTAAATTTGCAGCAATGACAATATAAATACTAATACTAAAATTCAGAATTTTTGACCCCTTACATTTTTTCCCTTATTTTATATTTTGGTCCTTATATATATTTTATTTATATTTAATGATAATGGATTGGATCGGATTGAATCCGTAGATTAAGGATGAAATCCGCCACCGATCTGTTGCTAATGGATTACAAAATTTTCAATCCACCATGATCCGTTTGCCTTCAGATTGGATCGGATCAGATTTACGGATCAACGGATTTTTTGTGCACTCCTAGGCGTAGCACCATCAACTACGTTCGGCAATGATCGAAAAACTACTGTGGCGGCAACAACAAAAACAGCAGCCTTATCCGGCAACGGCAAGTTGCAGATCTGGCATCGACGCCTTGCTTCTGTAACCAGAGGATCACGTTCTTTGTAAGAGAAAAGCCTAAGACTTTTCAACCAAGTCTTTTCTCTACTTTTCAACCAAGTCTTTTCTCTGTCTTTAGAATACAAAACAAAGATGTCTCCGTTTCTTTTTAACAGGAAGGTTCTACTGCCATGCCTAATGGGTTTGATTGGTCTGTGATGAGAAGCCTGCTGAAGCTTCTTTTTATGCATCTTCTTAGGCTTTGGTAGTGATTTGGAAGCTGCTGATGCTATCACAGTGAACAGGTACAATCTTAACATTGGTTCTCCACCTTAGATCTCTGTTGAATCTATAGAAGAATTTCAAAAATAACATTAATCAACATATCTAAGCATATGAAATGCATAACAAAAAATACAATATAATCTGAATAAACTTGGGTAATATTTAATTTTATCATATGGTAATACAAAATTGAGGAATCACCCCATACCAGATTCTCTGCCCTCTCCGCCCGCGGCAAGGCAACATCGACTAACCTTTGCTCTGGTCTTCATCCCCAGCGACGGCAGAACCCTAGAATCCGAACCCGGTCTTCTTCAACAGGTCTCCTTCTCCCTTCTTTGTCTCTCCGATTCAAGCAAGTAGAACTCTTCGATTGAGGTTCTGTAACAAAACCTACAGCGAAAGCAGATCTATGTAGTGGCCCACCTTTTATCTATGTCACTCTGGAAAGATGGATTTGTGCTAGATTCACCTCATCCCGACCTCTCAGTGGAACAAATAAGGGAAACCTTTTCCTATGAATGAGGGGGAATGGAGAATTTGAGGTTTTAAAATCCAGAATTTTATGCCTAAACAGTTGAAATGGCAAAGCATTCATGAAAATGTCTAATGTGGCGTATCTAGGGACTTCTCGCCAAAATATATTCAGCTGTATGGATAATAGGCCTTAGAGAAATAGTTGTTGGACTGGAGGCCTTGCAAGACCATGTTGAAGAACTTTTGGCTAATTAACCCTTTCTTTTTTAAACTTTCTATATGAAAAAAGTATCCCATCAAATGATGAGAAAGTTGATTATTATAAGAAAAATCAGAATAATTTTCCTATATGTTGCAAAATCCTCTTGTTTCACAAGCATACCCTACAACCTCACCTTCAACCTTCACCAAAGCTTTTATATAACGACATCTACATTTTCACATAACCTGAAAAAGGCCCTATATTTTTTTTGTTACTAAAACACCATTTGAGTACCAGCTAAACTGTACAAAAAGTAATTATACTCCCCAGTTATTTTGTTTCTGGCCTATTTACTCTTGAGAAAAACTGAAATGACTCAGGTGATGATTTAGCCAAAATGATCCAATTTCATAAACTCTTCTTTTTGGGATTTTATAGAGGGGGCCCACCTTTGATCCGACCAAACCATTCACATCCTTGGTTGAAATTAATCCCATTTCACAATATCCTGGACATTATTTATCATTAGATCTTATTTAGATCTTATCTTATCACTAGAAGTTTACATAATGTATAGCCATTAAAATTTGAGAACCTAATACTAATAGTTAGGATCATTTGGTCGCATAATATTACATATTTCTTTAATCTACATGCAAGCCTTTCCATAAACCATGCTTCCCATGTTCATTCAGCATTTCATTCAGCATCAAAGTGAGCCTCACCCAACTCGAACTAAGTGAGATTTATTAATCCTAAAGAAATTATGATTTTTTCGTGTGTACATAAAAACTAACAATTACTTAACTCACTCTCTGAGCTGAAAGATTCAGTAGAAGGAAAAAACCAAAGTTTTTTTTTCAGGTTATTTAAAAGAAAAGGCACCTTTTTGTAAACATTGCCCTTTGGCCCTTTTCTCTCCTTCTCTACAAAAGGGTCAGGCCAGGCCAGGCCCGGAATTGTCCTTACACTATGCTCAATCTATGCAGGCTAAGCCTAGGTCAGGACAAAGTCTTCTCGGGGCTTACATTACCTAGGTCCTTACCCTTCCTTCACGGGCCAAATTTGTTCTTGGATTGGGCTCAGGGCTTGAATAACTAATATTTTATTATTACTAATTTTTTTACAATGCGGCGCTAATCGTTCTCCTTTATTCATGTTAGGGACCGACAATGCTTCCAAAATAGGCATGCAACATGCCAAAGTTATAAAAAAATACATTTATTTAATAATGACTTAAAAATAAAAAACCAAAAAGAAGATATTATTTTATTTTTAAAAATGAGGACATCCTCATTTTTGTAGTTCTAACTTGGATGGCTAAAACAAGAAGAAAATAACAAACACGAAAAAACACATATGGGATAAATATATGAAGAAATGGACATTTTATCAATCACCATATACTTATATATATATATATAACTTAAAAAAAAAATCTTTCAAGGAAAAACTAAATATGTAAAAATAAGAAAAATAAGAGAGCCAGGTTGGGCCAGACTGGGTATTGTCCAAGTCCGGTGGCCTTTAGGGTTGTAAAGGGGTCATGGATCCGGACCGGAACCGTTAAGGAGAAGGTGGAACCGGATTCGGACCCAAAACTGATTTCTTGGCTCCAAAACCGAAATCAGAACCATATATGGGACGAGTCTGGATCCAGGTTCGGATCTAGGTATAGAATGATATTTAAAAAAATATATATGATTTTTATGAGAGATTTTAGAAAATTGAGGTAATATATTGAGTCTTGGGTCCATGGGTTTGAACTAAAGTGGAACCAGATCCAAACCCATTTACTAATCTGGGCCTAAATAAGGACCTAGACTCGGGTTTTAATGGGTCAGAACCTCTGAATAATTGGAGAATCGAAAACCCATTTACATTCCTACCGGCCTTCAACTTGGTGGGTATATAAAAGTTTGTCCATGCTTGGCCCTTGGGCTTTCTATAAAAAAAAAAAAAAAAAAAAAGAATCTCTCATTTTACGGGCTTTTTGATCGGCGGGCCGGATCGACAGGTCTATGACTCTGCAAGTAACTTTTCTTGCTCTTTTATACTTCCTTTCACAATTTCAAATCCGGAGACCTACAACACTGACAGCACCAGCAAGCAGCCTCCTACTGTAAGAACTGATTTTGCTTGTTCTATCTTATCTCCTTTTTGAATCCAAGAAATCCTCAAACTAAAAGCCATTTCCTCAGAATTTAGCAACTTTCGCTAAGCCTGTGTTGGGTTCTGTCTATGGGTTTTTGGATTTCTTTGTTAGATCTTCATTAGAAAGCAAAGATTTTACTCTCAATCGCCTTAAATTCATTCATATTTCTGATATAATCAACACCCATGAAGTTATTTATGTTTGTATACTAATATCTCTATATATTTAGGTCTGAATTCTCTGTATGTGTTCATTTATGGATGTAGCTACTAATCTGGATTTTACATTCAATATTGTCAGATTAGAGCCATCATCAGTTTCCTCCTTTAGTCGAAAGCTCGAACACCCACAAATCCAAAATGTCCCAAACAAACCATGCTCTCCATCTCATACAGAAAATGGTGAAAATCCCACCACTTCAAGCTCTCTCCCTCTTTAACTCTTCTGCGATTCAACAAACACCCTTCTCTGCATCTGTCATCCTCCACCTTCTCCTCTCCTCAGGCATGTTAGGACAGGCCCAGTCCCTTATCCTACAGTTACTCTCAGGCAGGCACTCCTTATCCTTCACCCCAGCCTCTCTCCTCCTTCATCTGACCACCCAAAAGGACCCCAATTGCAGTTCTACCTTGCTTCTATTGGACCCAATCATCAATGCTCTAATACAATCTCAAATGACCGATGCCGCCCTCTCCTTCTTCGATCAGGCTATTGCTCGCGGAGTTCGACCCAACTCCAACACCTTCAACAATCTGATGAATTCTCTGTTGAAATCTAGCTGCTTTGAAGACGCTCTTCGGGTTTTTGATGATTCAAAGAATGCAATTCAGTTGGATAATTACAGTTTTGGTATCATGATTAGAGGTTGTTGTGAGATGGGTGATTTGGGAAAGGCCTTTGAGCTCTTATCTCAAATGGGGGGTGTGGGTTGTATGCCGAATGTTGTTATATACACTACTTTGATTGATGGGTGCTGTAAGAAGGGTGATTTCAGGGAGGCAAAACGGTTGTTTTCTGAGATGGGGGAGTTGGGTCTGGTTGCTAATGAGTATACTTACACTGTAATGATTAATGGGTTTTTCAAGAAGGGATTAAAGAAGGAAGGATTTGAGCTGTTCGATGAAATGAAGGTTCAAGGGGTGCTTCCAAATTTGCACACATATAATACAGTGATTTTCGAGTACTGTAGTGATGGTGATTTGAGTTGCGCTTTTAAAGTGTTTGATGAAATGAGAGTGGAGGGTGTGGTGTGTAATGTCGTGACATATAATACCTTGATTGGTGGATTATGTCGACAGGGGAGGCTTGCAGAGGCAGAAAAATTGTTGGGTGGGATGAAGAACATCGGTGTCAGTCCAAATTCGGTTACATTTAATCTTCTTATTGATGGGTTTTGTAAGTCAAGGAAGATGGCTAAGGCTTTGAAAATATTGGATCGCATGAAGGCGTGCAGTTGTTCTCCTTCTTTGGTTACATATAATGTTCTTATTGCTGGTTTCTCTAGAGCTGGGAATTTAGCAGAAGCTGCCAATTTCTATAGAGAAATGAAGGCAAGGGAGATAGAGCCTAGTAAAGTGACATATACCATACTGATTGATGCTTTCGTTAGAGAGAATGACATCAGGAAGGCATTTGAGATGTATGCCTCAATGGAGAGGGTCAATTTAGTTGCTGATGTTTACACTTACGGTGTTTTGATTCATGGGTTGTGTAAGGAAGGTAATATGAAGGATGCATGGAAACTGTTCGGATCAATGCTTGAGAAGCCTCTAAAGCCGAATGATGTGATCTACAACACAATGATTTGTGGGTATTGCAGAGAAGGCAGCTCTTATAGAGCTTTGAGGTTGCTGAGGGAAATGAGTGACAAAGGAATGTCTCCTAATGTTGCTAGCTACAACCTGACCATTGTTGTTCTTTGCAAAGATGGGAAGTGGCGGGACGCAGAGAGTTTGCTTAGTGAAATGCTAATGCGGGGTTTACACCCATGCAATTCAATATATGGTCGGATATCCAATGCCAAGCTGAAAGATTCATTGCATTGTACATAATGTTGCAGTGCTTTCATGCAAAGAGTACAAATGAGAAGTTCCTACAACGAACTGTGGAAGTTTGAGTAGATTGTGCACTTGGGAGAACAAATCTTAGAAAGCATATTATGTTGTTTGAGAAAAAGGGCCTGGCTTGAACAGCTTTTATTAACCAAGCCAAGGCGTATTTCTGTGCGCCTGCAGTGATCGTTGTCAGCACCAGTTGCTCATATGTAACTGCGGTAAAAAAGATGAAAAACGCATCTTGCTTATCTGCACCCCCTTAATCCTCAGAAAAATGGATAATCATCCAGTCTACTAGCAGATAATTAATCCTACTCTGGGTGGGGTTAAATTCCAGCATTCAGCAGTGATCTGTGTGGTTATTCACTAGCTGAAAACTCATGAGGCTGCCTTGCTGCGTTGTTTGGATTGAGGAATGCTGGTCGCTGGACTTATAGCTGCTGAACTTGGGAATCATGGCATGGGCCGGCCGGCTGACCACCGGGAGATGTGTTCTGGAATACTTGGAATAGAAACAGTATGAAAAACTGGCCTACCTTTTTCACTTATATTCCTGGAAGCATGGAACTTCTCCAATTTACCAATTTATTGCAAAACATAATGGTTGTGTACTAAAGCCTGCACTGGAGAAGAAGGGCTGACATTGGTCTATTTTAGCTTCATATAAAGTTGAGAGGATGGGCAGTGCCTACTTGCATACTGGATAGGAATTTCAATAGAACATCGAGCAATGAGTTGGGCCAAAATGTTGATGGTACCATGAAGAATGAAATTGATGCCTTCACAATTCAAACAGGCCAAATGAGGAGAACAAAAACTGACTTGATCTTGCATTTGTTCAAGTGCACTAGACGTATGACTTGTCGGCAGCTGGTTCTTTTCAGTATGTATGTTGGATCCATCAAGTCTTCTCACTGCATTTGGATCATTAGAGGTAGAAGTATTCTCTCCTAGTTTATGGGGTCTTTTCGTCTAGTAAGAATTCTTGTGAAGGCAAGAAGTTGGTTCACCCATCACAACTCTCATAGGTCTATTATAAGGGGTGGTGCTAATTCATTTAAATACATTCATGAACACAGGTTTGCTTCATTGGATAATACATTTGAACAATAATTATAAATCCTCCTTCCGTTTTATTATTTTATTACATATGTTTCTATTTGTGTTTCTCTATAGGAATCTGAGTGTTGTGACTTGTGACGCCAATGCAAGTCTTTTATGTTTGAAATTATAGCTTAAAATCAACTTCGTTCGGACATTTTTATGTTTAATCCTAGAGGTAGTAGACATGATGCACCGTTATAGGTTGAATGATATCCCTATTTTAAGCAAAATGTAATTAAAAAAAAAAAAGTCGACCCGGAACCATAGAAAACGGTTATGATTCCTGATCCAACATAGTTCTGGCCCAGAACCGAGCCATTTGCATCCCTACCTGCACTTAACTGGTACGGGGTGTTTCTAGCATTTGATTTTTGTCTAAGTCAGTCCAAGTCTAGAAATGCATTGCCTCATTTTACTCATAAATCAAGGAAGTCAGGTATAGGTTAATACCTCTTTCTTGCCTTTTCCAGGACCTGCATTTCCTATGACATGCATCCCTCGATTCCTTGGGGTCTCAGTTTATAGACTTTATAGGGAAAAAAAGATAGTCAAATCTGAACATGTTCACTAAGGTCGTCCAAATGACATGCTGATGGGGCTTTCTGAGATGCTCCTTTTAGTGATAACATCTAATAAGCTGAATGCATTTCCTAATAAGCTGATAGCGGTACCATCAACATGAATGCTGATGTGCTTGTACCTCAGAAATATCATCTACTTGCTAATAAGCTGAATTCATTTCCTATTTTACTGTTTCATTGCATGGTTTCATAGAAGTATCTCAGAAAATGAAATGCCATCTACTTACTAATAAGCTGAATGCATCCCAGGAGAAAGCCCCATCAGCATACAACCACAAATGCTCGAGTTAGAATGTGTATCCTGATTCATATTTCACAATCCTTGTGCAAGGCCTTGCCGGATGATCACAAGAATAGGATGGGATTGAATAATCTGCTCGTAAAGGATGGTTAAAAATGAATATGACATAATAATCCTAAGGCCGCCAAGGCCCAAGAAATCCCAGACTGATTTGGACCATCTCTAAGGACTTATTTTCTAGCCTACGTATGCTTAACAGCCCAGTCAAATCCAATCTATTTTAGCACAATGAGGTATATACATTTTGCAAATGGGATGCGCCTGGTAATGACTTTCAAGCACATGGGCTGAATCGAAGCCTGAATGTTAGGCCCAATAATTAATTGAACCCTACAGATTCATGTTATGTTAAACGTGTTCCAAATCCAAATAGGAATACCTGAGAAGTGAGGGGGGTGAAGGCTGTAGAAGATGTATCAGTAAATGAGATACTTTCCTAAGATTTGAATTTGTAGGAACTCAATTTCAAAGAATAAACGGGTTATTAAACAGTTTCACAGGGTATTATTTAAAGGGAGATGCTCCTATGAGAGATATCTTTCACCTTATATGAGAGATAGAGGTAGGGACCCTTATATTTAAATTGTTGACATTGGATATGGATGTGAGGACCTTCACTTAATCTCTCATTTAAGGTGAGAGATATCTCTCATAGAAGCATCTCTCTTATTTAAAACCCTGAAAATAGGTGTCCTTAAATGTGGTCAAGATATTATTCTTGTGAGGCACACCCATAAAAGAATCCTGTCTCTTCATAATCACTACCTCCATACACCCTAAATTTAAACCAGCATTCGTTACTGTCAGATTAATCAAGCAAACATCTGCAAAAATAAGCAATTAACACCAGCAACGATATTGGGCAACATTAAGTCCTTAGATCAAAGGATAAATGATCAAATGGACTTTGTTTTTTTTTTTTTGGATAGACCAGTTCATCCCCTTCTCCTTTGATTAACATACATCCTGAAAATTGGTCATACCACTAATTGTTTAAATGCGGTCATACTAGTCTGAAAATTTCCTCATTTTAGATAGGGAAAAGTTCCTCACTGGAAAGAGCAAATTGTTCTGGAATTGTCTGCTGTTTTAATTTTAATAGCAAAATAGTTGACAGATCATAGAAACATACAGTCAACATCATGCCAACCCTATTAGAAAAACCTAAAATGTCAATCCAAATTAAAAAGAAAAGAAACAGCCATCTCAATTAGTTAGATTCTCCATGTAGTCACACCAACATTGCCCTTCCCATCTCATAACACAATATAATCATGAATAAATACTACAACATAAAACAAAGCTAATAAAACACTTCAGGAGAGATTCCATTTGATATCCCTTGTGCTCTTTCTTCTGTAATCCCAAACTTTTCAAGCATTAAATTGACAAGTACTGTGACCTGAAATATAAAAAGTGGTAAAAACAGAAACAGATCATAAGTAAAAAATCAAACTAGAATTGTCTATTCATCTTAGACAATCAAGTTTCAATATAAGAACTGGTAAAAAGCAAAGGCAACATATCAAAAATAATTAATCCAAATCTGATTTTGTCTATTCATCCTGGACAAGCAGGTTACATATGGATCAGAGAGAATATATGCAAACGAGGTGAGATGCTTAAGAAATCAAGAAATAAAATGTAATGTTTGGATAGAAGTTACTCACTTGGGTTAGAGGTAGTGATGAGTCCAGTTTGGGAAAAATCGCAGTTGAAGTCATTGCGACCATGGGATTGATAGTAAGCATTCATAACATATGCAGCATGGGATTCAACCGTATTGGGAAGGAAGCATGCCCCACCCGCTTGTATGGGACTGCAATCCACCCCATTGTTGCAGGCGTAGTCTATGTTTGCTTGCAATGCTTGTGCACTTGCACCACCTTTTGCAACACACCACTTCTTCCCTCCACCAGATGGTGCAGGTGTTGGGACCGACGGTGTTGCACTTGGACCAGCTGCCTGCAATACAATTCAACCAAAAAACACATCTTTAATCGAGTCACAAGTGACTGGACTGGAAAAACAAGTTGGGAGAGAAAGGCATGGTAACCTACAGTTGAGAAGGCTTTAAAAATAAAACCGAGTAGAAAAGGCAGAATTCACAAATGAGGATCCTAACAAAAATCTTGCCAGTTTCTTGTGATTATTGAAGGATGCAAATAGGGTAAAGGTAGATGTTGAAGGACTGAAGTATGAAGGTCATCAAATATTCCAAATGTAGTACTTATATCCACCATCGATGGTGCGTTAGTGGCAGACCCAGGATTTTGCATGTTTTGGGCTTTTTGCAGGTCTCCCAAGGGTGGGTACTGGGTACCCCTAAAACACAATACTTAGCTCTGCCCTGGGTGTGTTCTTTCCCATGACTCTTTCTAAAAACAAAAATAAAAGAAAAGAAAAGAAATTTGTAGGGAAAGGCTAAAAATTCCCCAAGGATAACATGAGAAGCACTTAACAGGGGATTAGCGGATGCCACACGGGATTAGTCCGGTTAGATCAAAGCCCTCCAGGCTCAGGGATACCAATGTCATAAAAAAAAAAAAAAAAAGTCTTACTCAAAGTCATTTTCTTCCACTTATATTTTCATCATTTATTTGTATTAATTGAGAACTTGAACCGACAACTACATGGTTGCAAAAATGAGCACCTTCCATTTGCCCCAAGAGCTAGTCAACTTTGGAGGTTCTTCAATATGAGCTTTTGTCCTTTTTTTCAAAAAGAAAAAGGGAAACCAATAAAGAGAGAAGCCCAATGAAATATACAAAAACATTTCTTTCACACACCAAAGTTACAAATTTATAATTATAATGATATTTTAAATTTGATTTAGTCCTAAGAAGTAACCCTGACACAAATGGTAAGGGTATGACTATGAATTTATGACGACATGGCCCAGACTAGACTGCATTGTGGTTAAAGGAGTATTGGGCTGAGCTCAGCTCAATAGAATCATGTCTAGAGTAACCAGTGGTTGGTTTGAAGGGGTTGGATTAATGATAAGTAAGGGGTCAAAAAGGTTTCCTCCCATAGGAACCATGAGAAGCACCTTTGTAAGGGTAGTGAATTTAAATGCCAACTTGAGCTTAAAGCCCAGTTTGGCTGAGCCGAGCTGGCTCGGTTCATTGACAACCTCTTATCCTTTACTGGAGATGTAAGCAGATCAGGAAAATGGTTGTCCTCCACCTAAACCAGGACTTAACTAATTTTATACACCTGAACCCAGGCCCAGACCCAGACCCGACATGGATAGACCCAACCCAAGAGAGGACCCCATTATCATCAAGCAGGTCAAATCATTGACACAGATTCAGGGCTACCCAGATCATTATACCTACCACGATCTGCAATGTTGGTCAGTGATTCAGATCGTCGATCAGTAATCAAGGGTCCCTAAATCAAACAATCTACATTACAAAATATGACTTTTGTCTAGAATCTTATTAGTTGATGTGCTATAATCTTGCTCCACTTGAATTGCAACCTAAATTCTCATACTTGGAAGAACTCAAGATCATGTCATTAGCTTAAAACAATAGAATTAAAATCTCTATTGTAGAGTAATAAGAGTTAAGAGTCTCCAACTTCTTCCTCCTGATTCTCACCAGGAGAGGATTTAAAACTAAAACTATCTCAGACACAATCTGGACCAGATTCCCTACCATCTGACACAGGACAACAGCTCTGCCTAATCAAGACCAAAAAGACAAATGTTACCCATCTAGAGCTCGTGGAGTCATACGTCAGCTGCTCATGGACACGGAATCTTCTGCTGCTACCCGAAGAACTCTTACATTACGTGTGAGTCCGGAGCAGTGGTTGGTTCCGTGGAACTCAGTGTGGGTCCCACCAAAGTGGCCACTAAAATTGAATGCAATTTCCCTCCGGTATCATATCTAAGAAATCCCAGGTCTTATATCAGACTTCGTACATGCTCACTGTGATTGGACCAACCAACCATGGGAGTCCCACATATGGGAAGCGTGTAACGGGACTCATTGAAGGCTTTATACTTACAGATCTGACAGTGGGCTATTTATTTTGAATGAACGGATTGGATTTTCAATTACGAATTTATCATGAGTGAGGATCCGGACACCAGAAACCAACCCGCTTACTATTTGAATGTCTTTGCGTGTTCCCATTCATTACCATTTCGCTTATATTCAAATCCTAATCACATACGCCATCCAAACCCTCCATAGACACGCGGGACACGAATCTCCGCAAATTCGGAATTCCCGCCACTACTTTCCCAAAAGCAATGAACAAAAGTCAGGAAAGGCGTGTAGCCTCTGAAACCCGAGTCCCGACACGCGCGTCCCATCCTCGTGTACGGCAAAGATATTCTCGATGCCCTTAAAACACATCCACTTCTGATGCAGTTAATTGGACCTCTCACACGCTATCCACCAAATTTCTCATCTTATCAGATGATGACCTTACTTAAAACGTTATTAACCGTCCGATAGAGACATTAAAAGAAAAAATGAAAAAAATTTAAGCCCTTTTGGCAAAGGTCAATGGGCCCCACCTAAATTTCCACAAGGCACACACAGGAGGAATAAATAAACAAGTAGCAGTTTCTACTGACCTTTCCGCGCATGATGCCGACATCATAAACCGGAGTGAGATCCGGCTGAAACAATCCGAAATTCCGCTCCGCGGTCGACCCGGGCTTCAGATTCTCATTAAACAGAGCAAATATAAACGTTTCGAATCTCCTCCCGGGCATCAATGGCGTCCCTTTACCCGAATTCACGTGCCGGATCAGGTTCCCATTGTACGATATAGCATTCGCCATGTTCACAGCGGGTTGGTCCGGGTCCCCGACAGACGGCCAACCCGTCTCCCCAACCGAAATCTTGACGTTTCCGTACCCGAGCCGTTTCATCGCCGAGTAGACCGCGTCCATCTGAGCATCGAACATGTTCGTGTACGTTATTCGGGTCGTCGGGTCGTAGATACCCGCATTCGGTTTGAATAGCGCGTAGTTGAGGGTCTTATCGGAGAATCCGAAATACGGATACGGGTTTACCATGAATGGGGTCCCGGTCCGGTTGTGGAAGTCGAGCATCGGGGCGAAGATGGCCTGGTCGTACCCGCGGCGGAAGCGGCCGGCGGAGGGCGGCTCGGAGAGGGAGAGGATGCCGAGGGAATGCGGGGTGGTGACGGCGACGGTGGGCATTCCGGAGAGGCGGAGGGCCGCGTGGAGGGATCTCATGGCCGGGACGAGGTGGGCGATGAGGTTCTTGTCGGAGGTGGCGATGATTTCGTTGCCGACGGCGATTTGGGCGATCTTGGTGGCGGGGAGGAAGGGGGAGATGTTGGAGGAGACCCAGGATTGGGCGGCGGGGAGCTTGGAGAGGGAGGGGATGTCGCCGTTGGCGACGGTGACGGTGACGGAGATGTTGGTGTTGGCGAAGGCGGAGAGGATGGCGGGGTTGGCGTCGAAGAGCTTGATGTGGGTGATGGAGGTGTAGGCTTTCAGGAAGCTCGCGACTTGGGAAGGGGGAGGGAGGTTGTTTGCAAGAGTGCCGTAGTTGACGCCTATGGGGAGATCTGAGAGGGAGATTTGGAGGAGGAGGAGAAAGGAGATGGAGAAGGTGAGAAGGAGAGCTGGTTTTGGAGCCATGGCTGAGAGCATGAGATAAAAGAAAGGGAAGGGTGGTCTTGGGAAGAATGGTGAAATGGAGGAATCTGTGTGTATTTATAGACAACAACTGGATGGGGGAAAAAAAAAAAAAAGGAGGTGGGGGAGGTGGGAAGGTGGGGGGAAATGGGTTGGGTCCTGATCAATCATGTTCAATAGATTGACCAGTTTGACTGGGATTCCCACCTGGAGCTTTGTTGTGGGCTTGATCTTTTGGGGCGGCTTCATGTCGACCATGGTTTATATATATGTATAAACTTTTTTTTTTTTTTTTATAGTGAATTGGCTTTTAACACATTATTTGCTATATTCATGCACGGACCCACCAACTTATATGATTGTATCACCTGTCAACAAGTTAGATTAGCTCCATCGAGCCCAAGTTCAGGTGGAGCTAGGCTCATTAATGTATATAAAATGGTATATAAGACAAGTCGAGCCCATGCCAAGCTTGAGCTTCCCCGTTTTAATGGAGCTTGGTTTTTAACTTGAGTTGAGCTCAAGCTCGATAAAAATGAGAACAACTTGAGCTTGAGCTCGAACAAATAATCAAATTCAAGCTTGAGCTACGCCAAACTCGGAAAAAGTGAGAGCAAGTTGAGCTCAAGCTAGAATAAGCTTGGAAGAACAAATCGAGTTTATGCTTGGCTCGTCAAATGGGACATAGGAATCATCTGCAGGGGTGCTCATGGTCTGGGGCAACCCGAGCCTAATCAAGCCCTAGCCTGCTTTGGGCCGGGCTTGGATATGTGAAGAGGGCTTGATTTATATTTGGGCCGGTATTGGTTCAAGTGATAGAAAACCCGTAGCCCGGCCCAGCTCGGCTTATGTTAGAAATGCACGTAATTTAAGTTAATTACTTCTCTAATTCCCACAAAAGAAGTGCAAAGCCCAGCTTGGCCCGGCCTAATTGAATAAATGGATAGGCTTAGGCCTAACTTTTATGGCCCGTATCGGGCTTGGCCCAAACTTGGACTGGTGTTTCTAAAGCCGAGCCAGGCCTAGATATGCCTTAGGATGGCCCAGCCCGGCCCATGAACACAATGAGCTGAGCTCATATTGTGAATGAAGCAAGATTGAGTTCTAACCAGGCCAGATTTGAGAACAAGCACTCACCAGTGGTAAGGAGTCACTGTTCCCACTTGGCTACTAGGGTTTGAATCATGGGTACACCACCTCTTCCAGCGTGTTCGGGTTTCCTTCCCACTTACGTGGGCTTTCTTCTTGCGTGTGGGGCTCCATTTCCATTTGAGTGAGCAGTCTTCTCCCGTGTGTATGGGCTATCAATTGGGTCCCAGCCCCCTTGGGTGGGTTAAAAAAAAAAAAGAAGAAGAAAAAAAACAAAAAATACTAGGCCAGATTTGGCTCATCTTGGTTTAATTTCCTTAATACATTTAATATTATTACACGTGGGTATTTGTTTTGAAGTTGGTTTAGTGAAAAATCAGAACATTGTTTTTTTAAATCAGATTTTATAAATCAAGCATATTAAATACTATTGATGTGGCGTCTCTTTTTGTTTAAATCTTGGAAGTCATGTAATTTTCATTTTAAACAAAAGATATGGTATGTGCATTGTTAACTGTTCGTACATGTGCATGTATCCTACAATTCTGACAAAAGTGAAGTATAAATCATTTTCTCTGAAAATATATGACCAACAGGTCAGAATTTCTAAAAGCTCACATTTACATGAATCGATTAATACAGGTATGCTATGTAGGGTTGTGAAGAAGCTAACATGAACAAACACCTGACTCAAGCTCTATTTTGCATCCAGGCTGGAAGACTCTCTGAGTTTACTCTCAACTCTCCCGAATTATCTCATTTTAAGAAAGGACCAAATGAAATATAGTGGAGACTCGCCCGAGTCACCTTAATTTAATAAATACTTTGCATTATGAGCCATTTGATGGGTAAATCTGATTTTTGGTAATTAACGTTTATTTTTAAGTAATTATACTTAAGGTCTAGAGTAAGCAATTTAGAAATGATGGATGTGATGTAATTTGAAATTTATATTTGATCTTTCACATTCAATACACGGACTAACAAATTACATAATATGCAATAATTTTTTCTTATTTTCATATTATTATATTTTTCTTTCAAGAGTTTTTTCCAAAAGAAGCCTCAAATATCCTTATATCTCCAACAGCATATTCAAATACATGTAATGCCCAAAAGCATCTTATAGCATATACTTCATTTATTTTTAGACCAAATTGCCTTTACTTTTTCTCTTGCTAGTTCGAGACATAACACTCGCGACTTAGGTTTTAGTGTTTATATATGTGCCCAATATTATTCACAAGCTCGGATCTACTTCTTCTGTTCAACCTATTCATCAACACCCACCAAGTATTCATTAAGCTTTTCTATCATATTAGATTGATTTATATTTTTATAAAGTGTAATAATGTCCGCATTCTGAATACACTTTTACTATAATTAGTAGAAAATTAGCTCAAATCTATTGGAATCCAACACAGTATCACCTGAAACATTCCAATGGACATGACTGTCATGTTAAGCTCAAGAATCTATAAAGTCATGGTTGAATAATTCTACTGTGACTTTGTTTAACCGTTAATGTATTGATTTTGACCCTACTTTTAGTACAATATGTGGAGATTTTGCTCCAAAGTTTAGAATGTTCTCTCCCACTTTCCTCACTCTCGAGTATGAATTGAACATTAACAGAATATGAATTGAATATTAATGGAATTAAGTTATGACGTCAAGAATCAACTCACGATAGCGAGTATCAACTCACGATGTTGATAATAGACACAGGAGTTCAATAATTAAAGTTTTCCAAAATATGATACATACAGTGCTTTAGGTTTGACTAATAATTTTGAAGCTGAAAAAATAATTTATGTGAATGTATGAGTCGAATCATTCTATTGTGAATTTGTTTAATAGTAAATGTACTCACTGTGACCCTTCTCTTATTACAATTTGTGGGAATTTTGCTATAAAAAAAAATTAATCATTCATTTTTAGGAAAAGTAAAACATAAAAAAAATCATGCTCATCTCCATTCCCTATTGGTAGCCCTACTTTCACTATAGTCTATGGAGGATTAGCTACAAAATTGAAGATGTTTTCTTCCACGTTTTTCATTTTACAATATAAATTTAAAATAAACATTGACTATTCACAATGTCTATAATAAACTTGCTAATTTGAGAGTTGAATAAAAAAATGATAAGTTACAAAATAGTTCAATGCGTGAATGTCGTTGAGTCTCGATGTCACAAGAGATAAAGTGAAGGGCAATTTGGTCTAGAAAGAAATGAAGTTTACCGTATAAGATGCTTTTTGGTATTATATTTATTTGAAAATCCTTTTAGAGGTATAGAGACATGTAAAGCTTCTTTTGGTTAAAACCCCTTCTTTCAATTCATTATCAGGAATGCACTTGAATAAATGCTATTTATATTATAAGTATTTGTTATATTTTAAATATTTTTAAATTATTATTTTTTAAATGGCTCTCTTGAGTTTCTGCATTGACTCTATCAATGTTGGGTCCATTCTCCCAACACTAACAAACCAAACAATAAATAAATAAAAACGAATCCCATAAAAGAATCATTTCAAAAAAAAGAAAAATAAGAAAAGAAGTAGGTTATCAATCACTCACCTTGCCGCGCATAATCCCGACGTCATAAACCGGAGTGAGATCCGGCCTAAACAATCCAAAATTCCGCTCCGAAGTCGACCCGGGCTTCTGATTCTCATTAAACAGAGCAAACACAAACGTCTCGAACTTCCTCCCGGGCATCAATGGCGTCCCCTTACCCGAATTCACGTGTCGGATCAGGTACCCATTGTAAGCTGCAGCATTCTCCACATTCACACCGGGCTGATTCGGGTCCCCGACAGACGGCCAACCCGTCTCCCCAACCGAAATCTTAACCCCTCCATACCCGAGCCGCTTCATCGCCGAGTAAACCGTGTCCATCTGTGCATCGAACATGTTCATGTACCTTATTCGGGTCTTCGGGTCGTAGATGCCCGCATTCGGTTTGAAGAGCACGTAGTCGCGAGTCTTCTCGGAGAATCCGAAATACGGATAAGGGTTTACCATGAATGGGGACCCGGTCCGGTTGTGGAAGTCGAGCATTGGGGCGAAGATGGCCCGGTCGTACCCTCGGCGGAATCGGCCAGCGGAGGGCGGCTCGGAGATGGAGAGGATGGCGAGGGAATGTGGGGTGGTGACGGAGACGGTGGAGATTCCGGCAAGGTGCAGGGCGGAGTGGAGGGATTTCATGGCCGGGACGAGGTGGGCGATGAGGTTCTTGTCGTTGGTGGCCATGATTTCGTTTCCGACAGCGATCTGGGCGATCTTGGTGGTGCGAATGAAAGGGGAGATGTTGGAGGAGACCCATGATCGGGCGCCTGAGAGCTTGGAGAGGGAGGGGATGTTACCGTTGGGGACAGTGACGGTGACGGAGATATTGGTGTTGGCGAAGGCGGAGAGGATGGTGGGGTTGGCATCGAAGAGCTTGATGTGGGTGATGGAGGTGTGGGTTTTCAGGTAGCTCGCGACTTGGGATGGGGGAGGGAGGTTGTTTGCTAGAGTACCGTAGTTGACGCCTATGGGGAGATCTGAGAGGGAGATTTGGAGGAGGAGGAGAAAGGAGATGGAGAAGGTGAGAAGGAGAGCTGGTTTTGGAGCCATGGCTGAGAGAAAAGGGAGGGATGCGTGGTTTTGGGAAGAATGATGAAATGGAGGGTGGGGTGTGTGTATTTATAGTAGAGAAAAGATGACGTGGGGGGGAAAATGGAGTTGGGTCATGATCAATCTTGCATTATCAATAGATTGACCAGTTTGACTTGGTTTCCCACATAGAATTTTGTTGTAGGCTTGCTCTTTGGTGGAGGATTCATGTGGACCATAGTTTATATTGATTTTTAGTATTTATAGTGAATTTGTTTTAAACAAATTTTTTAATAAATTCATAGGGATAGGCCCACCAACTTGTATCATGTGCCTCACCATGAATTGGCAATTGTCCAAAATTCACTCCCTTTTTTTTTTTTTTTTTTCTGGGTACATCTGTAGTTAGATTAATCAAATGTGAAAATATGATATATGTATATAATGAAAGTTAATCATGTTTTTTCATATGATTATTTTGTGATGGGTTTTACTTTGATTGGAATCCCGTCTTTTTTAGTTTTGTTTTTTTTTTTAATTGTGTGGTGTGAGCGGCTTAGATCGATCAATCAATAATGAGTCCCATATGTGAGTTTCAAAATGCGATAAGAAGACATGTTTAGGGCTATCAACAAGTTAGATTAGTTCCATCGAGCCCAAGTTCAGGCAGTGCTTGGCTCATTAATTTATATATAAAAAATGGTATATATGAGGGAGACAAGTCGAGCCCATGCCAAGCTTGAGCTGTTTCTAATTGAGATTGGTTTTCATCTTGAGTTGAGTTGATCAAATAATCAAATTAAAGCTTGAGAGCAAGTTAAGGTCACGCTAGAATAAGCTTGGAAGAAAGTGAGCAGAAATCGAGTTTATGATTAAGCTCGTCAAATGCAACTTAGAGCTACCAACTAGCCCGTGTTTAGCTCAGCCTGGTTTGTTTACTCCCTAATTTAGATTTAACATATTTAATATTATTACATGTGGGTATTTGTTTTGAAGTTTGTATAGTGAAAAATCAGAACATTGTTTTTGAAGTCATATTTATAAATCAAGCATATTAAATACTATTGATGTGGAGTCTCTTTTTTTTTTTTTTTTTTTTGAAGTCATGAAATTATTATATATATATATTTACATATATATAAATGGTATGTGTATTGTTAGTTATGAACAAGTCAGAATTTCTAAAAGCTGAGATCTACATGAATAGACTAATATGTATGCATACTGTATATGCAGGACTGTAACTATGCTAACATAAGCAATCCTGACCAATGCAAGCTCAAATTTGCACCAAGGTTGGAAAACTCTCTAAATTCACTCTCGTCTCTATCAAGTTATCTCATTTTGATGAATGATGAAGTCAAATATAGGGGAGACTTGGCCGGGTCACCTTAATTCATTAAATCCCTTTGCATTCCGAATATTCCAATCCATTTAATAAGTAGACCTGATTTTTAGTAATTAATATTTATTTTTCAAATAATTATGCTCGATGTCTGGAGTCAGAAATTTAGAAATAATGGCTATGATGAAATTTGCAACTTATACTTAGATCTTTTACATTCAATATTTGGATTAATAAATTACATAATATACAATATTCTATATTATTGTATTTTCTTTGAATTGATTATCATGAAGGCATGTAAATAAATGTTATTTATATTATATAAGTATTTGATATATTTTAAATATTTCAAAGTTTTTTACAAAAAAAAAAAAAAACATGACTCTCATGAGTTTTTGCCTTGACACTTTTAGAGTCGGTTCTTTTTACATTGGACGAGTCGAGTCGAGTCCGAATTATGAGTTTTCCAACCTTGGTTTTCACTAGGGCTCAACTTCTCACTCTCCCTCTTTCAACTTTTATTGCGCCCGCCCATACAACATCCCTTATGATAGTCATGTGGGGCCACAACAATCATGGGGAAGATGGAGGATTAAAAGACTTGTATTAGACCCATCTAAATACAAATTTTAAAGCCCTCATATTGTTTTCAAACAGTGCGTAGAACTCAAATTAATATCAAATTAGAAAGACTACTGCAAAGTCATAGGATAAACCGAGTGTGAGGAGATTAGATTGATTGTGGAGGATCCCACGTGGTGGCATGAAAAAGTTAGCTCTCACACAAGTAGTGAAAAGTACCTCCTACCATAAAGAAATACAATATATATAACATTTGTATAGATATGAATTTCTTGTCTCTGTATAAATTAGAATCTTAAAGTTGGGCCCACCTTTGAAAACTTTGAGCCACTCAAAGTGAGTGCTCTACTCAGAGTCATACATGGCTATATCCTAAATTCTACACTAATAAGAATTAGTCCCACAAAAAGTGCAAATTGCCTTAAGGACTTAGCTCAAGATAGATTAAAACGGAAAAATAAAATTCATGTAGTTGACCTGAATGTAGATGGGACAAGATTTTGATGATGAAGAGTTGGTCCCACCATAAAATTGACCATATGATTAATATTGCGATTATTACTAAGATTAATGGTGAATAGGCTAATCTTACGGTGAGACAAACACTTCTCGGAATAAGATTCAGAGACATTTACATGATTGAGCAGCATAGATTTTACATTGGCAAGCCCACTGTAGATTTCCACTACAGAGGATTACCTACCAAAACACAGCACACTGATCAATCTTTGACCGCAAATTACGTTAGGTTGGGAGCAAAACTAGCTGGTTTTTCGTCCTCTAGTCTCGTCCCAATGCCCACGTAATGAGAAATGCCGTTACAAACATTCTTCTTTCTCTCTTCTCCATCTCCTTCTTCACCTGATCTAAGGCAACAATATGTGGTACCTAGCAAGAAAACCTTCCAAACCTCTACATGATCAAACAGAAAAAGATCTACAAACTTACACTAGCCGAAACTCAATCTTCCCTATATCAAACACAGGCATCTTCCAAGACATCTCAGTCGTCCAAGTCCCCCACAAACCCATTGATGAAGTCCCACCCCAATCAAATGGGTCATGGACATGGTTTGGACGTCTGTCGTCGCGGTCGCAGTTTCTGGCAATTGTTGTTCCTCAGATTCCTATACTCGGCATCCAAATCATCACCCAACTTCCGGTTCATGGAGAACTCCTATGTGCGCTTGTTGTTCCACCGGCGTATAGGCCGGTAGCCTCACTAATTATGTATTCTCCTCGGAACAACCTGTGGAAGCCAGCTCCCAAGATGAGATGCAAAGGGAGGAATCTGGCGTCGGCCGCAGCCGCTGTTGTTGATGGGTCACTCTATGTTGCCGGCGGGCATCTGGGTTCTCCCTCCCGTATGTGATCTTTTTCTCTGTTGATTGCTTTTGATTACTTAATTCTACACTGTGTTGGTATAATCTTACTTTATTGAACTTTTTTAAGAGGAAAAAGATTGTGTTAGATTGGCAATTAGCTACATAAATTATTCTTGAGTCCATGCCCCTTTTGATATCCAAAATTTAGTTTACCTGTAATCGGCTTCGCATATAAATCTAATTACCTAAAACTCACTATACCCGGAACTGTTTAGGGAAAATAACAATACCATTGTGATCTACAGGTTGCTCTGCCATTCAAAAGCATGAACACTCATTTACTTGCAATTAGAGTAACCTAAACTAGGTTTATGGACCAGGTTCCAAAGTCTGAACAGACCCATGGCTTTGTTCCAACTACACAACTCAAGTTGCTACCTTCTTTTCTTCTTTGATTTACCAAGGATTCAAACTCACACAACCCACAAATGCTTCACAGGTCCCTAACCAGCCCAGGACCCCTTTTGCTAATTTGATTAAGAGTGCTAAGACCATTTTGGAATTTAAGTGTGCATTTGCATACTCAGTACTATATTCCTTAGAATTAATGAGTGAAGGGTTTTATCCAATAAATAATGAAGTGGAGAGGAGTAAAAGATCTAAGGTGAAGTTTGAAATGGGATCATCATTGTCATAGGATATAATTAATAACGGCGTCGACAGGGTAATCTTATAAAAAGAGACATTTTTTTAATGGTCCCATCTGAATCTACACCTTCATTCCTTCAATATATGTTTAGAAGTTTCAAGAAAAATCAATACCATTTAGACAAATTGTCTCCAAGTTAATGTGGTCACAACTCACAGAAAATACATAGATCATATCTAGCATGAGATATGAGTAAACATAAAGGTAAGGCTTGATCTTTGATTACTCTGCTAAGTGGTGAAAATTGAGTAGGATGTTTGTTCATACAGCCCGGCCAATTATCATCATCATTATAGAAGTCCTTTTTCATCTGTAGGTTCCCCAACTCTGTTCAAGATAATATTCTCAGTAACTTCACAATCACTCAAAGGACAAGTTGGTCTCTTATTTTTTGGACCAAGTTCTTTTACTTTTAAAAGTATGGTATGAGTTCATTCTATACATTGGGTGCATTTCCCATTGAAGGTGGGTTTAATATTTTCAGAAATAGGACCTTTTGTGTCTCCTTCTTGGTATCCATGAAATGGTTGATTCCCAACTTTTTCCATGTATTTTAAGCATTTCGAATGGGGTTCTACTTGAAAGTAAAACGCCATGTCAAGAAATCTATTTTTGGATAAAATTGCTCGTTGTATATCTATTTATGTTCCCATGCAGAGTGTTTCACTGTAAGATGGAGAGGAAATGAAGGTAGAGAGAAATGTGAACCGTTCATATTTGAGACCATCTACAGGTTTTCTCCTCTTGCCTTTTCCACCTCTATTCTCCACTTTGAGTAGATCTCGAAGGTTAAACCTACAGTGTACACATGACATCAGTATATAATCATCGACGTCTGGGCTAGGATAAACCATCCATTGTGTAAAGGATCATAATTGAATGTATTATCAACTCAAACTAGATCCCAAGACAAGCAGACAATTTTCTTCTTGTTTCAAGGTAAGACAATTATGTCTAGTTTCTTACTTCAATCTCTCTAAAGGTTGCGTTTGTGATTTATACTTTTCCACTCATTCTTATCTAATGATGTTATCTTGTCACCCAATAATTTTTACATGCCACTTCTGATTTTGATCTCTCTTTGTTAATATAAATTGGTGTGTAGATTCCAATGGTTACACTTTCCTACATTCAGCGGAGCGATTGGACCTACGAACTGGTGAGTGGCAGAATTTGCCCAACATGCAAGTGGTGAGGATGTTTGCGGCGGGGGTGGCTCACAGGGGCAAGTTCTATGTGGTTGGTGGAGGAGACAGGTCCGCCGAGGTGTATGATCCAGCGATTAGGAAATGGCATTTCATAGGGTCATTTGTGCCAAAGGAGGCAGATGGGTTCGCCTTAGGATCACTCGATGGTCACCTGCTGATGTTAACCTGGTCAGACAGGTTTGGATCACGGATATGGCTCTGGTTGGGCTTTGGCAATGGGACCATCGGACGGTGGAGGCTGATTGGATTCCTACCGGATCAAATGGAGGCTTCAAGGGCCAGACTGAAGCAGAATGGGGCGAGATTGGCTCGTGTGGGGAGAGAATTATGGGTGGTGGAAAAGGCATCCCGTCATGAGTGGCACATTGATGGGGTGTGTGCATGGCCCACATTACCTGGGCCAACATTTTGGCCAGGAGAAGGGCAAGAGGTGGTGGCTAAGGGGTGCATCTATGCCTTCTCTATTGAGTTTGGGGCTAGATTGATTTGGAGAAGTATTCCTGTATACTCTCTTTGAGATGGTACTTCTTTACTTTCTTCCATTGCCATGTTCAAATTGCCAACTGATTTTGTATGAGGATAAGGTAGTCAATAATATTGGTAAGCAGTGTATATGCTAGCAAGAACTCAGAGGTGATCAATCTGAAAAAGAGATTTGCATTCACCTTATGTGCTACTACAGTACTTTGCAACATTGATGATGCTCTTGAGTTGTATGAAAGACTTAAATTTGCTGAAGGAGTGAGACTTTTATGCAAGGGTATTGAAGCTGTAAAGAGTGGATGATTAGGAGGGAATCATCATTTTCTTTGGATTCAGTTTACTAAGGTGAAGTGTAGGAAATCATTTATACAAAGGATATGTTTTTGAGGGTCCCCCCTGTATAGTTCCACTTCTAATCCTTACACACTCTTAGCCCTTTTAAACACATTGTTTAGAAAATCATTGGAGTTTTAACATCTTATAGGACAATCAGTATTGAAACTCTGAGGGCTTATTTGTTTGCATTTCATAGGAGCCAAATTTTTATGTATTACAACTAAATATTCTTGAAAGTGAATAGAGTTAAAAAAAAAAGAGATGAGATTCTATGAATTGCAATCAAATAATCAACCTTTATTAGAAAACAAATTAAAGGATGGAAAATGATTTACGAGGGTGATGGCTGGGTATTCATTTCCCATCTTCCCTTCATTGATTTTCTAATAAAGGTTAATTATTTAATTATCATTTATGGGAACTTAATTTTTATTTCTTAAATTTTAGTAATTTTGAGGAATATTTACTTACAACACATAGGACTCCAATTCCTCTGAAACGAACAAGCCCTATGATTTTTTTATTTTATTTTGGCAATGCCATTCTGTCAAGGGACTGATTTTGAAGGATTAAAAGTGAAGATCTCAAGGGGCTATAATCTGCATTTTTATTAGAAATGATTAAGCACTCATTACTTTAGTAAGTTAAATACAAAAAGTGTTGGTTCCATCTATATCTCAATGGACTTTCACCCAGTCCTCACCATCAATACTACCACTCACCATGTTTATTTTGGGTGTCTAATTTAGGGGGTGCAAACGGGCAGGGCTAGATCGGGCTCAACCCAAGCCTAACCCACACTCAGCTGGATTTAAGCTCTGTTTTTAGGCCCGTGGGCTGTGCTCATGCATAATTTTCTTTCCCAGTAGTGAACTGGGCCTGTAATGGGTCTATATATCCTTAATGGCCTAGGCCAGCCTGCCATATTTAAACAATGGGAGATACTTTTAGGAGAGATATCTCTCACCTTATATGAGAGATAGAGTGGGAGCCCTCACATTCATATCGAATGCCAACAACTTAAATATGAGGGGCCCCACTTTATCTCTCATAGTAAAGTGAGAGATGCTCTCATAAGAGCATCTCCCAACAAAAAATAGTGTACATATTTTGTAAATGGGCTAGGCCTGGACCTGAGCTTCAGGCTGTTGTCTGGATATCAACCTGAATATAAGGCCCATTAACTAAATGGGTGGACTTGCATAAGCTTTGCCCACGCAAACTGGCCCATAAACATCCTAATCTCTGTTGCCCTGTACTGTACCACTTCCTAGGACTTTTACAGAAAATGGGCTTTCTATTGAAGGGCCGACGAGTGAGAAGGATCACATGATGTGACAAAATTAAGGGAGACCAGTGACCATCCATCTACAAATTACTGCGCAATTCCTTAACCATTTCTAGAACTTTATTTCCTCTTTGATGTGGGCCCACAGGTGGTCCATCTTTTCAAGGATATCTAGTGGCCCTACTCATCCTCATCATCTTCATCAAATTTTCTTCCCAACTATGTTGGAATTGGCTATGTGAATTCTGTCTCTCCATGTCGATCTATCTTGAATCAAATTCTCAAATCTAGTGCCCTACTCTATGTACAATAGAGAATAATATGGATCAGTTGTTGTTAACCGTCCTGGCTCGTCTGATTCAAGCTCCAATATTGAATGGCTAGGATCATCAAAATATACTAAATACCTGTCATATTGAGCAATCTTAGGCAGGTTCAATAAGTTCTCTAATCAAGAAGAAAATCATTATCACCACAATCACTGAATTTGGATAATCATTCTAATTGATTATTCAATTTGCATGAGACTTAATCTGTGCGTTGCGCTTTTATGCTAGTTGTGGTCAAAGTTAACCATGAATATACAATAATATCTCAATAAGTAAAGGTGATTATGATGATGATCCTATCAACTTACGTTTACGCTTCAGTTTCACAGGAAGCCAATGGAGGCAGTTAGATCTACTGTGTGGTACTTGATCCTGAACCTATATCAGTTGTAGATTACAAGACTTGTAACTAAAAGGCTGCAAATGAGCATCTTGAGTATCCAAAGTCTCCATTTCAAATAAAGTGAGTACGAAACCTTTTAATCGATTCACAAAAAATCCGGATCCAGATACATGGATATAGGATCCGAACTGGGATCCTTGTATGAGAGTGAATGCAAGGAGTACTAGGAAGTTGAACTCGAGGCATGTTTTACATAAAGGGCCTGTTTCTTTATCGCAATTTATGACTAGAATTAGGGAGGTTGGGGTTTTTTTTGGACAGGGTGTAATAGGACATCGTGTCTCATGACATTAGAAATGTCGTGTTTCTTTTAAATTTCACCCATCCAAAAGACCTTTTGGAATTTTTGGAATTTCATTCTCTACACTATTTATTGGAATTTCAAATCCTCCATAAAAAAAGAGAGATTTGGAATTCTACATAGGGGGATAATTTTTGGAGAATTTAAAATTCTCTCATGTATGAATTCTTAAAATACTGATAAAGAAACTGGCCCTAAAATCTCTCGTAAGAACTTGGTGCGCTGAACTTTTTTTTGAGATATAATCTGATGGCATATACCCTTATATTTACTTTTACAAATGTCATCTTCTTTGAATTCCATTTAAAAGAAACAGGCTCAGGTGAGGAGGTTACTGAGGATTTCCATTTCATTTGGGTGGGAAAGTTAGAAAAGATTCATTTGGGAGGCAAAGTTAGAAAAGAGAGCAAGATCCAAAGACGAAGACACGTGATCCAAAGCCACGTGCCTCATTAATATAATCATATTCATGGTGATGGAGGATTAAAACAACGACAAGAGACTCATCATACAGACAAAGGAGAGGGAGAGAGGGAGTGTGTGTGATAGTTGCAGAAGAAGAAGAAGAAGAAGAAGAAGCAAGAAAGAAATGCCGAGGAGCAGGTTTTCGGGTGTTCTTTCATCTCCCAGGGTCGATGTCATCATCGACATGGGAAACCCCTTTCTCAACCTTTCCTTAGACGGATTCCTCAAGATCGGAACTGTAATCTCTCTCCCTTCTTTTTTCTCGCTTGAGGTCTTTCTTTCTGATCTCTTTTTTGCTCTTGTTAGGTTGGAGCTTTGAGAGTAGCAGCAGAGGAATCATATCACTGTGTGCGAGCAGGTATCTCATCCGAATCTTAATTCCTCTGTTTGAAAGAAAAATCGTTTCTTTTGATTGTAGATGGGAAATTATTTGAGGGGATTGTGTAAAAAGAATGTGCAGATTGATTGTGAAAAACATGCATATCATATGGGCGTGGGGCGAGATTCATGAATGCTGAGATCTGAGTTGTCATAGAATAATTAGATTCATGGAGAAGATATGTTGATGCAACCCAAATTGATCAACTGCTGGAAAGCCATCCAAAGGACACAGAAGAAAGATTTGTATGACTTTTAGTGTTATGTGAAAAGTTGGATTGGGGAATTCATGGGTGGGGAAGATAATTACACAGCTCAATTATTATTTCATTTTCTCCTTCTTTTTTTGTTTTGTTTTGTTTTGTTTTCTCTCTGTTTGTGTGCTGTGTCCCCTTCATATCCATGGTGTTTCCTTGCCTGATTTGTCCCCTGTGTGAACATCATAGGTATAGCAGCTTTCTTGCAACTCAAGGTCTGTCAGTGGTAAAATCAACCCTCATGTCTGAGATTTTGAAGCGGAAGTGGCAGCTCATTTAGAGCTTCGAGCAACTTTAGACTTGACAGCGATGAAATCAACCATAAGAAACTTGCAACATAGGAACATTCACCACACAACATAAATATATAAATTACATTTTCATTTGTAGGAAGTTCCCTACGGATGCAGCATCTTGATAAAAAAAAAATAAAAAAAAAAATTGCCGAATCGATGCCTGAACCAATGAGAAAAATAATGTTGAAAGGATGCTACACGCCCACAATGCTATATCCTTTATGCTGCCAATCATGGGAGTCAAGCCCTAGACTATGCTGCGTAAGAATATTACTTTTTCTAGTTACCACAAGGCTAAGAAGGATTTCATCATTGTCAAAGCCTTGTCCCAACTATGTTGGGATCAGCTCTATAAATCCTATTTTGCTATTCTAATCTATTCCAGGTCAAATCCTTAGATAGGTTGCACTTCTTTAGATCTATCCTTACTAGGGGCGTAACGGTTCGGTTAACCGGTTTTTTTTGGGGAAACCGTTAACCGAACCGTAACCGCGGTTTTCTCTCTTTAAAAACCGTAACTATAACCGTATCCATGGAAACCGTGGAAAACCGAACCGCAGTTAACCGTATTAGACGGTTCGGTTACGGTTAATAACCGTAGAAAAACTCACAAGATTATCATTTTGGAGATCACAGAGCAAGCAAGATAATACTAGTACAGAGCAAAGAGCTAGAAATCAAAATCTGTTTCGAAGAAAAACAATTGTTGTGTGATAAAACAAACCAAATAGAGCCTAATGCAATATACAAGGCCTTTGCACAAATGTTAACGACCAATTGGCACCCATTTGGCATGAGGAAAGTCATTTAGGTTTCATCGTCTTCCCATTGAATCTTTCCATTTTTTCTATGGCACTTCGATGTTCACTGAAATTTGCTCTTTGCAATTTCAGAAGCTTAAAAAAAAAAACCCATCATACAAAGAAGAATTCATGTGCATACACAGAGCCACAGATGATGTATTTGGAGGCCAAAAGCTTAAGGATCGGTTGTTGTTGGTTGTTGCAGGTGAGTTGGAAGCCCAGATAGCCACAGTGGGTGGGTGTTTGCCAGGGATCCAAAAGGGGAAGCTTATGTTTGGGCCCTTTCCATCAATGTCACATCTTTTAGAAACGCAAGTTCTGAATAATTCGTCATCAGAAACAGAAAGGATTGGTTCTGCTAAGAGAAGAAAGAAGATGACGGTGAAGAGGAGAAATCTGAAGGGTGCGAAGAACCCAAACCCTCTCACTTGCAGCAGGTGTTGATTTATTTGGAAGGAAATAGAATAGTCAGAAGAAGATGCAGGTTTTAATGTACTCCTCCCCCTGCTCCTGCACCCCACTTCACCACAAGCCCCTCTCTTTCAACAATCACACCAGCCACAGATGCATCTCTTCCACATTCGAGCAAGTGCTCTTCCACGTGCGATTTGGGCGATTTGGGTGATTTGGGGTTTGAGGAAGGGAAAGGGTTTCGGGACTAAAGGGAGTGGGGGGCAGACCACTGCGATTTGTGCATTTTCCGGATCCTAACAGGGTCCGCCCCTGGATGCAGCGCATGGCCAGGGAGAGGGAGAGGGAGACGGGAAGAAAAAGGAGGATAGAAAGGCAGGGGAGAGAGCGGCGTGGAAGGAGAGGAAGAAGAAGAGAAGGAGGGAGGAGAGGGCGCGACGTGTGTGTAGGTGGCAGAGAAGTGGAGAGGGTGTTCCTGGCAATGAGGGAGGAGGCGACGGTGCTGCGCGTGGGCCAGGGCTGCTGTGTGCGTCTGGCGGAGGTGGGAGCAAGCGAACGTGCGCGTGGACGGGTGGAGGCGTGAGAGAGATCTGGAGAGGAGAGATGGAGGGAGATGGGGAAGGAGAGATGGAGATGAGAGACGATGAGAGACAGAGGCATGTAAAATGCTAGGGCTTGGTTTTGCATCTCATGTATAAGGTAAGAAAATTTTCATTTACCCCCCTTATGTTTTTCTTTTATTTGTAAACGGTATGGTTAACCGTATACGGTTAACCGAACCGTATTATACGGTTCGGTTCGGTTAATAACCGTGAATTATTATGGAAAACTGTAACCGAACCGAATCGTGCGGTTTTTGGGTTTCACTAACCGTAACCGTAACCGAACCATGAAACATGGTTATTAACCGTGGTTCGGTTCGGATCGGTTCGGTTAGACGGTTAGGCTTTTTTTTTTTACACCCTTAATCCTTACTTTCAACCATGTCATCTTTAGGCTATTTCTTTTCCTTGAGGGCCATTAACAAGCATAGAGAAACTTTTTCTCACCGGTACCATTGTTGGCTTGCATTGGACTTGGACATGTCCAATCCATCTCCAATGAGTCTATCTTAATTTATCACCTATTGATGCTACTCCTAAATGCTCTTTGAAGCGCTCATTTCTGATGCCATCTTTTTTAGTTTTACGTCACATCCATCTCTACATTCTCATTGCTTCTACACTCCTTTTTTCTAATGCGTTGTTTTCTAGTTGACCAACTTTTTGCTCCATAGGTTACAGTTGGTTTAATCGTTGTCTTGTGAAGTGTTTTTTTTTTTTTTTTTTCATTGTTGTTGGTATACACCAGCCATAAAGCACTTTAGAATCAAGTCTCCACTTCAACCATTTGGCACCCAAATCTTATCTATATTTAACATCCTCCTTAATCTATCTCCCCACCCTACCTAATCATAGAACCAATGTATTAGGACTCTCTTTGTGGTATCTTTTGAGCTTTGATTCTCATAGGAGTTACATCTTTGAGTACATCTCTACTAGAGTTGCAATATGTATTTTCCGTTTTTGTTTGACTTATTTGAAAGCCCTTGGATTCTAAAGCCTCCCGCCATCTCTCATGTCTCGCATTCACACTTTCTCTTGATATCTATCAACACTATATCATCTGCAAACAACATACACTAAAGTATCTCCTTTTGAATATGAGCAGTTAACTTGGCCTGTTTACTGCCAGTCATAAGCCTGGTAAGTAGGGTTGTTTTGTCAAATTGACAACCAGCATAAAACTTCTGTCACATCTACAACATAAATGCTAAAAGGGATTTGGTTAAAATCATTTCTAAAGGCGTGTGCATGTGCATTACAATTGAAAGGATGATGTATTATAGAGCATTTATTTGGTGGACCTTGGTGCATTTAACCTTTGTTTGGTATTATAACTTGCAACTAACAAATCTTTTCTTCTAGAACGTGTTTTATGCATGTTGTTTCCATCGTCATTGAGCTTTGATGAATTTAGTTATCATCTCGATGCACATCACTAAAATTATTATTATTATTTTTCAATGTAGCTGAAATTTTGACTTCCTTCAACCCCATTGCATTAAATTTGATAGAGAACTTTTCCAGATACATGATTGTATTGCTTAACTTTGTTTTAAGTGTTGTGAAATTTTTTTATATTCATATTTTATTTTTTATTTTATTCTATTTTTTGTTTATTGCAGGGAGCATTTCAAGCCACAAAGCTGAGCATACCGTAAGGTTTTTTTTTTTTTTGTTGCAGTTAATTGGGTCATTGACAATATTGCTCTTAGTTTGTCTATCACGATTGACAATAGATAAGAGTTCCCTGTATGATGTGTATAGAAGTGTGCACTTGTTGCTTTTTGTGTACTTCCTCAATTTAGCTGGCGTTAGAACTAGATTAAGTCATCTGGTTTTTGTTTTTGCTTGGCCAACGCTCAAAACTTAAAATAAAATCATTTGGCAATTTTAGCCATTTTTCTTGGTTTTTTTAAATTTTGCCGCTGAACGGTAAAGCACTGTGTGAATCATTTTTTATATTTTTTCCAGCAGTCATAGCTACCACTGAATGAATTGACAAGCAAGGACGGTGTTTGATATCTTCCCTCCTTGTAACCACACAGATCCATAATTCTCAAAAGAAGTTGGACCTGATGTTTTTAAATGTTTCTAGAATCTAATTTTATAGGTTTTCTAAATTCTAATTGCTATTTTGTTAATTAGTTTTACTTTGATCCCATCTGTATCTCCTGTGGAGCTTGCACTAGGCAGCTGCCCCCCTATCCTCATGAACTGGATCTGAAATTAGGCAAACTTCAAATGAATTAATTAAAATGGCTATTATGGACCTATGTGTTCCATTTCCTTTATTTCCATTGCTTTCTATATCCAAGACTAATCTGACTGGACGTGTGTGATCTGGTGCACTAGACAGTGTGCAGAACAGTCAAATTGGCAGAGCTTGTGTTGCTTTAATGTATAAAAAATTGGATGGAAAGAAGATTAGATAAAATCACACCTATATAAGTTAGTGACGTTTCTCCATTGCAGTTAAAGAAGATGTGCAAGGAAGGTGCTTATTGGGGTAAGCTGATTTACTGTTAAATATAACTTGATGTTTTGTTGCTTTAGTCTATTTCATGAAGCATTGAATATGCTGCGTAACATTTTTTTGTCTTAATCTGCACATCCATTGTCATTGTACTCCGTGCATGTGCAGGAACCGTTGCTGGAGTATATGTGGGAATGGAGTATGGAGTAGAAAGGATCCGTGATAGGAGAGATTGGGTAACTTCTGGTTTATATTTCCTGGAAGTTAATTTCTATATCTTAATAATACTATTACCAACATAATTAAATGATTAGTTTTTATTTACAGAGTACTAGGGCTTTGTCTAATGTTATTCTTCGATAGATTAGGATATTGTTTCATGTCAAGTGAGACACAAACACAAGGCTGCACCCTACAGGGGGTTAATGCCTTATCCATATTCTTTCAGCATTTTAATCATGTATGGACTTTGGTTGACTAAACTTCTTGTGAAAGTTAACTTAAGACTATTACCTTGTTTTGGGTTGCAAGTATGTATAATATCATCCCTCTCTAACTCAGGTTTTTTTTTTTTTTTTCTTTTAAATCTATTTTGGTTTACATGACCATTTCATAGGTAACAAGTTATGGCCATGATAGCACTATTATTAGCTTAAGTCTTGCCACCATGCCTTCCCATGGCGATAACGAGTTTTATCACCACAAAGCCTTGCCCCAGCTATGCTGGGGTTGGCAGCTACATGAATTTTGTACCTCCATTCCGATCTATCTTGAACCAAGTCCTTGGATATGTTGCACTTCTTTAGATCTATTGTTACCACTTCCATCCACATTCTCTTCGGCCTATCCCTTCCCTGTGGTGGGCTATCAACCTGCATAGAAGAGATTTTCTTCTCCGGCGTTGTTGTTGGCCTGCATCGGACATGTGCAAACCGTCTCAAATGAGTTTCTCTTATTTTATTACCTATTGATGCTGCCCCACAAAGGCTCTTAAAAGCACTGATTTCTGATTCTATCCTCCCTAGTTTTACCTAACATCCACCTCAACACTTAGTTTTATATTTTCATATATTATTTAATGATCAATATATATATATATATATATTTATTTTAGTTCATCGTCAATATTTCTCTCATGATAGACTGGAATGAGAAATCAAATTCATGTAACTGACTCGAACATAGTTGCGACAAGGCTTTGATGATGATTATTTAGTTTATCATTCGGAGACACATTTTTGTGAGAAGCAGAAACTTACTGCATCAAAATGCTTGTGTTTGGGTGTGCCAGAATCCCTAAATAAGTTTGGATGCTTCGGCAGAATGGATCGTTTTCCTTTCTGCTGTTTATTTAATGCTGTTTTGTGATCAGTAATCACAGTAGGCTGGATAGTTTATATATATGGCTCTAATCAGTATCGGCAGTGGAAATGGCAGCTTCCAACCACCTCCTCTTTATCTTCTTCATTATATTAGGACAATAACAATTAGTAACCATCAGTTTCTCAAAATATCTACTTCTCTTAAAAAATTCTTTAAATGGTAACTTATGATTATCAAAAGTGTCAAGAGGAGACCATAGACAGGCCTGCAAGGGCCACCATGACAAAGGAAGAGACAGTGATTAAATAACAGATACCATTGGAAGTTATCATTGCCCGGTCTCAAGATGTACTAGAGAGATTTAACAGGTACCCAAGTTTCCTTAATTCAGTCTTTCTCAAAAAAAAAAAAAAAAAAGAAAAAAGAAAAAAAGATTCCTTAATACAGCCCCCAACTTCCCAATTGCAGCCTCTATGACCATCTCTACAATTGGCATGGAAAGTGACTGGGTTGATGCACCCTAGGCTTCTAGCTGGATAACTGAAGAATAGCAAACTGAGGGCAAAACAGCAGAACCCTTGGGGTCTCCAATAATCCCACCTGCTCCAAGTCCAGCACTAGTGAGTCGTGAACGTCACATGTGCACTGCCATAGAAGTTGAGCTTCAGAATCCAGGCAGAGGATGCTCCAATCTGAGAACCAGGGCATAATAGTAGCTCTACTGTCCGAGCAGGACCAAGAATAGAGAGAAAATGCCTGAGAATTCCTTGAGAGCATTGCCCAGAAAAATTGCTCTACATTTAAAATCCACAGCCTCGAGGAAAGCCGACTTACATCTATAAACTTGGTTATTATGTTCTTTCCCTATGGACCAGAATCTCTTGAGATTTTGGGTTCGGGTACTTCCTAATTCAGATTGATTGTTTTACTACTGCCTTTAATGTGTATATTTTTTAGTGTATAAGTAGGCCAGGAAATGAGCATTCCACCATTTTTTTTTTTATCAGTAATGGGTGCATTCCATCATTGAATAAGGTTCATGGAAATTTCAAAGTAAAAAACAAAAGAGTCGTTCAGGTTCAAGATTAAGAGGTCTGGAGTCACTTCTTTCTGTTTCAACTTATTATCAGAAGGCTACACTATTTGTTCTATGAGACAGAGACCCAAGATTTAGAAACATTTTAGCTTTTATGTCATGCAAACTTCTTGCCAAAACAAAGGGTCATGTGAACTAATCTCTTGAGCAATGTACCATGCATTCATATTCATTAGGTGTTTGCAGTCCATTGAAAACATCAAGATTATTTATGAGGTCCCTGGAATTCAAGTAGTTGATGCCCATTCCATTTGACAAAATTTGGCCCCATTGTTCACTACTTCTTGATCCCATCACAGAATGGGCCATTGAATGACGAGTGCAGCACATGGTCCACAATGAATGTAAAATTGATTAGGTAAGTTGGAGGAGTTTTTTTTTTTTCGAAAATGTTGATTTAAGTTGGGGGAGATTTTTGGTTCAGTTTATAGTAGGTTGGTTGCCAAGAGTTTGGTTCTTGCTACAATAAACATATGCTTATTACCCGACAAGTGCTTGAATAATGGATATCTCATTAATTTTTTATTTTTTGCAGAAGAATGCATTGATAGGAGGTGCAATAACTGGGGCTCTGATATCTGCAGCCAGCAATAATAACAAGGACAAGGTTATGGTAGATGCTATCACAGGAGGTGCCATTGCCACTGCTGCTAAGTTCCTGAACCACCTCACCTAAATAATTCAACAAAGTTCCAAACCGCTATCTTGAATAATCATCAGCCAACTGTATGTAATATAATTTTGCAGCACCTGATGTCTGTTTCAGTCTTGCACGTACTTGTAGGGAAGTACTATTTCTTAGTCTGGAGTTGTCTGCATCTGTTTTCTAGTACACCTAGTAGATGGTTAAATGCACCTCAAATCACAATCAGTTTGAATACTTTGGCAGAATATATTCCTGTTCCATTTATGCATTTGCGCTGTAGTCATCAGAATTCACATTTGTGGAATTCATTCCTTTTCTACTTGTGTATATTGGCCGTTCTGGATTATAACTGTACTAGTCCTTTATGGAGCTGCTTTCTCTTCTTTCCCTTTGAAGGGTAAGGGGGTCTGTTTCTTTTCTGCTATGGTGCATGGGGTAATGGGATGCATGTTGTAACAGGGTTGTTCAGGTGAGTCATACATGCTGCGGGCCATAGTTCAGCCACAGATAAGTAAGAATTGTGTCTCATTACTGAAGAAGATAGAACATCTTTGTCTTTCCCAATTGAATAGCCCACTCAAGAAAAGAGATGAGAAACTAGGGCCGCTTAGATCTTCTTGAGCGGAGGCAGCTTGGTGTACTAGTTAACATGTGGATAACTTGAGCTACTGCATAAGTCAGTTGTTTGTTCTTTGCAATTGCTAATCAAAGGTAACAAAGTTGTGCTGTAATCAGGTTACCTGTAAATCTAGTTATCAATAGTCGGTCATGGCAAAAAATAAACAACCGTAACTCTCTCTTTTTTTTTTGTTGTGTGCGCGCACCCTTTAAAAACAACTATGACTTTCTGAGGTAACTCATGGTCTGGAAAAGGAAAATACTCGTTGGGGATCTTTATAGTTGAGGATTCCTCACATTCCATGTTTGCATTACATTTAACAACAAAATCATCGAGGAAAAGAATCCTGCTTTCCACTTAAGTGAGAAAATTCCAAAGTTTGGGGATTGTATAGTTGGGTATTCAAAAGCCCAAATCTTCAGGTATTTACAATCGTGAAACTTTTAGATTTCCCTCACTTCTGTGGAAAGAGAATTCCTTTTCCCCGATGATTCCGTTGCCAAATGTGGCATTAGTGAGAATGAGCACTGCCACCGCTTGACAATGGGGCCCATATGAAATTGGGCCTTGATGCAGTGTAGTTCTATAACTCGCTCTTGACAGAGCTTTTGGCTAGTTCTGTTGATCTGTTGATTTTTGCTAGGGATGAAATCACTCAGGTTTGGAATGGGTGCACGGTCTACCCAGCCCTGGACCTGAATTGTCCAAATCACAATAGATGGCATGGCCTTAACTCCAATTGAGACCCATACAAAGTTATTTATTTGTGAAACATGCTTATGCACATACACAAAAAATGGTGGTGACATCAGGTAATTGGGTCCTTTGAGTAGAGGATCTGGACCTTGACCTGTATTGAAAATGGCTCCAAATCCTAGACCCACCCACATTTGTTTCCAATATGGATCCTTCTGTCACGGGTCCCACTGAAAGCAATCCTGGCAGGAGGATTTTTGGTTTGAGGGAATCTTAGACCCGCTTGCTTCATTAATACGAGACAATGCTTCCAAGTTCTTTTTCGTGGGCCCCACTGCAGGTGTAACACCGTTACAAGGGTGGCTGGTTATTCAGTTAATGGATGCCAAGATGCCTTTTTATTCATCCAACAGTGTGGATCATCTCCCTTGAACATATTTCTTCTATGGACTATAGACTATAGAGCCAGCCATGGTGATCATGGGCTCTGTTTGTTTTTTATTTTTTGGGTGGTATCTACGATACCAACGTCAGAAACTTGATTAACATGTTTGAGATGATAGCTCCTAATCAGAGTTTGGATCCTTTTTAGTGGGCACTTAAATAATCTCAACAAAAGAAATAAGGTTTCTCTTATCAACAAGAGTTGAGCTCACCATCAAATTGATCATTTATAAAGCATTATGAATTAAGTAGTCAAAAAGCTCCAAATATCAACGGGAAATGGCACTCATCAAAAACATGTTTAATCAAGGTCCAAACTTTTTGAATGTAGGGAGGGATATATTTGTTCTAAAGCCATGGCTTTCTGTGGTGGGGCCCAAAGATCCACGGTCAAGATATCCTCAATATTGAAGGATATAATAACTACCACCACATGGTCCAAAGGCCCAAAAAACAAAGCAACTCTTTCTATAATTCCCAGGTACAAGTACAAACCATGAGATTCAAAATTTCAAAATCAAACCCATTGGACTCTCGTGTTCCCAACGGTCGAAACCTGTCAAAGCCCTTTTCTCCTCTATCCTCTGTTATCTCTCTCAGAAAAAACTGCTCTCTCTTCTCTCATTTCAAATCTCTTCCTCCGTTCTTCTATATTCTCATCTTGATGGCAACTTCATCGGTACCAAAAACCCCAAAATCCGCCACATTTCAAGCTTTGTCAAAGCTTCATCTCTCCAAATTGGCATCAAAAGTGAGAGTACTACTTAGAATCCGCCCATTATTGGCTTCGGAGATTGCGGCGAAAGATAAAATTCCAATCCCATGCATATCTGTTCTCAACCCAGATCGCGATTCCTCCCAAGAAGTCACGGTTCTTATCAAGGATCAAGAAACAAGGTGATTTTGCTTTTGGTTTTTATTGTTTGTCCAGCAATTCCACATAGTAATTTGTGGGTTTTGTGGTTTTTGACCGATTATTCAATGGTGGTCTCTGATTACAGTCGGAATGAGTGTTACAAGTTGGATTCCTTCTTTGGGGAAGGGGAGAATGTGGGTCTGATCTTCCAGAAGGAAGTTAGCCCCGTTATTCCTGGGATTTTTCATGGGTGTAATGCGACTATTTTTGCATATGGGGCAACGGGGAGCGGAAAAACTTACACAATGCAGGTGCGATTGATCAATTTTTGTGGCTTCAATTTGTGGGGTCTTTTTTTTTCTTTCATGAATTAGAAGTAATTTAGGTCATGATGCAGGGTACTGATGAGCATCCAGGCCTCATGCCATTGGCCATGTCAACCATCTTGTCCATGTGTAAGAACATGGGTGGTTTAGTAGAGATTTCTTACTATGAAGTTTATATGGACCGGTGTTATGATCTCTTGGAGCCCAAAGCAAAGGAAATTTCAGTTTTGGAGGATAAAGATGGGAGGGTTCAACTCAAGGGACTTTCTAAGGTGAAGATTCTGCATAATTTTTCCTGACCCATTTCTTGCTTGTACATGATTTTGAATTTCTTGTCTTGTTCATGGCTGTTAATTTCAGGTTCCTGTTCACTCCATGTCTGAGTTCCATGAGATCTTTTCTTCTGGAATCCAAAGGCGAAAAGTGGCGCATACTGGTCTTAATGATGTATCCAGCAGAAGCCATGGCGTTCTGATGATTGTTGTTTCTTCCTGTAATGATGGGTCCAAGAGTGTTGTCACAGGGAAGCTAAATCTGATAGATTTAGCAGGTGAGCACCTTCTGGAAACGGGCCTTCTTTTATGCACTTAGGCTATTGTAACTGTTTATATATTTTGAGGCTTCTAGCACCTGAGGTGAAATTTATTTGATTTTCTGAAGTGCAAGTTTGTGTAATGCTGGGATTACGTACTCTGGAAATCCATTTCCATGGTGCTGCCGAAAAGCGGTTCTTCCCCACCCAAAAACCATCACTATGATGGGTATCATATCCAATGGGTATCCATGTCCCATCAAAATCCCATTCCCATGTTCCTATCTCGTGGATACATTAGGCCTCTCGTGTCTGGATATGATCTGCCCAAATCTTCGAACAAAACACTTCTAGTCTTTATCGTGTAGAGGTCGAATCGCTATCTAGACCAAATTCTCATTTTTTCTTCATTTTCCACAATCCTGTCAGGTAATGAAGATAACAGAAGAACGTGTAATGAGGGCATTCGTCTTCAAGAAAGTGCTAAGATTAACCAGTCCTTGTTCGCCTTGTCTAATGTGATATATGCTCTGAATAACAATGAACCTCGGGTGCCTTATCGTGAGAGCAAATTGACACGAATATTGCAAGACTCACTTGGTGGAACCAGTCGTGCATTGATGATTGCTTGTTTGGTAAGAATTTGGATTCTTCACATAATACCTTGTACTATTTTGTAACCCACACTTTATGGAACTTGATAAAAGTTCTTCTTTACATGAGTAGAATCCAGTATCATACCAAGAAGCTGTTCATACAGTCAGCTTGGCTGCTCGATCACGCCAGATAGTGAATTTTGTTTCTTCTGCTCAAAAGCAAGATACCCCAAAAATGAAAGTAGACATGGAGGAAAAACTTCGAGCTTGGCTTGAATCCAAAGGCAAAACGAAGAGTATACAGAGAATTCGGACACCTTGTTCACCATTTTTAGGCAGAACTCCCACCCCAATCAATTCTTTAAAGAAACCCAATTCATGTCAATCTTCTGCAAAGACAACTGCATATCATGGAGTATCTAATGCAAAAGCACGGTGAGACTACTTTAACCGATGTTCGTTTACAATAGAAGTTCATGCTTGCTGCCTCACACCCAAGAACTTTCCTATTTTCTCACTTTAACTCTATTTGTGCATACAGGAAGCTATTTGATTCTGAGGCTCTAATTACAAATGCCGTTGAGGTAGCCACCAGCATTCCAAACATCTTCCCTTTTATATATATTTATATTTATATATATTGAAAGATGAAAATTGTGGACTCGGTTCTCATGCTAGTCAATTTCAATGTCCCCAAAATACTACTTATTTGAACAGACTTTGACTTGTTGCATGCCCTTTTCACCTACATAATAGGGAAGTGTGTTAAACCAAAGCAAAACTAGATATGCTACTTTTTTTCATAGTTATTGCTATTTCCTAGTAAACAATGTGGATGTGCTAGTTAGTAGCCATAACTGTCCATCTAACATGGTTGCCTCTTCTGCACCTCCTGAATGTGTACGATGGAGAGTATAGTTAACTCACATATTTAAGTTAAATGTGATGAGTACCTCAGTAGTTCCATTAATTCATTGAAATGTTATAGATTGCTGCTCTCCACCGACTTCCCTTTTTTATGGCTATTTCCCTACATAGGAATAGTTGATTAGCGATAAAGTATAAAGTTATTGTTGTATCTAGCTGTTGAGTTATCTTCTATGATGGCTTTATGCGATTACAGGAAAGCTTTTCTTCAAATGCCCTGGTTTCTGAAGACAGTGGTATATCAAATAAAGTACGATATATCTAATCTTTCTATCATTAGGTATTTGAACATTCATTGTCCTTTAATCACTCCATACTTCAAACAGGAAGAGTCCTTTGATCAAATAGAGGAGTCCAAGGATTGCTCTCATGCTACTGCTCATGATGATGTTTTGACAATTCCTAAAGATGAGAGCTGTGAAGACCACATGAGTACTCTTTATTTTGTTGATCAGTTAAAGCGAGATGATGTTAGTTTCAATAGCTGCCCCTTGAGATTAAGTACATCTATTATTTTTTCTCTTTATTTCTTAATCTGTTTTCTCTAACTGAAAGTTTTGTTGTAGACTGCATTCCTTCATAAAACTGAAAATGAAAATGACAAGGACACTCGAGGAAAACCAAGTACATGTTTGCCAGGTTTCTCCTAGGACTTGTGGATTTTGTCAGTCATTCACGTAACACTTTTCGTTAGACATCCGAGGAAAATTAAATGGATTGTGTTAGGCTTTGAATTCTGTTCTTTCTTGTGCAGATGAGTGTTTGGACAAGGAGAATATGATAACTCTGTCTTCCAACTTTCGTGTATCGCCACCGATTAGTGAAAGGATTAGAGCACTACAAAACTCTCTCAGAAAAGTCCTTTCCCCCATCCACTCTAATACAAACACCACACCATGCAAGGATCTTTCCTCAAATGACAGAATCTGTCTGGTTTTGTTAGATCCACGAACCCCACAAACACCCTACATTGTAAATTGCGACCATGATGAAAACTTTGAAGTGAATGATACCCCACTCGACAAATTCAATGCACGGAGTTCTTCTTTGAAGGTTGGTAAACATAACTGAAAAAAAGCTGTCAACATTATTTTGCCCTATCAGTTTATTCATTTTAAGTCATGACTTTTGTTTTCTTCTTGATTTGCTCATGTGGATGCGCAGAGCTCTCTTATTGAGGAGTATCTTGCATTCTTGAATACTGCCCGCAGGTAAGTCTTGTTTAATAAAATATATTTACTTGTATACTTTATATGATTCTCTTGTGCAAAAATATCATGCAACCTTCTATAGCCACTCACATGCATTCTTGAATACTAATTATGCTGTTACATTTGAAATTTCAAAATCAAGATAAAAGTTGTATATGTTTTAAAATAAAAAATTTTATCGTATGGTAATGAAACTTTTGCCATCTGACAGTAGAAATCACTTCGCTACATTTGGTCTTGAAATCCATACAGTAAGAATGTTGCCAATGGATGCTTCATCCTCTCTGGTCTTTCCCATATAAAGATCACCAGACGTCACCCACCTGTTTGTGGTGAAATCAAGTCACCAAATCTTCAAATAAAAACATGTTACCGCACAATCAAACCCCACACACGAAAGTCTGTTCCCCTCTCACTGAACAAGGCCAAAACACTGTTTTGTTTTCTCCATTTGATTCCCTAAACACTTTTGTTCTTTCTGGGAAGCCCAACAGCTGCAAACCTCTAAGGGTCACATGAGAATACTGACAGGCCAACCGCCAACATCTAATGAACATGACTCCACAACAGTGTGTGCAGTGTACTTGTGCAATTAGGCTTTACTTTTTTTTTTTTTTTTTGCCTTCCAAAGTAGAAGCCAGACAAGTGGACCACACTTGGTGTGATGGGTCAGGTCAAATCAAGAACAAAAAACTTGCAGCACTATGCGTTTGATTTACATGTGCCTCCCACCTGATGTGTGGATGGGATCAAAAGTCAATTAATCTCACTGTAAATGGCAATTAATATCACTGTTTAGACTCTAGGGTATATTCACCATAGGGATTGAAGTGGCAGGAGGATCCAAAAGTCTTTGGTATCTTTAAGATGTTTCATATACCGGAAGTGAATTTCTTGCATTTTTTGATACTTGGGCACTGAGTCTTTTCTCTGTTTTGAATGCAGAGAGGAATTACTAGCTCTAAAGGTAATGCCTGGTTTATTTGGATCTATCTTAGATCATCATCACAATCAAGTTACTATTCCTTCTCTTACTTTTTTTTTCGTCCTGTAACAATCAGGGGATTGGACAGAAAAGAGCAGACTACATAATCCACCTCAGAGAGACAACTCCCCAACCATTAAAATCAGTAAGAAATCCTGGGCTTTCCTGTTTTAAGAAGATAAGTTTTGCATTGTCATTAAACAAGTACTGAAATGGAATTGGTTGCTGTGAATTTTGCAGTTGTCTGATTTAGAGAACATAGGACTTTCCTCCAAACAGGTAATGTCTCTGTTTTATTGCATAAGACAGTCGAATAGCTTGCTAAGCACCCTATATCAAGAATTCATGGCCAAGCCCTGATTATGTTTTGGTATCAGAATGTAGACACTGTCACAAATATCGCCAATGTTAGAATGTATCCAAACATTTTTGTGAGAGTTTTTCCCATAAGGATAAATTACTGTAGATAAGAATTGTGATAATATTTACACCTTGTTTAGGAGAACCAAAATGATGAATATATGATGGTTACTACTTAGTCACTATTAAAAAAAAAAATTCATAAATTCATAAATTTTATTTACAGGTGCATCACATGTTTCGATCTGCGGCAAAAGAAATCTTCACTGACATGTCCTAGAAGAGGAGTTCTGAGTTCTGGGGATAGTTTGGCTCATGTTCAACAAGTTCCAGCTTACAGCTGTGTACTGCTGTTATTTGCCATTTCTGAATGTTTCATGTTTACTTAAGATGTATCCTACAACAACTACATTCTACTTTCCTTGCGGAAGTGAAGAAAGAGAGCCTGGCAACCAGTTGAGTTGCCTTGCAGCTCAGTAGTCAATGAAAAACATGTTAACGTGAATCACTTTCTAGTTTCTTTCTTGTGATCCTCTTGAAAGACTACGTTGCATACGTACATTGATGTTAGCTTTTTCTAGCTTCTTTTCTAGAACTTGACTGAGGAAAAAGTAGAACATATCAATAGCTTTAGCAAAATAATCACCACTGACCAACTCAACAGAAGAAAATAGATAGGGATAATGTCAACAAAGCCCAATAGATTGAAATAGTTGTCTGGTATATGGGTTAGAATGGAAATGACAATTACATGATCATGCACTCGCATTACAGGTTTTTTTATTGCTTCATTACTTCGTTTTGCAAGGGCCTGCTGATGGCTGCTGAGGTCTGATTTCTCTCATGGCCTTCTTTTGTGCGATATAACTTGCCTCCCTAAATAGAGGCATAAATATTCAGTATATAGTTGTGCTCATTGGATCCAGTTGGTTTTCTTTTTCTGGGGCTGTATGTCTTTACCAGAAGTAAAGTAGCTGCACATTTGTCTTTCTTATATTATTAACTGTAATGAACGGGAAGAGGGGTTTGTACGACGAATGAGTATGATCAAACAAAGATGGGTAGTGGACAAATGAGTTTGATCAAAGAAAGATGGGTAGGCCTGCACATGTTAAATTAGTTGGTTGGCTTGGTACTTGGGTGTAGCTGCCCTCCTTTGGAACTCAAAGCCTGACCTTTTACCTATGATCAATCATGGCAATGGGTATTCAGACACGAACCCTTATTTCAGAGCAATCTAACACACTTACAGAAGGTCCATATGGAGCTAATAAATATGCCCTATATACTCCTCTTTTCACTTCTTGGATTAAAGTCCCTCTATGGGCATGTTTTTGTGTTTACACCCAGAATTCCTAGTGACAAGTGAAAGTCTCTGATTTCTAGTACCAAACACTTTCATTTAATTAGGTGTGGCACCACTTTACTATGAAATTCTCGAATGCAAGAAAATCATTTTTTTAACAGTTAAAACCACTTTTCTGCAGCACCCAAAAAGCAAAAAACTGTCAAAATGCCTTCATTATTCTTAAAATCCAAAATAAATACAACAAAAGCTCAACATAAGACAAACAAAAGCTGTTTGGATGACAAGGGCCAAAAAGAAAAACTATATGAGACCTAAAAAACCTGTCATATATAGTATTGCACTCATTTTATCCAAATTAAGTAATTTCAATTCAACATAAGATCATTTCAAAAACATTGATCTAAAAATTCACAGTACTTCTTTGCATTACGTACATTTTTGCCCTTTTGAATTAATTACTTCGTATTCCAGTTTTGCCCTTTTGACTTAATTATTTCCTACCTATTTCATCTCTCCCTAGTCCCTACAGACAACTAGTCACATTTAAATCAACTACTGCTGATCTATTCAACTCCCTGTACCTCAATACCATGCAAATAATCCGGCCCCATATGAATCAGTTACTTCTTATTTTTCCATGCAAATACATAAATACCATGCAAATAAACAGGCGCATTGCATATGAATGAGTTACTTCCTATCTTTCTGCAAATATATGAATACCGATAGGCGCATATGAATCATTTACTTCATATCTCTCTTCAGATATATGAATACCATCCATATGAATCATTTACTTGCATCTCTCTGCGTATATATGAACACCATTCATATGAGCAGGCCATCTGAATCATTTACATCCTATCTTTTTGCAAATACACTTTTTTTTCCAAAAAAAAAAAAAAAAAATCTAATCTTCATATAGCCAACAAAAATGGGTATTGGTGTGCAGATATACAAAAGTGAAGATCAGATCTCCAAATCCTATGAAAAGAGTTTGGACTGAAAATCCTTAAGAAGATTTATTATTGTGAAACGTGGGTCTTTGACAAGGAAAGCATAAATCTTTTCTAGGATTTAATTGTCTAGGTGTCAAAGCTAAAGGTTTAGTGCCCCCTTTCAACGTGAATGCGTGTGCGGATCCTTTGTTAAATAAAAAGATACTGCTTCATTCAATCAAAACTTACCATAAATTAATCAATAATTAATTCTAATTTTCCTCAGATAGGCATGTAAACCACCCACTGCCATATGCATGTCTAATGCACTCTTCAACACAAGAAGTCAACAACCCCATCCTATCTTAACCCAAGTTTAAAATAACAATTGCTTTAAAATCACATTACGAACCATTGGAGTTTGTTTCGTTTATTTGGCTTAAAAAACATATTCAAATAGATGTTTGGATGTTAATTCAGACCTGCTTTGTAGCTTGAGCTGACTGATTCAAACAAAAGAAACAAAAAATAAATAAATAAATAAATCTTATAATAAAAGTAAGATTAGACACTTCAAATTGGCCTCTGCTACAACAAATTTGCCAATACAAAATTTACCTTTTTTTAGACCTGAATGGGCACGGCTCTATTTCAATAAAGACAAGCCAATTTAGAAGAAATCATTATTGTCAGGACCCACGAGAAAAAGAAAAGAAAAATGGATTGGAAACAGCCAAAAGAGCATGCATCATGAAATTAGGATAAAATGATCTTTCATTTAAAGTCTTCATCCCTAATACATATCCCAACCACACCATAGTACCAACAATTTATACAAGAAACCAGACACGCACAAACATCATCAGCACTAAAAAGCCAATTATTATCAGCTTTTAAGACTCAAGAGAGACTCTAAAACATCACTAGTACCACACAATCCTCAAGCACATGATTTATTTATAAATTACTTCTCTTCTCCTCCAATCTCCCTCTCATTTACAATTGCATGGGTCACAGGTGCAGTTCGACCCACACTTGCAGCCGTTCTCAGCCCCAGCCTCCATCTCAGCCCCATCAAAGTGCCTAAAAGAACAAATCAAAACCAACATAAAGTCGATACAATAGCATTCATAAATAAGCAGATTTTTTTTTTCTTGTATAGTCTTCTTGTTACAAAATATGAAATTAGTTGAGAAAGTATGAATACCTCTTTTGAGGAGCAACCCCCATAATCAAGGTCTCAGAGGTGGTGCTTTCCCCAGAGGAGGAGAGATCAGGATACCTATTGCATCTGAAATACAATTTAAAGCAGAAAAATTAGTACAGTATCATGAAATAGGAAGGAAGTTCTTCACAGCAAAAATAAATAAATAAAGAGCCTAAAGAAAGAAGATTTAAAGATGCTTCATGCATCTAAATAGATCAAATAAGAAAAGGAGGAGACCAACCAAACAGAGTAAATATATATATATATATATATATAAATGATCAAAGAAAGGAAAAGCTCACAAAGGGAGAAAATAAAAGAGCCCAAGTAGTTTGGATAACCAAAGAGAGAAACAAAAACAAAACCCATTTCAAATATACAACTAAGCATATATGTTATTAAGCTGAGGAAAAATCCAAAATACCATTCAACAAACCAGAGTAAAACAAAAAAAGGGACAACTTAGAATCATAAACAAACCAACCCAAAAAAAAGACAGGAAAAACTAACAAACACAGAAAAAAGAATCTAGAATTCCTATCATGAAAAGATGAAAAGTTGAAGGAAAAGAAAGGAATCAATAAAGTGAGATATGCTGTTAAAGGAATCTATCTCTGCTGGCACAGAAAACATGCAACAACATGGATTTATCTATCTCTGCTGGCACAGAAAACATGCAACAACATGGATTTCATAAATCCATGGGAGGGCATGGTTATGTATTTGAGGTGTGGATACAACCACTCTTGTACTTTTTTGGTTTCCTTCTCCTCTATCATGTAGATGTTTTCCCTTTTAAATCTTATTGATATTTTCCATTACCGATCATAAAAAAGCATGGGTTTCATTCTTCCTACAGAGTAACACGAACCCAAATAGAAAAGAACAATGGATCTAACAAAAATGGAAAGAGAGTTGTCAAGATCTCTACCCTCCACAGCCACTTCCACACTGGCAACTCGCCCCACAACCACAGTTTCCACCGCAGCAAGACATCTTCTTCTTCTTACTATGGAAATGAAAACTTGTCCAAATGGTCTCGGGTGAGTTTGGAGGAGAGCCCATGACTTGGTATTTATCGTCAGCCAGAGGAGAGAGACTGGTGACATCAACCGTACACGTGTCATGATCTTCTTGATTCTATCAATGTCACCTTTGAACTCTCCGCAAAATCTTTCTGCTGAAAATCACATTATTACATTTCCAAACTTCGCGTGTCTTCGACGATCACGAAATCTTGTGGTCCTCGGGTCGAGGACGGGTTTTTATATTCCGATCCTGAACGTTGATCTAGTAATGTTACGATCGATGGTCATGATCTTTTTTAAAGGTCTAAATCACAGTCAATTGGATGATGTGTTTCATTCTCGACCGCGGATTGGTTTTTTTAAAAGCGGGTCATGGATCTGGTTGGACTGGCCCAGCCCATGATAATAATCCCTTAAAATAACTCCTAGCCAGTCCAACCATATATGATGGTTACTACTTAGTCACTACTAAAAAAACACAAGTAATTAAGTCATAAAATTTATTTACAGGTGCATCACATGTTTCGATCTGCGGCAAAAGAAATCTTCACTGACATGTCCTAGAAGAGGAGTGCTGAGTTCTGGGGATGGTTTGGCTCATGTTCAACAAGTTCCAGCTTACAGCTGTGTACTGCTGTTATTTGCCATTTCTGAATGTTTCATGTTTACTTAAGATGTATCCTACAACAACTACATTCTACTTTCCTTGCGGAAGTAAAAAAAAAAGAGAGCCTGGCAACCAGTTGAGTTGCCTTGCGCCTCAGTAGTCAATGAAAAACATGTTAACGTGAATCACTTTCTAGTTTCTTTTCCTGTGATCCTCTCGAAAGACCATATTGCATACTTACATTGACGCTAGCCTTTTCAAGCTTCTTTTCTAGAACTTGTGTCACGTCCCGATCCCGAATCACCCTGACCTAGGGTAATCCCCGAAGTGCGACCGAAAATGGACACGTGAAATACGTCATGTACTCCTGCGAATTCAGGTGGAAGCTTCAATCTGTAGGCTACATCACCGATTCTGCTCTTGATTTCGAACGTTCCCACATATCTCGGTGAAAGCTTTCCCTTTTGATCGAATCGAACGGTGCCCTTCATCGGAGAGGTCTTCAAAAACACCCAATCATCAATTTGAAACTCAAGTTTCCTTCTCCTTTTATCCGCATAGCTTTTCTGTCTTGATTGAACCGTCTTCAACCTTTCTCTAACTTGAAGAACCTTCTCTGTGGTGCCAACAATAAGTGTAGGTCCATGAAAACTCCTGGTGCCAACTTTTTCCCAACATACTGGTGTCCTACAGTGACGTCCATAGAGAGCTTCAAAAGGTGGCATCCCAATGATGGAATGAAAATTATTATTATAAGCGAACTCGCATAGTGCCAAGTGCTCATCCCACTCACCACCAAAGTCAAGGACGCTGGCTCGAAGCATATCCTCCAAGGCCTGTATAGTGCGTTCGAACTGTCCATCCGTCTGCGGGTGGTAAGCTGTACTGAAGTTGAGTTCGGTGCCCATCGACTGTTGGAATGATTGCCAAAAAGAAGAGACGAATCTCGTATCTCTGTCAGAAACTATGGATACTGGGGTGCCATGTAATCTGATTATTTCTTTCACAAACAACTTAGCCATATCATTAAACTTCATACCCTTCTTGAAATGGATAAAATGTGCTGATTTCGTCAAACGGTCAACAATCACCCAAATCACATCATTCTTTCTGTTGGTCAAAGGTAAACCTGAAACAAAGTCCATCGAGATATGTTCTCATTTCCACTCAGAAATATGTAGAGGATGCAACAAGCTTGGAGGTTTCCTATGCTTATACTTCACCTTCTGACAGGTAATACACCTAGAGACATATTTTGCGATCTCTCTCTTCATGTTATTCCACCAAAACCCGCCTTTAATATTTCGGTACATTTTAGTATGTCCGGGGTGCATTGCATATCTTGCAAAATGAGCATCTGTTAAAATTGTTAATACAGTATTTCTGATAGCCGGAACGCATAATTTGTCTTTGAAGTATAGAACTCCATCTTCTAACCGAAAATCTGGCTTATCTGCAATATTATCTCGAATCTTGGCCAATTTCGAATCATCAAACTGCTGTTCCTTGATCTGCTGAATTAAGGTGGGTTCGAAAACCGACATTGCCTCAAGTGCCACTTGGTCACCAATTATCTTCATAGTCACGTCTAGATCCTTGAATTCTTCCATCACAAACCATTTGCCATTCAAATCTGCCAAGATAGATGATTTCCTGCTCAAGGCATCTGCTACTATATTACCTTTTCCGGGATGTACTTAATAGGAAAATCATAATCCTTGATGAATTTCAACCATCTTCGCTGTCTCATATTAATGTCTTGCTGCGAAAATAAATACTGAAGATTGTGATAGTCTGAATGTACTTCAAACGTTTTCCCAAAGAGATAATATCTCCACAGCTTTAATGCAAATACGATAGGTGCCAATTCCAAATCGCGTGTGGCATAATTCCTTTCATGGTCCTTTAGCCGACGCGGTCCATACGCGATTACCTTCCCATTCTACATAAGCACGCAGCCTAGACCAACTCTGGATGCATCGGAGTATATCACAAAACCTCCGCTACCTTCAGGTAAGGACAAAACATGAGCGGTAGTTAGCTTTTCCTTTAGAATTTGGAAGTTTGCTTCACATTCATCAATCCACACAAAAGGGACATTCTTCCGAGTCAACTTCGTTATTAGGGTCGAGATCTTCGAGAAGTCTTTGATAAATCTACCGTAGTAGCCTGCAAGACCTAGGAAACTCCGAATCTCTGCAATGGTCTTAGAACTCTTCCAATTCATGATTGCTTCTACTTTAGCCGGGTCAACTGCCAACCCATCACGGGTGATGATGTGACCCAAAAACGCTACTTGTTCAAGCCAAAAATCACATTTTTCCAATTTAGAATACAACTGGTGAATCCTCAAAAGCTGAAGTGACTTCCTTAGGTGATATGCATGTTCTTCCATCGATCTTGAGTACACCAAGATATCATTAATAAAGATTACTATGAATTGATCTAAATACGGAGTAAAGATCCTATTCATCAATGCCATAAATACAGCTGGTGCATTAGTTAACCCAAATGGCATCACTAGAAACTCGTAGGGGTCATATCTTGTTCTAAAAGTTGTCTTCTCAATATCCTGATCACGAACTCTCAATTGGTGATATCCGGATCTAAGGTCAATTTTCGAGAAATAAGCTGCTCCTTAAAACTGATCAAACAGTTCGTCAATTCGGGGGCCCTGATTGATTTGTCTGTAATCGATGTACATCCGTAGAGTGCCATCTTTCTTCCTCACAAAAAGTACTGGAGCTCAACACGAGGACACACTAGGGCGTATAAACCCTTTATCCAATAATTCCTACAATTGTTCCTTCAATTCTCTGAGTTCTGCTGGAGCCATCCTGTATGGTGCTTTTAGGGGTGTAACAGTTCCGTTAACCGCGGTTTTTGATAAAACAGTTAACCGAACCGTGTTTCACGGTTTTTGGTTTTTAAAAACCGTAACCGTAACCAAACCGTGAAAAACCGTTAAAAACCGAACTGCGGTTAACGGTTTGGTTACTGTTAATTAATTGTCACTTAAAAAAAATTGTGAAAATTTTGTTATTTACCAATCAAACTTACTGTGGAAAAAAAAACCAAAGTTAGATAATGGCATAATATGTGAATGTAAAAATTAAAAAAAAAAAAATCCATTCAAGCTCTTAAGTTTTTTTCTTATTAGCGAAACTGTTCGATTAACCGTGTGTTTTGGGAATACGGTTAATCAAACCATGGTTAATAATCGTGAGTCGAAACAAAAATCATAACCGAACCGTGAAGTGCGGTTTTTCAATTTCAAAAACCGTAATCGTAACCGAACCGTGAAACACAGTTATTAACCGCGGTTCGGTTCAGTTCGGTTCGGTTAGATGATTTTTCAATTTTTTTTTACACCCCTAGGTGCTTTCAATATTGGAGCCGTCCCCGACACTAACTCAATTGGAAAGTCAACTTCTCTATACGGAGGCAATCCTGGAATTTCATCCTGAAAGACGTCTGAAAATTCACATACTACAGGAATTCCCTCTAAGACCTTAAGTGGTTTCTTCTCGCTAATAAAAGCGAAATAGCCTTCACATCTGTTTTCTAATAGCTTCACAGCATCCAAGGCGGTAACCAATCCGGTGCTGGCCTTCTCCTTCCGTATACCCTCGAATATCACATTCGTTTTAGGTTCTTCCACCTTAAAGGTGATAGTCTTGTGGAAACAATCCACACAAGCCCTATACTCCGCGAGCCAATCCATTCCAAGGATGACATCAAAGTCGTGCATCAACAACACGATCAAATTTGCTAGCATTAGCAATCCACCGATCTGAACACTACACTTAGGAAGGTAGCTCTCACAAGCCACTCATTTGCCTACAGGGGTAGTCACCATCAAGATGAATGGTAGCAACTCAGGTGGTTGCTGAAGCTCTAGAGCGAACTGAGGTGCCACAAACGAATGTGTAGACCCCGAATCAAACAAAGTCCTAGCATTTTTAGCACAAATCAAAATGGTACCTTCTACGACATTTCCTGCAACCTCTGCCTGCTCATGATCTAAGGCATAAACTCTTCCGGCTTGCTGAGGTCGCTGTCTGGCTTGTTGACGCTGTTGTCCTGGCCTTCCTTGCTGCTGCTGTTGTTGTGGCCTCAGTAGAGGTGCTGGCAATGCTAATCTCGGAGGTGGAACTGGAAGTACTGGTTTAGCTGGCTGTTGAGGGGGTTGCTGTTGAGGTGCTCTTGGTCTCCTTCTGTCTCTAGGGCAAGCAGCTGCTCGGTGCTCCATGGATCCACAGACAATGCATGCACTGGTGTTCCTCCAACACCTCTCAGTTGGGTGTCCTTTTCCACATGTATCGCACTTGGGTGCACCAATGACTACACCTTTCTGTTTCTTTGGTGATCGTCCTGTCCCGGAGTAAGATGGATTCCTCTTGTACTCATTGGTTCTCTTCATCGAGGCTACTTCTTCAGTAGAGAATCCCCGGTCTACCGCATCATCAAACGTTTCTGTCCTCTTATAAGCCAACACGTGTTCCACATATATGGGGTTCATACCACCGATAAATCTATCCACCTTCTTCTCTTTTGTATTAATCAAGTCTTCCCAAACGGATGCATTAGGCATGGTCTTGAAAGGTTCCCTTACACTCTTCCACCATATGCTGGCTGCTTCTCGAAACATCGAAGTGGCAAGTACCACCTTTTGCTTATTGTCACAAGTGACAATCTCGAATACATCCCCAATGCGTTCTAGCCAATCATCTGCCTTGATTGCACCTTCATTCTCATAAAATTCTATGGCTCCTCTCTTCCAAAACTTATCATACAGATTATTCGGCTCGTGCTCTTTAGATAGGATGATCACTTGGGTTCCAGTATTTGGTTGTGCTTGATTCGCCAATAGCATAGCGATGTTCTCATTAGTCTTCGCCAATAGTTCCATAAGCATCATCATACGGGCGTCCATGGTAGTAGGTTCGCTCTCGATCAACACAAAAGGTCCTTCATTGTAGGATTCATTGTTCTCACCGTTGTTTCCGCCTCCGGAGCTAAACGTCATGTTTCTGTAAAACAATTGGAAACTGAGTTAAGACTACAGTCTAACTCCTATCTTACAATACTAACAGTAAAAGCAACACTAATACTGACTAATCTGACTATGCTTTTATTCTATTCTAACGTGTTCTTACAGCGTTTCTAAGAGTTCTACATCTTTTAGAAAGACTGTCCATGGCTCTGATACCATACTTACGTATGTCACATCCCGGTCCCGAATCACCTTGGCCTAGGGTAATCCCCGAGGTGCGACACGCGTAATCCCGTGTTACTGTACCTGTCTTGAGTCAAATCCAGCAACACGAAGGATAAAATTTCGCTTTCCACATGACAATGATAATTCAATAGCGGAAGCATAACAATAATAATCACTTAAACCATTGCACAGTCCTAATTAAAACTAAGTGTTGAGTTTATACAAAACATAATTACATATTCAACCTAAGTAGATATTACAAAAATACCCTACATCCTATTACAAAAGAATCCCAAAATGCCCAAAATAGTGTGGCCCACGAAAAAGGGGCTAGCCACACTCTACAATTTAATCTCAAAAGAATAATCACTTTGCCCTCCGTGGCCACGAACTACATGGGCCCATTACCGGCCCACTCTTCGATCCTGGAGGAACCTCTTCGGTCTTCTCCTCTCCCTCCTCGGTCTCCTCAAGACAGGGGGCTGCACCTGTGTCTGTGACACAAGAGTAGTATCTCAAATACGACGAATTGGCAAGTATATGCATTAATAAGGAAATACATAATGTATCAAGTCGAATTTAAATAACCAGTGATTGTAAGATGTTAATTGCAAGTAATTCTAGGCAATTGTGCATAATCTAATAAAAACATGCTTTATGAATCGAGAGAATTATAAGACATACAATGTGGCTACTATATTTAGCTCATCCTCTCAAAGAGAGCGAATCTAATTGGGATGTCACTAGTGGCTCGGCCAAAGGCTAGCTGGCTACCCGGGTCTGGAGTTCCGGTGCTCCAGCGACTTACTGCAGTAGTCTCGAATACTAAAGCATGTTTATCCTCGTCGGGCATCACAAGGTCGAAGCCAAGTAGTGCCGACTCGAACGAATCAAATACTAATCGAATTGAGTAAGTTTACACATATTTCCATAATTGAATCAAATAGTATAATATTCTTACGAATCCTTACTCAAATCTAAATCTCATCGAATACCAAATAATTATGCATATAATAACGAAATACCAAATTAGGAGGAATGATAATCGAATTATGATGCAAGAGATAATTGACCAAGATGGTTAGTCAATGGGAAACATCTAATCTCAATATGAAATGCAACACAATTAAAGAGTCCAATATCTATACTTAACAAATCACAATCTATCATCCATAGTCCTTTAACGTCCAATGCAAGGTCGGTTGAGAAGGTCAGCGTACTACTCTATTTTATAGCGTCACTTATTATGAAGACTCACGTTGCATTTATCAACTAACCTTCATGGCATAATATTAGACTACTAATCCCCCATTAGGCCAAAGGTAGGGTTTTAGGGTCCATTTTATAGACATAAGGTCTTCAGTGTCATAAGTCCTTAGTAGTTAGGTGTGAACCTCCTCAATCTCCGTTAGGGAAGTTTATGGAGGGTTAATGTAGACTAGGGTGGTGATTCCCCCCTTTTAAGAAGTTAAAAGAACCTCGGTTATAGGTTCAGGTTCGCTTGAGCGATTCCATTTTCGCTCGAGCGAAGGCTTCCAGGGAGGGGTGCGCTCGACGGATGCGATGTCCGCTTGAGCGGACCCAAACAGAGACGGGTTCGCTTGAGCAGTCCTTACTGCTCACTCAACCAGCTCATCCAGGGAGTTGTTCGCTCGAGCGAGCCTTGTGTCCTGAACGCTTCAGAAAATTGGATTCCGGGATCCATTTCCCTTCTTCCTTCTTCCATTCATTTCCCACCAACATTAAACCTGCAATAAATGAGCCTCCTTGTTCCCCCCATTTCCACACATAAAAGCCATCCACGTCTCCATTAAATGACTCAATCCAATCAATTAAAACCATTTAATGCATTAAGAAACTAAACCATTGTGGAGAAATTGATGAACAATCAATGTATAACAATATATAAGTCCATATTTAATGTTTATACTTGCCTCTAATTAGTTTTCACGAGCCTCTTCACACCCTTAGCTTCCAAGAGCTCAAAATCCCCAAATAACAAACCCTAATCACCAAAATCCAAGAAAATGCTAATGAATGGTTAAGGATGACTACCATAGAGTCTCCTTGACTCATTTCCAACTCAAAATCATAATGAAAGTGGCTTTGATTCTTACCTTTATCGAGAAATCCGAAAATGGGGGTTGGGGAAGAAGAAGGAGATGGTTTCTTGTCAATAGAGAGTAGAGAGGAATGAGGGAGATGAAGAAGATGATGAGATTCTACTTCTTGACTCCAATGCACAATAATCACTCTAAGAGATGATGAAGAAGAGAAAGAAAGAAAATGAAGAGAAAGGTAGTGAAAGGAAAAAAGGGTTTTAGCCAAGCAACAAGGTAAAGTGGCTTTAAGGGATGAGAGAATCCATTTTGCACAAAAGCCCACCAAGTCTTGGTATTTCCAATTTTAGTCAAATTAAGGTCCACCTCTTCAACGGTTGGTCAAATGGAGTAGGGTCGAGTACGAAAATCGACGAGCTCGACGAAATACACGCAATGACACAAAGATGACGTGCATATGATACAAAAATGTAAAATATATAATTACGAAAAGGTCCTCGACTCTACCCAACTGAGTCAAATCGGTTCAACTGACCCATTCGAGACTCCAAATACCTCTAACTCACCTCTATAGGACTAACGATCATTAATTAACCCAAGTAGTAATTAAGTATGATTAAATTAACTAAAAGTCTATTAATTAGTACTAATTAGGCTTAATTTGGGGCTGGGCTGTAACAACTTGACTGAGGAAAAAGTAGAACATATCAATAGCTTTAGCAAAATAATCACCACCGACCAACTCAAGAGAAGAAAATAGATAGGGATAATGTCAACAGGGCCAATAATAGATTGAAATAGTTGTCTGGTATATGGGTTAGAATGGAAATGACAATTACATGATCATGCACTCACATTACAAGTTTTTTATTGCTTCGTTACTTCGTTTTGCAAGGGCCTGCTGATGGCTACTAAGGCCTGATTTCTCTTATAGCCTTTTTTTGCGCGATATAACTTGCCTCCCTAAATTGAGGCATAAATATTCAATATATAGTCGTGTTCAACACAGTCAATGAGGAAGGAAGGAACTCTGCTAGAGCTCATTGGATCCAGTTGGTTTTCTTTTTCTGGGCTGTATGTCTTTACCAGAAGTAAAGCAGCTACACATTTGTCTTTCTTATATTATTAACTGTAATGAATGGGTAGAGGGGTTTGTACGACAAATGAGTTTGATTAAACAAAGATAGGTAGTGGACGAATGAGTTTGATCAAAGAAAGATGGGTAGGCCTGCACATGTTAAATTAGTTGGTTGGCTTGGTATTGTTGGAAATAGGTGGGCCTCTAGGATAGGTTTTCAAAGCTTTTGACTCATTTGACTCAGGGTTTAACTATCCAGAAGGCTACAAAACCCAATACAGGATCCATAGCCTTTTTCTCATCACCATGTACAGTAATAAACTATATCTAGAAGATAGAAATAGCAGCAAACAAGCAATCACGAAATCCACAACATACAAGGAAGTAGATTATACCTTTGGAGCTAGGTTGTGCTCTAATGGAGGAGTTGTTCCTTTCTTTGATGATGAAACTCTTTCATGTATCAAATTGGAATCTTCAAGACCCAATCGTTTTCCACGCTATGACCCATATCAGATTTTCTTTTCTCAAGAAGATGGGTGGGATCTCCAAGAGAAAGACTAACTAGAATCTCAAAGGAAAACTAGAAGAGGGAAGGAGAGAAAGATATGCAACTCTTGCACAATGGAGAAGGTTGGGCGTGAATTCCAATGTGTAAAACAAGCATGGACTTCCAACCCTCCTTTCCTCTCTTATTTATGGCCTAAGCAACATCCTCTTTGTTTATTATTAGAAGTCCAACTTCCATAATAATTAGTAAATCACTATTCCTACTATTACCACTGTGTGGGTAAAATACCGTGATGACGAGATTAAGTGAGGACCACAGTAATTCACCGGCCTTTCACCTCGATCTCGGTAATCACAGCCCAGCAGACCTATTGCTAGAGAATTATGAGAGCAGACCTTTACAGTAAAGGCAGTGTTCATAAGGCACTTCTCATGGTCCTTCAATACTTCCAATGTATCAGCACTATGATTCAGAATCTTACATTTTGATGATCAAGACAAATCATACTATCTCATAGTAATCAAGGTACTCCAACCTTGTCAGATGAGATGTCCAGTCTCATTACTGGTTGTGAAGATATTCAAGTATAAGATTTGCTATACATATCTCCCGTATGTGAATCTTATCCATACACATGTATTGCATTTAGTATACTTATGGACTCCAGTTCATCTCATGAAACATCATGTCATTCGTATTAGTTATGTGCAAACAAATAATAAAACACTATTCATCTTATGAAACGAAAGCATGAATATAATGATAAATAAAAGAATTAATCAATTTATTTTATCAATCTTAATGGATTGTGGGAGTAGCTTCCCTCCTTTGGAACTCAAAGCCTTACCTTTACCTATGATCAATCATGGCAATGGGTATTCAAACACGAACCCTTATTTCAGAGTAATCTAACACACTTAAGAAGGTCCATATGGAGCTAATAAATATACCCTATACACTCCTCTTTTCACATCTTGGATTAAAGTCCCTCTAATTTCTAGCACCAAACACTTTCATTTAATTAGGTGTGGCACCACTTTACTATGAAATTCTCAAATGCAAGAAAAATCATTTTTTTAACAGTTAAAACCACTATTCTGCAGCACCCAAAAAGCAAAAAACTGTCAAAATGCCTTCATTATACTTAAAATCCAAAATAATTACAACAAAAGCTCAACATAACACAAACAAAAGCTGTTTGGATGACAAGGGCCAAAAAGAAAAACTATATGAGACCTAAAAAACCTGTCATATATAGTATTGCATTCATTTTATCCAAATTAAGTAATTTCAATACAGCATAAGATAATTTCAAAGACATTGATCTCAAAATTCACAGTACTTCTTTGCATTACGTACAATTTTGCCCTTTTGAATTAATTACTTCGTATTCCAGTTTTGCCCTTTTGACTTAATTATTTCCTACCTATTTCATCTCTCCCTAATCCCTACAGACAACTAGTCACATTTAAATCAACTACTGCTGATCTATTCAACTCCCTGTGCCTCAATACCATGCAAATAATCCGGCCCCATATGAATCAGTTACTTCTTATTTTTCCATGCAAATAAACAGGCGCATTGCATATGAATGAGTTACTTCCTATCTTTCTGCAAATATATGAATACCAATAGGCGCATATGAATCATTTACTTGATATCTCTCTTCAGATATATGAATACCATCCATATGAATCATTTACTTACATCTCTCTGCAGATATATGAACACCATTCATATGAGCAGGCCATCTGAATCATTTACATCCTATCTTTTTGCAAATACACGTCTTTCAAAAAAAAAAAATAATAATTCTAATCTTCATATAGCCAACAAAAATGGGTATTGGTGTGCAGATATACAAAAGTGAAGATTAGATTTCCAAATCCTATGAAAAGAGTTTGGAATGAAAATATAGGAAAGAGTTCGGACTGAAAATCCTTAAGATGGTTTACTATTGTGAAACGTGGGTCTCTGGCAATGAAAGCATAAATCTTTTCTAAGATTTAATTGTCTAGGTGTCAAAGTTAAGGTTCAGCGCCCCCTTTCCACGTGAATGCGTGTGCGGATCCTTTGTTAAATAAAAAGATACTGCTTCATTCAATCAAAACTTACCATAAATTAATTAATAATTAATTCTAATTTTCCTCAGATAGGCATGTAAACCACCCACTGCCATATGCATGCCTAATGCACTCTTCAACACAAGAAGTCAACAACCCCATCCTATCTTAACCCAAGTTTAAAATAACAATTGCTTTAAAATCACATTACGAACCATTGGAGTTTGTTTCGTTTATTTGGCTTAAAAAACATATTCAAATAGATGTTTGGATGTTAATTCAGACCTGCTTTGTAGCTTGAGCTGACTGATTCAAACAAAAGAAACAAAAAATAAATAAATAAATAAATCTTATAATAAAAGTAAGATTAGACACTTCAAATTGGCCTCTGCTACAACAAATTTGCCAATACAAAATTTACCTTTTTTTAGACCTGAATGGGCACGGCTCTATTTCAATAAAGACAAGCCAATTTAGAAGAAATCATTATTGTCAGGACCCACGAGAAAAAGAAAAGAAAAATGGATTGGAAACAGCCAAAAGAGCATGCATCATGAAATTAGGATAAAATGATCTTTCATTTAAAGTCTTCATCCCTAATACATATCCCAACCACACCATAGTACCAACAATTTATACAAGAAACCAGACACGCACAAACATCATCAGCACTAAAAAGCCAATTATTATCAGCTTTTAAGACTCAAGAGAGACTCTAAAACATCACTAGTACCACACAATCCTCAAGCACATGATTTATTTATAAATTACTTCTCTTCTCCTCCAATCTCCCTCTCATTTACAATTGCATGGGTCACAGGTGCAGTTCGACCCACACTTGCAGCCGTTCTCAGCCCCAGCCTCCATCTCAGCCCCATCAAAGTGCCTAAAAGAACAAATCAAAACCAACATAAAGTCGATACAATAGCATTCATAAATAAGCAGATTTTTTTTTTCTTGTATAGTCTTCTTGTTACAAAATATGAAATTAGTTGAGAAAGTATGAATACCTCTTTTGAGGAGCAACCCCCATAATCAAGGTCTCAGAGGTGGTGCTTTCCCCAGAGGAGGAGAGATCAGGATACCTATTGCATCTGAAATACAATTTAAAGCAGAAAAATTAGTACAGTATCATGAAATAGGAAGGAAGTTCTTCACAGCAAAAATAAATAAATAAAGAGCCTAAAGAAAGAAGATTTAAAGATGCTTCATGCATCTAAATAGATCAAATAAGAAAAAGAGGAGACCAACCAACCAGAGTAAAAATATATATATAAATGATCAAAGAAAGGAAAAGCTCACAAAGGGAGAAAATAAAAGAGCCCAAGTAGTTTGGATAACCAAAGAGAGAAACAAAAACAAAACCCAGTTCAAATATACAACTAAGCATATATGATATTAAGCTGAGGAAAAATCCAAAATACTATTCAACAAACCAGAGAGAGAGGAAAAAAAAGGAAGAAAACCTTAAAACGAAAAAAGGGACAACTTAGAATCATAAACAAACCAACCCAAAAAAGAAAAGACAGGAAAGAATCTAGGATACCTATCATGAAAAGATGAAAAGTAGAAGGAAAAGAAAGGAAACAATAAAGTGAGATATGCTGTTAAAGGAATCTATCTCTGCTGACACAGAAAACATGCAGCAACATGGATTTCATAAATCCATGGGAGGGCATGGTTATGTATTTGAGGTGTGGATACAAACACTCTTGTACTTTTTTGGTTTCCTTCTCTTCTATCATGTAGATGTTTTCCCTTTTAAATCTTAATGATATTTTCCATTACCGATCATAAAAAAGCATGGGTTTCATTCTTCCTACAGAGTAACACGAACCCAAATAGAAAAGAACAATGGATCTAACAAAAATGGAAAGAGAGTTGTCAAGATCTCTACCCTCCACAGCCACTTCCACACTTGCAACTCGTCCCACAACCACAGTTTCCACCGCAGCAAGACATCTTCTTCTTCTTACTATGCAAATGAAAACTTATCCAAATGGTCTTGGGTGAGTTGGGAGGAAAGCCCATGAGTTGGTATTTATCGTCAGCCAGAGGAGAGAGACTGGTGACATCAACCGTACACGTGTCATGATCTTCTTGATTCTATCAATGTCACCTTTGAACTCTCCGCAAAATCTTTCCGCTGAAAATCACATTATTACATTGCCAACCTCGTGTGTCTTCGACGATCACGAAATCTTGTGGTCCTTGGGTCGAGGACGGGTTTTTATATTCCGATCCTGAACGTTGATCTAGTAATGTTACGATCGATGGTCATGATCTTTTTCAAAGGTCTAAATCACAGTCAATTGGATGATGTGTTTCATTCTCGACCGTGGATTGTTTCTTTCTTTCATCAATTATACAAGGCAGCAGGTGGAATGTCGTTTTCTTATCCCATCTCTATCCGGAAACTAAGACACTGTGAGCTGGCTAGGAGTTATTTTAAGGGATTATAATCATGGGCTGGGCCAGTCCAACCAGATCCATGATCCGCTTTTAAAACTCGCATAAAAATTTGTATCCACCTTCAAAACTTATATGAAAATTTCAGACCCGTCTTAAAATACACACATGAAAATCCACAATAGCCCACAAAATCCAGCAATCTATATGGGTCAGCCCCAACCTCCTTTCGAACAAAAATTTAAGGTCTGCCACTATTTGTGAGGAGGTCTTCTACATGAGGCCACCAATTTGCCACTCAATTGTAAGTCTTATTAATTATTATACTAAAATTATCCAAAGTATAGATTGAGGAATTTTCTCTCCTGTGAATCTGTTATTAATTGTCAATGTATGTAGCCAGAAGTGTTTGATAATGTATTGGGGTCCACATGGGGTCACCCTCTAGAGCCCGATCTTATTCAGATCACATGCGCTATATTTTGATAATATCGCGATACTAATCTAAGATAGTATTTTTCAATAATGTCATGATCTTCTAAAAAGAATATTGCCTGGATTTGAAATGATGCAAGAAAACCACTAGGAATGAAACTTGGAAAATGGGGAAAATTATAAAAATAGTTTTGAAAGTATTTCATACTTTCTTTCATATTTTTCTTCTTTTATAATAATTTAAAAGTTAATTTATTTTCAGCAGCATCTATCCTTGATGTTTCCCAATAAGAACCTCAAATTTAAGAATATCTCAACATGCTTTGCTCTAACTCAAAAATAAATATAAAACTAATCAAGATGTCCAAGCTTATCCATGGGGGCATTTGTGCAATGCTGTGGAAAAGGAAATTCCGCATTTCCTATTTTGCAAGTTCCAAATCCAATTTGGATCTAAATTCCTTCTAGCGCTGATTTTCTGGTTGAAACATCTGATTCCCCACCTGATAGGTAATTGCACCCAAACGTGAGTGGACAGGTACCGAAAGATCTGGCACCTTGTGTCCACTTGTTTCAGCCGAAATGGGTGCTACACGAGCGCTCCCTGAGAAGGGAGTGAGTGGGTCGGATGTGGCTAAGACACATTTTATATTTGAATTTTAAAAGTAATTCGTGGTGATTCATATAGTCCTCTCCAACATTCTAGAATCATTTGGAAGGAGGGTTGGATTTTATCCACAAGCCTGATTGAGGTGGACTACCAATCTTTGTACATACATTATGGTGGAGATAGACCCACAATATTTATTACAATTCTATATAAAGTACGGACAAAAATGTAATTCCAAAATACCCACTTGTCTTGGGGCCATTCATTGACTTCATAAAATTCTCTGTAAAATCTAGATTTAATAAAAATAACATCTCATGTTCTTCAGATTCTCCACCTGAAAAGGCCTTTTTGGGGCGGCTGATATGTTAAATAATCCAATTCATAACTGTCTCTTTTTTCACCAAGTGTGTGGCTAGATTGATAATTAATGGGCTCATTTATATAATTAAATGGCTTAATCAGACTGATAAATTGAGCCTTCTATAAAATCTAATTTGATTTCTTTTGTAGAACATGGTTAAAATGGGCAGACAATCTTGTGGAACAAGTACCCAAGGAGCATGAGCGTATACAAATGGCTTGATTATATACAAAAGCCTCAATCAACTCATGCAAGCTTGATTTGAGTACATACATATATGAGTCCGGAGAAACACGAGAGATACTATTTTATTCAATTCATATTCGCCAATTGTGTAAAATCTTATGCTGATTAATGAACTCTCTTAAAAAAGAAAAAATCAAGACAGATATTTTACACAGTTGTCAAATGTTGATTAGATGAAACAATATCTCCTTATTTCTACGAAACATGAGATCCGGACTCCATACGAATGGAGTATATTGTTATTTTGAGAGTCTACCAAGCTTGGATCATATTTCCAATTTGAAGGGCACACTTCAAACACAACATCATCTATTTTGAAACGTTTGGTCAAGCATGAGCACCATTATTAGTATCCGTTCCAAATTCAGAACCACGCGTGGTTCTAAATCTACATCCAAAACATAAGATCGGTGTCACCTCCAAATTTGGAGACAGATTCATTCAAAAAGATTTGGATAGCCCCAAAAAATCATTTGTCATTTTTGTACATGTGTGTCAAAACAAGTTAAGCATAGACTTTCATCAACTTGGTTTTCACCGTCCTCATGGTTTCCCCTTTTTGTCCTCCCACATAATAGAAGAGGTAAAGTAAAAGAGTGTCAAAAGGACACGTTTACAACTCACCTAGTGTTAAAGTTACTGAGTTCCCATCACAATAGAGTAATACATTTGTGACAAGAGTTCAAATACTCCAAGGCTAAAACTTGAAAAAACTGTGACTTGGAGTGGAACTCCACAATAGTGACAATACAGCCATTTATTAAAAATTCAAGTCGTTCAAAGTACACTCTTCTCTTATATACACTAACAGGAGTTGATCTCACTGGTTAAAAACTTTTCAATCCTACCTAGTACTACTTTTATCTGGGTAAACTTTTAAAATTTACATTTATTTTACACAGCTCAAGTTGCTTGCAAATTGACTTTAGTGAAGTTCTACTGCTTCAACCAAGGACTCATACTCCAAGGCTAAAACTTGAAAAAACTGTTACTTGGAGTGGAACTCCACAATAGTGACAATACAGTCATTTATTAGAAATTCAAGTCGTTCAAAGTACACTCTTCTCTTATATACACTAACAGGAGTTGATCTCACTGGTCAAAAACTTTTCAATCCTACATAGTAGTACCTTTATCTGGGTAAACTTTTAAAAATTACATTTATTTTACACAGCTCAAGTTGCTTGCAAATTGACTTTAGTGAAGTTCTACTGCTTCAACCCAGGACTCACATGTGCCTCGCATCTAGTGTACGCAGTTGCTATTGCAGCTTTTACCAGTTCATGCCCACACTAGGTGCCATTGTATTTGTGTTGTTGTCCTTTTCAATGTTTAAATCATTCATGAGGTCACATCACATCCTTTGAGGCATCTTTCATGCCCCTCCCAACCCACTGATATAATGGATCATGAACCTTTTGTATTCTTTCATTTCACCTCCTTCTGAGGTTTTTTAAACCAGAAAACAAGGTTATCTCAATCATGTAATGTCACTCCGAGATTAAAATATGGTACTTCTCTTCTTTTCAACTAGGTAATGATGTGGAAAGAAATTTATTTATTCGGCATTTCCATCGTTCAAGCAAAAGTCACCCATCCGATCCCAGGACTTCTTGTAGGATGAGATTAATTTCATCCCTCTGGATTAATACCTACTGTAATCCTTGATGTATATTGGCTTTTCAAGAACGGGTTTGTAGAGGCTGATATAGGTTGATAAAAATGATATCACAACTTTACGTCTGATACCAATGGGCATCTCACAAGGGCTGGACCTTGTGAGACTGGCACATATGTGATGACTGGCACGTGAGAGGAGACACAACTCAAGCAAGTCCTTTCAAATGGGAGACAGAGACGAGAGTGTCGCAGTTATCCAACCATTTGATCTGATGGCTTCATTGCACATAGATCATGTCCCCAAAACAACCCTTGGATCTTATCACCTCGACCATGGATGGATCATGCCCCAACGTAATAAATCTGATGGAAAGATCCTGATCGCTCCACATGTCTTTCTTAACCATCTGTTTATGGGTCATGGAACCAATGGTTTTCGGTCCTGGTCAATAAAAGCTGGGGTCCATAACAAGAAGTCTGGTTCAAAAATTTATCAACCCTAGGGGGACTTAGGCCCCAGCACCGTACAGTTCCTGTTCGACTTCTACCTTTCAGGACATGAAATCTACTATTTGCATAGCCTTTCATGTTGCATGGGTGCCATCATCATGCATTTGGACTTTGAAGGACCCCTCAGAAGAATAGATGCATTACTCGGCTTTTTGTAATGGTGGCCCTCAAAGGTCTCTCGTCCACTCGTTATGAAGTTGCTTGAGATATGACCAAAGGACAATCAATTCCAGCCCTCCTTTTTCCTCAGGTTCCATGGCCACTGATTTCATTGAAATGTCAAAAAAGCAGACAAGTCTGTGATGTGCAAGTAGTCACCCCTTGTATTCTCCTTTTCATGAATGTCCTCCCATTCAATTATCATCTGGCCGATGCTCCATTTGGGGCCCTTTGCTTGTAAAAGCAAGGAAATCATTTAGATGCTGAGCTCATGCATCCTCAATAATATAAAAATGAGTTTCTTGCTGTCTGAGTTGTGAGAAAAAGTGAACTTTTTTGCTGAAAGCATCCTCATAGATCTTTTGTTCTCGACAGCTATGGGGATCAAGTAAAATATAGGTGCAGATGGCTCGCATATGATCATCCTCTTGTGGGGCCCAATTTGCAACCCAATGATCAATCAAACCCTCTCACTCCCACTACTAAATGTCCCAAGCCCCATCTGAATGAGACTCCCCGTTGAATTGAAATCCAAGAAAACATGATAGTCTTCTAAAACCATTAAAAAGAGTCTCATGTATCAAAGAATTAGGATTACAAATTCGATTCCCCACCTCCTCCATGATTTATGATGTGTCCACAAGGTAGCATACATGTCTATAAGTGGGTGGAGGACAGATGAATAGGTATGTGTCTCAATCATCAGACTTAAAATTTAATCGCGTTTTAAGTTTAGATTTTTCTTTTCCTAAGTCAATTCAATGCCGTGTAAAGTTTGCAAACAAACAATCACTAAATGTTCATTCTCTCTCTCTCTCTCTCTCTCTCTCTCTCTCTCTCTCTCTCTCTCTCTTCTAATTTTCACAAGGAGTAGTAATTCTAGGTTCAGGTCGAGATCAGTGTAAGAAAGGCCTGTTTACTGAACAGTAAAAATCCAGACCCGACCCAACTGAGAATACAGGGATTTATTTATTGGTGGGTAGGAACCCCACTCTCACTATAAAACCCCCAGAGAAGGATCCCCGGGTGGGTAGGGTTTACAGAATTTCCTTGTGCCACTAGGCCAAGCAAGCAAAAACAAATTCTAGACCCCACAGCCCAAGCTATCTTTAATGAAAAGAGTATCAAATCTAACATAAGCCTTTAGCTAGATAACGAAAAGCAAGGGAATCCACCTCCGAATTGGGTTGAGTATTTTAATTAGAGCCGGTACTAGCCTATTTACTATTTTTTTTTTTTTTAAGAAAAAGGAAAAACTTGTTAAGTTTCACCTTGTTTCCACCTTTCATTACTGGAATTCCTGGAATTTGCGTGTCAGGAGAATTTTAGAATGCTGTTGAATTCTATCATTGTAAATCTATGAAATCCACATGGGTAAAACTGAAGAAGAGAAGAACCAATTTATTGAGAGGAAAACTTCTCTAAAAGGGAAATATATTCGTCACTTGGGACTATCTTTACAGGTTTCAGAGGAGAAAGTGAAGCACGACGGGGCCTCTCTTCCTTTTCAGTATCTTGGCTTGCCTATTGGGGCGAACCCGCGGTCAATTTCGTTATGGGATCCAGTGGTGGAAACGTACGAGAAGACACTAACCGCTAGGAAGAGATAATATCTTTCGTTAGGAGGGGGAATCACTCTTATAAAATTCTCTTTATTCAGATTATCAGTGTATTACATGTCGCTTTATAGGCTGCCAATGGCGGTAATTAAGAAGTTGTATCGAATTCGGCGAAATTTTTTATGAGCAGGAACTGCGAGAGAAGGAAGATGCACCTAATGAAGTGGAGCAAGGTGAAAAAATTGAAAGAGGTAGGTGGATTGGGGTTGGATAACTTGGATCTTAAAAACTAGTCTCTACTAGCAAAATGGTGGTGAAGATATGAGGAAGAAAATAAGGCTTTATGGAGGAGAGTAATTGTGTCTGATTATGGGGATGATGTTTTGGGGTGGGTTCCTAAAAGAGTTCTTAAGTATAGATTATCTGGTTTTTGGTACGTCATTTCAAGTTTTGGGGATGAGTAAAATGTTAGTGGGGAGGGAGGTCTTTGTTAAAGGTTTAGGATTCATGGTGGGGGAGGGAGACAGGGTCCTTTTTTTGTATGATGATTGGGTGGGGATTTGTCCTTTGCGTCTTTCTTTTCCTAGAGTATTTCGGATTGTGTCCAACAAAGAGGCCTCAGTCAAAGAGTGTTTTGTGTGGGTTGGGAATGTGGTGTCTTGGGATATAAGTTTTAAGAGATCCCATCCTCAATCGGAGTTGGTGGAGCATTAGTCCTTGTTGAGTATTCTAACTAACATTTTTTTCTTATACAGGGATTCAGAGGATTGGCCGGATTCAGCCAGATTGCTCTCCTTAGGGAGATAGATCATTTTAGCGAAGTTCAGTCTCCATGTGCATTATTTTGGACGGAACTTGCCCATCCTAGAGTGGAAGCATTTTGTTGGTTGGAAGTAGCGGGCAAGATTTCAACAGCAAATACATTAAGAAGAAAAGGGTTGATGTCTGATTCAATTTCTGACATCTGTTTCCTTTGTGGGAGGGAGTTGGAGTCAATAGATCATTTGTTCATTCATTGTGATGTAGCGTCATTAACTTTGGGTGTTTTTCTAGAAGAATGTGGCATTAGGTGGTGCTTTCCAAGTCCTCTAGCAAATGTGTTTGAGGCTAGGAAATGGTACAATCTTATGGAGGATAATTCCCCTTTCCATTCTTTGGTCAATATGGAAAGAGAGAGATGATCAGATTTTTAATAGAGAAGAATCAAATCGGGAGGATCTACTAACAATTGTTCTTTTGAGGATCGCTAAAAGGGCAAGTGCTAGAAAGAAATTTTCAAATACTAAGATAGATCACATTATGCAAAATTTCAGAGTTTGTTTGAAGATGGAAGTAGCCAAGAAGAAAAGAAAAGTATCTTGGTTGTCTCCTTGTACAGTTTTTAAGTTTAATGTTGATGGAATATCGAGGTGAAATCTGAGATTGGTTGGTATCATAGGTGTTCTAAGAACTCACGAAGGGAAAATCGTGCATATGTTTTCTAAATATGTAGGGATCAAAGATTCTAATAAAATAGAGGTTTTGGCAATTTTAAAAGCTATATATCACTCCTTTTATCATTATAATATGATCATGAACATGATTCGGTCAATGCTATATCCTAGGTGAAATCATTCAAATGCAACTCTCATTCAATGAAATCAGTCTTCTGATATTTAAGATGTAGGTCACGTTTCAGCATATTAGCAGATCTACAAATGCAAAATGGAATGACAGATTCTTTAGCCAAGCAAGGGTTAGATCGGTCTTGTAATCTAAGTGCTCCTATAAGGTAGTTGGGTTGGGTTGGGTGGCTGGCACATGACTCTTGTATTGAATTACCTAAAAATTGTTTTTATGTATGCTTTTTATTTCTTGTATTTGTCTTCGTTTTAATAAAGTTATATTGTTACCAATAAAAAAATTCATCACCAACCAACCCTTAAACAAAATACCTCACACCATCATCAACAACCAACCCTTCTTCAATTGATTTGGGTTCTATTACAGAAACCTCATTCTTTAACTGTAAATGATATCAATAGTAAATGCCAGGGGGCAAAAAATAAAAATACAAGTACAAAGCATTGGTACTAACAAGTATGCAATAGAAACTCATTTACAAGAGATTTTTTTTTTTTTTTTTTTAAAGCATTCACAAAAGAACATTTAGTCAGTACCAACCAATTAATGACACCTTTATAACAGTTTTGGCAGCACTTTTCCTAGTACAAGTAAAAAACAAAATCCCCTTGGGATTTGAACTAGGATTAGAACAAAAACACCATTTGAAAGCCAACGAAAAATGACAACCAGAGAGTGCCGATTTAATTATTCAATACATGCGTTCATGAAAATGTTACACACACATAAAGCTAGATTCTACACTCATGATCGTGTTATAACTCTTGCAGCTATGACACCTTGTTACAGCTCTGGATAATTAATAGCACAATTCAACATTTCTCTTTGCAGCAGGAAGCTAGATCTACAGCCAAATTTGAGTACAGCAGTGCATCAAGTTAAGATAATGTTGCAAAAAATGAGGTCACAGCTTTGAATATTCATCTATCTATTACAAGCATATGAAGTAGGCTAATTGATAAGGTAACCTAAAGAAATACCCTTGTACTATCTGCTTCAATGTAGGTTAGCACGGGCAGCAATAACGGCGCCAGGACCAAGTGTCAGAGAAATTGGCTTCTCTTTTTTGCAAATGTTTCAGCAACCAATAGTGGGAAAGCTATAGTTGCATCACAGTGAACCTGAAAACACCTCTCAGAATGATTAAAAAGGATAATTAAGAGAAATTGCCAATTTTAAGTCACCGAGCCAAATAATCAAAATAGATGAGTAGAAAGAGAAGTTATGATAAGACCAGTGACATCCAACAGTTAAATGGGGAATTTGAACTTTGCAATGGCATCCAAAAGATTGCAAGAAGCTTGTTAACAGTGTCACTGGATTAAACAGGGCACCAAATCACACAGCTAAATTATATACTCAGAAGGAATAGTTTCCATTATGAGGTGCTCTTAAGGGTCACAAGTATCGAAAATCAAGTTACAAGTTTTGTGGCCTTAAACTAACTAAAAATTGGCATTGGCAGTGATTTACGCAGAACGACAGAAAAAAAGTATCCTGCCAATTTCATTTCCAACTTCTGCACCATCCCTAGAGCATAATAGAAGGTGACCAACCACTGCCAAGGCAATCAACCCCTTGCAATTTGGGGTATATCAAATTCATACTAAACTAGGGTGTTAAGCAATCTGACAAACTGCACTGTAATTCCGTTTGAAATTCCATTCTTTTGGCTTTCACTCATTTAATGAAGAAATACATGTTTGTTCTACGCTGGAATTCTACAGATTCCTTTTCCAAACCCATCAACTCACAAGACCTTTCATCACACTTCCCCCCAGATATCCAAGTGGGTTCCACAATGGGCTTGCTAAGCTAACATCTCCCCAACAGCTAATAAAGGAAGAATGCTCCAGCTCCAAAGGGGAGGGAATTGTAATCGGAAAGAGGAGATTAGCGGGAAAAAAAGAAAAGAAAAGGAAAAGCAGTGATACAGGAAGCAGTTTCCAGTGGAACTATTGACCGAAGAGCCTTACTACCAGAGCTAGTAAGCTAGCGGAAGAGCTCAGCTCATCACACTTCCCCCCATATGATTGGCATGTATCCAAGCGGGTTCCACAAGGGCTTAGATTTTACCTCTCATGCAAGCCATAAGAGGAACCTCTCAAAAGAAAACCCATAAATGTACATGGATATATACATACATAGACATGGACACTTGCAAATATAGATAAAGAGACACATCATGGGTAAAGGAATACCTACTTTAACAGTTTTTGCAGAACCTCGTATCTTTCCCCATGACACAGCCTCATCAGGACGAGCCCCAGAATCACTCCCATCAAACTCTTGTGCGGTGTTGATGAAAACAGCGTAATCTGCACCATTTCGCATCATGTTGGCATTACAAATGTGGTGTTTTGGCAACCCACCTCCAAGAATTATCATGCCTGTCTTCCTAGGGCTTGCATGGACAGCTTCACTGTTCACGGCCCTTATGTCTGTTAAATTGCCAAAAGGAGTCAGTGCATTGCATAGCACGTAGTGGGTGGTTGTCAATGACAGTAAAAAAGAAGAAAACGCAATATACCTTGAACAACATCAATAACTAAACCAGGTTTTCGAAATGAATGAAAATATAGCATATCCCCCAGGGAGCCATCAGTCAAGCCTGGGCAGAAGACAGGAATGTCGTTCTAGAAAAATAACCACAAAAAATACTGTTAATACAATGTCATCTACCGAGAGAAATCAGTGGCATAATGCATTAATATCTTCGCCTTGAGCATTTAATCAGCTATTACATCAGACAAAGTTTGTGTGAGTCTTTGAGTCAAATAGATTGGAATTAACACCAAGGGTCAGGTACTCAGGTTTAAGTAGCGACAGGAACAAGGGTACAGTGTCGGAGGATGTGAGAGTTGAGGTCTCATTTTCAGACTCTGCTGCCAGTTCATATAGTACTGTACATAAAAAGAAATGGAGTGTGGGTTAGGAGGGGTCGGTGTGGAGTAAATAGCAACATGGCACATGTGGGGATGTAATGGGTAGCTGTATACTTGATTACTCAGGACCCAACCCAATGTTTTGGGTATGGTCCTGATTTGGGCCCAATCGACAGTTAGATCTTCATTCAGATCCACACAGGGATGAGCATGAGTCCAATCATGCTCAATACCTGATAGCCCGAATACTCAAGTGGATGTAACAGAGAGAAAGGGCTGGCTTGGGCGCATTAAAGACCAAAATGATAAACTAGAGACAGCAAAGGAGCCTGTTCACCCCATTACGTGAAGGACCTGACAGTTCAGGTGCACATGCACATAAGAAAATGATCCATGAGTGTAACATATTCGTACTGATATGCACCCTTAATCCTAAACTTCACTATTTACAAGTGCACTCCACTTTTACACCTGTACAGCGGGCCCATCTTTCATAAATCCAAGCCACCCATATCACACGCCCATGAATAAATATAGGCACCCTGCAGAATCACTCCCAACTGAAGTGGGCCCAACACTAGATGATCACATGAAAAACACACAATTAAATGGATTAGGTTAGATGCTATTTACATTAAGTGTGTACTTTTGCATATGATCAATCTAACGCTGGACAAACTCCAATTGAAGAGAAGTAGATGAGTGCCACTTCATGCCTTCATGGCCGGGGGATGTTGTAGGAGGGTGTTGACTTTTATCATAGGTAAGCCTTCGTATGGAATTGCTTTTTATTTTTTTATTTTTTAAAGGTGCAGATGTGGAGATAAAAAGGACACACGCACACACAACAAACACACAGACGCACGCGCGCATGCGCGCACCAAAAAAAGCTTAAAATGCCAGATATAACAAAAGATATCAAATAATGTGAACAGTTCTTTTCCCACTAAAATAATGCCCAAATAGAAAGCCAATAGTACAACAATTCTCAGTTGAACACGCTAACTAACTATAATTTCACTGAGTGTTTCCACTGTGGAGAAGATGAGCTAGCGTGTGCGTGAGAGAGAGAGAGAGAGACGCTATCTTGCCCCTACACATTTACCTTGGACGCCCAGTAGAGGTATGAACTTGGATCATTTATTTCTTTTCCAAGGCGAGCTATCACCTTTGATGGTGTCCAAAGAATTTTCTGGAAACAGAGTCCATCACGGGAAATCAGTGCAATATTTAAAGAATGTCAAACAGGCAAAACTGCAAAAAAAGAACACCATGAAATAGCAATCAGAACTCCACGTTTCTTGAGGCATTCTGATAAGCCTACAGGTGTTTACATCAAAATTTGCTAAAGATGACTGAAATATTTGCTGACACATTGCCATAAAGAACACTGACAAAAACACAAAAAATATGAACTTGGATTTGCAGTGTTTTCACTTCTCAAGAACTCAAAATTCCTTCCTATGACATGATCCACATGTCAAGATAAAAAGAGGATAAAGAGAAAATGTAGACAGAATAAGATGGGGAGAAGTTGGAATGAAACCAAAAACAGCCTCTTCTTTTTATCCAAAAAAGTCAAAAAAGTTTCTTCACATGCCACAAAATGACAAAAAGTAAATAAGGTGGATTTTGAAATTTTGTACTTTTTGATAAGACCCCTCTTATTTTCTTGTCTCTTCAAAGTGATCATTCACTTTGAATTCACTTTACAAGTGAATTGCCAAACGGATACTTAGAAGTGAACATGAAAGAACCACCTCAACCAATTTGAAGACAAAAACCAGGTTTACAGATGAATTGGCACTAGAAGGATAATGGGTCAAAATCTTAATCAAGTAGAACAAAGACAGCATTGCGTGGTATGACAGCCAATTTAACAGTGAAGTTTATTTTAGCAATCATTATAAAACAACAGGGTTTTTTTTTTTTTAATATTAACTGATGATTTTAATAAGATAGCCAAAAACGTTAACATTTTATAGGCTCCCTTCTACTCTCTTTACTGAGAAGCAAAAGTTTCGACTTTTTCTCAGACCCATCCACATCAGAAGCTATTAAGACCGAAGCTTCCCACTTACTGGACTTTAGACAGATACTCATACCATTGAGGCTCATATCATCTTCTCATGATATAAAAACAGTATCAGATTACAATTCACATACATACAATTATATGTAACAGAACACTTAAGACAGACTTAAACCCACTCATGAATTGAGTGGGCTACAGAACCTTGTATAGTTATGTAAAATAAACTGAACATCAGATTCTACTTGTTTTGAGTAAACAATAATAACAATAATTGAAGAAACAAAATACGCTACAAGATGGAAGGGTGACCGTGAGTTGGGTTAAAATCCTAAGATATGATATCCATATGTTTACTGTTTAGACTTACCTCTTCAAATTGTTCTTGTAACATTTCGTCAAAAATTGGAATGATCCAATCCTCAAATTTGCAATAATTGTCATTGGGAACTAACAAGTTTCCAATTCGATTCAATCCTTTTGACCGCAGATATGCACCAGGTAAAGAAAAGTCACCCTTATATGTAGGAGCAAGACATTTTATAAGATCCTCTTCAATACCACCAGTCGTTGTAACCACTACATCCACCTGCACATGTCAGAATCCTGTCAGCAAGCATATATATGATGGAGAGGCCAAAAGCAGTGCAGCATAAGCATAAGATAAATTGCATATATTCAAAATAATGCTGCTACAATGAAGAGATTTACTTGAGGAAAAAGCCTCATATCATTAAAGCCTTACACCATCTATTTTGGGTTCACTTCGTAGTTTGTATGTTCCAATTTCTAGCCAACCTTATTTAAAGCCATGTTCTTTGTAACTTATCAATATATCATGTCTATTGACATGGCTTAAAGAGAAATGAGATAGTCCCATAGGAAATCCCAAGAGAGTATCCACTTCCCTGGTTTCACTAACGAAAGGATCAAGCCATACACCATGCACGATATAGAAGAAAAATTAATTTCATTCATCCGTCGACTAGATGCTTGATTTGTAGTACAATATATAGGCTTCTTTGCTTGCACAACAAGCTTAGATTGTTTGGTGACTAACATCTAATTATAAGGACATCACAATCTTTGAGATTTCTCCTTTCTAATTACAGATGCTTGTCAATCAAGTGAACTAAAATGCAAAAATAAAGATAGAGAAAGAGCTATGTAGAGAAAATAGAAAAAGATTCCAAAAGAAACAAAATAAAATAAATGTCCAGTAGGGATGTAGTCAAGCCTACTAGAACATAACTCGTGGCTGGATAGGTTGGTCCCATAGACCTTGGGCCACTTTGATGGGACCATCCAACACCATCCATTGTCACCTATGATACCAGGCTACTCCAAAACAGGCAGCCTAATGCTATCATATCATATCCAATACTTGATTTTTATGTCTGAAATCTATATCCAACAGTCCTAGTGTTAGCCCCTAAAATGGCGACTCTGCGTTGGTGCGTAGATGGTGCGGTGGTTTGGGTGGTTCTAGACCAAACTATTGCACAGACAGTTCATTGGTGCTTATGAACTGTGATACCGATGGTAAATAGTGCATATTGATCCCTTGGTGTGGATATGTGTTCCTTCTCGGTCGTTGGTGCGACGAACGTCGGTGCCCATCAAATATGTGCAGTGACTGTCGTGCACGATGTGCTGTGCTGCACATGGTGTGTGCAGCAGTGCAATGCACGTGGTGTGTGCAGTAGTCGTGCTATGTTGCTGGCAGAGTGCATGCAGTGCTGTGGTGGCTGTGAGCGACGTCGTTCGTGTGCAGCGGGTGCTGTGAACGACGACGTGCAGGTGCTGCGGGTGGTGCAGGGACGACGTGCGGGAGCTGCGTGCGGTAGATTTTGACCCTCGACCAACCTTGTGTTTTCTGTGAACAAATGCATGTTTTATGCATTGAAAAGATGACAAACATGTTGGAGAATCATTGTGCAAAAGGGTTTTTGCATTGGGATTCGGGAAGAGGTCAAAATGTCCATTTCATCAATCTTGGACGTTTATACCCAGGAGGTGGACATCAATGGGTGGCAACAAATTCTACTATGTTGGAGGTATGACCGTGGGATGGAAAAATGGACGGAGGACGCTGTTAGCACATGATATGCATTGTATGAGATGCCAATGGCCTTGGTGGCCTCGGTTGAACAATGGTGGGACTCGGTTGGAAAATTGGTGCGTGGGGCCCACACCTCGCACCTGGGCCAGGAGGTCCGAACAAGCACTGTGACGTGCAGAATTGGTGCAGGGGATTGGTTTCCCTTGTGCTTGGGTTTGTGAAGCCCACGTGGAAGGCACAGTTGGTGCTGTGTGGTATGCCTTTCCACATAGACAGTTGCTGGTTGGCTTGGAAATGATGTGGCAGCCACTTGGGCGGGTGGTTTGAGAAACTGCCACAGCAGTTTGGTCTGTGAACTGTGTTGGGCGTGTGGAGAACTGCGTGGACCAACAGTTGCATGGCAGGTGGCATGCAACCACTCAGACAAACTGCACAACAGGGGGTTATTTTCCAGCAAGGCGTTGGCAACTGTTGAGGGGCCAAGTTGGCAGGCAGTTAGCCTTGGTGGCACTGTCTGATTGGCCTGACACTTATTTAAAAAGGACTGCATGGTTGCAGATCCGAGAGGGAGAGATAGAGTGAGCCTGAGACAGAATCCGAGGCGAGGTTCAAAACAAGTTCTGACAGAGACTCAGGGGGGGGTGGGGGGGGTGGGGGTGGGGGGGTGGGGGTCTTTGTATGAGAGTGTTGCAGAGAGTTAGTGTGTAATTCTTTGTAAGGGCTTGTCCCACATTTTTGATTAATAAAAGAGGGCTGGTGCCATATTAATCAAGTGATTTGTACTACATTGTGTTGTCTGCAATTGTCCTATTCCTATTCCTTTACTACTGTTATTTGTGTGTTTGTTGGTTGGCTGGTTAAGTGGCTGGTGTCCTTAACGCCACACAGGGAAAATTTTAGGCGAAAAATTTACCCCGTGACAACTGGTATCAGAGCCTCAGTTTCGGTAAACTGGTGGTAATTTCAGTCCGTTGATGATGTCAAAGTCAACGCTGGAACAAGTTCGTGAGCACGTTCTTCGACTGGAAGAGAAGGTCGAAGGCCTGAATGAGGCAAACACTCAGCAAATTTCGTTTGGCCCAAGGCTGACGGTATTGGCTGAGAAGACAGATTCGATTGAGGAGTTGCTGAAGGATCGTTCTGCACAGTTGGGTGAACTGCGTGCAGATATCCAGACTTGGATGGGGCAAGTGCAGCAACAGTTCGATTCCCTGTCTAATGAATTGACCCTGATGAAGAGGGCCATTCATGGCTCGGTTGCTGGTTCAGATAAGAGACGGGTGAAGGTCCCTGAACCGAAACCCTTCTCTGGTGCTCGCAGTGCAAAGGATTTGGAAAACTTTCTTTGGGATATGGAACAGTATTTCAAGGCTGTTCATACTCCTGTAGAAGAAATGGTGACAATTGCTACCATGTATCTTCATGGTGACGCAAAGCTTTGGTGGCGAACTCGTGTAGATAACGACCAGGAAGCGGGTCGTGCAGAGATCACACAGTGGGACAATTTAAAGAAGGAATTGAAGGATCAATTCCTGCCCTGCAACGTAGCCTGGGTGGCACGTGAAGCTCTCAGAAAACTCAAACATATTGGCGCAATTCGGGAATATGTTAAACAGTTCACCTCTCTCATGCTTGATGTCAAAAACATGTCCGAGGACGACAAACTGTTTAACTTCATGTCTGGTCTGCAGGGGTGGGCTCAGGCAGAATTACGACGCCAGAATGTGAAGGATCTGACTGCTGCGGTGGCTGCAGCAGAAGCCTTGGTGGACTACAAGGCTGAGCGGACAGAATCTGCAGATGCAGAGAAGTCTAAGTCCAAAGGTTCGAAGAATGGGAAAAAGAAGAATGGAAACGGTGATGATGGCAAGGACAAGCAGTTCAATGGCAATAGCGAACCAGGAAAGCCTTCCATGGCCAACTCTGGATGCTTTATTTGCCAAGGACCACACCGAGCGCGGGAGTGTCCTAAGAAGGAAAAGCTGAATGCCTTAGTTGCTGTGAATGAGCAGGGAGAGGTACCTGTTAGGGTGAATCCCATGCAACTGTTAGGTGGAGTCTAGCAGTCTTTTTCCCCAAGGTTCTGGTGGTGGTTGAGACCCAGAATGAATATCAGTCTGCATGGTGTTGTTGTCTTTGGGAGAAGATTATGACAACAGACTGTGGTTATTCTGTGGGTCAACAGAGGATCACTATTCAGACCCTGGTGTTGGGTTGCCTGGGAGAAGGTGACTGTTTTGAAGCTTTGTGACCTGAGATTGGTGTGGGTGCACCAAGATGTTGTCATAAGTGTTGATGACATGTGGAGTTTGCGGTCAAATTCCTGCCTTTTGGGGGAATCCAGAAGGTAAAATTACCCTAGAGATATGGGTTGGTTCGTGATTAAGATTGTGATCCAGAACAGAAGGAGCCTGTTCGATTGCGATGTAGAACCAGTGAACACTGTAGGAGCAGTGTTGTAAGGATATGGTTGCACTGTCAATTACAAATATGATGACAGTAGGGTGACTGTTAGAATTGTAACAGAAACCAGGAGGGTTTTTCTTGACAGTAGCAGACATTGGTGCTTCGGTTGGAGTCGATGCACGCGACAGAAGGTTACAGACTGGCTGTGAAGATGGACTAGGAGATGCAGAAGATGACTTAGGCTAGAGTGACTTAAGTATCTTATTGTAATTGTTCATGGAAAACAGCTGTAAAATTTTATTATTCTTGTAACTTACGGGGATGTAAGCACTTGAATGATGTAATAAGACCAAATGTAGGTGCATTTGGCAAAATTTGTTATTGTGTTGTAGGCAGTGGGAGTCTGTAACAACAGGTGAAGAAGACCCAATTACGTATGATGTGGTTTTCCTCTACACCAGACGAGGACGTCTGTTGGATCAGGTGGGGGAGGTCTGTTAGCCCCTAAAATGGTGACTCTGCGTTGGTGCGTAGATGGTGCGGTGGTTTGGGTGGTTCTAGACCAAACTATTGCACAGACAGTTCATTGGTGCATATGAACTGTGATACCGATGGTAAATAGTGCATATTGATCCCTTGGTGTGGATATGTGTTCCTTCTCGGTCATTGGTGCGACGAACGTCGGTGCCCATCAAATCTGTGCAGTGACTGTCGTGCACGACGTGCTGTGCTGCACATGGTGTGTGCAGCAGTGCAATGCACGTGGTGTGTGCAGTAGTCGTGCTATGTTGCTAGCAGAGTGCATGCAGTGCTGTGGTGGCTGTGAGCGACGTCGTTCGTGTGCAGCGGGTGCTGTGAACGACGGCGTGCAGGTGCTGCGGGTGGTGCAGGGACGACGTGCGGGAGCTGCGTGCGGTAGATTTTGACCCTCGACCAACCTTGTGTTTTCTGTGAACAAATGCATGTTTTATGCATTGAAAAGATGACAAACATGTTGGAGAATCATTGTGCAAAAGGGTTTTTGCATTGGGATTCGGGAAGAGGTCAAAATGTCCATTTCATCAATCTCGGACGTTTATACCCAGGAGGTGGACATCAATGGGTGGCACCAAATTCTACTATGTTGGAGGTATGACTGTGGGATGGAAAAATGGACGGAGGAAGCTGTTAGCACATGATATGCATTGTATGAGATGCCAATGGCCTTGGTGGCCTCGGTTGAACAATGGTGGGACTCGGTTGGAAAATTGGTGCGTGGGGCCCACACCTCGCACCTGGGCCATGAGGTCCGAACAAGCACTGTGACGTGCAGAATTGGTGCAGGGGATTGGTTTCCCTTGTGCTTGGGTTTGTGAAGCCCACGTGAAAGGCACAGTTGGTGCTGTGTGGTATGCCTTTCCACATAGACAGTTGCTGGTTGGCTTGGAAATGATGTGGCAGCCACTTGGGCGGGTGGTTTGAGAAACTGCCACAGCAGTTTGGTCTGTGAACTGTGTTGGGCGTGTGGAGAACTGCGTGGACCAACAGTTGCATGGCAGGTGGCATGCAACCACTCAGACAAACTGCACAACAGGGGGTTATTTTCCAGCAAGGCGTTGGCAACTGTTGAGGGGCCAAGTTGGCAGGCAGTTAGCCTTGGTGGCACTGTCTGATTGGCCTGACACTTATTTAAAAAGGACTGCATGGTTGCAGATCCGAGAGGGAGAGATAGAGTGAGCCTGAGACAGAATCCGAGGCGAGGTTCAAAACAAGTTCTGACAGAGACTCAGGGGGGGGTGGGGGGGTGGGGGTGGGGGGGTGGGGGTCTTTGTATGAGAGTGTTGCAGAGAGTTAGTGTGTAATTCTTTGTAAGGGCTTGTCCCACATTTTTGATTAATAAAAGAGGGCTGGTGCCATATTAATCAAGTGATCTGTACTACATTGTGTTGTCTGCAATTGTCCTATTCCTATTCCTTTACTACTGTTATTTGTGTGTTTGTTGGTTGGCTGGTTAAGTGGCTGGTGTCCTTAACGCCACACAGGGAAAATTTTAGGCGAAAAATTTACCCCGTGACACCTAGCCATATCCACATCATATATGGGCATCATAGATCATAACTACTTCAAGGTCTTTCTTGGTCTTCCCTTCATCCTAGTTGAGTGCTTTTTTTTTTTTTTTAACTATGTTTCCTGACCTTCTAAATCAGCATTGTTGACTTTCACATCCATTGGAACTACCTGCAGGTTCCCCATTACGTATTCATTGCTCAAGTCAACCTTCTTGTAACTCTGCACATCCATCTTTGAAATGATTATAAATACCAATCAATATAAGTGGTATTTGATACTAGCACAATACTCTGCCTTTTATTTTGTTTGTAACATGACTGGAACCCACAATGCCACAGTTTACTTTCTGCAAGTGCTTAACTCTGGACACTTTGCAGTGATCATATTTGTGATATCCAACTCAAATCCTGTGTTCTGTTCTATAGTTGCTCCTGCATATCAAAATCTATCACAAAGCAGCATTAAGTTAATTTCAATTTAACAAATTTATCTTCCCAACTCTCTGATCCACTAAATTTGCACTCCATATAAAGTATGTTTTATCATAACTCACTGCTTTTCAACCCATCTGATTTAAAAGCCTTTTTTCTCAAAGTTCTTGCTCCTCATTCACTCACTTGGTCTCTAACTATAAGTAGAGCTTCATCTAAAAACAATATAGAACAAGGAACTTCATCTTAGATATCTTGGATATACTTGCTCCTCAATCACTCACTTGGTCTCTAACTATAAGTAGAGCTTCATCTAAAAACAATATAGAACAAGGAACTTCATCTTAGATATCTTGGATACATGTCATCAGGCGAAAACAAGGAACTCCATCTTAGATATCTTGGATATATGTCGTCACACATATTCACTCAATCTCCTCATAGGACAGGGTCCAAAACATCAAATGCTTTCATAAATTTATAAAAATATATTATTTTCAATGATGAATACCAGTAAAAACGTAACCAAGTTGGGACTTACAACAATACACAGGGGTCAGGATGTACATGAAGGATTTGGATTGACCTTAGGTGAGCTTCGCATGAGATTTCACATAAGTTATTAATTAGAACAATTTTCTCGCATGTGCCAAATTTTAAATCCAAAATATTGTGGTGGGGCCATCATTTTTTTCCTTTTCTTTTTCTTCTTTTGATTGGCAACAATAAATTCATGAAAGAAAAGAGGTATATTACTGATTGGTATAAGAGCTAAATAGCAATTATGGAGAGAAAAAAAAAAAAAAAAAACTAAAGATGAGGAGAGACTACTTCAATATAGGATCAACATACATATGATTTTCAGATATATCCCGGGCTTAGCTAGTGGATCAGCAATGTCATTAGCCTCTCTATTAAAATTGTGATAAAAAGTGACATACAAAGTGTAGCATGGAAAGGGTTCTTCCTTTGAAAAGATGAAAACTTTGCAGCACATTTATGGACAATTCCTCAAACAGCTTCATGATTACCAAAAACAAATTCAGAAAAATCAAAATCAAAAGATACAAGATTTACCATGTGATGCTCGACAAGAAACCGAACAGTTTCTCTCACACCAGACGAAATGAGATTCGAAGTGAACCCCAGAAAAATCTTGCATCTGACAGACTTTCTGAACTCCAATTCCCTCTCCTCCTCGCTACAATCTTCTGTGGGTTCCTCATCCGCCAGCCTCCAATCTAGCTTCAACCCGATTCAACAAAGAAACCATTGCATTCAACGAAATCAAAAGGACGAAATAATGGAAAGGACACAAATTTTTCATAAAAAAGTTGGGTTCTTTTAGGGCTTAGCTAACCATGTGATTGACGAGTTCGATTGATTCTCCGAGATTGGAGGCCTGGAATCCGGTGGAAAGCATGGATTTGAGAAGGGCGGGGTAGTCGACGCCGAGATTGAAATCATAGCCGGAGATCTTCTGGGAGGTTCCTTCTAGGGTTTCGGATTCTTTGAAGACGATCGAGTGGACAGAATCAAGCTGCTGCTGCTGCTGTTGTTCAACATCTTCTTTTGCAGCTTCTCCCATCATCAAACAAACAAAAAAACAGATCTTTTTTGTGAAGAAGATTAAGAGAAGGTGAGATTTGACTGAGAGGCGATTTTCTAGATAATAGAAGTTGAGAATCTCTGTCGAGAGCTTGCGTTTTTCTGATGAGCTTGCTATTTGTAGGTATGCCCCCAAATTAGGTTTTGTGCCGGGGGAAGAGAGGAAAGTTAGTTCAGACTTCAGAGCACGTTTGTGCAGTCGATTTCCTCATAAAAGGAGGCGGTTTTGTTTTGAGAAAACTCCTCACTAAACAGTAAAAAAGGGCTCAAAAGATTCACAAAATTTAATGGGTGGGGTCGAGACTAATGGGTGGGGTGGAGACTGAGGAATCAATGGAAGAGAGTGTTTTTGATGGGTTGCAATGATTATAAAAATCCTCTCACCATTTCTCTTTTCACCCAAATGTGAATTTTCTTTGGAATCAATGAGAAACAAGAAAATATTCCTCTCAAGGACATTATCCAAACATGTATGTTGTCTCATTTGGATAATATGGAACCATCTAAAGGGCCCCACATTGTAAATACGAAGATTTCAGAAAGTATAGATGTCGCAATTAAATTATAAGAAAAATAAAAAAAGGGTATTCACCATACGATAATTCTTACATTCGACATTTACCCTACAACAATTGAAGTTTGTATAATTTCCACAGAACAATTCATACAATAATAATGCAATATTGCGTGGCCCTAGCCCCTAGGATATGGCATATTCGATATCACACTGCCTTTTGGTATGTATGATATCGCACTACCCTAGGATATCGCTTAAGGAATTTCTTAAATTTTGACCTTTCCAGGGCAAATCTCAAATCTAATGGAAACTTTGTGGGCAATATCTTAAATAAAAATAAATAACTAAGCAAAGAATCAAATTGAATTCACCCAAAACTATTTTAGGATGTTTTAATTCTCCAATAGCCTACATTACTAGAGAGAGAGAAACAAAGAACTGTGGAAGTCTATGTTATTAGACTACGTTGAAAACTTCTTTTTTTTAAATCTCATGCCTTGGCAAAAGGGGTTGGGCTCCCGAGAGGCCTGCATGCACAAGGAGTGAAACCCACACATGCACAACAAAAAAAAAAAAGAAAAAAAAAAAAAAGGGCACCTACACATTTGTGGGGTGAGAACTCGTCACATGTGGGAGGAACGGAGGAAGACAAGGGTGGATCCCTAGTCATTCGGGTGAGAAGCGTGGTTGCTTAGCATCTAAGCAACTCCTCTTTTCTCGAGTACACTAAAAGTTGTGTACATCAGTTGACTCATATATTCATTATATAAACCTATAAAGCTCGTCAGAAACCTTAGCAAAATCTTTCCTTACGACTCATGCTATAAGTATACTTTCTCTAGCAAATTTTTCATCTGATTAAAACTTTCTGGGACTTCTTACAATGTTCAATTTGCTCCACAAATAAGTCCCAAACACTCGTGTAGTGTCTACAAAAAGGGAAGTTAAAGGATAGGTTTTTTATTTTTTATTTTTTTTCAAAAGAATTGCCTTTTCTATCCTTTTCATCAAATTGCAACAATTACACTACTTTATGCTTTTTATGCTTTTCTTCATTAGAAAAGCTTGTGCCTCAAAAGATTGTTTTGTGATTGTTTTGCGCCCACTTTTTTCTCTTTTCATTTTTGCAGAAAAAATAGTTGCACAAACGTACCCTAATTGAAATTGATTACGTCGTAACAATGAGCATATCATGACAAACTTATTAAATTATCTAAAATTTAGGGCAGGTCATTTCTTTCTATTCCTCTTCCTCCTCCTCTTTTGCCTCGTATTTTAATTTTAAGTGAAATGAATCTCATGTAAAAGTTATATGAAGTGGTTTTTACAAACGACTGTTATATTATATTCAATGTATGCAAATCTTACATATGTAATATCTCATTTATAACTTTGTTTTAGCATTTTACACATGTACTCGTTACTCATGTGATAAAATTACACGTGTTGATTTGTTTGACAAATATGCTAAAAAATGATGTGTAAATGGTTAGATTTTGACTTCTTTCTCGCACCCCCACCCCTACCAAAATGATATACACATGTCAATTATATTCATTTTTCAAAAAATATCAATTAAAACGAAAGAAAATCTTATCTTAAAAAAAAAAATGAATTATATACATTTTTCTACACATCTAAAAAGACACTAGATGCTATGTAAAGGTTTTTTTTTTTTTTTTTTGTCTCAAATTCTGACTAATTTGGTAAAATATGTAAAGAAAATTACAAAAAAAAAAAAAAAAAAGAAGAAGCAAAATCCGCCTTTAAAAAAAAAAAATCTATGTTACTTGTGGGCCTATTACTTGAATCGTTCAATGTTCTCATAAAACTAAAAAATCCCATGAACGAAAATTGATATGTTAGATCCTCACAAATTTTAAGAAATATGTGGAAAAAAAATGAAACATGCTTATTTAATTTTTTCTACAAGAGAAATTGGTGATCCTGACTATTCACACAGCCAAGGACCCACTATTTTCACTATAGGAAAGTACTTGGGTCATGGGTACTCTATTGCGAAAGGCTTGGAGGGATCCTTGTTCCTCTTCTTTTCATGATCCCAAAACATCTATTTTCCAACCCTTACATATTTATGCTTCTAGTTAAAACAAACTTGGTAAAATGACTTGCACTTCAAAACGATATGTAATGGGGTTTGAGTGAGGCATTTTAATAATTCCAATACATAAAGAAGTTTAGCTCATGTTTGGCAACAAATTCTCAATAATAATTATATACATATGGACACTAAAGGGCAGACCCCAGTAGAGCCACGTGGGTGCGGTTGAACCTGTCAAACTGTAGTACACTTTTAAAAATTTTATAAAAAATTTAGATTTGATTTAAAAAATTCAATAAAAATCTTGCGTCCATATGAAAAATCTTAAGCCTGCCCCAAAACCAAATTATCTATTAGGGTCCGCCCTCAATCAAAAATCCTGATTCCACTACATTGATATTGATATGAAATTCTTAACGAGGGATCCTCCATATGAGGTAGCGTGGAATTGTCAAAGTACGAGGGTTCCTCACCTCTCAATCTTAAATATAGGAAACTTGTATATGTGAAATTTACACATGTAAATCTGATTCAGTCTCATGTAATCCTTGTTAAGAAATTTTTATACATAAACCCTTTTATAAGCAGGGAGTCCTCCAGGGTTTGACTTGTTTCTTGTTGGCTAGCCGTCCTATGTATATTATGAAGAGAGGGCCGTGATCTCCGTCCCTCGGGGCTGCACCTGTTTAAGCACATGATGGTCTCGCCATGGACGATCTTCACCGCTCTGGTTCTCTATTTCTCTCTCTAAACCCTAACACAACATCCCCTTGTTGTTGTTCTTCTTCAAATGACACCTTCTTTCTCTATCTCTCTCTTCTCTGCAGGTGGTGATTTCAGCAGTAGGCGTCGTAACCTTCATCATCGAATTCATCAAGAAAACCGGACGCAACCATTCGTCAGTCTCCTTCCTTCCTTCCTTCCTTTTAAAACCCTAATCTCTCTCCCTCTCTCTCATTTTACTTTCATTCTTCAGTTCAGATTCTGATTTAAATTTCTAATCTTTCTCAGTGCGGAATCTGCAACAGCGTCGCCAACCTTCCTCGAAGATCCCCATTCTCTCCAACGGGTAATCTCATCCACAGATTCCTTTCATTCCATCTCTATATCATGAATCTTCACCGTCAATTCTCCCGACCCATCTGAATGAGCTATTCTTGAGATGGACGGTCCAGATTCATTGGGTCAATGAGCGCTCTTCTTGGGCGTTGTTAGTATTGAAATTCTGGGGCTTTTGTAGTTACTGATCCCATCTAAGTATGGGAAATGGAGCTAATCTGACCCGAACTTAGCTGACCCAGCATCACAATTTGCTTATCAGATTCACTGCATTGCACCAGTGTATCCCACCACGCAGTTGGTGGGGTTGTGTAATTCTTACTGGACTGACGATCTTAACAGTTTGATTGATGCTCTTCACAGTTTGCAGAGCATTAGAAACCGTCAGACTTTGAACATGAAAAGTTCCACCAATTGAATTGGAGACCACTCAATCCGCGCAATTCATAAACAGTGGCTCAGTTTAAATTTCCCATTTTAACAAGGATTTCATCACTGCACGTGTAATATTATATAGATTTATTATCGACTGGCCTAGAGACACTGATGTATAAATGTTGATGCTTTGGTGTAATTTACTTTCAGTTTCTTTTTCTTTTTTTTTTTTTTAATGATGATGAATAACTTATCATGGTGTATGACAGGTTGCTTGCCCCTCGATCTTTGACCCTGCAGAGAAGTACATATCTCTAATCATTCCTGCATTTAATGAAGAGCACAGGCTTCCAGGAGCGCTGGAAGAGACCATGAAGTGGGTTGATTAATGTGGCAATTCTTGTTTTATTTATTTATTTATTATTATTGTTATTATTATTTGTTTGGAATGACACTTCTCAAGTTTTGAACTTGTAAATACCAAGTCTTATATTGGACAGAAGTCTGTTATATGCGTCATAAGCAACTTAGAAGTTGCTTGGGTTTTTTGCATGGTTCTACCATACTATCATTTATTTATAATGACATGATAGTCATTTGACTTTTTGGGTAAAGCCAATATATAGAATTGTGTTTGATCATGTTTCAGAGTTGAAGATTCAGAACAAACTTCTTGTTTCTATATCTTTCCTTTGATGGGAAAAAAGGAAAAACAAAATATCATTAATAACAATGAAAATGTAGATGGGGTAGTATTTTTTTTTTAAATATTTAGATGGGGTAGTATTATTAATAATTTCTTTTTTTAGGAAAAAGATATCATCCTTATGCTTGTTTGATCCAGATAAGGTGACTTAGAAGAACTATTGTTCTCCTGGTGCTTCTTCTAGTACATAAAGATAACAACAGAAACTTCCTAAACTACTACTTGTGTTGACATACATTAAAGTTAAGTGAGTAATTAAGCAATTATCTATTAAATTTCATGAATGTGGCCCTCATGCTGGATGTTTGGGGCTCTTCTTATATTGGCTCTAATAGACCCTGACCCTATGTCTGTGATGCATCAAATACATTTCCTCATCTATTCGACATACTGTTGAGATGGTTGGGCTAAGGTGATGTAGGTATATCCTTTTTTGTATGTTGTGGTGTACACTTTTCTACATAAAGTGTTTGAACTTGGTCGGCAAAGCAGGGCCAAGCATTTTTTTCCTCTACTTTGATGAATTTGGTAGGCAAATCTGGGCCACACCCTTCTCCCATTGTGATGTTCTGCCTTGGACGTGAAAAGCAAGAATGCTACAGTGTACTTCTGCCTGTTTTCGAGACACGCCACATTCTAGTATATTCTCCTATTGAGAAATGACAAATCCTATTGCTTATTATGGATTCTCTGGTTTTGTGAATGAGAACAGAATTCTGTCGTGGAGGATCAGAGTTTATTAGCAGACTTAACTTTGGTAATGGATGTTGTGGTACTGATAGAGGAGTCTGTTGAACTGTCTTTTTAGGAACTCAGCATCTGGAACAATCTTCAAGACAATAGTATGGGTACTAATGCCAAACCCCACCCCATGCATGTAAAAAATAAAAGCAAGAAAAAAAAAAGGGCCTTCCAAAAAGAATGATCTCTATATTTTTGGTTGGGCGGTTAAAGTATGGTGGATTTGTGGTGGCATTTGGAACCACGGGCATAGAGACATGAGAAAAGTGCAGCCTTAATGGAACTAAGAATCCTGGTTCTGGATGTGGACACTAAGGATGCCCAAACCTTCACTACATATAGGGGTTGTTATGCGAGTCCAGCATAGGAGGTGTAAGGTACCTTGATGATCATCTTGGCCACCCCAATAGAAGTGGGATTGGATGGACAGCGTTTCCACGTAAGGCTTTTTTTTTTTGGCTAGCCAAGCCACCCCTAGGGTGTGCTGGAACTCTACTGTTTTATTTTCCCTTTTCTGGTATCTTTTTCTGCTTTTTGACATCTCTGGTGATTAACGTTATGCACTTTCAATTTGGAATTCTTTTCCATTTGCTTATGATCTCCATTCTCCATTCTCCAATCCCTATCCTTTGCTGAGTTTAATTGCTGCCCATGTTCCTTGTTCAGTCCAAACTCCAAAGCAACGTTACTTGAACACTCAAGATCACTAGAACCTCTTCCCTCCTTCCCTTGTAGTGGTCTTTGAAGCATTTTGTTTTTCTCCAACTTGTTCTCTCTAATGTGCCTTGTTCTGTCAATAGCAACACTACTTGCTTGCACACTCTGTCACTGAAAATTCTCCCCTCCCTCCCCTGTGCGGTGCTCATTTCACCTATGATGCACGTATACTTTAAAATGGGCAACGTATCATGCCGTATCATATTTGATACTTTACTTTTTATGTGTAAAACCCATGTCCCTGTCGTATCCATACCGTGTCCTTTTCATATCCATGCCCTTTTCATATCCATGCCGTATCTGGGCATCATAGCGTTTCACTGAAATTGTTTCTTTGCATGAGCCCTGAAATCTGGTTTTTGTAGACTATAAGATTGTTTGAATCTAATAAATCCATATCATGAATAACTACCTGGAACATGCCATTCAGATCTTGGGTTACTGGAACTCTTTTGTGCCTTATTTACCATTTTCTAGTAGCTTCTTTTGCTCTTGAGACCTCCAGTGGTTATGGTTGCACATATTCCATTTGGAATATTTTGGATCTTGCAACCATTGAAAGGGGAAAAGTTGGATATTGCATTTTGTATTCTTATTATGCATTGAATTCTTTGCAATTCAAATGCTTCATTTGTTTCTATGAATAATTATGCTTTCTTCCATTTCAAAAATTTCTTTTACTTCTTTATTGTATGGCTACTATTTTAGTTATCACAAACCAGTGATCATTGTGAGTCTTTTAGTTCCTATTCTGTGTGTGCTCATGCATGTTTGCAACTTATTATTTCTGCAACTGATGGTCATTGTAGAGAGAGAATCTATTATGACTAGGGGCTACTAATTAATGGTTTTTTTCATTGTAGTTATCTCCAACAACGTGCAGCAGCTGACAATTCCTTTTCATATGAGGTATGATTCTTATTCTTGAGCATCCAAAACAGAGTAGTAACTATCTATCTTGAAATATTTGCCTCGATCCACATTGAAATATTCAATTGCTAGGACTTAGTTATAGCGGTCATGAATACAGAATTTTCTGTGATGCTCAGCCACATCACATACGAAGCAAAACATAAGGTTTTTGTTGTGGGTGGCTTTAGCAACATATAGGATCACTTCATTGCATGGCCGCTCTAGATCTACCTATATGTGTGAAGATTATGTTGACCTACGTTTGAGATGGTTACGTGATCCTGTTGTGAAAGGAACTGGCTTCTTGAAGATAAACTGGCCTTCACGAATTATATGAAGATTCAGCATCTCCTGAAGTCTCACTATTGGAGTGTCTTGCAATGAATTACTTGGAAAATCTTGAAAGAAGAAGAATTCCCAAACCCTCTCTTGCTACCATCTCTTCAACTTAAATAGCATTCATGAATCCTTTGAGCCTGAGTTGAGAATGTGTAGATGATGGGCCTGGGCCCATTTTGAACTCAAAACAAATCTCTTAATGTGAGAAGTGTAACAGTTGCATCTAGACCATAGGATTTTTTGAGTGTTTTATTTTTTATTTTATATTTTAATTTAACGTGTCCCTATGCAGGTGGTGATAGTTGATGATGGGAGTAATGATAGGACGCCCAAAATAGCTTTTGATTTTGTAAGGAAGCACACAATTGATGTTGTAAGGGTTATTCTTCTTGGAAGAAATTATGGAAAGGGGGAAGCAATTAGAAAAGTGAGTTTTCGTCAATTCTTACACCATATGAGTTTATCCAATTACCAATAGAAAAAAAGTTAATCCAATTGCTCTTTATTCTTCATGCACTGCCTTTTTTTGAGGCATTCACATGCTTCAGATGTTGGGATGAGAATGGGTCCAAATGAACATAAAAATTGGGATCATCATCATCAGAGCCTTGTCCCAACTATGTTGGGGTCGCCCTACATGAATTATGATTCTCCATTATCCTGGGCCAAATCCTTGGATAGGTTAACATAAAAACTGGATATGGGTTCAAGATTTGGATTGCTAATTTAGGTCTGAGTTTTGGTCCACTGCATGAACTTGAATAAAAATGTGGGTCTGGTTCGGGTTTAGAATTTCATACCCGACGACCTGAATACTTGATGCCACGTGCATATATTACATATAGAATGTATATTAAGTATATAAAATATATGTATAAAATTTTGGTATAAATGTATTTGGGTCCTCTACAGGCCCTTTTATTACGGTCCAAGTCCGAGTTCGGGCCTTTAGTTTAAATTTGGGAGAGCATTGTAACTTGTGCTGGAATGGTAATGGGTCTCTGTTGGTAATTCGGATTGGGACCATGTACAGTATGGGCCTGACCCGTTCCCAACTTGTTTTCATCCCTATTCACTCAAATGGTAATTAGTTACAACTTTGATCAATTTTTAGGGAAATCTAACTTCAGCTGGTGGTTTCAGAATCTCTAATGAAGAATATCCGGCGGGTTGCACTGCATGATGGCGACATGGCCTGGACCATTTGTTCATTGGGTGTCTTCCATTGTGGATGGACCAATGGCCAGAAATCATATGACTTGGATGACTAATCAAATAGTTAGTATAATTTTATCAACGATGGTCTTCTTTATGATCCAGGTACCACCCATGAAAGGTCCAGACTGTAAACTGTCATGTCTGATGTCTTGTTTAGGTGCGGTGCTTTAGACCGCCTACTATGGGGCTAGGTTAGATTTCCATCTGTTATGCCCAGATACACGATGGATAGGGCAAGGACACGCCTTGGATATGACGGGGACTTGGATTTGAGACATAAAAGATGAAGTATTGGCTAGAGTAGAATATTCTGTCTATTTTTTAAGTATTTGTGTATAATAGATTTCAACATGCTTTAAGGCTGTTGGGAAGTGTCCTATTAGTTAGCTTTTTCTGTGTCATATGTTTTTCTGTTGGAGACAACAGTTGATTGAAGCTATTTGATTCTGTGGAAGCATTGTAAAACAGGGAATGCTTCACTCCCGTGGCAAACTGCTTTTAATGCTTGATGCTGATGGGGCAACAAAGGTTACCGACCTAGCAAAACTCGAATATGAGGTTTGACTCAGCAACGGACACACAGATTGCATTTCTGCATTCTCAACGCATTTATAAATGGTTGAATCATAAAAGCGATGCAAATCATTCACATGGTGTGCTGTTTCACACACCTCATCAGATTATTGTTAATATGATTTTCTTCTTGTTCTTTAGACATGATAATGAGCAGACTATAAACTTGCTTTCTGCTGCTTGTGCCAGATATGCAAGTTAGCTGAGAAGGGACTGCAGTCAGGAGCTGGAGCAAGTAACAGTTCAAGTCCAATGATTTCCGATGTTGCTGTTGCTGCATTTGGTTCTCGTGCTCATCTTGAGAAGCAGGCTCTCGCTACGGTTTGTTTTGGTTATTTTTTCTGTCTTTATTAGTGTAGCAGTGCGCTAGGCTTGGGTTGGGTCATGTAGGGCTGCAATAGGCTTACTTATTTATGTCAGGCCTGGGCCTGATCTATAACAGCAATTCAGGCACGGAGCTAGTCTTACCTGGGTGAAAGGGCAAAAAGGTGGAAAACCTTTTCCAGTCCTAGCCTCTTCACTGTCTGGAACCAAATTCAGGTCCACTGACATAAAAAGTAGGGTCAAACCCATCCTTTGGTGGAATCTATTACTGGCACTACTCATTCAAAGTCTACATTGTTGGCATTTCCTTTTCTTAGAAGAGTTGGTTTTCACATTATGTTTCAGCGCAAGTGGTACCGAAATTTTCTTATGAAGGGTTTCCACCTTGTAGTCCTTCTGACTGCTGGTCCAGGAATTCGTGATACACAGGTGGTTTATTTGCATTGTCAATGACTATTTTTCTCTTGATTTTACAGTTTAGAATTTCACTGCCTATGTTGTCTGGAGTCTTGAAATTCAAAATAATGTTTGTTCGTTATCCTTACTTTCAATGGTGATATCCCGTACAGTGTGGCTTTAAGATTGTTTGTAATCCTCACTTTCAATGGTGATATCCCTTACAGTGTGGCTTTAAGATGTTCACAAGGGCTGCTGCTCGGAAGCTTTTCACAAACATCCATTTGAAAAGGTATTTGGAGTGATGTGTATGCTATGACTATGAGGGCCTTTTTTCCGCCTTACATGGTGATATGCTCTTTTATTTATGCCTTGTTTTAATAGCCAAAAATAAGATTGACTTGACAAAATCTTTATGAGAAAATACTTGTTAACAAAATCTTTATGCGAAAATACTTGGAAGTTGAAAGTAATCTTAAGCTGAATAGAAGTTAAAAATTAAATCTTACAACTTTCTTTTATAATTATTAGACAATGAGCCTGTTGCACGGTAGAAGGTCCTCATTATTGCAACCTTGAGGTTGTGGGTTAGAGTCATGTTACGATCGGAAAAAAAAAGACTAAGTGGCCATTCAGAAACTCTAGTCTAATTAATAAGAGCTAATTAAATTAAGGTATAAAATAAAAGGTCTAATCTTTAAGTTCTAATTTGCCATTAGTTTGTTTGGTAAAATTAGAAAAAAGGCTCTTATTTCATGAGATAAGGGCCCACCTTTGGAATTGTGCTAAATGAGGTCTATCTTTTAGAAGTTACAATGTAGAACCCACCATTTGCGTCATTTTGAAAATTTATGAGGTCATTTTCGTCCAAAACACTTCAAAGTTTTGCATTTGTCCACCTCTATCTGCTTTAGCTTAAAAAAGCTCTTTAAAAAAAAAAAAAACAGTCTGCCTTAACTTATGTTTTTTAGAGGCAAAAGCTCTATTTTGTAAATACGCTCTAAAACTATAAAATACAATTAGAGGTTTGCCAAATGCTTTAAAATATAAATAAGCTCCATGCAATTAGAGGTTTACCAAATGCTTTAAAATATAAATAAGCTCCAAATCATGAAGTAAGAGCTTATTTTTTAGAGTTTCCAAATACCCCTAAAGAGCTGATTTTTAGAGCTTCCAAATGCCCCCGAAGTAGCCAATAAAGTAGATAGCACCCATCAAATTTACACCCTTTTTTGAAATGTAAACTGTAAACTTTGTTAAAATTTTTAGGCAGGATTAGAGTTTTCAGGTAATCCAACCTGTGAGCTTTTTTCTATGTTAGATTTTATACTCCAAACTTTTGTTAGAAGTGTACACCCCATCAGATATTGGGTCTTATTTGGCAACACTACATCCATCCACCCATCTGCACTATGGAAAATTTGGGCAGTTTACCAGGATTTTTGTTTCCCTTGGCAGTGAATCCACCCTCTTAGTTTTTCATTCTCAATCTGTTTCACATATTTTTGTCCCTTTCAAGTTTCAACAAAATAAAGATGGTTGGAGTGGCCAATGCTCCCATCGGTGAAGCACAATTTAGCCTGGGCTGTAGCTCAGTTTGCATCCTCCGGGAAGAAAAAATAGAGAAAAAAAGACCACATTTCCTCCATTGCCATTCACATAGGGCATATAGATATTAAACTTGACACTTGTGTCGATGGGTTCTTTTATGGTGGGACCCCAACATGCCCAGAGAAGAATACTGAGCAATTTTGATAAGGCATAATATCTCTAAACCAATTTCTTGATGTAAGGGAAAAAAGTTGGTTTCTTTTCCTAACTGATCTCTTGTTAACTCTTTTGTTTCAAGAATTCTCCTCGAACTCGTATTTTTCTTATAAATTTGAATCTTGAGAAGCTGAAGAGGCTAAGAAACTTCTAAGTTATCAAAGAAATTTAACTACATGCATTTTGTGCAGATGGTGCTTTGATGTTGAGATAGTCTATTTATCCAAACATCTCAACATTCCTATGATTGAGGTATCCGTTAACTGGTCTGAGATCCCTGGTTCTAAAGTGCAGCTGACTAGCATCATACACATGCTTTTTGAGCTTGTTCTCATCCGACTGGGCTATGGGCTTGGTATATGGAAAATCCACACATGAATAGGGTTTGTTTCTGCAACAAATCGTGACGAAATCCACGTCCTTTCCTTCTGTGGATAACTGAGGCAGTATGGAGTAGAAAATGGATGGATAACAGTTTGGCTGAAGTTCAACTCTTCATTGAAGCAGTTTTTAAGAGCTCTGGATGCAATCTGTCCAAATCAAATTGATGCTGGCAATGTTCTTCCTAAGATCATGAGCGCTACCTTACAGACATTGTAGTTACTTATTGAACTTATCAGTCAAGAGATTACAAGATCCCTTCAGGGATATAAGAGTGAGAGCTGTTTCTCGCTTTCACTAATCAACTTCTTATACTGCATTTTTAAATGCTGCAAGGTTTATTCATTTGAACATGAGATGAGTACAGTTAATGACTTTAATCGGAGGCTTTTGTTTTTAACCGAATGGGTTTGAAGATTAAAGAAACTGTAAGAGCACAGCTGCCTACATTTGCCATTATTTATCTAATAGTTTTCTTTATTCTAGGTTGTTGCTTGCATTATTATCAAGTAATTGCGCTAAGTATACTTTGCCATCCTTGTATTTACTCCATTCCTTTTTCCTGTCAACATTGGTGCCTTACCTGGTATAGGGTTACTTTGTTATGGAAGTTTTTTCATTGTGTACATTGTCCATCAATTCTTCTTTGCAGTGAACTGTAGAAAACCTTGATGCCCAGGTGTACAAAAATAAGGAAAAATATATTCAATCTACTGGTGAATGTCACTTTGATTGGAGTAATTGTGAAATGTTTTTTGAATGCACCATGTAAGTCCATGTTTCACATTTCATGAGGATGGAGTCCATGTGGATGGGCATACTTTAATTTAGGTGTGTTGTGTATCGCCGAGGATGAAGAGAGGAGATAAATTTTGAGAGGATGGTTAAAAGCTAGAGTTGTATTGGGTCAAACCCACTGTATCTATCAGAGTTTATCTAAATGAGTGCTTGGCGAGACTTGCCCGAGTTACTTGATGGCTTTACATGTTGAGTTGAGCTTCCGAAGATTTTAAACTTGGCTTCATAACTTGTGCCTGATCAGGAGTTTCATATACTGAAATTCCCAGCCTGACTCACATGTTAAAAAACATGGCCCGAGATTAACACAATTACCAAACGAAAGTTTCAAGAAAAGAGTCAAGGAATCGGACAACAATGTGGAATCATCAAGAAGTTGCAAGGCACGTGTCCGAACTCAAGAGAAACAGTTCTATCCTAGATTCAAAAGCTGATGTCCATCTGGTGTGACTTATGGCGCGTTGAACAGTGAACAGTGAGTCTAGCACAAGTCAGATATCACACCAAAAATAAAGAATTTTTCAGGTACTCTCTCATTGCTAATTAACATACAATAATTGATGGATCTGTTATATAAACCTCAAAGCCATTTTAATGGATGGATCTGTGCACACCCAATTTAAGCAGCTCAAGTTTATTACAAAGAAGAAAAACACTGCTACTGTCTATTGTGAAGAACCCCCATTGAATTGAAGTAAACGTTTTTTTAACTCAAAACACCCCACCCAGCGGCAGCAAGTATTAACCTACCACTCTGAAACCATTTGAAGCGTTACACCAGAATTTTTTGAATCCTTCACCTGTAAGTTATCATTTAAGGCATAACTCGTTTGATCAAATTGATGACATGCATGCACGCAAAATCTAGCCACTATTCAAGACTTCCAAATACTAATACAACAATAACATCTGGCTCTTGAGATCTGGGTATCTTTCTCAATGTATGGACCAATCTACCATCATCAATAATACAAGAAGAAAAAGAAGATGAGCATTTAAAAGGGCGTAGCCAATGAACTTCCAAGACGCAGCCACCAGCCAAACATGGGAAGATACTCTGACCAAATCTCAATTTATTACTCAACAAATCCAGAAGAATACAACCATCCTATCACTCAAATTACTTCCTTTTCTCATGTATTACTGACATAACAACAACATAAAAGCATACAATTTTTCTCATCATCTGTACAGTATAAAAATAATGGCAAATGCCCTATCACTAACATAACAAAATCACAGTGCAAAACATATGAAAACAAACGCTAATGCTTACAGGTGCCTGCAAGTTCAAATGTAACTTCATCTAACAGATCATCTAGTATCCACTCTTCAAACTCGAGCCCCACGCACTCAGCTTCTTCTTGGAGATGCATCCACCCATCATTCTTTGCAAGATCTCTGGACACAACATACTCCAATGAAGGATGCAATTGTGGCTGTGAACTCAGGTGCCAACTGATGGTGGCCCACACCTCTTCAAGTACATGGTATCCTACTGGTATTGGCCGTGTGTTGGAATTGAAGCACAAGTGCCATGGGCAAGATGTGAATGACCTCTCATATATTTCCAGTAAGACCTCGTTGATCAAATCAAACAGAAGCTGGAAATCAGAACTAGTGCCTGCCTCTGGCTCTGTAATGTCGAGCTTGTGAGGTGAGCCCTCGACTTCATCGAACAATGAGGGGTCCACAGGCTGGTCAGGGGAATGCCATGTCCCGAGTAACTCATTGCCACTGAAGCCAGACATCTTCAGAACATCACTCACATAGTTGAAGTAGGCATCATCCTTTCCATCCGCTTGGACGTGTAGAACATTGGAATCTGCACGCCTATGTGGAGTTTCTACCTCATCAATGTTTGCTTTAATCTCCAAACTGTCGGGGGCATTTGTGCTGGGCTGATCTTGCAGGTTGGCAAAGTGATCTAGCCCATTCAAATTGGTGCGCCTTGGTTTTATTTCTGAGCCCTCTGCTTTCAGTGAAATTGAATTATAAATATATGTCTTTCCCACAAATTGAACTATAAATATTTATAACTGGCTAGCTTATAAGACCCTGCATATATGTGTTCCAATGGAGGTGTATTGTTATCCATTTTAATAGATTTTAGGATGCATTCCATAATTGGTTTATATAATTATATCTATTCTTAGAAAGGATGCTTATAAATTCACTGAATTTGAAGAAGATTGTGATTAGAAACCACGCAGCATGGAATAGTCCTAATATTGGTATTGATATCATATCTTATTAGTTTTCTCCTAATATTGGTATTGATATCATATCTTATTTATATTGGTACAAGATGCATAGAAAACTATATATCTTATAGATTACAACTCATAAGAATTTAGCACTACATTGTCAAACCAAGTCATATCACTTTTTGACTTAGTGGGATCGGAAGCATGTTTATGAACCAGCTTGGAAAGTTCTCCCACCCCTGTTCTTCCTTTTTTATCATCCAAAGTCAATATCGATGATTGTGCTAAACTGCTGATAATATTTGAGGCGGAAAAATGCATAAAAGCAGTATCTACCAAATTGTGTCCAATATTCTGCCAAAATATTCAAACAATTGCTGTCTTGTTTAGATCCAACTCACCATACAGATGAAAGACAAGTAAAACAAAACAAAAAAAGAATATTTGATAATATAGAATGAGATACTGAAACATACTAGTTGTGCCAATTCAGAGTGAAGTGAGACATTGGGTACAAAAAGTGAAATCTTAAACTGAGTTTCCTACTAGTAAAATTTTGACCCACATGGTTGTCTACTAGACTTGGCCAAGTCAGACAGTTTAGGCATAATGGATCAACTCCGACTTTTCAAACCTCTATCTGAATGCATTCCAAATTGAAAATGGTTCAAATAATTCTGGCAGCAAATGGTTTTCATTCTGTTATGCATTTTGGGGTGGTAGAATACTGTTTTCTCCCTTTCAATGCAAAATTATTGCCAATATCAATGGCCAACATTAATTAGAGGCATGAGAGAAAGAAAAAGTCAAATCAAGATCCTACCTAAAGTGTTCGTTTGGATTCCTATATATCTCAATGTCTCTGGATATCAGAAGGCTTAAGGAATTTTCTTTTGTCTATCTTTATTTTATTTTTTGTTTGTTTGTTGGATAAGCAAGGTGGAAATATTAGAACCTTAATAGACAGGTTTCTCTCATCCAGATTAAACAGTATGTATTTGCTGATTCCACTGGTGAGGGAACTACAGAAGATCCAGGAAATTTTCCAGTTACAAAAAAAAATCTATGGTGGAACTCAGCCATTCCAGCTCAGGGATTTCAGATATCTACAGAATTAGAGGTTTCCATATTCTAGAAATTCAGGGTTCCAAATGTGCTCTGATGTTAATGCCTGTGGAAAACCATTTAAGTCCTTCTGGAACACTGCTTTGGTGTAAACCCAAACACAACTTAGATACTGAATCTAGTAGTTTGAATGGAAAGATCACCAGGAAATGAATAAAGAAAAACACTGGCACACTAGGAAAAAGGCATTACCTTCTGAGATAGAAACCTTGGTAGGACTCGTTATATCCTCCGGGATACATGAGTTGAGGACTGACACTGGACTTGCTTGCGTCACCTTATAACTGGCATTCTCCATAGGCTCAGTCTCCTGCACATGGAATGGAACATCATTATCCTTCCCCATTTTTGAATTCACACCAATATCAATCTCTTCGCCACTTAAATAACCATCAGTATCCAATACCAATCTCTCTTGATCTCCATCTAATGAACCACTTGTGTTTTCCATGTAGTTCTCTTGACTTTCACTTTCTTCGGAAGGACCTAACTGCATACACTTATCTGTATTTATTAGTGTATCTACTGGCTTTTGATCATCAAGACTATAGCTCTCAACATCTGCATCGCTATCTTCAAGAATCCTACTCGGTTTCCTTCTATGAAGCATATCATGATGCACATCAACGTCCATATATCTACCCAAAAAATAAGATCCACTTTCGGGCATAGAGAAAATCCGTTGGAAGGTTCTTGATGAAGGCTTATGCTGCACAGTTCCGTCTTCATTTGCAAACTTCGATCGCTCAGAGAGATGCCCTTTAGTGTCCTTGCTTGAAATAGACTCAAGCAGCTGAGAGTATTTTTCTAGGGACTCACTGAGAGAGGGAGTTCTTCTGATACGCATAGGTGCACCCTTGGCACTGGTGGAAGTGGCAATGTTACTATTGTGACCACCTTTTGCACTATCTCTACCATCTTTGAACATATCCACCTTTGCATTCTTGGAAGCCTTCCGGCCGTAAGGAATTTTATGGAGAATTCCATCCATGGAAATCCGAAGTCGCTCCCTTTTGCTCTCTTTAATTGCGTGCTTTATCCGTTGCTTGATGTCCTTAAGACGATTCATAACTTTTCCACTTTCTTTCTGTTTTTTCAACTCATGGGTTGATTTTGTTTCAGTCAAACTGGTTCCACCTTCAGCAGATTCAATAGCGTTTAGTGACACAGACTCTGAATAGCTATCCTCTCTTTGTGTAGCATTTGTTGTCCCAGCTTCACAAGAAAGAATTTCCTGCTGCTTCTTTTTGAGTGTGCTAAGGCTGCCAGCCCTTCTAGCTGCAATCTCAGTTGCTGGAAATGACCCACACTTGGTTAATAGTGCCTCTGGATTAGAATTGCTTCGAACATGCTTTGCCAGAAAGGAATTTGGGTGTTTCAGAATTTTTAAAAATAACTCCCGGTTCCCATTTAATACATCTATTGCATCAGACAACTCTTTAGATGGTTGGAGTGAGGCATCTCTCCTACACCCCTTACAATCCACGAGCTGCTGCTCTAAGAAGGCTTCATTCACTTCATCTACCTTCTCTTTAACAAGTGCTTGCTTTTCAACTAATCGATTCCCAAGATGATCGATTTTGTTAGGATCCAAGTTGGCCCTCGACCAATTCAGGGTTCCCAACATCTCAGATCGTTTGTTGAAAATAGTTTGCTCTTCTGGGTATTTTGGCAGACGTGGATTTCTATTGTAAGTGCTTTTCTCATGTGACTCGAATTCAAATTCTAGATTCTTACAAAATGCAGTCCTTCCATTGGGAACGTAATCCATACACTCCAAATGATGGATAGAGTCAGTACGCATCAACTGTGTATGCTTTTGCTCCTGTTCCTTGGACATTTCTTCAGCAATTAGTGTTTTAATATGCCTCTTCCCAGATTTTTTCCTTGTTGGGGTGGCCACTTTCTTCCTCTTTTCAAACTGATACATTTTGAATGCAGATAATCAAATTAGAGAACTGACAATAAAAATAAAATCCAACAAAGCCACGCGTTTATATCTATCTATCCATCTTTTTTTTTAATCAGTAAATTAATTGTGAAGACAATACATTGCTTTCATTTTGAACTCAAATGAATCCATCCATCATATATCCATATAAATACAAAAATTCCAACAAAGTAAACAACTCTGAAAGCAATTCTTGTTGTAACTCACCATGCAAATCATGCATCTCAGGCTGCCACCAACCGACATATAAAATGCGACAATGAGTTCCAATAGTATTCCGTTTCCAACAAAATAATGTTGCTTTAAAAAAAAAAATAGGAGGCACAAATGAATTTTATAGCAAGCAACAAAAACAAGTTATAGCAGATGGAAAGAAATCTCAACTACAATTGAGGACCTAGAGATCTTGGCTAGGTGGATACACTTCACTGCTCCGCCCCATTGTAATGTTTGAAAAACTAGACAAGATAACAATGTGCAATTCTCCAAAACCTCAACGTCAACGATATCATCAAGCCACAAAGAAACCAGTATATGGAGAAACCAAAGATAGTATATGCAAAGTATATTTCAGAGCATTGGAAATTTTGTTTGATGAAGAAAAGGTAGTTATGGATATGGGAACAGAGAAAGGATGACAAAACACCTCCTTATAAAGTCAGATCAGACTACCTTTTCTTCTTAAAACCACTAAGAAACTTGTACATGCCCCAGTTCAAGATTCAGGCAGTTCCCTCATCAAGTGGCACATGTGCTTTGAATGTAGACTGTTGGAGAGTTTTTCCCTGACCATCCATTTACTTGAACAATCTACTGGATGGGCCTAACTTTTGGGGCTGAAAAATTCATGATAGCAAGCAACTTATATCTTGATGCTCACGGATGTGTCTGGCACATGTGGCTGTTGGTGGATAGTTCCATGTACAAATTTGTGATATTAGCTAAACTCCTGTTAATTGACTAGTAACAGGTTTATATTGGTTAAACATCAAGAGCATGCATAAAAGATGAATCAACATTAACTTACATGATGACCACCCCCTTTCACATCAGCATCATGTCCTTCACCAGCTGCTCCAACAATTTTGACACCTACAAATATTTAGTAGTTAAAGGGCGAGGCCACGCACAAATAGGAAATGTATACTACACCATGTGTGGCAGATTCAACAAAAATAAAGAATGCAAATGTCTTGAAGTAGGAAGAGGCAACCTCTCTGTATGTATGTCGTGCAAGATAAGAAGGATATAACCAAATACTTGCATGATTCAGTCTACCAGTTTTTTGGGTGTAAATAAAAAAATCTAACAAAATAGTTTGAATATTAAAAAAAAAAAAGAAGAAAGAGAACTTTTACCCCTACATAGTTTTTCCCCAAATTAGGTGGTTCCTGTTCTGTTGATTCACACTCTGATTAATGCTTTCCCATCCAAATTTAGGATGGAATGCAATAAAACAGGTTTTCTTGACTCCTTCCACAGAAAGACGTCAAAAGAAGAGAAAGGAATTTTTTTAAAAGTAAGAGCTCAGACGTTCTTTTGTTCTGTAGACATGACAATACCGATATGTATTTGGTCATATCAAGATACACACCGATATAATGTATTATTGACCCCCAAAACTTGATATGATCAAATTGACTGAAATTTTGTATGGTCAAAGACTTGGATGTTGACAGAGTGGTTGCTGTTCGGTGTCAAAGACTTGGAAGTTGACAGAGTGGTTTCCATTCTATCTTCTTCTTCTTCTTTTAAAATTTAAGTTAAGAACTTATTGTAGGAAAAAAACAAATATTTAATTGACAATAAGAAAGACGCTCTGCACCAATATTTGTAACCATCTCTTTGTAGGAAAATGCTGGTCTCACAAGTACTCCGGAGAAAAGAGAAAGCTGTCTATACAAGCTTCAACTGATTCAAATATTCTTTTAAAACATGATGCTGAATCAAAGCCTCGTGGCAACTATGTTGGGGTCGGCTACACGAATTTTGCTTCTCCATTCCAATCTATCCCAAGTCAAATCCTCGGATAGGTTGCACTTCATATCTAACATTACTATTTCCATTCATGTCCTCTTTGGCCTGTCCCTTTTTCTTGGAGGGCATTAACCTATATAGAAAAGTTTTTCCTTAACAGTGCTGTTGCTGATCTGCATTGGACATGCTTAAACCATCTCAAACTTCTTTTTCCTTAACTACGATGTTTAACATAATTTTTCTTCTTCTTCAAAATACCTCTAAATCTTCAGAGTGTGTTGTGAAAATCCGAGAATTTTGTTCACAAGCAATGTGAAATATTCTTTTAACTTGTATTTCCCAAACAGGTTATGAATTAAGAGATAGTTACCGAGTTGGCAGAAAAAAAAATTAAATAATTTAAGAAAATATTACCACAATAGGAGAAATGTAAGTCGAAGAGAAAGAAAATCCAAATTAACGTGACACAAATTCCTCACCTCCAGCTTGCCTTCCACCCCTAAGTTTCTTGTCTGGAAGTGTCTTTCTGGCATAAAACCAATGAGGAAAATGAAAAATATGAAAAACACCCCACATGCAACTGGGACGATTGCCCTCAACTGGCACATTAGAGTAGTTGCGTTGCAAGTGTGTTTCCATCTTGACGGGCAGCTAAGCATACTTCAAACCTATTCAAGAAATAGAAGAAAAACACTTGAGCTGTTATTCTGTTGTTCTGTTGAACCTACACAAAATGACCAACACCCAGAACTGATGTAGATAAGTCGTATTTCTTATGTCATTTTATCTTCAATAATTTCAAAGCAAGCCCACTTTACCCTTGCTGAAATGCCTATATATTTCAATTGAACCATCTAAAGATACTGCTGGATAAAACAGATAGAGATATTAAATTATGTTGATGAGAATCATCTAACCCTTATCCCATCAATCCAAGGTCATCCCAAAAGAATTTTGTCGTAGAATCTATTTAACTCATTCAAATAAACACCTGGATGACAGTAAATGAAAAGAAAAAAACACCAATACAAATTATTCAAATAACTTTCAATCAGAGTATGAACAAATAAACTACAAGAAAGAACTGAAAATTTGTTTCTCAATCCCAGTATTTCATCCTAAAATTCACCTCATGCACCAACTTCTCAAATAAGAAAGCATGCGGGCTGTGGGCATCGCCAATTGTACAAAAGTTAATTCAATCAAAAAATTAAGAACAGAAAGTTTCATGGGTACCAATAATCATAGCAATAAAAAAGAAGAAAACCCATTCAAAACAGAAAGAAAAAGTAACTGTCTTGAGTCATCATCACAATCAAAACCCATACAAAAGACAAAAACAAGAACAACAAAAAACTCAAATACTTCATCAGCAATCACAGTTCAAGTTCCCAAATACGTTCATAATCCAAAGTCTATTAGAAAACGAGATAATTGAGCAACACACCCTGCAAAATCGTACCTTTCCTTTCTATAATCCAATTCGGAACAACCCCAGAAAGAATAAAGAAGAGGGAAGAGTATTCCTGTTTCTCAACCATTTCTCAAGCTCCTCAGTTGCAGAGAAGAAGAAGAAGAAGAAAGATATTGCAATAGCGTGTAAGGAAGGGTAGACAATAGATTCAACACGCTCAGCACGCGGCTCTCTCTCTTTCTACCTGCGAACCGCTGTTTAACTGCCGTTGCATTCTATCTATATGGGAATTCTATTCTCAGCTGTGGGTTGGTCATACATAACCGTCAACTTCGGTGGGCCACACCTTGTGGACTTGTAGCCACAAGATCACATCACTTGTGGGGTCTGATAAATAGACTTTGTGCTTATCTCTCTCTCATTTTCTTCTTTAATCTTCTTTTGACCTTCTATTCTAATTTTATGGCTGCTGGTACAACTGCTTTTGCTGTGAAGTATAATACTAATTCCAGTAAAAGACTTGGACATACAACTTGAACATGTTTGATTGACTCAGTATGATTTGGTCAAAACATTTGACCTGAAATCTGCCTTTGGATTCATTATGCTTTTTAGTGGCTATATATTATAGTGCATGGGCTTGAGGAACTAGGGTTTTCTTCTCTCCAAAAGGCTGAAGCCGGAGCGATCCTTTTTGCTTTTAATGGGGCTAGTGCCCATGCTCAGGAAGTGATCAATATGGTAATGGAAATTAGATTTGGGCAATCAATCAATTGGATATTTTGGAGTCTGCTAGTTGGTTATATGTTGTATATGGATTTGGCATCAACTTAAAAACACCTGTTTGATATCAAATCTAGATTCGAAATAAGTGCGGAGTGGTGCAAGTGCATCACCATTATTGGATAAAAGAGTTTCAGCGGAAATCTTTTAGATATACAGATGAAGCTATTGAGTGTTTGTTATTTGATCAGAGGTAGGTATACTTTCAAAAATGAATATAGCTTAAGCTATATAGGTCCTTCAAAATTTATAAACGTCCTTAATGTGTGAATGTAATTATCTTAGTTCTAGATATTTAGGTCAAAACGTGCTGAGATCTGGTTTTAAATCTGAATATTCTAGATCCTACATGCATGAATCCGGGATCAATTAGGATCCAAAATGGGTTTTACATATGTTTTATTTAGAACCAGAAGCTTCAGATACTCAAATTGTGAGATGCCTATGCAACCATAATTGGAACACTGCTGGCTGCTGCTTGGTTGGCTCGTACGGGCTCAGTACGACTCAGTTGACTCACATCTGACTCGTGCAAGCTGGGATGCTACTCGGGCAAGTCATACTAATAGAAATTTTATACTGTTTTTCACTTTTGTGGAATTGTGGTCTTCAGTCTTCACCAGGGTACATGTGGCCAAGTGTACGGCTCAGAGTAGTCGTCATGCATGGAAAGGTCGTTTCAAACCTGGTTTCGAGCTTTGACTCGACCAAGTCAGAGTCAATAGTTACGGGTCGTTCGTGCTTCATTCACACCCGCCCGAGTTAAACCTCCGAGTCAGGACCAGGTTTGATTATTTGCTGTTATAAACAGATTGGGGCCAATAATCTGGACGCCTTAGATCACTCAAAGATGGGCCCTACATGCATCGAACGGACTGCTGAGGAAACTGCACAGGAGCATAAAGTACACTTTACGGGGGATTGTGAAATCAAGTGGACCCCACGTTGCATCTTTGGCCAAAGTTGATGATTGGATTGAAGGAATCCCACGGCCTTTTTTCATGTAATGACACGCACCTACATCAACATGTTTATAGTGCTGATTTGGTCAACCATATGTTATCATGTGCTGTGAGGGGCCTACCATATGATCAAAGTGGAATCTGCTGTAGATGGTGGATGGAGGACAGTCATATGCGTGTAATCATTAGCTGGTGATCGATCTTGGATTTAGAAATTGGGTCGTTTGACTTTTAAGCAATTTTGACCACACCCATTTGCTAAATTAGAGTGTCTTTGTATTTTTTTTTTTTCTGCTAAAAACAAACTGGGTGTCATCCAAGCATTGCAAAATTTAAGGGAACCTACAGAAATAGGTCCCGAAAAGATTACTATTCATTCATAAAATCACATTGCCAATCACTCAAAAGATTACTAAGTTTTGGACTCATTTGTGTGCAGAAAGGATTCCGCGCTCTAGAAAATTTTGTCTCCGTGGGAGAGAAGAATTTTGCATTCCTCCTATCCCTTTCATAGAAAAAGAAAATCCACTCTATCAAGGAGAATTGGTTCTTCTGTGTGTGCTGCTCTCCGCAAAACAATACAACAATGGGTTGTAGGGAGAGTAAGAACAATTTAGTTCTCCAATGTTACTTGTTACTCAGGATTTGTTTGTGCAAAAAGAGGATTTGCCTTCCATATATTTCTTTTTTCACGGGAGAGAAGAACCTTGCATTTCTACCATTTTTTTAAAGAAATCCAAATCCTCTCAATCGAAGGAAATTAGTTCACTTTTCTCTTTTTCGTGAGAAATTGTATTGCACTAAATAATGGAATAATGGATTACATAGAAAATTAGAACAATTTCCTTTTCTATCCGGTAATGCTCTCGTTGCATAAATGTATCCTTACCTTCATATGTGGTGATTTAGTAGCTACCTTTGTGTAAGATGTCCTCTTTTTTTTTTTACCAGTGTCTTGATGGAATAAAAGAATACATTAACATTAAAAATGTTTCTTGTACTAGAAAATAGATTTTGAAGGGTTTTTTTTTTCAAATGAATTAAAAGAAACCGAAGAGCATCGTATCCAAAATGATTCAAAATATAAATTTCACAAAAATGTTTCTCAACTTCTTCTTTTCATTTTTTTCCCTTAATACCTTCATTTTTCCGCTCACTCTTTTCTTTTATCAAAAAATTAAAAGAAATTGAAGAGGATGGTATCCAAAATGATTCAAAATAAAATTTTGACCAAATTTTTTTTTTTTTTAACTTCTTCTTTTCACTTTTTTCCCTTGATATCTTATTTTTTCCACTCACTCTTTTCTTTTATCAAAAGATTCATAAAATTAATAAACCTCTTGCTGCAAAAGTTTTCTTTGTCTAAAAGTCCCACATCTCTTGATTAACGGGGGAACAAAGCCACATGAGTTTGATGCTGATCTAAACTCTGATACTCCTAACTAGAGTTTGCCCACTCAAGACTTCAGATTAAGACTCTCATTGGGAGATTACCTTCACACCAGGGCAACTGCTTAATTTGACATAGGCCTAATAGCCTCATACAACTATGAATACTACATTGGCATGAATGATCTTGACATGGATTATGTTGAACCAAATATTAGAATGATGTTGTTGGGGAATTTCTTCAAATACTTTGTAGGCAATATTATTCTCCAACACCAATCACCAGCAAAATGCTATGACAATGCAACAAAGGCAAACATATATCAAACCACCATTATGTAGAGAAATAAAAGGAGATAAGAAACACACAAGACGCAAGATTTACATGGTTTGGTCACAATATATGACCTACATTCATAGAAGAATAATGCAAAGCTTTCTCTTTACCTTTAATGGAAATTACAGGCCAACTATCAAGTAAAGCTATAAGAACCACTTACAAGTTAAAAGCTTTCAAACCTTTCTTTTCTCCCATTTTTCTTGGTCTTTGTGGAGAAACTTCTATTGCCTCTTCTCCCAATCTCTACACTCTCTACCAAGGAATGTAAATGAATACAATAGACTATTCTCTCACTTTTCTATTAGGGTTTTCTTAAAAGAAAGAAACTCTACAACCATTGGATTGACTCAATCCAATGGCTCATATCAAAAGAGCTAAATGAGAGTAAAAACAAAATAAAGAAAAGGACAAGGGGGAAAAGCAAATAAAGGGGATGTGGCTTCACACATGTGTTGCACACACAATACATATACAATAATCTCCCACTTGAAGGCAAGTCGCGAACCATCAAACCAATAATGAAGCATATATTATCCTCCAACTCTAGGGTTACACCTTTTCTATGCTCATATCATTTCTGCACATTCAATTATTTTCAGCTGAAACAACCTTTGTCAACATGTCTGTAAGTTTCTTGTCGGCGTCGATTTTGTCTATTTGCAAATCACCACGTTCCAATGCCAATCGAATGAAATGATACTGAACTCCTATATGCTTCGTCTTGAAGTGATAGACTGCATTCTTTGAAAGATCACTTGCACTTACCGCAATGCACAATGTAGTTCTCTTGTTTCACTCCAAATTCGCCGAGCAATCTTTTCAACCAAATCATTTTTTTTTGATGTTTTTGTCAATAGGGTCTGCTTTACCATAAAACCAACAAAACCATTGCTTTAGGTCCCAAAAAAATAAGGCAAAAAAAAAGCCCCATAAAAGTAGCTGACATCTTTTGAAATTCCCAAAAAACAAACTTGCCAATTGCATCCTTTTTTTCTTTTCCTCAAAAGATAAGGCCCCATAATAACTATCTCTAGAGAAGATACGATCAAGATTTTCATTGGACCTTAAGTGTCATTTATGGCTATTATATTTCCAAACCTATCCCTTATATTTCTATTGCTAGGAGTTTAATTGATTTTAGCACTCCAACATATTTCTAGCAGTCCATGTGTATCAAATCTCAACCATACATTCAGTCATGACCTTGCTTAACAAGCATTTCTCATTATTTTTATGTATCTTATTTCAATAGGGACCCATTTAGATTTGATCCATGATGTGGTTGTAATTAGGGTCGTAAATAGGGTTGTCAAAGGGTCGGGCCCAGGTTGGTCGGAGGCAAGCCCTTATCCTACCCTTACATGTGCGGGCCGGGCCTAAGCAAGTAAAAGCCCTTGTTTTTTACAGCAGGCCTATAATTTTTAGGCCCTTATCCTACCCTTAAATGGGGCCAAAAGAAAAGAATATTTTTTTTTCTTTAAAAAAAATAAATCATTCATACAATACCACTGACTTCCAACTTAATGCTAATCTTCCTATTTTGTCCGAAAAAAGAACTGACAATGCAAAGGTAGTTAAGACTTCTGCTGTTTCAGATTTCACACTACTCTTATACTGGTCAAGTACTCTTCATTTTGTACTAAATACTGATTCAAAAGTAACTGTAGAAACTGAAATTGCTAAAATGTCACAGGCCATTATTGAAATAACTTGATATTTCGCTAAATTAACTTTCCACCAATTCAATATATTGAAATTTCTAGATTTATCCCTTAGCTCATCAAAATAATAATCTAATTCAGATTTTTTTTTCTAAAGCAATTGTTTGAGTCATTTGTTCCTCAAATATTAAAAAATCATCTTCAAACACAGTAACTTTTACTAAATTAACTTTATCTACATTTGACAATGTCATAGTATAGGTGTATCATAAATCACGCAATACTCTCTATAAAGATCTCTAAAAGGGTCTAAGAACATCACCTTGACAAATACTCATATCTTCACATGATCCATATAACTTTCTTAAAGCATACCCTAAATACAACAACTTACGTTGAGGATCAAATAGTATAACCATTTCAAATACTTTATTATATTGCTCTTAATATTTATTAAAGTTTTTCTTCATTTTCAAACTATATTTCTACAAAAGATATCTACACTATCTAACTTTTATACCAATAAACTATGTATTCTAATCACTTATGGTAAAAATAAATGAATAGATGGGTACTCACTTATTAAGATTTTTAAAGTAACTTCATAAAAACTATTCAAAAATTTACATATTTAATAAACTGAGGGCCGTGTCGGGCCCCCTCAGGGCCGGATGAGTCAAGCCCTAGCTCGGCCCTCAAGATTGCAGGCTTTTCAAAATTGGGCTCTACCATACCATCGGGCTTTAGGATAAAAAACGAAACCCTCGCTTTGAGGTATTTTGCGGGTCGAGCTAGGCCGGGCCCCCTCTTGAAAGGGCTGGCTTGACAGCCCTAGTCTTAAACGGAATGGTTCCGGCTTCAAATCTAATTTTGACTCGGAACTTGTTTTGTTGGTTCCAGACCTAGTGCCGATAAGAAAACCCAGATTCTGTTCCGGAACCGGGTTCATCTAGAGGACTAGAATCTAATTCCAAAATCGATTTTGATTTCTCTTTATTCCTCATTTTTCTTAAAATAAGCATATCATTCAGCTTATTACAATGCATGAAGTCTACTACCTCTAATGTTATATATAAAAATGTCCAAAAAAAGTTGATCTTAAGGTACAATTTGCAATATCAAAGGCTCATATGCGGGGTCCCGGGTCCACGGGTCGGAACCTATATGGACCCGGACCTGGACCAGTTTATAAATCGAAACTTAATCAGAGAATCGGATACCCGTTTGGAACCCTAGTTGTAATAGATCCATAGCTTGGGATTTCAACCCCAATAATAGATTTTAAAACTTAAGATAAACAATGGGCCTCACCAAAATTTATTCACTTGCCCATAGTGCATATGTGCACCGTGGATCCGGAACATCCAATACGTGAGACATGCCTCTGAAATCCATCTTGGATGGTCTTGACTCATGGTGCATATGCGCAATATGCGCCGGTGAAAATACTATGAGCCCTACCAGTGGCAAACTCAAGATTTTTGTTTGTTGCGGGTGGAGCTAAATAGGTTGTTGGATTTTGTGACCCAAGATTTTTATGCGAGTTTTGGGGATGAGCCGAGAATTTTCATGTGGGTTTTGCAAGTGGACTTAAGATAGGTTGATACAACCTGAATATAAAAACTTAATTAGTAATTTTGCATCACAAAAAAGTAAGAAAAATAAATTTTAAATAAAATATTTATAATAATATTAAAACATAGAAAAAGCCTAATTTAAGATTGTTGCTTTAAGCCTCAAATTGTTTTGAGCTGGCCCTGTTTGTCAAAACAGCATACTCAGCTTTTGTCAAACCTTGGCATACGACACAACTTTTACTATTTTGTTGCTTTATGTTGATGATATGTTGATTGCATGCAATTATATCTTGACTTAAATATATGCCACATACACAATTATAGTTTTCAAAAAATTTACATGGGCAAATAATGGGATATCCTCAAATTTATTTTTTCCCTCTCCATTTTTATCCCAATTTTCACAACTTTATTGAGATATTTTGACATTGCTAATAGAAATCAATAGGAAATCAATGAATTAATGGTATTTTAATATGTTGAAAAGCATTTTAATCTGTTAAGATCTTTAAGGATGTGTTTGTGCAGTGTGGTTGCCATGGAAAAGAGGTAGAAAATGTGCTAGATTTTCTAGTGTTGTCCTCAATAGGGTGATTGGTCCTGAGATGATCCTTGAAGAAAATGACAGCTTTACGTCTTATTTTCCCTGCTAGTGAGGATCCGAAAATCTTACCTCTACCGTTGGACGCGTGATGCCGTACAAGCTCCCCCTTCCACGGCTCACACACAAACAAACCCTAAAACCTTCACGTTTTGGTAGAATTGATTAGCGGAGGAAATTTAATAATATCATCATATTACAAAATCAGTCCCCATGGACATGAAACCAACAGGAGTCTAAATTAAAAAAAAAAAAAAAAAAAAAAAAAAAGGTCTTTGCCATCACTTGGGCAGCAGAGTTAAATTTCCTGGAAAAGAAATAAAAGTCAATATTGGCAAATTTCTTAGGCAGCTTGCAAATTGACCTATATTAGGTCCTATATGTCCCAAGCTTGATTTAAGCAAATATCAAATTCGTGTGCTCGAGTTGCACCCCTAGATGTGAAGAAGTCTTTTTCCATCCTATTTTCTTCACATTCAAATATTCAATCGATCTCGAAAGTAAAAAATGATTAGATCCACTGGACCAAATCAAATGGGGCTCAATTTTAATTATGACAAACTCGAACATCTTTGTTGTTATGTTTTATTAATATTTTTATCTACTTTCCAATGGCCATTGCATGTGCCTTTTGTTAATCAAATATGTAATGATTTTTCCTCTTTGACACCCTGTTTACTATGATTTCAAATGAACTTTTTATTGTCTTTATTGCCTTTGTTGTTAAACATAATCATTCAAGCAACATACAAGAAAGATCCAAATAACAGACAAGGTATGAAATGTGCAATCTTGTGGCACTTTAAAAAGGGGCTCATTGTAGGGAAGAGACAGCTAATAATGTCCCATGGGCCATGACCAAAGCAGAGAAAGTGATTGTGGGTTGTGTAGGTCCAAGATCAGTCACAAATGTTGGTAATGTGTTGATGCATTATGTTAACAAAAGTTGGCAAAGCTGCACGGTCAATGATTTCTAGGTTGAAGTTTTTTTACATCGCCCAGTTTTTTTTTATAGATTTTATTTTTTGTTACATACATGTATCTCGGCTCCCTTTGTTTGCATGGAATTGAATTTTTAGAAATTTATTGTGTATCCTTTTCTTCCCTACATCATGGATTTCAACTCAAACACACCACTCACATATGAATATCCCTAACTAATTAAGCTACAATTGAGGGACTGTTGCCGGAAATGATTTTTAAAAAGTTGAGACATGAAGGTTATAAGGTGGAGATGTAGATGTTGTCTTACTTTCCTATTATTTTGATTTATTAGAGTGATGGCTTGAAATTCATTTTTCATCTCCCCTTAATTCATTTTTTATTGAAGGAAAGAAAAAACTTCATGGTTGTTTTAAAGATCTCCACCATTGTTTCTTCAATTTTTTTTTTTGCAGGAATCTATAAGGAGGAGGTGGGGGTTGAATCTCGGACCTCCCCAATAAAAACCCAACTCTTTACCAGTGGGGTAAGGAGCGCTTCTTCATTGTTTCTTCAATTTCAACCACTTTTAAGAATACATTTATTAGAATTCCTTCCGAACATGTCCAAACATTTTCCCAAAATGATAATTTTTCATAGGACATTTGTAATTAAGTGTTTGAAGAGACCTGACGAGAGTAAGGGCTTGAGTTTGTTTGTAGAATGCCATAGAAGAGAAAATATTAATGGAAACAGAATACCAAGAAGTCAAAGACGGGTGGGGTAAGTTCGGACTTCACTTTCTTCTCTTGCAAGGAAAAATTGCCTAAAAGTTTCGATGTTGTGCCCTAAAAGTGACATTTGGGTTGTCCCTAGCTATTGCTAAATTGATTAGCGACACTGGCGGTGTGAATAGGTGCATGAGTTCTTGTCTTATTAAAGAAGAAAAAAAAAAAAAAAAAAAAAGACACTCTGTTGGGGTGCATGAGTCTTAAGTTCTTGAAAATGGGGAAAAACGAGAAAGTGAAATTTGGGGTAGGCTTGTTAAGATCTGGTAATTAACAAGGCCATCCTAGGTCTAAATGTCGTATGGTCCAGCCAAGCATTTTATAATTAAAACAAATGGTGAATATAATGTCTTGCAAATGAATTGGCAGTGGGGTTGATTCACTTCTGTGGGCTGAATCCAGGCCTTAATATTAGGCCTGATGACCAAATGGGCTGGGCTTCTATAAGATTTAACCTCGCCCAACCTAGTGCCTTAAAACTAGGGATGTAAATGGGTCTCCGAATCTCCGATTACCCAGAGGTTTTGACCCATTGAAAACCGGGTATGGGTCCTTATTTAGGCCCCAATAAGTAAATGGTTCATGGTCTGGTTCCACCTTGGTTCAGACTCATAAACCCGAGACCCGACATATTACCTCAATTTTCGAAAATCTCTCCTAAAAACCATATTTTTTAAATATTATTCTCTGCCTAGACCTGGACCCTGATCGAGACCCATCCCATATATGGTTCTAGTTCCGGTTTTGAAGCCAAGAAACTGGTTCCAAAACGGCTCCGGGCCTGGATTCGGTTCCATGTTCTCCTTAACGATTCTAGTTCCGGGTTCACCATGGACCCGGACCGGCACCGACCCGTTTACAACCCTACTTCAAATCCCTGCTCTCAAGCCCCACCCCAACCTTCCGACCCAGAATCCACAGGATGGAGATAATCAGGTGATGGGCTGGATTTGATCCATGACCGAAGACCAGATAGATCTCCATGTAAATGGTTAATTTATTCGGCTGAGACCATAGACATTAAAGGCCATAACCTATCTATCCTCTAACTAAATCGCAATCATATACAATGAGTTGAACTAGGAATGCTCAGATATACATCCAAGGTCTGTCAACAACTCAACAAGGCATGAAAATTGAAACCAACCGTTCAACTGCTAGCTCGGGTTGAGCCCGTGCATGCAACTCCACCCGCCAGCCTGACCCAAGCCTCTGACTAACCTACTTTATTGTACTTCAATCGGAATCCTGACCGAACCCAATGTTGGATTGGCACTTGTAACCCAATTAACAAAACCTATCAGGTTTAGGTTGGACTTGGGCTCATACTCAATCTGAAAGACCCATTGCGACCCCAAAGTCAAACAATTGGTTCTGAATCCTGACAATATTCAATATAGTCGGGTATGGATAAAGGTTTGGCTGGGCCCAATTGACATCTGACCAGCTTTTCCCCTTAATTTGAACAAATAGTGGTCAAAGATGGTGAGCCATTCACTTGTTTAGCATAATGTAATAGGGCCCACATGTATCCGTCTCAATAAGGCTAGGTGATTGCTTCTAGAACCCACTTACAAATAATTCATAATCATTAATTAAACAAGATTAGGTCCAGAGCTATGGAGTAATTTTTCAAAGCATGCTTTCGTTTCAACTTAGGGAAACATTAAATATAGTTTAATGATGTTTGAAAAGCTTTAGTTTTCATCAAGACCCTATTATTATATATATAATGCTTGGAATGCATTGCCGGGTCAACCACCTGATCAGTAAATGGTTTTAGAAATGTGCCAATGCATACAAAGCAGAGGTTGATGACTCGGAAAATTGACTCAGTTTGAAAGGTCATCCCTCTCGAGTTCAACTGCCAATTAGAGTATTAATTAGGAAATAATCAGATTGAATTTCTTATCTGCATCGAATCCAATTCTTCCACATCCACTGCTTTCCTTTTCAGATTACACCAGCACTTGTAATAACTCTTATCTCCTCTTACAAAATAATAATAATCTGATCTCTTACGCTCTATAAATAAATGGAAAACAACAACTGAATTCTTATCCCTTTATTGATGCATGGTATCTGTTTATTTACGTTTATTTACCTGTCAGATAGTCTAATAATGCTATATTTGGTGCTGAGGTACCGGATCCCCCACCGAGTAGGAGGTTGAGGCGGTCCCAGCAGATCAACTTGGGGAAGGTATCATGAGTAGAATGCAAACAACAAAATGTGATATCATTGGGCTAGGACCGGATTGATGTTTATTTGGATAGACTGACTTTAGTTATGGACCTGTACCTAAACCGTAGCTCATTATTGTAATTGTATTTTCATAGATTTGTTTCTTTAACTTGTATCGGCTCTACTATTATTATTTTGTGTTGGTTACCATCTACATAGATACCTTCGCGATTTATTTACGATGATTGATCATCACTCATAATGTCACTGCAGACTTTGGTCCTCCAAGAATTAGGGTTATAATCACAACTCCGAAAAAAAAAAAAAAAAAATCTTAATTGGACTGGATTTTCCTGCCCCAAGGATGCAGTTGGGATCCGACCGGATCTTGGGGGCGTGACACATGCACTCTCCCAAAATCTCAAATAACCCCCTAATTCTTTAAGCATAGCCCAAAATCACTAAGAACACTGCAAAACTAGTTATCTAACTCAACTAAACACCCACGAAAAAAGGCTGGGACCTTAAATCAACTAGACACCCACAAATCATACAAACATGCATAGTTACTATAAATATAGTTAAGAAAGGGCTGGGACCTTACACACATGACCAAAGCATGACATAGTGATTGCGGGTTGTGTAGATGTAAGATCAGTGTCCCAAATGTCGGCAATATTCTGAAGAGACTGCAAAGTACTATTTTGCGAGAAAAAAATGGCAAGACTCTTTATTGATTTCTAAGATAAGTTTATATTATCATAGAGATGTTGCTCGAAAAATGTCAATGCAAATAAATAAATCTAATTTTGATTCTACATTTGTAATCCACAAATACATCTTTCATAAAATCAGTCTGGTGTTCCCACTAAGCCACATGTGAATCTAAATTGAAGCTCATCACATGGAAGACAACTTAATATGGGTTCAGAGTTCTCTTTTCCCAGAATATAGGGTTAAGATGGGAAATGTTCTATCTCACAACACCACCCATGTCCAATTGTGTCTAATTTATTTTGGAACTTGAATCAAGCTCCAAACCCTCCATGTTTCACGACCACGTTTCGATGATGTATCTACCATCCCTTTCTAGCATTCTGAGCCACCTAGCAGCTGATTCCCTTGGCACGCCACCCTCTCTTGAGACAATTTCCTCCAGGCACGAATGAACATCTGCTGGCATTTTAGTTGAAGACCCTGCAATGTATACAGCCGCTCCTGCACTCAATAAATTCCAAACCCTTTCGCTTTGTTCCTGCATCTTATGCTGCACATAAACCTTATGTGGCTGATCCCTCGAGAATGCAACAAAGAAGCCCCCACCCTTTTCTTCAGACAGTACCCCTTTGCCATCTGTATGAGATAACCAAAAATCCCTGTACAGAAAATCGCTGTCCTCATTTCTGCAACCAAAGAAGAAAAGCACTGGAGCTATTGGCCATGATACACTTTGTACTGCCCTTTCCTCCACAAATGCACGGAAAGGCGCACACCCAGTTCCTGGGCCAATAAGAATGAGAGGGAGTGATGGTGGAGGGGGAGGAGGTGAATCTCGACGAAACCATGCAGGAATAGGAACTCCTGCTCATAAAAGAACACCGAAATCAATTAGAAAAGAAATATCAAAGCAGAGATGTTATGGGGGATTTTCTCCTATGGGAATCCCGCAATCTTTGGACAGTGCCTTATAATTTGGGTCAGGGGGTGTGGGGTGGTTCTCACTTTGTGGATGGTGGGAATTCAGAGAGATGTTAGTACCTAGAAAACTCATAGCTCCTAAACATAGAAGGTCCTAGAAATCTATTGCACAGATGTGCCGAGGTGCAGAATTTCATCCATGTTGGGGCAATGGCTCGGTGAACCCTTGGGGTGGGATTTGGCCCATGCAGATGGGGATGTGACAAAACACCCCAGATTGGAAGATCCTAACCCTAAAAACGTTTTTCTTCATCTATTGTAAGTTCAGTGTATAATTTTCTTCTCACTATTTGGATGATCCCTGTATTTTTACTCACGGTCTACTTGAATGCCAATGGTTAAGTGGGGTATCTTCCAATCTGAGATTTTCAGCAATGGCCTATCCAATGGTGTAAGGCCCTCAAATCTACCGTCTAAATCATGGTATGCGAAGTCCTCTGCAAACTGGACATGGCATAGGCTCAGGATCTGCTAATTCTTCGATGTATGCAAAATTGTCTTTGATTAGTCTCCTTACTTTTGTGAGGATCAAGCCCAGCCAACCATGTTGAGCAGAGACCATATCGCTTTCTCTTGAAAGGAGTCATCCATGAAACCACACTCACTGTCAAGTGCACCTGATTCAGATGAGCTGAAGGTGAAGAGGAGATTGAGAATGCCCTCGTCTTTAATGGGGGAACCAGCTGGACCAACCATTCAAATGGAAATTGCACAGATGGAAAGTCCTCCAGCACCTGCAGTGCGGGAGGCATGTCAGTTCCTAGAAAGACAAAACTAATGCACTGCAGGAGCAAAAAAGGAAACAAAAACGTGTGAGAAGGCATACTCATCATTAAAAATTCAACTTCAATATGTAACATAAAAGCAGAGAACAAATTCCCATTTCTACTTTAAAGCATCTTAACTACAAGGAAGAACAGGGTTCTAAATCGTTAGCCTTGCAAAATGTACAAAATTAAAGGCATAGATTCCATAGATAGGGGGCCCAGATGTAAATGATATGTTGAGCCCCCATATGGATGGACAGTGGTTGGGACGAAAATGGATCCCCGAATACCTGAAGGACCTGAAATGAAAAACTGGCTGCCCAATATATGGATCAGTTATTCAATTTGGGTATTTGCTCAGGTTTATGGAATTTGTACCAGTGGAGGGCCTGAATATCCAATGCCAAAACTATATATCATATATGCATACTGAGCATTTTATATTAATATATTTCTTAGAATGGTATTTTATATATAAGTATATTACATTAATATAGGCATTTGAGCCCCCAATTTGGCCCCAGACCCAATCCCTTTATTGAAGGCATGAGTAGGAGTCACAGCTCTTAAACTGACCCGTGATATAGGGTTCACGTTTACCCTTCTTAATTGCAGTCTAGGCAAGAATTGAACATTTTCACTCAATTGATGAGGGTTGGTTTTGGGTTGTCCATGTTGCTATTTGACCCACCAAACAGACTTGAACCTGACTCGAATGGACTAGTTGCATGATGACCTGCTGACCAAACCCCAAGCTCAACCTGTTGATGAACTCACTCATAAATCATGAAGTAAAAATATCTAAGGAACAAACTTGGTACAAAAGCACTATACTGGCACAATAGGTTACAGCCTACAAGAATGAAACTAAGGAAAAGGTGAAAAGAGAATTAAGTGGAAACACAAACTACAACAAAGACCTAGGTACATATAATTTCACTGGACCCCTTGCTTAGCCAAAGAATTGGCAACACTGTTTGCTTCCTTCAACACATTAGTGGAACTTGACGTCAAAGGATAATCACAACTCCTTGATCTCGTTCATAATAAAGTGAATCTTCTAAGGGCTTGCCCTTTCTTGGTGATCCAACTAAGCATTAGAAGAATCACTCTCCACAATTAGACACCCTGACAGCTGTTCTTTGAAGACAATTAAAAGCTTTTCTAATTGCCTAAATCTCAACTTCGTTGGAATTCCTCTTAGACTTGAAAATCTTAACTTCATTGGAATTCCTCTCTAATGGATTTAAAAAATAGACTAGAATCTCTCAAGTGCCATTGCAAAGGACGCCGCCAATACCTGACCGGCCCAGCTTTCCTTTAGCTTCCCATCTACACTCAATTACAAAGTACCAAAAGGAGGCTCCTACATTGCCTTCTTTTTCTCTTTCCGGCTTCCGCTGCCCACAAATCATGCTAACTTCCCATTAGCAACCCTTACCTTCACTGTCTTTTCATCTTCCAGACTAATTTCATAACCGCTAAACATTTTATCTGCAGTTCTTTACCAAATAGAGAAAATACTAGCAAAGATAAATAGTTTCATGCTTTACCCACACACAAGCAATGGGCAACCACTCTAAAGCTTCCACCACGATTCCAATCACAGTTTTGAAACTCAGACTCGGGATGCATCTTGATCACCCTTGAGTCAAGTTGTATCAGGTTCAATCCAAAACCCTAACGCCAAGTCGGACGAGTTGCACCCAAAAAACTTATAAGACATAGTTGGACTGAGTTGCACCCAAAACTTAAATGAGTTGATAGAGTCTCAGCTCCTTTATCCATCGAGGGACAATGCCAACTTGGTCAATATACAGAGGACCCGGCTAGGACTCAGTTGAGTCCTAGATAAACATGTGCAACGATAGGCGATTCAGCACATCAGAAGATAAAGATTTGAGACCGACTTAAACTCTCTAGATCAAACCATCTAATACCACACAATTGGATGAATTGACACCAAATTTGACCAGTAAACTCACAATGGAGAAATAGATGATAGATCATCCCCTTTTCCATCTTGCACAGCGAGCAAATACCAAAGTAGAACTGTAGATACCTTGCCCACAACTACCAACCAGCCAACAAAGTCTCCACCCTCTGAGGAGAAATGCCTCGTTTGAAACTGCCTCTCCTAAGATACAATTAAGAGTATCCACCTCCCTGATCCTTTGTTGAGCTAAGTAGGACCATCTCATCTACAAACTGAAGGTGAGAAATTGGGATATCTGCAAAGGACTTCAGATTGAGAGTTTGTGGCATCTTCAAACCATGGCATGGTTCTGAAATGCCCAGGTGCAAGAGGCGAATCCATGCACGGTCCATAGGACCAACACCATCGAAGTGGGCGGTGCCTAGAACAGTCATGTTTGATGGGCTGCAGCCTTATACACATTTGCTCACTTATGCTGTCCCCAACTGAGCTCACCCTAGTCCCAGGTACGTCATCTCCAAAGCTTCACACCAAGTTTTCACTGACATAATATGCATGCTTGAGTATGGTTAGGCAGAACCTTTGTTGCCTCAGTGGAACTTTCCCCATATTGCTAGTACTGTCTTCATGTTGCACAACTCTTAACATTAAACCGCCGAATCTCCCCTCCTTTGTTCCCACATGTATGGCATCCAATCATCCATTGCATTGGTGAACTGTATAATTTTTTATTGGTATAAATTGAACAATTACTGAGACTTGTAACTTGATAATTCCTCCGGAAGCAATATTTTTCCTCATTCAGTTAGGTGACACTTCATACATACAATTTGAAATCACATTCTATTAGACACATGCTAGATTATTCATCATGTTAATGTTGGGGGGTGGGGGGGGTAGAGAGAGAGAGAGAGTTTACCTCTAGAACAGTTCTTCGTTCCTTCTGGTTGTACCTATAGAGGTCGTCTCTCCCTTCAGGGGATGAAAAATATTGAAGCCTTTCCCTTTCATGTTCAGCAGTAGCAAAAAAACTCATGACCTGTAACAAAGGTGTAATTTATCAGAACATTGATCAAATGAGTGCACAGGATGTCTTGGATCAGCAAAAGTAAGCATGGCAGTTCAAAAAAAAGAAAGCAAGAAAGAAATAAAAGAAAAAATAGAAAAAGGAATGAATAAAAGACCTATTTTCTACATTGAATAAATAAAATAGACTCGCTTTACAGTGACCATCCACAGGAATTCAATATACACGTAAATAATAATTCAGACATGTTCTGGAATTTGGGATAGTTTCTTTCTACATAAACATATTTAAGGGGGTGTTTGGAAATCAATTTTTTTTATAAAGATTTTACGATATTATCTCCTACTTTAGAATGTAATCTACACACCTAAACACTAGGTGTTTGGATAACTTAGAAAGTATCCTACAATATCCCAATTTCTTATAAAAACCTTCATATTATAATATTCAAGTATATGCTGTATAAAACAGTCTTTCGTTAAGAAAATTAACCAAAACAAGGGTTGAGAGTATTTGCAAACAGGAGTGGAAGTTTACAAGAAACTACTACCATGGTGGCCCGCTATATTTTTTCATATTGATGGTTTCTATAGGAATCCTACTATGACTGTCAATATTAGATGGGCCCATTAGTGTTTATAAATTTTATGTGGGTGCCATAGCCTTGTATAATTACATAGTTTCTTTATTGATTACTAATATTAGGTGGGTCCTACAAATATCACATTAGGCAATTTCTACCATGATTACCAACATTAATGGCCCCCTAGTGAACACTATAATTAGCTTGGTTAATATGACTATTAACATCAAATGGGTCCCACATAGATTTTTCATAAATGGATTCTTCAATGATGTTTAATAGTCAATAGGGTGCTCTGCCATAATCACCATTGGATGTATTACATATAGTTATTAACATTTGGTGGACCCACATTGATTAAACAATATTTCTCGTGGTTTTTAACATTCGGTCTAATAATTTTCTAATTAGATGGGCCCAACCATAGTTATCAATATTAAATAACTCTAGTATGACTACTAGTTAGTGTGTTCCCATTGGTTCAACCATCCCAGTTTCTCTATTCATGTCTTACTTCGGTGCATCATCTAGTGAAAATTTTATAAATTGCCAATCACTTCGAGGTATATTAAAATTTGTAGAAATTGTCAAACACCATAAGTGACACTATTATAATGAAACTATTTTATTCTGTGATAATGAAATCTTACAATATTTAAATTTGGTGATATTATGTACTTTTATCCAAACACCCAGTAATAATTTTATATGAACTGACATATACATACATGCATACAAACATACATACACATATATATATATATATATGAGAGATGCTCTTGTGAGAGTTACTCTCACGGTACGACGAGAGTAAGGGGTGGGGGCCCTCACATTTAGGCTGTTGGCATGGGATATGGATGTGAGGGCCCCCACCCTAACTCTCATTATACCGTGAGAGCAACTCTCACAAGAGCATATATATATATATATATATATATAGGGAGATGCTCCTATGAGAGAAAGGGGTGGGGGCCCTCACATTTAAGTTGTTGGCATTGAATATGGATGTGAGGGCTCCCACCCAATCTCTCATAGGAGCATCTACATATATATATATGGGGATATTCATGTGCATCCATCCCTCACCATATGGTGAGGGACAAACTTAATGGGGCCCACCTAGGCCCTCACTAATTATGGGACTTGGGGGGATGAAAAGAAATATCTTGGATGGGCCCATATATCAAGTTTGGGGTCAATCCCATGTCTCTAACCCCTTCATCCGTGGCCCACGAATTTAACGATTTTATATTAAAGAAGAAAGTTTGGCCCTCGATCCAACAGTCCAATCACACACACACACACACACACACACATATATATCACAAAAGTATCTCTCATAAAGGTCGGGATTGCAACATGTAGGGTTAAATGGGTGACCCACCTCAAGGCATGTATGGGTGTTTAGATTTTGACCCGAGTTGGATTCAGGTAGGGTTTAAGGGTTTTGGCTGCCCTGACCTACCACACTTTGTTTATCACAACAAATTATCTACTGAATGTGTAGCACGTCTGGTAATGGATATCATAAAAGCACAAGTGGTGGGCTGCATGTTTGAGTCCTCGTATGCAAGAAATGTGTACAATTTATTTTTAAAAATTTTAAATAATAAAAAAAATAAAATATAACTTGATGCAAAATGGGGATCGATGCGAGGCGGGTAGGGGAAGATGGAGGGATACGGGGGGATAGGTCAGACTTCACGCCTGAAGTGCATAAGCTTTGCGCCCGATGGCCTCATGGCATATCCCTTTGCAAGAGAGAAGACGAGAGCAAAAGCCTCAAATCTGTTTTTCATTAATCAAGGCCAAGCCAAAAGGAGGCATTACATCGATATATAAGCAAAAGAAAAACCCTAAAACTAATCTCAACTCTCTAAACACATTGATGATTGAGATTAAAACATCCACTTAACCTTAAAAAACTTAAAAACATAACTCATAAAAATAAATCTAAATAAAAACAAAGCAAATAATATAGGTGGGCCAGGGCCAAAGAGCTTGGTCGACCCATGGGTCATGGGCCTATCCTGATCATAACTAGTATCACACTTGACCTGGCACGCTCTCGTAACAAGGCGGGTTTGGCATCACAAATCGTAGATCCGTCAAAAGCCGGGCCAATTGCAAGAAGGGGTAGGTTCAAGGTTAAGGCCAACCCATACTAAACCTATCACATTGCCGTCCCTGCAAAATGACATCAGCACAAGCATAACTTAGAGAGAGAGAGAGAGAGAGAGAGAGAGAGAGAGAGAGAGAGAGAGAGAGAGAGAGGGTTGTGCGTCAATTGCCTCCGACATTCATTCCAAAATAGTTGACTTTTTTCACTCTTTTTATTCATCTCCCAAAGTAGTCATAAAAAAAATCATGTTCCTTTGCATCAAACACTCATAGCTTTTAATCAGACTAGGAACAAGGAATTTCAGGCATGTTACAAATCCCAACAGCACATCATCACAAGAAAAGTTCTCGCGAGACAAAACAAATGAAAATGGAAAGTCTTTTCAGCAAGAAGAATCAAATTGCATCTGAGCACTTGGGTTATTACAATCCAAAAAAGCTTAAGATCAGATTCACCATGAGTATAATGTTAATCAATTTCTGGTTTTTTTATTTTTTATTGGCCAAGTTTGCCATTATATCTGAACTCGACAAAGTGAAAGCAAAGAAAAAGGAATTATCACGGTGAGCATGATATCAGATTAAAAATTTTGCATTAAACCATTTCTCTATAGAAACCGAATATTTGAACATACAATCATCTTGCCTCAAAGAAATAGCGTCTTGGGGAAGCTGATGCAATATCCATTGTCAATTCCACAAAAGTTCTCAATTTGACAGGGTTCTCCAAATTAGGCCTCTCAACACCTTTAGGTTGAACCTGAAACATAATTGAGTTTCTACTTTTCATCAACAAAATGATTTATTGAGTAATGCTAGAGAATATTATTTAATATATAGAATATTTGCAGACTAAAAATCTATTTCTTATTGGTGGAGACTACAAAGATTTGCATCAGACTACAATGTTCAACACAGCAATATGCCAAACAAAATGAGTGCCTCAGCTGCACAGATGAATTTCAAAATTCATTTCAATATGCGTTAAGTGTGTTTAACAGTATAAGTTCCTACCTTTATCCCTAATTCCCTATCAGTTGTCAAGTTCTTACTATAACAGGGGGCTTTCAATTTTTCAGTCTGAACAGTAGGCCATCTGTCTTTGGGGCTCTACACTATCACAAGATTTCACAACCATTTGGTGATGTATTCTATGTTGCAACCATGATTGGCCTGTCAAAATCATAAATTTCATTCAATGTACTCATTATAATTTCTTTAATAGTAATTCAATCTACAATCAATAAAATGTTAATTTGATCTATTTATAGCCATTTGGACTAAGCTTTATGATTCATTAACCAGTTTCTCAAACTATCAAAGGCCATGGTAATTCAATTTTTTCAGCCTAAACAGAGCAGTTTCTATGTGGGTGTAGAGTCTACAACAAGAATTCCCAATCATTCTATAATATATTCCATGTTGCAAACCCTATCATAATCATAAATTTCATTCAATCTACTCTTTATATATATATTAATATTAATTCAATCTATCTACTGCTACAGGTTAGCTTGGATTAAGCCTTTCCATTCATTAAATTGTTTTATTGAGCTCTCAAAGGCCTTATCCAGTAAGATTCTTTGAAAGTTTTTTGTAATCCTTAAGCCAGTTCTGTACAGCTAAAAGCATAGGAGCTTGCCCACAACAACCCTCCACAGAAGGTCTTAAAACAATGTTTATTCCTCCAGAAGACAGAGAAACTACTTAATGATATGGTTTAAACATCCATATGTTAGCTCTAAAACTCATTTCTGTGAGTTGGCCCTTAGTTGGCCAAAGGACTCTGCGCCTCAGGAAGCGGAGAGGTCTTGTGTTCGACACCAACCTCCGTTGGCCACCTCCCATAGTTTTATCTGGTGCATGTGGATAGGAGGGTTTGTATGTGCCCCTAGGGATTAGTTATCGGTTGTCCAGAATCAAGTGATCTGCTCCTAGGTTGGCCTAGGCGGGAGATAACCTAGGTTCTCAGGAAAAAAAAAAAAAAACTCATTTAGGTTTTAAGGGGACTAGTTCAATCAAATCAGAAACTCAGTTGCATTTGGGAATAACTGAATTGACTTGTTGAGTCATTAAGACTGCTTTACCTATAGATCATTTCAGTTTTTTTTAGATTTTTATTAGTTTATTTATACTCCTAAATGTCAATAACTTCCAGAATGGATCTTCCAAGCCTGGTCTGAACTCAGAAATCTGAATTTTCTTCGAACCAACAGGGCCAGAAACTCAGTTGCATTTGGGATCCAACCAGAAATAGGAGTAATTGAATCAACTTGTTGAATCATTGATTTAGATATTAGATATTTCATTGTTTTAGATTTTTATATACTTCTAAAAATGTCAATAACTTCCAAAATGGATCTTATGAGGCTGGTCTGAAATCCCTTGGGCCAACAGGACCATAGACTTTCAAGTCGATTTCATTTTTCTAAAATATTTCCTACTCTTTCGAAAACGCTCCAAGAGGGACAAATCACCCAACTTCGATGCCAAAGTCAAAACCAAAAGAAATCATGTCAACAAAACATTATTTACCGCATTAATTTGGTAAGAGTTATGAAGCCAGTTATTACAGATAAAAAATGTACAATTCAAAAAGGCACAGAAAAGGCACAGAACTTTGCATATGGATGTACCCATTTATTGTGACCGTGCATGTAATGTGTCCTTCAACTATATAAATGTGAAGATGCTCCTCTGTGACCAACACAATTACTAAGAGGAAAGAGTTACATACTGTAATATATGACTCAGGATTCAGATTGCAACGTTTTATGAAGGCATCCACGGCAGCAGGATTTTGACTGGGAAGAACCTCAAGAACATCACCTACTTGATAGTCAATAACCTGAGAAGATCAATGGCTCAAATGACCATTACTAGGTATACTAGGTTGAAAATTGAAACAGGAATGGTGCAGAAAATATATTATAGATTTGAATTTTTCTTTCTCACATAAATAGCCCCTGTATTTTCCAACATCCTCAAAGCACTGTGCTTTCAGTTTTTACTAAAACTGCCCTTGACTCGACAGTCAATTGCCAACCTTTAGCCTCCCTTGTAAATGAAAAAATGCCAATGGCTTGACAACTGAAGAACAAATCCACTAATCCCACAAGGATAACCAATTATAAAATAAGTCTATTTCCTATTTTCTAGCTATTGGCATGTCCACATAATAAAATGTCAACTGTCCATTTGTTTAGCCTTAATGTTGAGGGGACAGATCAAAAGTCAAGTTTACAATTAGTGCATAAAAAATTCAAGATTAAATTTTAAAAATGATTGGAAGAGGATGCATGGTTTAAATTTCATTGACATGACCCCCATGTCCTATAGTATAGTGGGAAGATAAAATTGAACATCTGAGTGGCAAGCCATAAATTGGTGTACTTTACCAACATTAAATGAGGACAAAATAGTTATTTACATTTGCAGTATAAACTATAAACTTATAACTCATGGCGTTAAGGAAAGGGAAAACTGGTCATGCATTCAAAAGTCTCACACAAAAAGAGATATCATAGATAGAAAACTTCTCTTGGGTGACTTGACAAAGAGACAAGGAGCATTTTAGTAAAAATGAGAAACACAGACCTTCTGGAGGTTGACTGAAAATACAGGGGCCTTTATTTGAAAAAAAAAAAAAAACATACTGAGTTTTACAACAGAATTAATACTCATTCTAGACAGGAAAGAAACAACAAATATTACTACATACTGATGAAAGAGCTTCAAATTCAAAATGCCGAACATCTCTGCCACTGCCCACTTTCGTTAAAAGTTGATTTTTCGTCTGAAACAAAGATAGCCAGAGGGACACAAAATTTAGATACAACAGACCTGAAGCTAATGAATATCTCTGATATATATTTTACTGATAAAATGACTTGAACGCACAACCTCAAGGTTTAAAAAATGAGCACCTTCCACTGTGCCCCAGCTCTTGTCAATAAATATATATTTTTGAAAGGTATTTGGAATTTTACTAAATTGAAAAGAAACCATATGGGATGAAGGACATTTTCCAAGGAGGATACCAACCCACACTGAAAACCAGACAAACTGAAAGACGCAATTACATAAGGTGAGCCAACAATTTCAAATTGAGAAAAAGAACACAAGATATCATCCCTTGCAAGAGAATCGGATATTTCCACCCTCGACACATGGGATAAGGCAGCTTCCCTGTTGGCTAACAATCCTTCAGCTCATCTAACCACAACCCAGTCCTCCATCACCCAGAGCTCTTTTCCTTCATCCAGTTAACTATATACACCAGATCTCTATCACCAAGGGAGGAAAATCCCAGGTTGTAAGCTTACTTCATGCCCATCAATGAGGCAAGTAAGCTTCATCAATGGTTCTATACCCATTGGGCCAGAGAAAGACCTCATGACATTCCTCTTGTTGTCATGGATACCATTATCAATTGGATTACCACAGGCATCAAGAAAACATTTAGGAGCTCTAGGGGATCAGCACATCTCTTATCACCTCAAGGCAATTTCTAATCAAGACAACCAAAGACAGTCTTGCAAAATGCTGCAAGAGAAAGCCCCAAGATATGACCATCCAGATGAGGGATATTAATTATTAATCCACCAGTATACATCTTTTGCTTCTTTCTTATCAAAGAGACCAGAGAGCACCCACATAGGATACCTGCCAAAGAATTACGTCCCTTTGTAAGTAAAATCCATAGAGCCGTGACTTGGAATGGATAGCAGTGTCCAGCGCTCATTGACAATGATTCTTTGTCTACCATACAAATGGTTCATGGTCAAAATGCTATCTTGAGTAGCCACCCGACTAAATTCAGAGACTTTTGGAGGAGTTGGGTAGAGACCAAATATGAGACAGAGAGCTTCTTATGTCATCACTATCGTGCAACTGAGAATAAAAGGATTTCACATTGAAACATCCTAAAACCTATCCCATCCATACACAGTACTCTTCCTCAGATAGAGGCATTCCCAAATAGGAGGAAGATGATCAATCTCGCAACCCATATAGTTAGTGTCTTGGCGAGCTCCAGCAGATTGGACTCATCAAGTCTAGCACTAATAACCTCACTTTTAGCAAAATTAATTTTCAAACTAGGAACTGCCTTGAAGCACCTCAAAACAGCCTTGACATTTTGAACTTGTGCCCCACTGGCATCAAAAGAGACCAAGCATGAATTCAAGGTGAGATATTGTAAATTGATCATTCGCACAGGAGAATCGTTTGAATATATGAGTTGGCATAGCACTTTCCAACATTCTACGAAGATCTTCCCGACTGAGTTAAGGAGGAATGATGAAAGAGGGTCCCCACTGTCTAAGACCCTTGGCGGCTTGGAAGAAACCTCTTAGTGATCTGGTCATCAATATTGAAAATGTAGCTCGACCCACACAATTTGCCCAGCCAACTTCTCCATCTAATGTCAAAGCCCAAGTGACGAAGGATATACAACAGAAAATCCCAATCCATTTATTATAAACCGTTTTGAGATCAAACTTGCAAATAATAATTGGTCTTAAACCGCTGATTGGAGAATGAATGACAATAAAGTCACCATTGACACACCAAGGACCTATACATTCCGTTTTGGCTGAATCTAATTCGGCCCAAAAATCACCTCTCAAGCTTGTATCATTCGACCCAACATTTGTTAGAATCCACTGACAGGTACGAGCTAGACCCATCAATACCACAGAAATTGAGAAACTACCATTGGGAGTTCACCAAAGTCAAGAAGTTAATAATTCCATAAAATCAACGCACTCCTCCTTGTCACAGACATAGCGAATTCCCTCAAATTGAGCCCATGCAGCACTCAAATTCACCCTGTGCACTATTGAGTTAGCATCCCCAATATCGGTCTTGCCACTAGACCAAAACTCACACCAAGGATACTCACAGACGAAAGAGAGAACTTCAAGTGCTTTCTCAACCTTGCTCGGTTACAAACACATGGAGTCTACAGTAATTTATAGTTCTACTCAGTACAATGAATGGCTAAGATTATGACACATGACACTCATCCAACGGATAAGAACATTCCAGAACCTACTCCAGATTCAGAAACTTCCACACAACTGTATCTAATCCTAGACTTATCCTCTTTATCCTAGAACACCCAACACATCTCTACATCTATCAATAATATACACAGTTTAAGACTATCCTAGAGTCTTCTAGAATCTTCTGGACCCTTCATGATCTCCATCGATCAATTTGCATCCTTCTGTCTATCTGATCACATGTGCATCCCACCAACCAGATGCTCATGATGCTAGGTGACTCTAGGAAGCCTTTGACCCCACCATGTGATAGGGGATGTAACATTGCTCGCATAAAGAGCTGCCCATCAAGTATAGGACTTGCGACAGATGCATTTGACTGAAGTTGTGCCCATCACAGCTAGCTCCATTACTTACAAGATGGCAAGATTAGCTTTGCAACTCTTAATTGTACTTTTAATTGCTGCCCCTTTTATCTACCACCACTAAACCTCTCAAATTCTGCGAAAGATGATCATGCTTAACTATTCATCTTTTCCCCACCGGGGTTTGAACCAACCGGGTTATTGACCACCTTATCTGAGGTTGGAACATCTTCATCTTTAGACCAAGTAAGAAAGTGCAACAAATCTTCAGAGAGAAAGAAATTGGAGCACCACTCAGAATCTGCCTACCTATCATTGAGATGCAGGGTAGGGGTTAACACTAGAGACTATGAACTCACTGTCTAGGGAATTAATAGGAAACAAGGTTATGGCACAAGAGCTTTTGCTTGAGTACTAGAAACAACCCAATTCTTGGTGCTCACTTCCAGTCGAGATCCAACCACTCATTGGAGTAAAGCCACCACCTCGCACTTGATTGCAACTTTACGTATTATTCTCCTTAGTATCATTCAAATAAAATGTAGAATTCAGTAAACGGATATTGTAGCCGTCATGAGGGTCTTAATGTACTGAAAATTCCCCCGTCAATAGTCTCAAGCTTACACTTCTCTAGACATCATCGATGTCATCCTGACAATTGATAGTCACAACTTCCAACCTTCCTTTCACTTGCTTCACTGATTCTCTAGAGCCACTAGAGACCCAATCAAGCTCTGAAATTGCTTGCTTTAGGGTCACCTGTTCATTCAAACTCAAGCTGCAAATCAGATTGGTCTCACCAACAATAGGATTGGAATATTTGTTTGCAACGCTCCCATGTACCAAAGAAGTGCAACAATCCTCACATGAGATAAATGGGTTACCAACTTACCGTTGCCTTGGCTCTTTTTTTTTTATTTTTATCGGTAACAAAGGAATTGTATTAAAGAAGAGATGGTTACAAAACAACTAAGACAGCCAAAAGAACAACTAACAAAGTATTACTGGTACAAGAGAAATGTACCAGCCACAAACTACAAAATAAAGGCACCTTTGCCTTGGCTCTAATTAACTGACAGTTACGAAGAATAGTATTGTTAAGATGGGCTTGGCCCATATTAGTACTCCCAACAAAACGCACCACCCTCCACTGCCCTGCTCCTTTCTAAAGGGTTTGGCATTGCTTTTGAAATTCAAAACGTGCCCGTCACTTTTTCTGAAACCTCCATATAAGAGAGCTTGAAGGCCTATGGTCCATGACCTCCAAGGAAATATCCTCCAGTCCAAGAACAAAATTGTAGCAAAGACCCTACTCCTGCCATATCATCAAGCTTGCATTTGCCCCTTCAATCTTGCATCCTTGCTTCAACAACTGAATCTTGGATGTGTTCCTTGTCACCCCTAACTCCTCCATTTCCTTAAGAATTACGGATATTAAGTCTCCAAAGTCCAGCCCATAGATCAATGGCTTGAGGGACAGACGCCCCCTTGAGGAATGAGGACCTTCACCCTACCAAGACTCATTTCCTCAGTCGAGGCTTTGGAGTCAACCTAGACATCTGATCCAAAACAAGAAGCAATTGTCAAGAAAATCTCCTGATGCAAAAGCACCCTAATCCAATAATGCTCTGGAGGAATACCTAGTATCTCCATCCATCTCTCTAGCATTGCATTCGTTTGCATTTAGTTGGGACTATTGCAAGCTGATTTGTTTCCTTGCCTCCAAGATTGAGGACCAAAGTGAATTATGTGCACCTGGATCCATCTGTCACCCCCCATGAAGGTCCAGTTGCCAAGTCCATAGCTCTCTCCTTAAGACAGCTAAAAATCTCGCAAATGCAAAACCCCTTGAGTACCTTGTAGATGACTAATTAGAAATGAAGATTTTTATGATTTGTCCTACGCGCAAAACTATCACCTGCAACTCAGCCTTCGATCTCACATCAGAAAGGTTGGAAACAAATACTACGATAGACAGGTGTTTAATGCCTCCATGTTCAATTTGATTGGTTTCATCTTTCTCAAGACATGATCTCTTCTCCAGGCTTAATATCCATTATGATAATGACACTCGGTTTTAGTCTTTTCTTGAAACCAATAAAGGTAATGCTATGGATAAACGCAGTTGTTTGATGATATACACAAATCTAACATAATATACAATTATACCATTTGTAGAAAGCACCGAGGCCTATTGTCATTACGATGTAATATTCCGGGGGACATCGAACGAGCTTTCATAATTTGCATCTCAATGAGCTTCAAATCTGGAAAACAACAAGGGCTGTTATTTATTATTATTATTTTTATATCAACATGTGAACATCATATAGAAAAAATAAGATAATTAAGTTTCAGCAATAATAAGTTGCTTGAAAAGGCCAATTAATTCTACACCATTTGTAGTAATAACTCACACTGGCAATATCATAATAATTTTCAGTGGCAAGAAAACTAAATTCTCATATTCATGAAATGTACTGAGTCAATGTCCACTGAGCTTTGCTTTTGCATTCATCATTATCATGTAAGCTCATAGTTTTGATAATAATGCACATATGACAACAGTAACTACATACATTTAAAACCAGTGCACAAAATTAATTAAAAAAATATGAATTGCATCAATTAAAAATCTTACACAGAATGTTGTGCATCTTGTTGTTTGTGGTGTTTTCTTGTGTTTGCTATCAGTAAATGTCTCTTGTACTGGACCGCTGGTTAGTGCTCTTTAATAAAGTTATGTTGCTATTCAAAAATAAAATAAAAATAAAAAATAAAAAATAAAAATTCACAGAAGACAGTACCTGAGGAAGTTGAAAAGAGTGGTTGCATCGTGTCAATATTGTGATATATAATTTGATATTTGGGGCTGTCCACAGTTTTCAAATCAGGATCCAAAACCTGTAAATTTATTGAGAAAATGGGAATTTGTTTGATCATATTCCACAAAGAAGACAACCATGGATCAAGAGCACCCTCATACCTAGCACAGCAGAAAGACTTGTTAAAATTACAAAGATTGTCACTGTAAACAACTCAAATGAAAAGAACACAGCTCATGAACTTTTGTATAAAGGAAAGAGAACACTTCAAAACGAAGTTCCTCAATCATACAATCTCACATGAGAAGATAAACTAAAAAAAAACCCTAGTAAAAGGCATCTCATCTCACCACCAGTGTCAGGGATTGACCCTTGGCACTTGCAAATGAGGTGAAGGTCCTATCGTGGAGCACTACAGGGGGCATACACTGGCAGAGCGCAGTTGAGGAGGCCCTGTAGCGTAAGTACAGCAGAAGTATGGATATGGAGCACCCTAGAGACGATCCCTAGGACTTAGATTAGGCTGGTTTGAGACTAGGATAGTTCCCCATTCCTCCCATGTGCAAGGAAAAAATAAGTGGGTTATTTGAAATGTTAGAAATGAAACTAGTAAGCCTAAATAACCTTTTTCTTTAAAACAAAGGCAACCGTATCTCCATGTTGAATTCAATATGAAATTTGAGCATGTGTAGTCCACAAACATCACCAATTCATATCAACTTCATCATCACCGTAATCATCATCAAAGCTCCCATCCATATAAAGGCCTAGGGCACTGAGGTGTTGAATAATAAGTTAAAAGCAATTTCTTATAAATTGGCACCAAGTCGTTAAGAAGGAAGCTGAAAGTTGACATATGGCAAGGATTATCAGCTTATCATTTAATGAACTGAAGTTTTCACCTCTTGGTAGAATCAAATTTCTCTCTGCTTCAAGTCATTGTTTAAACGTCACAAGGATATCTTGCATACAGGGATGGACGAGGCCCCTATAATCTATATACATAGCACTAAAGCACTTAAACAACTAAGCCACTCACATGAGTAAGAGCCTCCTTTCGATACCCGGTTTTTCCAGTCCGCCCACTACCTTACTTTTCTTTTGTGCCATTTGGTGTCCCTAAAACAGGTGAGCTACAATCCCGGGACACATCCCCTCCCTCATTTCCTTCTCTTGAAAAAAAATGGTTAAAAGAGTAATAAAAGTCTTTTCTCCCTTTGAGTTTTATTTTTCTCTTTTTGAGAGTCCCTACGAGACCCAATTTCGTGCTTCAGCACTTCTATCCATCCCAATCAAGTCCTCTCCAGAAGGTTTTGCATCATGGAATACAATGCCCTAGCTGTGCAACCTACCTCTCATTTTCATTCAAGATATAGAAAAACCTACAAGGATCCTCCCCACTTTGCAACTCACCCAAGAAATAGCAATCCATGAGTAGAGTTGTAAAATGAGCCCAAATGGACGTAATAATTAGGGACTACCAGAGCCAAGCTTACACAGATTGAACATGGCTTGAACATAACAAGCTAGCTTGAGCTCAAGCCAAGGAGTTCACCCAAGCTTAAGCTTTGCATGAATATTAAACAATACAGCTTGAGCTCAACTTGACAATATTGAACCAGCTGGACTGCAGGTTTGATTGAAAATCAAGCCAAGCTAACCCAGGCTCAATCGATGCAGATCATGACGCCCATTCATGTAGCCCCTGATTTGTCCTATTTCTTCAGATCAATATCATGCCCCTTTTGACGTTCCCAAAATACCCAGAATGTTAGTTGTTTTCCCTTTGTTTAGTCAAGTCCTTTTTAGTAATTTTTAATTTACTTTCATATATGTATAAATACGCAATGAAGAGCCTTCAAGAATTAGTTTTTGGAATGTTTTAATTGAGATTTACTCATCCTTTTTCTGTTAGCTGTTTTCCACCATCCTTAAGCAAGCAATTGGTTTGCAAGTGTCGGGTTGGGGTTTCTCCAAGTTAATGAACCCTGCACAATCTCCTCCACTTTCTCCACAATGAGAAATTAGGATATTTCATCTTTTTTTTCTCTACATTTTGCCTTTTTTTGTCGAACTCGCAACCTCGTGGTTGTGACAATGAGAACCTTTCCATTTTGCTTATAATTCACAAATATGTTCTGAGAGTTTGATTCATTGCAGATCAATGTGGCAACCCTAGAGACTGTATCATATAAAAAAAGTAACAATGCATAATCTTTTTAACCAGTAAAAGTGCATAATGATGCTCATCAAGTAGACTGTAAGATTCATACAACTATGCTATGACAGGCATCCTAGACTGGAAATAAGAGCATACCCTGAAGGGTGCTGATCATCTCCCAGACCTCGCTCAATTATCGGCCTTGCTCCAAGATCGGCAAGCCTTTTGTCAAGCTTCTTTGCAACAAACTGCAATTAGAATAATTAATTGATTTGAGCTTGGTATACACATAAAATTACAAACATATTTGATTTCAGTTTCACAGTGGCAGATATACAATTAGAAAGCGCTAACTATTTTTGGACGATATCTTCAAAACATAATATACTTTATGAATGACATCATGGAAAAAAAAGAAGGCAATGACTGCCAAACTCAACCAGTCCCCAAATTTAAAATCTAAACTACTATTCACCTGCAACCTTTAAACCAAAAAAGCCAAGTCAAAAACCTGTTCTAACAGGAAAAAAAAACCCACTCAAATTAATATTCTTTATCACCCAATTTCCTCAACCCAAAACCAAACCCTGATCCATAATCTGCATTGTTAGACAGGACCAAAACATGCTCTTTGTCTTTGTGGTAAACAGCACCATAAACCTTCATCTTTGCGCAGCCCAAAAATTGCTATTCAATTCCTTGTTTTCAGATTCAAACTTTGAGCACCAAAACTGCTAGAAACCACCCTGCTAATCCCCTTAGCAGAAATTACCACCATTCTTCCATCTTAGAGCCCTCTAACAAAAGGGGAAAAATCCAAATTCCTATCCCCTGCTGTGGATTATTCAATCTAAAAAAATTTAGATCTCAAGCTACGATCACCTTATAACCATCATCTTTATTTAAGTCCGAGCACATCCCTGCATCACCCAGATTTTACCCCTCATTATGACCAAATCAGATATCATTTTCACTACAGAAACCAGATCAGATCCCTTCATTGCAAGCCAGTGGATCTAAGTTCCAGATCAAGGAATTTGGGACCAACCCTTTTTCTAAGAGCCACTAAGAAATCAGAGTCAACAACACAAAGATTCAATCCAGAAAACCACCAAAATCCAACCCCATAACTGCTTTCAGACTCAACTCCCACCAAAAGTTTTGCATGGTCAGAAAGAGGGTATTTTCTTGTCATCCGAAAATTTGATGCTAGGCTAGAATAGAAAATCATCATGGGAGATCAGCTAAAACATCAAGTTTTCATCCAAGCTTGGACGTTGTCTACCTTTTGTCAGATCACCACCATTGGAAGTTTAGAATGGAATCGTGGTAAGACCTTTTTCTCAGTGAGACATTCAATGCTAAGCGATATTCACTGTCAAAACTAAAGAGGCCTTCGCCACAGGGGGAATTTAGCGCGCTTTCCCATTCTTCTTCTTCCCCTCTCCTCATCATCAGGTTGGAAGAAGAGGACCTTAGCTCTTTCTTTCTTTTCATTTTGAAGTGGAGAAGGTGGAAAAAAATCACAAAATCCAAAGCCCCTCTCCGATCACCAAGTTCCACAATATATTTAATGAATTTACAAGTCCCAAACCCCCTCCTTCACCGGACCCCATGAAGCCACCCACCCACCCACACACACACACCTACATGAGATCATCTTCTAAAATGTCTACTGAAAGATCAGGAAAAATAGAAGATACGTGGATTTCAGAAAAAATAAAGCACATAAAAGAGAGAGAATGAGCTTTGCTGGGTTTCACAAAGTTCATGTAAAGAGAGAAAAATAATAAAATGTAACATGTAAAAATATGACAACAGTTACATTATATTTTTGGTAACTAGAATCACCCAGACCAAACACGGCATAGTGAACTTCTTCCAACCACTGGCAATTTAGATTTCTTTGCAACAGGAACCTCCAAAATCCCTACAGAAGTACAGAATGAAAATGAGAAGCCATACACAAAAGGATGAATGAAAAGAAAAACTCCCATAGAACAAATAAGAAGAAGCTGGTTAAGAAAAAAAAATTGAAGAAATCAACCTTCATGGAATCTGGTGTATCCCCCTGCCCTGTGGTAGAAACGATAAAAATTACAGTGCCCTCATGTGGTAAGAAGCTCTGCAAGAAAAAGTAAGTCATAATATTAAATATTATTTTGAGAGGCAATGATAAAACGACAAAATGCTTAAAATTTTAAATTTTAGGGTTTATTTGCCATAGGAAACTTTGAAGAAATTATTTCTTAATAGAATAGGCTTCAACAAACACACTCTATTTAGATGCATAGGATTAAAAAAGTGCTTAGGCTAAGAACTGCCACGCGAAGAGACAACAGGATGGCATGGTCATTTTTGTTAGATAATAGATGAAAGTGGCCTTTATTTGGAGTTGTAGAGGGTAGGAAATTCCAGATACACAGACAGGTTTTCGAGTTTCAGGTTATAGTGGTATTCTTCAGGCCTACTGTGAAAAATGGCATAAGGCTTCCTTGTCATAGAATCATTAAATGAGTGTAGAATACCAAATCTCTTCTTCTATTACAAAGATAGGTTTATTGTTTTCATGGATTTTTACTATGTATAAGCATCGCTGTTTCCAAAAGAATATTATTCTGTACTACATCTGATTCAAAACAGAATTTGATACAGGTTTACTAAATTAAGCCACAGTTTGAACATCTGAAATAGCATGTTTAACTTCATCATGTCCTCCTCCCCCTCCCCCAACCTTTTTCTTCTTTTTATTGCGGGGTCATTGATTTTGACACCCACCCAACGAAAGCTCAACATTTAGCAATCATACAACCAATGTTTGATTATGAATTATAGAAATACAAAAGCTTTTTTACTGAAACCATACCTAACCCATACTAATATCTGTACTCTTTTTGAGTCTCTTGAATAACTAATCCAAGAAGTGAATTGTAAAAAAGAAAAAAAAGGAAGAGATGGTGTGGGGTTCTTACCGCATCATAATCATCCATGGAAAGGACAACAGCGCGACAGGCCCTGCGTTCTGCTTCGCGGCCAACGTGCTCTGCAGCATCCATCGCATTTCCTGTCTGCGACGCATACAATACCAACAAACGCGGCTTATCCTCCATACCCTGCGATGCTTTTCCCAAAATCCGTCAACACCAACGTTCGATAATCAGATACTTCAAGTTTCAAAATACTATGAAACAAGCGGAAGGTTATATGAATAAGCAGATATAAGATTGTAATTTGAAGAAGATTAACATATAAACAACGAGAATTTAAATCTTAACAGTTGTTCTTGTCAGTCATTTTATGATAGAAGAATGAAGAAATCAGTAATCAGAGTTTGACAGATTCAAGGGGTAAAAAGGAAGACGAAGAAAGGAAGAGGTGAACCAGATGGCTAACACAGCAGATGACGGTGGCGACGGGGTGCTGCTCTATGGCGGCGATTGTTGAAGGAGAGCAGAAATATATAGAATTAGAAATGTCTGCCATTCGCCGGCTGTGTCCTGTTTCCTTGTTGTGTTCTTATATACAAGCAAACAACAATACTTGGGCTTGTTTGGGACGGCTAATAACCTAGGCCTATCCTAGGCCTTGTCTGGCAACTATTGAAATAAATCTGTTTCAAATACACCATAAATAATAGCTTTTTACAGGGGCATTTCTTGTCGTTTCTTATAAGGGGTTACTTTTAAGAGATTAGTGGAACTTAGTGCAACATTCATTAAAACAATAAGGATTATTTAAAACTCATAAAATGAATTTTAGATGTCATAAGATGATGCTATGTGTTACTTATAATGGGTAACTTTTAAGAGATTAGAGGAACTTAGTGTAACATTCATTAAACAATAAGGATTATTTAAAACTCATAAAATGAATTTTAGATGTCATAAGATGATGCTATGTGTTAAAAATATTGTGACACAAGCTAATATGGTCATTTTCAGCACACAAATGGCCAAGTACGTCAATTTACATAGTCAAAAGGCATTTTACAAATAGGGATAATGTAAGATTTAAGTTACTTGGAGTCCTTTATATAAAAAAGAAACGAAAAATATAATTCAACAACATCACTCTTGAATGAGGGCACCTACCATTGGATGTTTAACTAATGGCGTTTCCATTTGTTATTCACCGTTCACAGTTCTATCGGCTTAGGAGGTATTGCTATCATCATTATTATTTGCCTCCAAAGGTATGTCTTCATTCTCTTATTGGTAAAAGAGTGCATCTGCAATATCTTCTTTTCTAATCAAGTGGTGCATTCTCACTGTAGTAACTACTATACTTCCTTGTATAAGCTATGGATAGGGAAACATCTTTTTTAAAATTGGAAAATGAGATTTAAATACCAAAAGAACACTCTATCACATTCATCAACGATGAATGAACATACTACAGAATGCAAAATGATATTACCTTTAGGTATTCGTCCCATCTCTCAAGCTCCATTGTAATTGTGAGTTACTTCATTGTACTTGCCACATAATGATGTCCAAGCATTGTACTGTTCTTTCATTAAATCTCATTGATTCTTTAATTGTTTTTTTTTATTTCATATAAGATCCCAATTTTCTCCATGGTGATTGCGTTTTTAAATTTGAGCCCCGGTCATCCACCCCACAGTCTTCTTCAATGCATAGGTCTAGGAAAAAAATTCTTCATATTATCCGACCAAACAACCCTATTTGTCTCAACCTTCTCCTTTCGTTTATGAGATGGAGCCTTTGTATCGGCTATCTCAACTTCCCCAAAGGATTTTATGAATTAAAAAAAAAGAAAAAGAATATATCATATTCAGATCAATCATGGAACCCATCCAAATCATGTCAATTGTCATAACCTACTTACTACTTTACCAAAAGAAACCAAAACAGAGATCAATCATTTTACCACACCATTCTTCTTTTTAGAGGGAAATCCATCATTTTACCATGCCATCATTATTGATGCTACTAGATGAGCTCAGAACATCTATCATGTAGTGCAAATATAGAAAGAATGAGACAAGTATAATCCAACTCATGACACAAGTTTCTTCTTAGAGCATGTTTGGATGAAGTGTGGATAGTTTTCTTCACATCTAAACAGGGCATGAATAGAACCTAGATACTCAGGAGAAGCTCAATTTGAAGCACAAGGACAAGAAACCCCATTCAATAGATCAAAACATGATTATTATTGGATTGACCATTGATTTCAAGTGGGCCATCATAATCATAATATTGGTGACCTCTCTTATTTTCTCAATCTCAGCATTCAGTGAAATAAGACTCTTCCTAGAAACACATACGAAGAAACAGTATTTGTGCAATGAAAAGTCACCTTTAAAAAAAAAAAAAAGAAAGACTCCCCAAAGAAACAAAAACGACAAGATATATATATATATATATATATATAAATAGAGAGAGAGAGAGGTGCATGCCGGTGTATCGTCGATATGGTCATATGGCCGGAATTCCACATGTCTCCTTCAAATATAAACAGATAACTATTTTAAAATGAGGATGCATAATTTGTTTTATTGTTTTGGAGCCTTGTCTGCATTACTCTATGTAAGTGTTGTTTTCAATTGGGCCATGCGAGTGCAACCCAACATATGTTTCTTAGTCTAGCAATTTTTTTTGTTTATCTCATCCATTTGCTCCCTTGCTCTATCATGCATTATGTTTTACACTCTTATTGCAACACCCATCCGAGTCCAAAGAACGGGGAAATGTGGCTCTGGGCTAATTCTTATATTTGTTATTTAGCATGGAATTTGAAAATAGTTGTCTCCTACCTCCACTTGAACTCCCTTAATTGATCAAAAGGGGCATATCAATCCTAGATGTTGGTTGTTCATCTGTGATGCACTTCATCCAAAATATATCATCGGATACATGTTTTGGGTTTGGTTTGAAGTGATGCCTTAGTGCACTTTATCCATACTGATTGCCCTGAAAAATCAGCCTGCTCTGTATCAGTAATCAGACAGACCCATTGTCACCCTTAATTCAACGATAGGTTCCGGATTCTACGTCGTGGATGGACAATGATACTGATTTGGCGGGTCAGTCCTAACTGATATCCGACTGACCCGTTTCACCCTTTTTAAACTAAATTACCCTTAACTATATCTTCGACGACATTGAGGCTGAACCGAAGCCTCAAATATCTCTATTCCTTCAAAATCGTCTACAGTCCCTGTAATGCCCAAAATCAGTTTTTATCATGAGACTTTTTTTTTTTTTTTTTTTCAGAATAAATTATCCTTAACTTGATCTCTGACGACATTTTGGCTTAACCGCATTTACTAAGTCATTATTTTTTATTCAACTCCCAAACTTGCTAGTTTTTTCTAAGCATTATGAGTAGTTAATGTTTATTTTAAATTCATATTTTAAAGCGAGAAACGTAGAGGAAAACATCCTTAACTTTGTAGCTAATCCTTCACATACTATAGTTCAAAGTTGGGTTACGAATAGGAAATTGAGAGGAACGCAATGTTTTTTAAATGAAAAGACTGGTTTTTTTTAGTAGAATCTCCAGAGATTGTACAAGGAGAATGATCGTAGTGAGTGCATTCACCATTGAACAAACTCACAGTGGAATGGTTCAATTCATACATTTATAGAAATCATTACTTTAGCTTCAAAATTGTCAGTCACACATAATGCACACGTATGTGTTCTATTTGGAAAAACTTTAGCTATTGAATTCACGAATCTCTTTTCGATATTGCGAGTTGATACTCAACATCACAAGTTGATTCTTGACATCACGAACCTCTTCTGGACATCGGGAGCTGATACTAAACATCACAAGTTGATTTTTTGACACCGTGACTTAATCGTGTTAATGTCTAATTCCTATTTAAAAATGAGGAAAGTGGAGGAAACCATTCTATACTTGGGAGAAAATTCTCCGTAGATTGTACTAAAAGTAGGGTCAAAAGGAGTACATTAATGGTAAAACAAACCCATAGTGAAATTGTTCAACCCTGACTTCACAGATTCTTGAGTTTCAAATGACAGTCATGTCCTTTGGAAAGCTTCAAGTGAGGCTATGCTCGATTCCTTAGGTTTGAGCTAATTTTATACTAATTGTAATAAGAGTACTTTCAGAATGAGGAGGACATTATTTGAGTTCATAAAAAAAATATAAATCAATCTAACGTGAGATAGAAGTTTAATGAATGCTGAGGGAATGCTGGTGAACGAAATTGAAAAGAAGCAGAAAATCCTGAGCTCACGGGTGTTTAGTCTCAAACTCGCGAGTCATGTCACAATCTTGGGAGTGTCATGCATCAACTATCGAGAGATAATGTGAAGGGTAATTTGATCTAAAAAAATAAAGTCTATGTGACAAGTTACTTTTGGATTGAGGATGATTTGGGGGGTCTAGGGATATTTGACGCTTCTGTTTTATACAAAACCCCTATTATATTTAGTTTTATATTGCACCTAAAAACATTACAAAACACGATTTTAAACTAGGTGGCCAACCGTGGAGACTCACTAGTGGGTCCTCTAATATGAAAAAGGATAATGGATTTTCGACGCCTAGAGATTGGAGAAGGTCTAGGGAAGTAACTTTGGCCACAAAATGCCACCTTTTATCTTTTAAGTAGATTAATGGTGTCCTACATGCTACAGTGATAGCTGCCTAAATGGTGCAGGCTGACATGGGAAGAAGGGAATAGGTGGGAGCCCCCATTCTCTGACCAAGGATCAAGAGTGACAGGGACTATTCTTGCAATTACTGCCCCTTAAAAGAGGCTTTTCCGACGGTCACCATGGGTCAAAAGCCTTAGAGGATCCCATTTCGATTTAAGAGAGGTTTTCAAATGAGAGTCAGGATCCTCCAAGCTTTTCCCACGGTGAACATGAGTGTACCAACCATGGTTCGCTGCATTTGGCAGGTGATGCAGCGGACCGTGATTGATCTATTCACAGTCGACTGCCTGGTGACGCGGCGGACCGTGATTGATCTACTCACAACCACCATAGGTCAAATGTTTGGCAAGCATTCTCGTGACGTGGTGGACTGTTATTGGTCGACTGACCGTCATTGTAAGTCAAAAGCCTTAGAGGATCCCGAATACTCAAATGACCCTTGACCCTACCAATAGGGAATGAGGCTTGCAATGGGGTACAGTGATGGATATGATGCCAACCTATTGAAAGAAAGGTTAGATATCTCTCCAATTCAATGCATTGATCTAAGCAGATATGCGATCCCAAAGAGGATTCTTATGATCTTGAGAAATGTGATGATTCCCATGACATGACCTTAGCCAACTCACATATAAGATTGATCAGGGCTTTTTTGGTATCGCTAATCTTTTTTGGACAAAACCATCACTACAACAATTTACACATTTAGTGACGAAATTTTCGTCGCCAAAAGTCAAAAAAACGTCGGTAAAGACCTTTACCGACGAAAATATTTTCGTCGGCTAGACATCGGTAAAAGAACGTGGACAAAACATTTTACCGACGAAATTTCATTACGTTGGCAAAAATTAAATTTTTACTGACAATTATTTAACTTTTACCGACGTTTTTATTATGGGTAAAATGAAAAGCAAAAATAAATAAAAAAGAAAATACTTTTACCAACGTTTTTTTTCGTCGGCAAAAGAAAAAAGAAATATAAATAACAAATAAAAATAATTTTACCGACTTTTTTTTTCTTCGGCAAAATAAAAAAGGAAAATAAATAAAAAATAAAAATACCATTACCGGCATTTTTTTATTGGGAAAAGAAAAAAGGAAAATAAATTAAAAAATAAAAATACAATTACCAAATCTTTTTTTTTGTCAACAAAAGAAAAAATGAAAATAAAAAAAATAAAAATACAATTACCAACGTTTTGTTTTCTTCGGGAAAAGGAAAAATGAAAAATAAATAAAAAATAAAAATACAATTACCGATGGTTGTTTTTTCGTCGGCAAAAGAAAAAATGAAAATAAATAAAAAATAAAAATACAATTGCAAACGTTTTTTTTTGTCCGCAAAAGAAAAAATGAAAATAAATAAAAAATTAAAAATACAATTACCGACATTTTGTTTCGTCGGTAAAAGAAAAAATAATAAAAAATAAAACACTTTCACCGACAAAAAAATAACGTCGGTGAAAGTATTTTATTTTTTTAAAAGGTTTTTTTTTTCAATAAAAATTCCCTGTAAACCTGTTTATACATCTGTATCAAAAAATTAACTTGTTCGTGAACCTATATTTAATATAAAAAATGCATGTAAACAAAAGTTGCTAAATAAACAAACAACCATCGCCATTTTTCATCAAATCATTCATCTTAATAATCAAATATTATAATCAATAATGATACAATCCCATAAAAATGTCTAATATACATATACAAATAAACTAAAAAGAATCAAATACCCCCAAAGTGTGCAACCGATCCCAAAGCGTCCATCAACCCGCAATGACAAAAAAAGCATTAGAATCTTTTCAATGAATTAAATTATAAATGAAAGATATACATGTATATATATAAATTATAAATTAGAATCTTTTCGCTTCTAATTCCCTAACTGGGAGTCCTATTTGCGAGTCGTCAGTTTCTAAAGGTTACTCCACCCTCAAGCGAAGTGCTCATCCTGGTTTTCTATTTTTCCGGGGCTGTTTCCCATTCCGGGCCCCCAGCCGGCCGTTTTCGAACTTAAGTGTTGGAAAAGCGTTGATTTTCGCTTCTAATTCTCGAACCAGGAGTCTTATTTGCAAGCCGTCAGTTCCTACATGTCACTCTACCCTTGAACAAAGTGCTCGTGCTGGTTTTTTATATTTTTAAAGGCCGTTTCCTGTTCCGGACCCTCGGCGGGCCGTTTTCGAGCCTAAGTGTTGGAAAAACGTCGATTTTCGCTTCTAATTCCCTAACCGGGAGTCCTATTTGCAAGCCGTCAGTTTCTATACGTTACTCTACCCTCGAGCAAAGTGCTCATCCTAGTTTTCGATTTTTCCGGTGGACGTTTCCCGTTCCAGACCCCTGACAGCCCGTTTTCGAGCCTAAGTGTTGGAAAAGCGTGGATTTTCGCTTCTAATTCCCTAACCGGAAGTCTTATTTGCAAGCCGTTAGGTCCTACAGGTTACTCTACCCTCGAGCGAAGTGCTCGTGCCTGTTTCCGATTTGTTCGGTCTCTGTTTTCCTTTCCGGACCCTCGGCGGGCCGTTTTCGAGCCTAAGTGTTAGAAAAGCATCGATTTTCGTTACTAATTCTCTAACTTGGAGTCCTATTTGCTAGCCGTCAGCTCTTACAAGTTACTCTACCCTCGACCGAAGTGCTCGTGCCAGTTTCCGATTTTTTCGGGGGCCGTTTCCTGTTCCGAAGCCCCGGCAGGCCGTTTTCAAGCCTAAGTGTTGGAAAAGCGTTGATTTTCGCTACTAATTTTCTAACCGGGAGTTCTATTTGTGAGCAATTAGTTCCTACAAGTTACTCTACCATTGAGCGAAGTGCTCGTGCCGGTTTCCGATTTTCCAGGGGCCGTTTCCATTTCTGGACCCCCGGCGGGCCCTTTTCGAGCCTAAGTGTTGGAAAAGTGTCGATTTTCGCTTCTAATTCCCTAACCGGGAGTCCTATTTGCGAGCCGTCAGTTCGCATGGGTTACTCTACTCTCGAGGGAAATGCTCGTGTCGATTTTAGATTTTTCCAATCGCTGTTTCCCTTTCTGGACCCTCGTCGGGCCGTTTTCGAGCCTAAGTATTGGAAAAGCGTCTATTTTCGCTACTAATTCTCTAACCGGGAGTCCTATTTGCGAGCTGTCAGTTCTTATAGGTTACTCTACCCTCGAGCGAAGTACTCGTGCCAGTTTCGATTTTTTTTCAGTGGCTGTTTCCCATTCTGGACCCCCAGCAGGCCGTTTTCGAGCCTAAGTGTTTGTCATCAGTTTTCTACATACACAAACGGATGTGCATTGACCACCCGGCATCAAATCAATTGGCTAGTCTCGAGGATTACCATACATTTTCTAAGGGAAACACGGTGCAATGTACTCCAGGGTACTCATAATCTGATTCAGAAGGTATTGGATGGTATTCAAAATCTGATATTTAACTTCATTGCATGGGACCAAACATAGTACAATCACAGATAATATATCATGCTCAGACTTATGTACATACATATATGCATATATTTTCTATGTTATGTATTTGTAAATCATTCTTGTTAAGATGGACGCTTGCAATGTTCCAAGTTGTTTTCCTTGTTTCATTTGACTCACTGCATGTTGATTTACAACTAACATGGGAATACATATTTTCAGGTCTGACCCATCCTTCTTCAATATGACGGCTGGTGCAACTGAGGATGTGAGAAACATATATTTCTAACTCTTAAATATATTAGTTAGCAACTTTAACTATGTGTTGAATCACCTTCCAAATTATTTTTGTTCCATTTCAGGCTGCCCACCGTGTTGGCGCTGATGACACAGAACTGCTACTCCCTAAATATTGTTACTAGTGAGGCATGCCACTTAACATTAACTGAGATACTCAAATGCATCATTTTTTTTTTTTCTTTTTTAAGCCTATATGTTTCAAATGATCACTTTAACTACCAGTGGACTACATGAGACTTAGTTTGGTCAAAGGGACTTTTTGGTTCTTTCAGAACACAAAGGGTCTGTTTGGATGAGGAAAAAAAGTGGAGAAAATGGTGGTGGAGAAAGCTGATCTTAGTTAAAATTTTTACTCAAGATAATTTTATTCACTTGTTTTCTCCTCCTATTTTCTTCACATGTATGTGAACCTAATTACTCCAAGAGCTCAGAAAACTCAGGATCTTAAGTTGAAAGATTGTGTTGGTGTGACTGCCCTTTTACCCTGTACATTTCCCTCCCATGCCCTTGAGGTTGATTGCAGATGGTAAGGCTTTGTTTGGCAAAATTGGAGAGGAATACTTTGCGGTTCAAGAAATCCTCTTTCCTGTGTAAAGACATGAAACCATTATGGAAACTTGTGAAGCGTCTCACGTAGCAGGTTTTTCAATCTGCAAATGTGAACTTATGGAAAACAACTCAAGAACTGAAAAGTTGTTCTCCCTAAATCTTGCAAGTTTTTCTAATTGTAGAACTTTTCTTTGTAGTTCTACATTTAATTGAAAAATCATGCACCTTTCATTGAAGTTATACTATAGGGTTTTGGCAGAGCATCGGATATTTGTTGATTTTTCCAGAGGATGATCAAAAGAAGTAATTAAGAGAAGATGATGACTCTTAAAATCCTATATATTCAATAACAGGGATATGGCTTTTATAGCCTTACATGGAAATAACAGAATAAAAAAAATAGGCAAAGAACGTGGATGCAGTAACTCTCCAACGTTCATCAACAACCTAACAACAAACTCCTACAATTATGCATTACCATAAGACTTATTCAACTAGATAAAATAAGCCCTAGAACTTAGCTAATAATCCAACGTTCTAGTTTATCCAAGGCAGCTGCTGATGTGGATTGAACCTTGGACTTTGATTACCTTCAACACACCCCCTTAATCAAAGTTCTCTAACTCCAATTTTCTCGACAAAGAACTGATGTTTGCCAGAGCTTAGAGCCTTTGTGAACAGATCTGCACTCTGACAATTTGTTCCATAGAACCTTAAGATAATCTTCTCATCTGTCACCAACTTTCTGATATAATGATGCTGGATCTCAATATGCTTTGTCCTTGCGTGATAAACTGGATTTTTGGTCATAGCAATGGCCGACTAATTATCACACCACAATTCTGTTGCACCCTTTTGCTCAAAACACAGATCTTTCAATAACTTTCTAAGCCAAATTGCTTGTTTGGCTGCAGCCCCTGCTGCTACATACTCTGCCTCCGCTGATGATAGTGCAATACTATCTTGCTTCTTTGAACACCATGTGATTGCTCCAGATCCCAGATTAAACACTGATCCAGAAGTGCTTTTTCTGTCATCAATTGAACCTGCCCAGTCACTATCTGTGAAGCCACTCAGTTTTGGATCTTCTACACTTTCATACCAGACTCCCTTCTTGAGTGTGCCGGCTATGTACTTCAGGATCCTCTTTGCTGCACCAACATGTTGCTTGCTTGGAGCATGCATAAACTTGGAAACCATGCTCACACTGTACATTATATCAGGCCGAGAGTGAGTTAGGTAGTTTAATCCACCTACAAGACTTCTGAATTCTTTTTCATTCCCTTTGCCAGTACCATCTTCCTTCTGCGGCTTTTCACCAGTGTTCATTGGAGTCTTTGCACTATCTTCAAATCTGATGTTGAACTTCTTTAACAACTCAGTGGCATACTTCTTTTGACTCATGAAAATACCACTCTCATCTTGTGAAATTTCAAGACCTAGGAAGTACTTTAACCTTCCTAAATCTGTCATTTCAAACTGCTGCATCATGGATTCTTTAAATTCTGTTAGCATGCTAGATGAGGAGCTAAGATAAATAATGTCATCCACATATAGACACACTATTAGAAATTCAGACTCGTCCCTCCTCTTAACATACAGTGTAGGCTCATTTTCACTCCTTGTAAAATTATTTTGAGCAAAGAATGAGTCAATTTTTCCATACCAGGCACGAGGAGCTTGTTTAAGCCCATACAAGGCTTTGTGCAGCTTGAAAACTTTGTGTTCTTCACCCTTCTTTGTGAATCCTTGTGGCTGATCTACATAAACTTCTTCCTGAAGATCACCATTCAAGAATGCTGACTTTACATCCAACTGAAACACTTGCAACTTCCATTGTGCTGCTAGAGCTAGTACCACCCTGATGGTTTCGAATCTTGCAACTGGAGAGAAGGTCTCCTCATAGTCTATGCCCTCAACTTGAGCATATCCTTTTGCTACAAGGCGTGCTTTACACCTGTTTATACTGCCATCAGCATTCAGTTTGGTCTTGAAAATCCATTTCAAGCCAATTATATTTCTTCCTTCAGGCAACTCCACTAAGCTCCAAGTTGCATTCTTGGTTATAGCATTCATTTCTTCCTTCATTGCTTCTTGCCATTTCTCCTCTTTGACAGCTTCTTCATAGCAATCTGGTTCAGCTGTCATCAGTGCAAATCCACACGTCTCGGCATCTAGTCTGTCATAAATGCTTGCCAGATTCCTCACCCTGCTAGAAGGAATTTCACTGGACGAAGTAGAAGTGCTGTTAGATCCTTGACTAAGGTTGGGAAATGGCAGAGGACTTACATTATTATTTGCTGGTGTACTAGGAGATGAAGGAATGCTAGGTGACGATGATGAAGTGTCATGCACGACTTCTTGAGGTTCAGCAAAGATGACTGTTTTTTCTCCTCTTCTTCTGTCATCACTGTTTTCCTTCCATTCCCATTGTGCCTTCTCATTGAACTCTACATTTCTACTAATCACCACTGTTTTTTTAGTAGGATTGTAGAGCCTGTATGCTTTGGACTGATGAGAATAGCCTATGAAGATAAACTTCTCACTTTTCTCTTCAAGCTTGGTTCTCAGATTCACTAGTGCATATGCAATGCACCCAAATACCCTTAGGTGGCCAACTCTTGGTTTCTTTCCCCTCCATGCCTGAAAGGGAGTAACATCTTGGACTGCTCGAGTTGGTGAGATATTAAGCACATAGACAGCTGTTGCAACAGCTTCACTCCAGAAGGAGTCAGGGAGACCCTTAGCTTTGAGCATACATCGAGCCATCTCTACTATTGTGCGATTTTTCCTTTCTGCTACTCCATTTTGCTCTGGAGAGTAAGGAGCTGTCAGTTCCCTCCTTATTCCTTGTTCATCACAGAATGAGTTGAATTCTTTGGACACGAACTCTCCTCCTCTGTCTGTCCTTACACACTTGATCACTTCTTCAGATTGCTTCTCAACCATGATTTTGAAAATCTTAAACCTTTCAAAGGCTTCAGATTTTTCTGACAAGAAATAGACCCAACTGAATCTACTGTAATCATCTATGATCAACAAGAAGTACTTACTTCCACCAAGTGAAGATGTTGACATTGGGCCACAGAGATCTGCATGTAAGAGCTCCAAGATTTTGCTAGCCCTCCATGCCTTGCCAGTTGGAAAGCTTGCTCGTGTTTGTTTCCCATATAGGCATCCTTCACACACCTCAAATTCTCCAACTTCAGGTAGCTCGAGTACCATCTCCTTAGTACTCAACACCTTCAATCCCTTTGAATGTAGATGCCCATATCTGTGATGCCAGAGTACTGCTTGCTCAGTTCCTGTAACAACTGAGGCCTTGCTTCCTTTATTGAACTCCACTGGGAACATTCTGTTGGAGCTCATCTTTATTCTCAAGACAGGTTTGTGAGTCTCTGCATCACTGATCTCACATTGGTTTGCTCCAAACCTTACCGAGTAACCTGCCTCCACTAGTTGCCCCACGCTGAGTAGGTTATGAGCCAAACTTGGCACATATTGAACATTGTGGATGAGCTTGCTCTTACCCCCTGATGTATTGACAGCAACTGTTCATCTCCCTTCCACTTCTAAGAGTTTTCCATCACCAACTCTCACTTTACTTTTCAACGACTCATTCAAGTCTTTAAAACTAGATTTAGTACTTGACATGTGATTTGAGCAGCCACTGTCAACATACCAAACCTCTCCATTGTCACAGTTTGATGAAGATTGGGCAAGAAACAGTTTAGACTCACCTTCTGCTGCACATGATTTCTGTCCACCCTTTGCTTCATCTTTTTCCTTTTTCCAGCAATCAGCCTCCTTATGCCCAGGCTTCTTGCAGTAGTAACATTTGAACAACTTCCTACCATCTTGTGGTTTGTTGTCTCTACCTTCTCCACTGCTCTGTCCTCTTCCTCTTCCCCTTGATCCTCCACGACCCCGTCTTCTTGCACTTGACTGGTCCTTTTCTTTAGCATATTCAGTCTTTGCCTGAAATGCTCTCTCTCTTCAATCTTTTCTCCACTTCTGTTTAGTCTGTCCTCGTGAGCTTGTAAGGATCCCATGAGCTCATCAAAGGTGTACTCCTTCATATCTTTGGACTCCTCAATTGCAGCTACAACGTGATCAAATTTTGAGGTTAAGCTCCTCAAAACTTTGCTCACTACATGCTCATTTGTCATATTTTCACCATATGACTTCATGAGATGTACTATGCCTGACACCCTTGATAAATACTCTTGGACCTTCTCTTTCTCCTTCATGGCTGCCGTCTCAAAGTCTCTTCTTAAGGATTGTAATCTCACCATTACAACCTTCTTGTTACCAAGAAATTCTTGTTTCAAGGTGTCCCACGCTTGCTTTGAAGTGGTGGCTGAGGCAATCTTGGGAAATATTTCATCATCAAGTGCCTGTTGGATGAGAAAGAGGGCTTTTGAATCCTTCTTTCTCTTCTCCTTTATCTCTGGTGTAGGTTCCCCGGTGGTGCTGTCCACAAACCCATCCTTTACAAAATCCCATAACTCTTGAGATTTAAACAGAGTTGTCATCCTCAAACTCCAAAAATGGTAGTTAATGCCTTTGAATATGGGCAATTGCTGCAGCCCATTCCCTGTACCATTTGTATTGGATGACATGGTTTTGCACTCGTGTTTCCCTTGTGTTTGCCTCACAAATCACTCACTGATTCCCAAGATTTTGAACCCGGAACTGTTAGCAGCTCTGATACCAAATGTTGATTTTTCCAGAGGATGATCAAAAGAAGTAATTAAGAGAAGATGATGACTCTTAAAATCCTATATATTCAATAACAGGGATATGGCTTTTATAGCCTTACATGGAAATAACAGAATCAAAAAAATAGGCAAAGAACGTGGATGCAGTAACTCTCCAACGTTCATCAACAACCTAACAACAAACTCCTACAATTATGCATTACCATAAGACTTATTCAACTAGATAAAATAAGCCCTAGAACTTGGCTAATAATCCAACGTTCTAGTTTATCCAAGGCAGCTGCTGATGTGGACTGAACCTTGGACTTTGATTACCTTCAACAATATTGCATGGTGGTAACTTGACTTCATTACTAAACAACGAGAGGTTTCACAGGTGCATGCTAGCTTTCAGTCTGAGGTTTTTGGCAATGAATACTTGCAGCCCAGCTCGGCCAAACCCCGCAGGAGGAGGAGAAACATGTGCAGAGGCAGGAATTCACGTATTCTTTACTAAGGTAGAGACAAACAAAATAATCTATCGAATGCTCTATTTATTTATCACTGGTATATTTAGTGGGCAGTGTAGCAACATCAATGCTGATTCAACATGCCCAGATTATGGATATTGCACTGGATTGTCCTCCTTTCATTAGAATATTCTCTTGCGGTCCTCTTTCTTGTTTCTACTATTGACGCACTGATTTGTTATCACAGATTGCAAGGTTAGCTGCTAACAGAATCAAAGACTTGTGTGAAAGGCTACAGCTGTCTCTTCAAGTTCGTGAGAATGTTTATCGTCTCTTCAGGTTAGTTTCTACTCATTACTTCTTTAATACTTACTATTAAGTACTAGTTATCAACTACAATAGATCTAAGGGATTGATCTATAGAACACAAATCTAAAAAAAAAAGAAAAAGAAAAATAATAAAATGCATGATCACCATAATTTGTACTAATCTGAATAATAATAACCGTCAGATTAAATTTCATAAAAAATGTTCTGACTTGATAACATCCCATTCTAGTATGTGGAGGAGGCCTTGTGTGTGCATGTTAAGAGCTTAAAATAAACCAAGGGGGAGTTGCTTTCTTTTGAGATTTTTTTAGCTAAAGCGGATGGAGAGGGACGATGCAAAATTTACAAGTGTCTAGTATGAAAAGGACCTCATATAATTTTCAAAATAACTCAAATGATAGGTTCTTTTTTGTAAAGGTGGGCCCAATTACCTCAGGAAAAAATAGCTTTTTTTTTTATATATATAATTCCCCAAACAAACTAATTGTAAATTGGAACTTAAAAACTAGATCTTTTATTTTATACATTAATCTAATTAACATCATGATCTCCAGTAGCTGTGCCGTCACTAGCAGAAGTGGTCCCTCCCGTGATGTCGAGCTAGCCGGTTGGATCTATCCCTGCTGCAGCTGCCAACTGTTGAACGAAGGACTCAAGTGCACGTGTCCTCTTGTCCTGCTTGGCTTGCCTCCTAGCTTGCTCAGCTAGCTGCTCCCGCAGGGCGATCGCCTTAGGATCCGGTGCCCGAGACTGTGTGGAAGATGAAGAGTTCCTCGTGTATATCCCACACCCTTTTACGTATCCCGACCTCTTCCCAAGCACATCAACAGCAATCTGTTCCTCAGTCATTGGAGTTGTGACAGAGGGTTGCGACTGCTCCTCAGTCCGCTGCACCAAGGCCTCCTGTCATTTAAATCAATAAGGGATTTAGAATGCTTTTTATGGCATTATTGATCATAATTGATTTATTAGCAAACATACATGTCTCTGCTGAGCCACCTCATTTACCCACTCATTACTCTTTTGTCTGTAGTGGGTGTTGTGGAAGAACTGAGTAATAGGCGGCGCTTGACCGGCATTCTGTGCCATCTATCATTTGAAATAGCTTTGTATTAGATATCAACCCAGCTACATATTGATAAATTAATAAACTTAATCAAGTTTCTTCATATGAATATAATCAGTACCATCAGAGACATCCTTAATGCAAATGACCTGGAGCCACTAGTATGATTATATGGCAGCTTGGCTCGACTCTCTTAAGCTTTTTTTGACTTCGCCTACATAAAAAAACAATAATACAATAATAGTCATTACTAGAATCATTACTAATAGAATTACGTTGGAATATAATCATACTAGTGGATCATCCTTGCACCAACGACCCATGATATCAATGCTTGTAACATGGTCTTCGATGTTTATCTTCTGCTTGGTACTAGTGTTGTACCATTCACATTCAAATAAGACCACCTTACCCCCATGCCGATAGGACAATTCCCAGACTTTGCAGTTGTAGCCATAGTAGTCATGTTTCACCCCTTCGTATTCCCCTTCCACGACCAAGCCGATACTCTGGCTCCTACAACATTTCTCACAATCTATAGTGTGGTATCGAACGCAATTGCAATCACACCCCTGGTAAAGATTCACTAGGGATTCAGGGTCATTTGCTAATGACTACATCTCATCAAAAGCTTCTAGTGACCATAGAGTTCACAATTGATTCATCTACATAAGCAGATTAAGACAAATGTATTAGACTAATGTTATTTGAAGTGTAATATAATAATATCTAGCAATTAAAATGATAATATTTTATATGTCTTACACGTTGTTTGAACCATTCTGCAAATTCTTTTCATTGTATCTGCCTGACATCTCCACCTCTTTGATCTTGAAGTAAATTCTTGTATTCCCTACTCAAGATAGCTTTTAATGAATAAGTACGAGTAGAGAATGAATAAAGGAGTTAACAAGCAATGCATAAATATGGCTAGATTGAAGCACATACTGTAGATACGGCTCCACCTCCGGGCAATTATTCAGCACAAACCAATGAGCCATGTCACGCTCTCTTTGAGAAGGATCATGTGCCCTTGACATCAGTCCGATGGGATGGATAGTTTGTGTGAAGACCGACATTCCTGAGCCACGTTAGCCACCGTCATCATAACGCTCTACTCGATCAGTCTACCTTAAATGCATTGAGCAAAAAGTGAGACACTCTTTAACAATGTAAGCTTCGGTGATCGAACCTTCAGGCCGAGCTCGGTTGCCAACGTACCCTTTTAGGGTCTTCAGAAACTTTTAAACAACCAATGATAACAATTACGATTTTCAATGCAAGGCAATTGCACTAATACATAAATAATTAATCAATGGTCATCAACTATTACCTTTCTATCGGGTACATCCACCGTTATTGCACCGGTCCACCAAGCATGGCCTCGCGTGGTAAGTGAACTGATAGATGAACCATCACATCAAAGAAAGTAGGAGGAAAAATCCTCTCCAGCTTGCACAATATTAAAACTATCTGCTCCTCCATTTTTTTTCAAATCATCGTGCCTTTGTGTTTTCGAGTAGAGGTCTTGGAAAAAGTTGCCTAACTCAAACAATGTTGTACATATATCCTTATTCAGAAAGCCGCGCATGCCAATAGGAAGGATGCGTTGGATAAGGATGTGGCAATCATGGCTCTTTAAACTAGCTAATTTATCATTTTTTGAGGTTACACACCTTGAGAGGTTCACCGCATAGCCGTCTGGGTATTTGATCGACTTCAAGAATTCATAAAATCCATCTCTATGTTTTGGTTCCAGAGTGTAAGAGGCATGCGGCTTCAAATTGGATCCATCGCCCCTCTCCACTAGATGCAACTCTGGCCTGATGCCCATATTTTTCAAATCCTTACGCGCTTTCTTGGTGTCCTTGTTTTTTCCCTTTATGCCCAAAATTGTTCCAACCAATACTATAAGATGTTCTTCTAAATGTGCATAGGATCAAGGTTGTGTCGGAGTTTTTTGCACTTCCAGTACCATTCAAATAGGATGCTTTTCTTTGTCCAATTCAGTTCTCCATAGTCACGCAGTCTTTTGTTATTCTTGCCAAACTTGACCGGCGCTAGCTCTTCTAGCTGGTCTAGTACCTTTTGCCCTGGTAAATCCAAAGAATTCTTGTTACGCTCAGGCTGGCCGTTGAAGGCCTTGCTTCTACGCCATTGGTGGGCTTAGGCTGGCCATTAAAGGCCTTGCTTCTATGCCATTGGTGGTTCAGTTCAAAGTATTTTCGATGGCCAATGTACCCAATCTTATCTTTCAACTTCACCCTTAACGAGCTGTCGTTACACGAGGGGCAAGCATTATAACCTGTTGTGCTCTACCCAGACAAGTTACCATACGTAGGAAAGTCATTTATTGTCCACATCACAGCCACATGCATTTGAAAGGTCTATTTAGTGGAGGCATCATAAGTCGATACACCATGATCCCACAACTCCTTCAACTCATCAACCAAGGGCCTCGAATATACATCGATATTGTTTCCCGGTGAGTTTGGTCCTGGAATAAGTAATGACATCATAAAAAATGACTCCTTCATGCACATCCATGGTGGCAAATTATAGGGCATAAGTATGACAGGCCACATGCTATAATAGGTGCTCATGTTACCGAAAGGATTGAATCCATCGGTGGCTAACCCTTGCCTCACATTACGTGTCTCTTGGGAAAACTCTAGATATTTCTTATCAAATTCTTTCCATTCCACTGAATTAGCCGGATGCCGTGCTATCCCATCGTCAATGCGCTTATCACTGTGTCATCTCATCTCTATGGCTGTCTTCCTTGACATATACAATCTGCATAACCTCGGTGTCAATGGAAAGTAACGGAGCACCTTATGAGGGATCTTCTTTCGCTTGCCATCATTATTGACCTTGTACCTAGGCTCTTCACATTCTGGACATTTATCCAATTGAGCATTCTCCTTCCAATACAACACACAATTGTATTTGCAGGCATCTATGTTCTTGTATCCCATGCTCAAGTCATGTAATAATTTCTTCACCTCGTAAACTGATGCCGGCACCACATGACCTTCGGGTAAGAAGTCCTTAAAAATCTGCAGAACCTTGTCGAACGATTTATTGCTACACTCACTTTCTACCTTCACATGTAATATCTTGATGACAAACGATAACAGAGTATCTGAGCTTTTGCATCCTGGGTACAAACCACGCTGAGAAGCCTTCAACAAAATTTTAAAATCTTGCACATCATCCCTCTCTTAAGTATCTTCCTCCAAGTAAGTTCCCCTACGATGGTCCTCTATCAACTCATTGTATTCATCCTGATTCTCTTCTGATTCATCCTCGCTCTCATCCGAATCATCGGGTTGAACTATAGGTTCCCCGTGATATATCCACCGTAGATATGAGACCATCATTCCTTGAATGTGCAAATGATTTCTCACGGTTACATAGTCATGCTTCCGATGGTTACAGTAATCGTTACACGGGCAGTTAATCAACACTGCCCCGCCCGACTTCGCCTTTGCAAAATCAATAAATGAGTTCACCCCAGCTATGTACTCCGCACTAAATCGGTTCTGATAATGTAATACCCAACTCCTGTCCATATTTGACCTAATCACAAGTAATTAGCATTTATCGAACAAAACAGCGCAACATCAAAAGAAATGAAATGAATTCTCACTATTATTTCTTGTAACCTAGATAGATAAATAGATAGACAGACAGAGACAGATAGATGAACCACTGCTTGTTATGACATTTCCACACACATCAACAATAGCTATCACAGTGATTTAAGGCAGATAAGGAAGGTAAAAAAAAAAAAAAAAAATTATCCCACCAAACATGAATAGCAAATTTCTCACCACTCCAAACACAAGATTTTCAAGATTTTGAAGATTCTGAAATGCATAATTTAGGATGGAAAGATAAAAATTAGAAATAATAAAGTCAAATTAAGGGACTTTACTTGGCAAACCTAAAAGGAACCAGATGCAATGCTTCAGATAGAGATGAAGTGAGAAAGAGATTTAAATGTAAGATCTCAATTGTTGAATCTTTGCTTTCAAAAAATGTAGCACTGAGGAACGATCGAGTAGGCAAGATTTAAGAAACTACATTAATTTGGGCCATTGTTTATCATCTTGTTGGGCCTCACAGCGAATGCAAAAATCTCCATTGATAATAATCCAACCAAACCAATATGCGACTCGACAGCCTGCCTCTGGTGGATGCTTAGCTAATGGGATCTAAAGCTTAAAGAACCAAGCATCCATCAGTGGCAAAGATTGGCCCATAGCATGTAGGATCATTTTCAGCCAAACTACAATGGGGGCATATCAAATGAACACCAACTTGGATCACAGGTCCAAGCTCCAAGGTACTGCATGTAACCAATCCAAACAAGTACATGTATGACACATATAAAGATCCATCATAATCTATCAAATTACACAGTTTTATTAATCACAAAGCCAGTGTAGAAAAAGAGATGCAAATGAAGAGGCAGAAGCCTTTAAATGAATAGAGTCTAGAAGAGGAGAATTCATTATTTTTCTACAATTTCAACTCTTCCATGCACATAACATAGGAATCATTTCTCTTAATGTAATGTTTCATAGAAGGTATGCGAGGTTATCCCTTGATTTAACAACCTCAAAATTCATCTTAACCATCGACTTTCTTGAGATTCAATCCAATGGTAAGTTAGAGTTCAGTAAGTGAAAAATTGAGCCTGGTGCAAGGTCATGGGGGATGAAAAGAGCATCAAAGGGGCTGCATTGATGAAAGGCAGGCCCCACTGAACTGCACTTAAAGTTGCTTGTAGGAGAACATTTTCCCTCTCATAAAAAGGCTTCTTAAGATTTTCTAAAAACCTTTAGTTTGGAACTATAATTTTATGCTGAAAAACAAACACCATAATAATAATAGTAATAATAATAATAATAATTATTATTATTATTATTATCATTATCATTATAGCTGGAGATCTTGAATTTAATTTTGACCATGCCTTTTAATTCTGACAAATCAGAAATTCACAAAACTAGATTGAGGGGAAATTTTAAAAATATCTGAAAATTTGATGAGTTCACTTAGTGATTCTCATGACTTCAAAAAACAGTTAAATTTGCACTTTGATTTAAAACAAACTTTGTTCCTTTCTCAAACTATCTGAAGTGCTCTCATTTTAAAATTAAGCATTTATATATTTCTATTGGATTTGATCTTAGCACATGTCTCCTCTGCCAGTATTAAAGAAACAAAAAGAATGTAATATGTAGGTTTTAATTTTGATGTTTTGAAACACACAAGCCTAACACTACTCAAGTGCCAAAAGGAGAAGTGATACTTACCTCTTACGTAGTAAATACAATTCAAGTATTTCGACCATATTACTAGGTGGAATTTTTATTTGACTCCTAATTTGGTGTATCAGCCAAGCATAGGAAGAAAAGATGGGAGACACTTTGTTGATTCTAAAATTACAAGATGAAGAAAAGAGATTAAGTTACAACAATAATTCTCAAGCAAACAATTCATCTGGTGAGACCCACTTATCCATAACCGGAACCCCAGCAGTGTTTCCTGTTTCATGGTAGACAGTTCCTCTGCTTTCAAGCTTTTGCCAATTCACCATCAAATGATCCAATAACCAAAGGTCCCACAGGAGGTATATCAAAAGTAGCTGTTACATTGAATAGTATGTTATAGCCAAGTGATTAGAATCATGATTCTAATAAGCATTTTAGGTTAAACTTCCCCACATCCCCAATCAATTAATCTAAAGTTCTAACTAAGTATACTAATAAGGGCAAAAGTGTGGAAGAAAGAAGGGAAGGAACCTTTGAAACTGCCATTTCCTCTAAAAAAACAGTTATAAACACATTGATGAAGCATATCAGGCACACTTGGCTTAGTAGTCTAAGTATTATGTTCTAAATCCTCTTAATAACCTAATAGAAAACATAAAGGACAGACAGTTTGAATCTTTCTTTAATCTTTTGCACAGGTCAAGACAGGCAATCTCAGACCAATGTCCTACAAATCTAGAAAACAATGATAAATTGGCAGATTGGGAAGTATCGGATTTTCCATTAGAACCCATGATATAGTTTGAGGGAGAGAATAATGACTTGGGCCCTGAATTCTATTCTCCCTTGTTCTTCTTCACTCATTATAAACTGGAATAAAATAAAAATGGACAAAAGATGCAGACACCCATACATATTCATATGCTATCAGGCTATTAGCAAACAAAGTGGGAAGGAGATTTTAGCTAGTGATGTTTGTACCCAGCACTTTCGTACCCAAAAGATCCAGACAGCATCAAACGAAAACAACCGAAATCACGAAATCGAATCGAGACCAATCTTAAACAAAAACTAGATACAAAATCGAAGATCCGTTCAAACGTAAAAAGAAAAGGGGAAAAGGATCAAATCTTTCACAAAGAAAAGGAATCTGAGCCCTAAGAATCAAAAGAAAGAAAAACATCATACCTTTTTGGGCGAGTCCGGCCGCGAGAGGGAGAGACGATGGTGGAGGGTGGATTGCTGCGAACGAGCGCTGCCTTGTGGTAGAATCTGCGCCTGAGACGAGAGGGATGAGAGAGCAGAGACCTCGAACGAGAGAGAGCAGAGAGATCGAGCGAGAGAGACAGAGAGATCGAGCGAGATCAAGCGCAGAGAGAGAGAGCAGAGAGAGAGAGAGAGAGAGAGAGAGAGAGAGAGAGAGAGAGAGAGAGAGAGAGAGAGAGAGAGAGGGCGTGGTTTTAGAGGCGGGAGAGGGAAAAACAGGAGCGGACTTTTATTGATGTTTTCAAAAGGTCAGTAAATTTAACTTTTACGGACGTTTATTTTTCGTCGCCAAAAATACTTTTCGTAGGTAAAAATTATATTATTTTTATTATTTAAAAAAAGAGTAAAAAGTTCTCATTTTACGACGAAATTAAAAACGTTGGTAATAATCTATCTTTGCTGATGTTTTTTTTGTAAAACGTCGATAAAAGTGACTTTTACCGACGTTTATTTTTTGTCGCCAAAAATACTTTTCGTCGGCAAAAATCATATTATTTTTATTATTTAAAACAAAGTAAAAAGTGCTCATTTTACCGACGAAATTAAAAACGTCGGTAATAATCAATCTTTGCCGACGTTTTTTTTAGTAAAACGTCGGTAAAAGTCAGGCTTTCAGCGACGTTTTATTTAAAACGTCGGTAAAAGGCTAACTTTTAGCGACGAATTTATATACGTCGGTACCGATGAATTTATAAAAGCGTCGCCAAAAAACGTCATTAAAAGTGCAACTTGTTGTAGTGCATTGATGTGGAATTTATTTCAATCCATTAAAATTGCAAGTGCACAGTTGTCTTATTAAGAAAACGGCAGTTACAGGTCAAACCCATAAGGAGCGCTTCTGAACTAATTACTTAAAAATTAAAAAATTTCTTTTAAAAACAATAATAAAAGAAATGTATGATGTGCGACTAAGAAACTTAACAAAATTAAAACTGAAGTACAAGAATAATAATGATAAAAAAATAGATCAGAATATCATGAATCCATTAAGAAAACTAATCTATCAATTCATGCAACTAATGAAATAGAACTGTCTCAAAAACATTTTAGATCAGAAACAACTCAATTTTTTTGATCCGGGTGGTTTGCCTGTCAAAAAGCATAAGTTTTTCATAAATTATCTAAAGAAAAAGACCTTCTTCACCTCATGAAAATATGAAATTATCTAAATATCACCCCTCAATCAAACATAGACTGTCAAAGAACTAGATCTAACCATAATCTATTTAAAAAGCATGCACGATTAAAAAAAATAATTTAATTAGAACTAAAATCAGAAGTTTGTCATTAACTTGAAGACAGATTTATTAATAACATTACGCATGCATAGAGATAATAAAACTACTAAATCAGATTGCATGAAAATAACAAAAAAGAATACTTAACTTCATCAGATATTCCAATCCAAAAGACTGCTCCTCCATGGGAAAAGAACTTCTCAATTTCTTGATTAAAATCTTCATGTGAATACAATCAAGCTCTCAGATTTCTCTCACCTAAAACTAGTTTCTAGAACAGGGCTCCAAAATAACTAATTTATTACTCTCTTTTTTTCTACACTAGAGAGATAAGAGAATAAAGGAAAGAGGAGAGGGGTGATGATGGAGGACGTCTAAGGAAGAGATAGCATCCATATGGATGTCCCATGGGATGTCCTTTTATGGATTTTGAACTTGTTTCTTCTTGGACTATGTGAAGAGATAGAATTTTAGCTCGTATGTGAGAGAGATTGATAGAATTTTATCTATTCTATGAGGGCGATTTCTTCCTTAGCCTCCAAGCATAGATGAGATAAGATATAGAGAAACTTCTAGATGAATCTAGACTACTAGATTTCTTTGCACACACAGCCTCCTTGAACTGAAACTAGCAAAAAAAATGGGCCCACTTTTGATAATAAACATTTATTTAAGAGTAGAAAATTTACAACCAACCTCCCAAGGTCATAACTTGGTCATTTTAGCTCTAAATTGCATGATCTTGGGCTCTACGAATATTTACTCGAAAAGAGATTTCCAATGGTACCAAGATTGCACTAATAGGACCTACGATTTGGGAGATATTGTTAGGGATCTTAGGAAGAACACACGCACGATCTACGAACAACAAATCACACAATCACACGATCAAACCACGAGACACAGATTTACGTGGTTCGGCAAGATTGCCTACGTCCACGGGAGATTCAAGCCGGTCACTATTATTGGAGATTTCCACAAGAGTACAAGCACACACTGTCTCTCTCGTTCTCTCTCAATTTTCACTGTAATAACAATGCTCACACCACCCAGTATAAATACATGAAACCCTAAACCTCTAGACAACCACAACCGTCGGATCTGGCCTCATAACAGATGGTCCAGATTAAACCGACACATTACAGATAAACCCCTGTAATAAACTAAGGTCTAAATCAGGCTTCACCAACCCATCAATCTCCCACTTGAAGACTGATAATACTGAATGGCTTTAACAATAACAGAACACGGCTAAGAATCTCGATACCTCATCTTCATGCTTGAAGACCAACTGATATGAGGTTTCTCTTCAGGCTAGGTACATGCCTGACATCATTCAATTGCCATATACTGCCATTTGGCAATTTAATCTGAACATCTCCCTTGCCAATTATGTCACAAGGTTCATCATCACCAAGATAGACTTTTCCAAAATCACCTTGTACATAATTTTTGAGATATTCTTTATGTGCAGTGGCGTGAAAGGACGCACCTGAATCTATAACCCAAGATTCAGACTTATAATCAAAAGCAAGAATTGAGGCATCTTGAACAGCATCACCTGCGACATTTGCGGAAGCTTCGTTATCCTTATTACCGTTCTTTTGCTTATTCTTCTTTGGTGGAGCTCTGCAATCCTTTTTCAGATGTCCCTTTTTGCCACAATTCCAGCACTCGATTTTGCCTTTTGAAGATCTTGACTTACTCCGTGTTTTTGATCTTCCATGACTTTGCTCTCTCTCAGATGACCTCCCTCTGTTTCCCACATTCAATGCACTTCCTGATGATTCACCTGAAGGTTTCCTGTGAATTTCCTCATCGAGGATGGCACTCACAACATCATCAAATTTCAGTTTGGTTGATCCTGAAGAATTACTCAGTGATGTAACCATACCATTCCAGCTGTCTGGTAAAGAAGACAAGACCAACAAAGCCCAAATTTCATCTTCGAATTGTACGTTAACAGAGGATAACTGGCTCATGACCGTGTTAAACTCGTTCAGGTGTTCAGCAACAACCCCACCTTCAACCATCTTCATGTTAAACAACTTTCTCATCAAGAAAACTTTATTTGAGGCAGAAGGTTTTTCATACATTCGAGATAGGGCATCCATAACATCTTTCGTGGTTTTCTCCTTAGATATATTGAATGTAACAGACTTTGATAGAGAGAGACGAACAGTACCTAAGGCTTTCCTGTCGAGTACCTCCCACTCTGCATCTGACATTGTTGTAGGTTTCTGGGCTTTTCCCCCAAGCGGCAGGTAGAAATTCTTCTGGTAGAGGAGATCTTCAATCTGCATCTTCCAGTACGCGAAGTTTGTGCCATTAAACTTCTCAATCGTGAGCTTCATGTCGTCCGTCATTGCTCCCACTCAAATCAAGCTCTATCTACTTGATATAAATTCTGCTAGTCAAACTGTCAATCTGTTCCGTCTACCTTGTAGATCTCGTTAATACGAATCCAACAAAAAAAAACGGAGCGCAATTCTAAGTCCGGATGGCTTCAGAAATCAAGAAACAATTCTGGCCCTTGAACCCGGTCAAACTGGATGGTTGACTGTGCTGATTCAGGATGACGTCAGCGTCTGCTGACTACTGGGCTTCTCCTTCACGGACTGGGCCGGGTCAGACCTGACCTGGACTGAACCTGGCCTGGAAATTGACCCAAGGACTGCTGGGCTTCTTCAGTGGGTCAGGTCGGACCTGACCTGAACCAACCCGGGCCCAACTGGGTCTTCTTCTTCCTCCCTTTCTCTGTTTCAGAACAGAGATTTAACCCAGATCTCTGTCTTCTTCTTCAGCGTCGACGGCGGGCAGGATCGCCGGACTGCGAGGCGGCGACGACAGCACGGCGACGGAACAACGGCGACGGCAACGGAACGGCAGCGTTGGACCGGGGCGGTGGGCGGTTCCAACGGTTTCAGAAGACGAGAGTAGCGACAAGCGGCGGGAAAAAAAAAAGGTAGCAGTGGATTTTCCCACCTTCTTCGACGCAGGCGACCAGCGACGACGATGATCGATCCCGGGAACCCAAGTCTGGATTCTCTGTTTCACTGCAACGAGCCGATCTTCTTTGTCTTCTCCGATCAATTAGATCTGGCGCGGGGCCCACTTCACGAACCTATGGATTGCAAATCAAGAACCGAGATTGCTGCAAATCAAGAGATCGAGATTGATCTCTTCTCCGGGATTAAACCCAATCTGATCCTGATCGCGCGCGGAACCTTCGGGCTTTGATACCAGTTGTTAGGGATCTTAGGAAGAACACACGCACGATCTACGAACAACAAATCACACAATCACACGATCAAACCACGAGACACAGATTTACGTGGTTCGGCAAGATTGCCTACGTCCACGGGAGATTCAAGCCGGTCACTATTATTGGAGATTTCCACAAGAGTACAAGCACACACTGTCTCTCTCGTTCTCTCTCAATTTTCACCGTAATAACAATGCTCACACCACCCAGTATAAATACATGAAACCCTAAACCTCTAAACAACCACAACCGTCGGATCTGACCTCATAACAGATGGTCCAGATTAAACCGACACATTACAGATAAACCCCTGTAATAAACTAAGGTCTAAATCAGGCTTCACCAACCCATCAGATATGTCCATTTTAGGTTAAGCTGTCATAAGAATAACGGGGCTGACTTCCTTCTTGCAATAGGACTTTTCCTCTTAGCCTTTGAGATGATCTTTCCTTTTTAGACTTCAAGATTGATAAGGATAAGGTAAGAAGGAGTCTTGTTGTCGATTCTCTCCTTGACTTTAAGCAAAAAGTCAGTTGCAGTGGGACCCACTTGCAGTAGTATACGATTGCATGTGAAAGGGCCCACAAAAGTACTCTCCAAAACTCTTCTATACATGAGAGATAGGGCCCTTGCCTGTTGCTGGTCATCCCAAGCATGAGGGAGGCATAGCTGGGCGTTCAATGGGATGTGTAGGTCCCATTTATGGTGCACAACTTCCTTATAGCACAACAACTAAACTTTCTGCACATGCTAATTCAACCTTTAAAATACTGAAGAGCCCAATTGAAGTGCGGCCCATCCAGACAGAGTTCTACTCCAACTAGGACTCTTAGAAAAAAAATTGCATAAAAAATTTAAATAATGCAGAAAATTGTGTAAATTCCAATTCCTAGGTAAAAATGCATGAAATGATCAAAATGAATGAGAATTGATGCATTTAACCTAATTAAGTCCCTAATTCACCCTAAAATGATACATAAATGGTGCAATTCCATGGACTTAACAACCATCCAAAATAGAGCAATTAAAAAAAGTCTAGAATAAAAAAGAAAGATGTTTGATAATGCAATGATCTATTTTAAATGGACATTTTTAAATCAACATTTGAAAGTCTGTTACAAATTTCTCGAGATCCACAAGGTATCAAACTTTGAAATTTGACCCACAGCTGTGTACAACCTTCCAAAAAGATCTAACGGTTTAGATCTTATGTTTGGGGCTCATGCCTCATAGATTCCAAAAAATAATATTAAATGATTTCCCTTTTTTTTCACATATCTCGAGATTGGTGATGATCAAATGGCTCAAATTTGGATTCAACTTCTAAACATTTTCAACAGTTTGGATTATGATTTTCTATCCCTAAAAAAATAAAAAAACAACATTGTCATGGACTAATCCAAAATTAAGCATGTTATATCAATGGTTGATATTTGTGTAAATTTCTCGAGATCCACATAACTTCTAGTCCTGAAAATTGACCCATAGTTGTGTTCAACCTTCCAAAAAGATCTAATGGCTTGGATCTTGTGTTTGGGGGCCCACAGAATTCAGAAAATAATATCCAACGCAATTTTTTTTTTTTTTGCAAATATCTCGAGATTGGTGATGATCCAATGTAGATATTTGGCCCTATAGCTGTGTTTGTTCTTGTGAGCATTTTCAAGAGTTTGGTTATTGATTTACTCTCTCATATTAAAAACTAAAAAGTGGACTAGGGTGTTATGGACTTGAGAGTATTGTTCCTCCACCTCTCTTTTTCCTCTCTACTTTTCAAGTGCATCCATAAAGAGGGCATTGCTTTTAAGGGGCTTTGCCTCTACTTTTCTAAAGTGGGCAGAGTGTAGAAATGATTGCCAATCATTCTTTATTTTCCGAACCACTGCCTGCTTTAGACATTTATACAAATATAGCGAGGAAATAGAGATGGCAAGATGGGAGCCTAGTGTGATATTAATAAGAGGAGGAGCTGAAATGAATAATATCCATCAAGCCAAGCGCATTCACATGATGAAGCGGCCCAGGTCTGCTCAGTAATTTTAGATCTGAATGTCTCTTCTTCTAATAAATTATTGCACTGCCCTCTCAATCAAAGCCCTAATAGCAGTGGTTGTGGATTATCTTGGACATAGTGCATATAGAGGATCCAAAGCAACCACTGCAATTAGAAAAATTAAAATTAAAATGTGTAAAGAATATAAACCGGGCTTTATTATTCTTTCAAAAACCAAGGCCAATCCTAAAGAAACTGTTCTATTGGCTTATGAAATTAAGTTTGACAAAATAGCTGTTGCCGTTGGATCTGTTGGGGGCATTGCACTTTTTTGGCATAACTCGCGCAACATGAATTTTTTTTTTTTTTTTTTATAGAACATTTTATTCGCTGCTCTATTGATGTTCACAATCTGGAGAAAATTTGGCGAGCTTGCACCAATGCCACATCTGAAACAGCGACATTGTTAAGATGACCTGAGTCATGTTCAAAGGGTGGGTTTGATGAATTATCCAAGTCAGCTTAGACTTGAAATGTGAAATTTTCTCATGAATGATGATATAATATATGAACACTATTGCATGTTCCTTCGCCAACAAATAAAAAAGGCTTTAGATGTGTAATAAGCTAGAAAGCTCAATTAGACCTGCTACTGAACATTAATCAAGTTTTGCCGTTGATGAAGTGACCCGACTTCCACTAACATAATCATTAGGCAATGCAGCCCTTCCTTAGCCCCATGTTCCACCTTGGACCCATTGGTGTTTCTTTCCCTTTGTTTCCCTAGCCCCATCTCTAACAAGTTGGATAGAGCATTATATTAAAGGAAAGATAAGCTCCTCCAGTCTCATGGTTGAAAACCACTCAGATCAAGAAAATCTTGATCTCATTACACAATCAAAACAGGGTTGCATCTTGACATGCTATGAATTTTACGTATGTTAAGTATACATACAGAGATGAAACATTTTCAGGATGACCATTGACTTATTCCATCCAAATGGGTTCTCTAACTGCTTTCTACTCATGCATTACAAAGAGTCAAGGTTATAAAGATTATAACTACAAAATTAGTTAAAATATAAAGATCATAACACGAAGATTAGTTAAACATATGATGATGAAATGAATTGTAGCTTTAAATTATTTTCATCCATTCATACTAATAAGGAACTTTGTTAGCATATAACAAAGTTCCAGGTTCACAGAATACACCTTGAATCACACCGAGTGGATGTTTATATACTTCACAAACATACATCCTGTCATCTCATCCAATAGAATCCAAACCACCGAAAAGCCATTTTCATATATTGTTCTATTTTCTACGCAAACATATTCATCTCAAGATAGAACAGGGGCATTAGGAAAAATCAGTAGATGAATAGGAGCTTTTGCTATGGGCAACAATGGCAAAATGCATCTACCCTATATATAGAACATAATCATCATTGTCTACTCTACCATGGAATAGTCATTTGGACAAAGAGAAGAGTATTAGGAAACAGAGAATCAGGAGTGGGTTTGAGTTATACAATCAGACCTAAGAAAAATACAAAACAAAAAACCTAGAAACAAAAATAGGGATCATATCTAATGGCATATCATAAAATCTCTCCTTCGCACATATTCCCGTCTACAAACCCAGCAACAGAAAGAGAGATCCAATAACCAAAATAATTGAAAGGTGTTCCTAAAAAAAAACTGATTTACTCGTCACCATTATCATGAAAGCCATGTCTCAACTATATTGGAGTCGGCCTTTTTCTCTAGTCTGATGTATCTTGAGCCAAATCTTTAGATAAATTACACTTCTTTACATATGCTTTTACCACCTCCATCCATGGCCTCTTTGATCTACCACTTCCTCTCGGTGGACCATCAATCTGCAGAGCCAAATTTTTCCTTACCGGCGTCGTTACCAACTGCAATGGACATACCCAAACCATCTCAAATGGAAAACTAAAGGAGAATTGACCGGATTCAACTTACTGGGTGGGTGGCTAAGTAGCAACAAAGAACATGGTTCATGAAATCTGAAATAGAATATCAAAACCACATTCATTCTTTTTGCAGAGAGAGACAGAGAGGGGGAGAACATATACCTTAGAGCAGAACGAGAGGAGAACCAATATTTAGCCTGATCGATTTTCCTTGCAGAGAAAATGTGGGTTTCCTTGCAAGGATATCCTCATTTATACAAGCATTGGACAAAATATGCAAAAATCGAATTTCGCCTTGGGGTACATCTTAAATCCAGATTGCTAATATGTAAGAAATTTGTAGCCGAACGACCCTCAATTGCTTGCTGTAGAAGTTGAATAGTTTTTTAATGAACAATGCCTACAGAAATAAGCACTTAAAATTCAACAAGATCGTGATGGGTAATTTATAGAATATAAAAGAAGAAAAAAGACGAAGAAGAAGAAGAAGAATATAATTGTTTCATTTTGAATTAGTTGATTGGAAGAAGGAATAGAATTTACAACATTAAGCTCAACAAGATAGTGATGGGATTTTATAGAAAGAAAAAGACTCATTTCATTTTTAATCAATTGATTCGAAGATATGACAAAATTTAGAAAAAAAAAATATTTGAATGGTAACTTTCATTAAAAGAGAGAAAAACAGTACAAGAAAATTATTCTGCCCACGACACCACAACAACAAAATTTAAGAAGCATACTCATGAATCATATGTTTTTCAAGTGGACATCCTTCAAACTATAATCAGTTTCAAGAATAATACCCAAGTTTCTCATCTCTTGTTCAAAATTTCTTCTAAGCAGATTCGTCACCTTCATCCCTCCTTTGCTCCATTATCACTGATAGGAATTACACGAGAAATAAATAATAATGCAATAAAAAGTTTTTCAAAATAGAGAGAGGTAGAAAAGTGAAAAGACTAACCATCAGCTAATGATCAACTTGCACTTTCTATCTTGTGCCAATCCTCACCCATGTTCTTCGCACACTACGCGCATGTTTGATATAGAGCAATCAAAGATAAATAAGCGTTTGAGTCCGGTGAGGTGTTAACGGTTAATGGACAGAAATTGAACTGAAGTTAGATTTTCAAAACTCCTCTCTCGTGGACTTTTGAATATACATGACTTATTAATTTAAGAACTTGTAGACTGGTAAATAAAGATAACTCATTTGGCAAACCTATTGCATTTTTTATTTTCAATTTCTTAAAAGACTAGTCTGTCATAAGAACCAATGGTCAGATCTCAAAGGGAGATCAAGCCTCTCATCTCATCCTCATCTAGAAAAGGACAGAAGATCACACTTAATTAGGCTCATAGGCTTTAGAGTGGTGAGGTTTTGCAGTCCCACGAAACTTCAAGCCACAGGTACAATTTGCAATTTTCAAATTTGAAATATGTTTTCTGAAAAAACATTGAGTTAGTCACATTCAAAAAATTAAAAAACTAATGATTATCCGAAAAATGAGATTGACGCAAATGAGCTGCATGTGTAAGGCCCAAATAGATTTAAAATATTTTATTAGCTAATTATATGCCATTAGTTTCTAATTTTATTTAGGAAATTGTAATTAGGATATGATTCTTATCTTATTTCCTAGTTTCATTAGTTTCTTAGTTTGTTAGGTTTCTTAGCCCCTATTTATATGTCATTGTAGAAGACTATTTTTAGAGAGTTCATTAATGAAAATTTGAATTTTCTCATTGAGCTGCTCCTAGTTATCATCTTTGTAGAGACTTGTTGAAGTGTCTACGGACATGCCCTTCGGCACTTTCATGCGAGCCCTAATCCTAGGGCCTGCATCAGTCAGATTGATAATCTCGGATTTGGAGTTAATAAAATTTTCCTCGTGGTTTTATTGTGGAGAGTGTTCTCTTCGTGTGATTGTTTATGCGGAAACTTCTAATTGTGTCCGTGGAACCTGAGATCCTAACCCTGAGATTGCATCAGAGGTCCAAAGAGCGAAAAAAAAAAACACGGATTGTTCTGAGAGAGAGAGAGAGAGAGAGAGAGAGAGAGAGAGAGAAGGGGGGTAGAACACATACTTGAGCATAGACACAGCCAGAGGAGAGCCAAATTTCAGCCCGATGGATTTTTCTTATAGAGAAAAGGTGGGTTTCCTTGCCGACACGAGAGAAATATGTCGAAATCAAAATCCAATGGGGGCACATCGAAAACCAAAATTGCCTCTAAGAAAATTGGAGCAAGTTTTCTCAGTAATTCATTGCATTGAACCGAATGACCCTCAAGTTGATTGCCATGGCCAACACATGCAAATAGACCCATCACCTTCATCTTGCTTCGTTACTGGCTTACTGCAGACAAGAATTGCATAAGAAATAAATAAGAGATGCAAAGAAAAAAGTTTTTTTAAATAAAAAAGAAGAATATGCTAGAAGTATATAGAAAGACTAACCAATTTCTTAGCGAACTTCACTAGTTGTCTCCAATGCCAATCAACAACAGAATGCTCACTGATAGAAATATGAGGGACGTGTTGTATCTTGTGCCAATCCTCGCCAATGTCTTTCTCACATCGTCTGGCTAATACATGACAATCTAACATAAATAAGGCTTTGAGTGCGGGGAGGCGTTGTAGCTCTTTTGGCAATGATGTTATCTTATAGCAGCTCTTAATGGACAGATGATGGAGTGATGTTAGATTTCCCAACCACTCGGGTAGGCTTTCCAAATCACACCATATTAACTTTAGAACTCGGAGACCGGTAAGAAACGATATCTCATTTGGTAAAGTTGTTGACTTGCAGTCTTTTATTTTTAAACTTTTAAGGAGAGAGATGTGATGAAGCTGTTTGCTGAAAGAAACTAGTCTGTCACCAGAATCAGTTGTCAGTTCTTGAAGAGAGATCAAGCCTCTCATCTCCTCAACTGGAAAGAACAGAAGATCACACTTTTTTAGACTCATAGACTTTAGAGTGGTGAGGTTTTGCAATCCCATGTGCACATCTACAAGCTGAGTACAATTTGCAATTTTCAGATGTGTGAGATTTTGTAGCATCCCTTGGCACAAAGGCTCTGCACCTGACAGAAATAATATGACTGTAGTTAGCATGGGGCAGTCATAAATTTTCAACTTGACAAGCCTAGGGAATATCCGCCCACTCTTCCATCCTGACCATCTTCTCAATTTTCCCATATCTCTTATAGTAAGTTCTTCTAATGATGGGAATTTTGCTGACACCTCATTACCATAGATTTCATCGCCAATGTACTCCACATTTTGCAATCTTATAATTTCTAAGACTTTGAGCGAAGGTAATTGGCCAAGTGGCGGCAAGTGCTTCAATCTTCCACATTGAAATAAGTTTATTTTTTGTACTCTAGCAAGAGTCTTGTCCATCATCCAACTAGGAAATTGGATGCCCCCATAGTTGGATAACATCAACGCCTCTAGATTTCCATGTGGCTGGAGGCCTTGGAGAATCTGCTCTTCAGTTTTCCCTTCATTGGTTCTCATGTTCCCAGAATCAGGAAGACTAATTCCTGCCCAATTTAGTTCAAGGGAAGTCAGATTTGGTTTGCCGATGAGATTAGCTTGTTCAACATCAATAGGATTTTTAATATTCTCAAGGTGTTCAATGATCAACCTTCCTCTAAGGCTTAAACTTTGTAACTCTCCTATGCCACTAAATTCAATGTTCTTGCTCACAATGAAACGTGTTAATTCTTGGAGGCATGTCAATTGCCCCATCCTTGGAGGCATATGAGTTAGGGTACGACAACCTCTTATGTCCAAATGTCTGAGGTTGGTCAAGTACCACAGGCCAGTGGGTAACTCACGAAGCTGTTCACACATAGTTAGTATCAAAGTCTGTAAATAATATAGACTAGTCAACGATGCAGGTAACATATTAATACCGGATTTGGAGAGGTTGAGGTACCTTATATGTTTCAAGTTGTCTAGCGGTGGTGGCAACTGCAATTGCAACCTGCGGACATGATTCAAATCCAGTGCTCTCGAATATCTAAATTTCTGCATGTGAGTAGGCGAGTGCCGCCCATCGCCATAATTGATAAATGTGCGTAGCCTTCGAGCTTCAAATAAGGAGACACGAAGCATTCCTGATGATGTTAAGTCAAAACATGAGATATGACGAACCCTTTTGGAGATTTTCACTAATTTGCCTTCCTCTGTGACACAACATTCATTTCCCATAACAGATTGTGCAAGATCATGAAAGAGGTCATGCATACCGAATAAAGTTATTTTGTCCGCGAACAATCCCAGTCTTCCCGAACGGTAGTATGTTGTACGGTCTTCCTTAACGTCTTGGAAGAAAGACTTCATAACCAACTCATTGAAAATCTCATTGCCAATATCTTCCAACTCCATTCCAATTTTGGAAGGAATAAAACCATTGGCCATCCATAACTTTATTAGTTTTTCCTTCTCAACCTCAAAATTTTTAGGGAAAATAGCACAAAAGGCAAAACATTGCTTCACATGTGACTTTAGATGGTTATAGCTCAACCTCAAAGCAGGCAATATCCCATACTCATTTTCATTGGCTATGTTCCATATTTCACTGTCCCTTACATATGCCCATCTGACCGCATCTGTCTCGCAAGACAAAAGACCTCCTAGAGTCAGAATTGCGAGTGGGTTGCCCTTGCATTTCTTCACAATCTCACTTCCAATTGACACCAATTTAACTTGATGTGTTTCTTCCTCCTCTCTTTGATTTCCAAGTCCTCGTTGACTGAACAAAGACCAGCAATGATCATCTGGCAAACCCTCCAAAACAATTGGACTGATTGTGCTCATTATGGATGCAACCTTTCTTATGCGCGTGGTGACGACAATTCTACTTCCTCGTCCTCCGCAAATCAACAGATCTCTCAGCCTTTCCCACTTGTCCAGTTCTTCATTCCAGACATCATCCAACACGAGTAGGAATCTCTTCTTACTCAGCGCTTTTCGAAGGGGCTGCTGCAATTCCTCCAAATCAAATTTCTCCACATTGCTGGGTCCAGGTCCTCCAGGACGACCATGAGCTGCACGTTCAAAATTCTTCACATTGCTGGGACCACGAGCTGCACGTTCAATGATCTTATTTTGAAGCCTTTTAAAATCAAAATCATCAGAGACGCATATCCACATTTTCAGATTAAAATGATCGTCGACATCTTCATCGTTGTAGGCAAACTGAGCTAGCGTTGTTTTGCCAATGCCTCCCATGCCCACAATTGGAATGACTAAAACATCCTCATGAGGTGACAGTAGCAAACTGAGTAGCTTCGTTTTCTCTTCTTCTCTTCCAAGTACTTGAGATTTGATTACGAATGAGTGGGTCTCCCTCTGCTTCTTAAACTTGCTCTCCCAATTTGCAACCGTCTTTTTCAACCGAAACTTATCACTCTCTGCTTTAATAGCTTCGAGTCTCTCGCTAACATCTTTGAGTTCCGAGGCTAGTTTTGGACGGTTAAAAACTTCGGGGATGAAATTGCGTACCTTCTTTTGAGGAGGCTCCTGGCTCCGTCTCCGTTCCTCGATGTCATACTCTTCCAGTAGGTCCTCAGCATCGTAAGCAGCATCTTTGATCCTTTCCAGTAACTCCATCAGCTTTGGATCCAACACAGGGCTCCCTTCTGCTATTTCGATGAAACCACGAATATCTGTTAGGGAAACCTTAATCTTCTCCAACAACTTTTGATCACCCAAGAAGTTTGACAAGTAGGACATGACCTTCTCCAGTGCTAGATTAACTAGGTAGGAGACTGCTGTTTGATTTACAGTATCCAACACCATTTTTCCTTGTTCGTCTTTTTTCTTGTCCTCCAACTTTTCAGGCGAGCAAGAGATGAGGAAGGAGTGGATCTCGTTCTCAATTATAGAAAACAAAGAGTCAAGGTGGAGGTGGAGGTCAAGGTCAAGCCTGATTGGAGGTTTCCATCTTTCCATGAAGGTTCCCTCAACCAAACGCGGCCCGCAAGGCAGCACTATTAGCTCTATATTATTTGCTACTGTTGCCATCAAGGTAGCTTTCGCCTCTTGCAAATAGTCAAGTAATACAGGCCCACGCCAGTTGAATAAATTACAGAAGGCGAGGACAGATGTAAACCATGTTCCCACCATGTTAAACCCCGCACGCGTCAGATATTTTTTAAGGCATATAACCAACCAGCCCAAACCTTACTCGGCCCATGGAAAACCCTGGGATATTTTTTTAGAGCAGGACCCACCTTACAGTTGAGACCAATTTTCTTTTATTTCAACCAAAAGAAGTCCAACTGAATTTAGGTTTTGATCAGGCCAGTTAAGTGATGTTGGGGCTGCAAGGCCAAAGTTACACCCATAATATGTGAGAACGCATTGGTGCGCTGTTGACATTGGCCAAGATTGTTTCACCAACTGGGCAGCTCTGGGACGGATGGCTAGCTCGATACCAACCCAAAACCTACTTGGGCTTTGTTTTTAGGTCCAGCTAGAAATCCTCGAGTGAGCACGGGCATGTGGGATGCCATATGATTAATCCAGCCCATTACACTTATTATCCCCCCTGCACAGGTGCAAATTTGACACTCGTCTAACTATTACTCATCATTGAATTAAAATCAAATAAAATGATGACTTATAAAACAATTATACTTGAAGGCAAATAGATCAAGGGGTTTAGATGATTCATTGGGGTTGATATTTTGCACGCCACTAGGTCTCAGTGAGATTGAGATTTTTACTTTTCCCTCTCCTCCTCGTGATTGGTGTGGCCCTGAATGTATCCTACAAAGTTGTCTTTCATGGCGGTCTCTTGTAACTGTCTTTTAGGAGAGTACAACCCTTATACATATTTATCATGTATTAATAATTTAATGTCATACGTTTTGCATTGATTCAAGTTTAGATGCACCACTAGAGTTAGGATAGGATTTTTTTTTTTCTGACAAGGGTGTCTCACCTCTTTGAGAATCGAGAACCGACTATTACCCCTGGCATGTGAAGTCTCTGCCTCAACTATGCACCAGGTAAGTTAGGCTTTTGCCTCAGCAAGTGGCTCCAGGGAGAGAGCGCGAGTTCAAAACCACAACCTCCTGTTGTTGAATTGTAGTCCTAGCCAATTTGGTTAGGGAGTTTAGAAATGTCAACTTATATTTTCTTTTTTCTTCTTATTTTTGGATTGTCAAATTATATTAACAACCAAGAAGGGAAAATCCACAAATACAAAAGGGACAAGGCCAAACTACCTAAGAAAAATGATGAAGTCTAACCCAAATGACCTACTAGGACCTATTTCACACAAAAAATGGAAGCGGTCCCCGAGGAAAACTCAGAGTACCTCTTTAGTGTAGTCCGCGTTGTGATTTTTTTGGCAAAATCTTCTATGAAATATCTCTATAATATTTCTAAAATATATTATTATATTTAGTTTTATGTCCCACATGGGCCAATTTGGAAACTCACTTGAAAAGTGAATTCAAAGTGAATGGTTACTTTTTAGAGAAAAAAAAATAAATAGAAGAGGGGTCTTATTAAAATGTACAAAATTCCAAAAACCACGCCTTCTTTTTATTAAAAAAGAAGTTAAAAAGCCAATCTCTTATCCCAATAAAAGACAAAAAAGCATCTTCTTTTTGTAAAAAAAGTTCATTCAAATGCCACAATTAGACAAAGTCATTAAGGTGAATTTTGAAATTTTATACTTTTTGAGAAAACCCGTCCTTTCTTGTCAATTAAAAGTGACCCAAAGCTTTAAATTTATTTTACAGGTGAATTGTCAAACTAACCCGTCTTTAGGTGTTCTCTTTATTTTAAAATAGGCGGCCCACCCTGGAGGCTCACTCGTGGGTCCTCTAATATGAAAAAATAGAATGGATTTTGGGTGCCTAGAGAATGGAACTTTTTACCAGAAAATTCCACCTTTTCTTGTTCATACATCAGTTGAGTCTTGTAGTTATGGTTATCTAAATAGTGCAGCACTACAGGCTGACATGGGGAAGAAGGGAATAAATAGAAGTCCCTATTTTCGGACGCAGGCACATCGCAACTCTAAGGGAATGTTTCTTTACTAGAATTTGGATATGATGTGATATATTGTCCATTGTCATTTGTAAATGTCATGTTTCTTCACAAGCATTTGAAAATTTTAAACACGTGAAAGGTCTCAAATAACCTTTGGGAATTCAGAAATTCCAACTCCTTTGTCTTTTGGTGGAATTTATGGATGCTCAAGTAAGGAGCAGGAGTGACAGGACTGTTCCCGCAAGTGCTCCCATTGAGAGAGACAGAGAGAGAGAGAGAGAGGCGTTCAAATGAACCTACAATAAAAAATGGGGAGTGCAATGGAGTAGGGTGATGGTGATGCTAACCTATTGAAATAAAGGTTAGATATCTGTCCAACTCAATGCACAAATATTATTAACAGGTTTTTTTTTTTTTTTTTTATGGTGAAAAAGAGGTATTCATTAGAAGAAAATAAACACAATAGAAGACAAGGCAATACAAACGAAAAATAACCACGTTCCAATGGGGTTAGAGGCCCCTCAATTCCAACAAAAAACCAGACCTATAAGAACTCTTAGCAAGTTCATGAACAAAACCATTAAGAGTTCTTGGGATATGGGAAAAAGCAATGAATCCCAAAATATAGAATGTTTAGACCAATCCATCACCCCATTAATGGCTTGAATCAACTCTAGGGCGTCCGAAAAAAGGTGGATTTTGCGGAGTCCCCACTGAAGAGCTTCCTTCAATGCGTATAAGACAACCCTTGCCTTAGACTCATTTGCAGAGGTGACCTTGACTCCATTGATCGTTCCTGCATGCACCAAACAACAGTCAAATCAAATAGCAAAGCCAAATCCTGATTTTCCATCCATGGCTCTAAAGGCGGTGTTTGAGAAAACCCGTGCCATGCCTCTAGAGTTCCTCACGCTAAAATCCTGGTAATGTCTTGAGTGCCCTTAACTTTCATTTTTTGTGTTACCCATTGAGTCAACAATCATATTCCTTGCATATATTGTCGTACTGAGAGGCTTTATGATTGTTCCCCTAAAGATAAAGTCATTTATGCTTTCCCATAGGGCCCACCCGCAAAGCAAGGTACCATGATTTTGCTTAAGGATGGATTGATGGGCTCATTGAATCACATAAGCTCGTAAAAGAAGTCCACCAATCTTCGATCATAGGAAGAGCAATGGAATAATGTGTTAGCATTCCTATGTCGGAACTAAGCTAAGTTTCTCTATGGGTCCATGCCTTTACCAGAAGTATCAGTAACAATTGGAAAAGGCAATGGACCATTTGTATCGATCTGAGCAAAAAGGTGGTTGTCGGATGTGAATTTTGACCCCCCCGGGAGGGGAATCGCCATTCAACAGTGTGAGATAAAAAAATACATCGAAAATGAGGATTCCGACTATCCTCAAAATCGACGGATCACGATCGCCAGTTACGGATTCGGCCGTAACACCGTCCTTCGACGAAAGCCGAAAGAATGCGGGAGGAAAATGAGGTGGATTTTTCTCTCGTCTAATGTGCCGCCGGCGACACACAACGGTTGTCTCGTCACTTAATTTGGGTCTTTCAATTCGGGTCGAACTTGGGTCAAGGGTCAAATTACGGGCTTCAAGATGAGACCATAATGAACTAGGCAGGGGAAATCAACATCCAGGGTTGAAAAGACTAATTAAAGTTAAATCCAAGTATTCTAGGGGATAAGCGAATTAAAATGAAAATTAATTAAGAAAATAAGGGGAAAGGTGCCAAATATTTAGAAGAGGATCAACCCCATTCCTGGGTACCCCCTTCAATGTCCTTTGACGACCTAGGGTTTAAAGGCTGGTTCTTCGAATCGAAAGAATGATGCAGACGAAACTTCGAGTTGTGATTTCTGTGGGTTTGCGTGCGATACGCAGGTGATAAAAGTGCATGGCCGATGATGGGCCAGAAGTAAGATAAAAATGGCCGATGTTGGGCCGGGATTGATTGAGGGTGGCCGATGATAGGCCGGTAGTAAATAAACTGATATTGGGGTGTGTGAAATCACTCGTCTCATTTCGTCATTCTCATTAATTCAGGTTCTCGGAATCAGCCTTTATTCCCTTTAATCATTGAGTTCAGATAAATATTTGGCACCGGAGGTGGAGGAAAAAAGAAGAAAATATTTTTGGAATTGATTTTGTTGGTTTTATAGTTTTTTTGGATTTTAATAATTGGGGCTAGAAGGGCCTAACTATGGGAGTTCCTACTTGGATTTAATCTAACTATTCCATTTCCCTAATGGATCTCTACCCTATCCTAAGGTCCTAACCGTCCACATCCGCTCTCCCGGTCCCTTAGCGGGGCCCGGAGAGAGAGTAGGACCTAATCAGTTGAAGTTTAAGAAATTGGGGTAGTCTAAGCTGGCTAGGGAGAGACCTTGATCTAGGTCCGGGGTCTGACCTAATCAGTCTAGGCTACTGTCTAATTTCTAACTCCAATTTATTAATATTTTAGTTTTTTTTAATATCTTTTACTTTGTTTTTGGTATTTTGAATTTTTATTATTTTTATTTGTTTTTATGTTTATTCATAGGGCCTAAAATCCTAAATTGATTTATCCTAATGAAATGGGAAGGGGGAAAGAGAATGAATTTCTAATTTTTAATTTAATTAATTTATTTGAAATTTCCTAAATAATATTTCCTAATCCTAATGAGAGAGGAAGGGAGAAAAGAACTTAATTATTAAATTTAGCCTAATTATCCTAATTAATAGGGTAGCTAAAATTCTATTTTTAATCTTTACTTTTTATTTTATTATTTTTATTTTCTTTTGGTGTTTTAGGGTTTTTATTTGTTTATTTATTTATTTAATAAATTATGCAGTCCTAAATTGCATCTAGAAGAATATGAAATAAAAATGTAATCTAGGTTATAATGCATGGGCAGATTGAATGCATGAGCATGGAATAATTTAAAACAAATAATAAAATTGAAAGTTCATGCGATGTATAAATTAAAAAATAAACTGAAATATATAATAAGATACAAGACTAACTTAAATGGCTGAGCATATTAGATGCATGGGATATCACAAAAGAAACAGTAACAAAGAATTAACGAAATAAATAAGAAGAAACTATCCTAGGTGCACTAACACATTAGACACACGAAATATCTTTAAAAAAAAAGACAATAAGAAAATAGAGAGCTTTATTCAATGCAAGAAAAGAAAACAGGGGACCTGGCTTGCATGGGTTCAGTTCCGATAAATGGGCTAAGCAGGTGGGTGCAACAATGAAGTTAGGCAGCAGTGGAGTGTAAAGCAGGGGGACAGTGCAGGGAGTTGTGGTGTATGAGGGGAGCAAGGTGCTGCAGGGGCTGTGTGTATGGCGAGTGTGGGGTGTGCAGTGGGGTAGCGCAGGGGAGGAGAAGAAGAAGAGAAGGAAGGAAGAAGAAAGGAAGGGGGTTGGTTCAGGGGGTGTGCATGAGTGTGCAGGGTGGTGGGGTCAAGAGAAAGAGGAAGATGAAATGAAAAGAAAGAAAGAGGTGCAGTGGGTGCAGGTGGGTGCGTGCAGCCGCAAGGGAAAATGCAGTGGGGAGGAGAAGAAAGGGAAAAAGAAAGAAAGAAAGAAAGAAAAAAGAAGAGGAAAAGGTGTGCAGGCGAGAGACTGTAGTGTGTGCGCAGGGGAGGAGAAGAAGAAGAGAATGAAAGAAAAAGAGAGAAAGAAAGGAGGTTAGTTCAGGGGGGTGTACAGGCGGAGAAAGAGGAAGATGGAGAAGAAGGGAAGAAAGGAAAAAGAGGGGGGTGCGATAGTGATGCACAGCAGCGGGGAAAGAAGAAGTGGGGAAAGGAAGGAGGGAGGAAGAAGAAAGAGAAAGGAGATGGGGAGGCAGCACTGCTGCTTGTGGGCACAGGGCGGAAACGAAGGGGAGAGAGCGAGGGGGAGAAGGAGCGAACGAGAGGGAGAGAGTGGGCGGAGCAGAGAGAGGGTGAGAAAGAGAGTGGACAGGAGAGAGGGGGATGGGTCGCAGAGTGGAGGAGAGGAAGAAGGAGTAGGGAGAGAGGGACTGAGAGAGTAGGGAAATAGGGAGAGCAGGGAGAGAGGGACGGTGTGCTAACGGGAGAGAGAGAGTGGGCGGAACAGAGGAACTGAGAGAGAGTGGACGAGAGAGAGGAGCAGGGGAGACAGTGTAGTGTGCAAGTGGAGAAAGAAAAAGATGGAGAAGAAGGGAAGAAAAGAATGAAAAGGGTCGGTGTGGCAGTGATGCAGGTGCAGCAACGTGGAGAGAAGAAGAAGGGAAAGAGAGGGATAGAGGGGAAGAAGGAGATGAGGGAGAGAGAGGGGTATAGGTGGGTGTGGCGGTGTTGCAGGTGGGTGGAAGAAGAGGAAGGAGAGGGAGAGAGGAGAACAGGGAAGGGGAGAGAGGAAAAGCACGGGGAGAGAGAGAGAGAGAAGAAGAAGAAGGAGGGAGGGGGGCAGAAGACCAGAGAGGGAGAGAGAACGGAAAGAGGGAGACAGGGAGATGTGGAAGAGGGAGGACGGGGAGAGTGGAAGAAAGAGCGTGAGAGAGGAGAGAAACGTGCAGGTGTGTGGAACGGAGAAGGAGAATGATGGTGCGCAGAGAGGTAGAGGGAATGGAGAGAAGGAGAGACGGAGGGTGAGGAAGAAGAATAAGGAGATAGGGAGAGAGAGAGAGAGAGAGAGAGAGAGAGAGAGAGAGAGACGTGCAGGTGGGTGCAGCAGAGGTGGGGAGGAGAGAATAAGAAGTGTACCTGGCGGGGAGGAGTTCGGCGGTGCGAGGAGGAGGAAGATGATGCTGTGTGCGTCCGGGGGCTGCTGGTCGTCGGGCGGTGCTGCTGCGTGAGCCTGGAGACGCTGGCGAGGAAGGAGGATGATGGTGGGCGATGGGTTGTAGGGTGCAGGAAGAGGGCAGAGCGGAGAGGGTGATGGTGATGCCTGGGGTGTGCGCCTGTCTTTGGGAGAGATGGAGGGCGAGATGGTGAGATGGAGAAGATGCGTGAGATGGGTTCTGTGATGATGAAGGGGAGAGATGATGGGATGGAGTCGAAGATGGGTTGTGGCGTGAGGGAGACGAGTGGAGGGAAGAGGATGGAGGGTGATGGTGTTGCGACTGGGAGAAGGAGAGGTGGAGAAAGCGAGGAAGGGGAGAAGAAGAAAGGAGACAGAGAGTGAGGAAGACCAGGGAGAGAGATGAACGTGCGTGAGATGGAGATGCAGATGATGGGTTCTGGAGGCGTGGGTTAGGGAGCAGAAGATGATGATGGGGAAGGGAGTGATGGAGGAGAGGGTGCGGACAGAGAGACGAGTGGAGGGAAGATGGAGACGGGCGCAGGAGAGATGGAGGGTGATGGTGATGAAGAAAGGAGGTGGTGGTCTGGGAGATGGGCCACGTGCAGGGGCGTGGTGGCGACTACTACTTGCGAGGGAGATGAGCGATGGAAGGAGATGGAGAGGTGGGTCTGACGCCAGGGAAGAGGGAGAGGCCTGGGTTATGGGTGCCAGATGGATTAAGATGAGGGAGAGGGTTTAAGGGGGAGACAGAGACGAGGGGATCTGGGATTCTACTTCCCCAGATCCCTGGGCTCTTTCTCCCTTATCCGGGCGACGGGTCAGGGAGTTTGGGCTCAAGGGGTTTCTGTGCATGGGTTAGAGGGATGAGGCCCGGGAGTTTTTTTAAATCGAGAGGGGATAAGACTCGGGTCTTTGAAATTGAGAGGATAAGGCCTGGGTTGGGAGAGAGATGGAGAGATAAGGCTTCGGTGTTTGAAATTGAGAGGGATAAGGCCTAATGAGTTGGATCGGGTCAGGTTCGGGTCAGGAGGTTTGGATCAGGCCTGGTGGATTTGGATTTAAAAGAAACTGGTTTGGGTCGAGAAGGTGGGGTCCGGTGGAGATTGGCCGGGTTATCATTAATGGGGCCCAGGTTTCGTAGATTTCAATCCGCTCGTCAGATTTCGACGTTCTACATATTGACGGAAAGCTCTCGGCGAGTAGGTCACGATGAGCCAATTCTCATGGAAATCAGAGGTCCATAAATGATAGGTGATTTTTCACGCGGGCGCCGCGGGGTGTGGGACCCGCTGTCATGATTCTTTGATCCGCCCGTCAGATCTTAGAGTTCTATATATGGGCGGAAAGCTCTCGATGAGTAGATCATGATGAGCCAACTCCCGAGGCGATCAGAGGTCTAGAGGTGATAGGTGACTTTTGACTCGGGGCCTAATCAGGACATCATTAAATAGGGTGGACTAAATTGCCCCTCATAGGGTGCCAAAATGAGGTGTCTACAGTGGTCTCAAAGGTGGTTCTTCCGATCTTGAGAAATGTGAGGATTGCCATGATATGACCTTAGCCAACTCACATGAGTCCGGATCGTATGAAGTTTTTCCCCACGGTGATGTGGCGGAGTGCTAGAATTATAATCCTATTATAATTAGTGTTGGCAAACTCATTGGGTACTGAACAAAATCTGGGTTTTCTTTATAATTATAATTTTAGTGGGACTGTTCAAGGAAGATGGTTACAAGATTTATACCGTGGAGTTTCAGATAGCCATCACATGTGGACCACCATTTGCCCATCACATGTGGACCACCATACACTCACATGGATTATCACAAGGAAGTTTGCCATTAAACGTGGATCATTATCATGAAGTGATGTATGATGACATCATGTGCCATCACTTTGTGACTAATGACTTGATGGCTACTTTTGGTAAAGAGACAAGAAAGTCAAAGAAAAGAGCAAGCTTCAGGCATTGCATCAAATAGTCTGTATGTTCAAATCAGACAAAAAAGCTTCAGGCCATCACTTGTGACTCCGGTTCCGTGCAGCAACATAGTGGATGGGTCGCTCTAGCCATTGATCGGTCGCTCGAGCGAATGGAGACGGAATGTCATCCGCACGAGCGCACACTTATTCGCTCGAGCGATCAGTGCGCAGAAAGTCCGATTTGAACAGAAAACTGCCTTCTAATTTGGTTTAAATTACTTTTTTGAGTCCTACTTGATCTACAAGTATTGAGGCACAAATTAAAGCCTATATATGACTTTTCTCTCTCAACTCTAGGGTACCACTCTCCCTTTCAAAAATCTAGAGATCTATTGAGAGATTATTTTCTTCTCTAAAGTTTCAAGTTGCTGTGCTGAAGTTCAAGTCTTTGGAGGTTTTTCTACTTTTTTTCCGAAGTGGATTCATCTTGAAGAGGCATTCAAGGTGGTTGGTTCAAGCGCGGTGAAGGTGCATGGCGAGCAGTCAGCAAGATCAAAGTAGTCCTTAGGTTGAGTTAGCAACTGGGAAAGGGTTGTAAGTTTTCTTGTAACTTTCAATTTATAGTGCTTGGTTGTCTGTTGGTCTAGACGATAAGGCCCGTGGTTTTTTCCCGAGTTGGGTTTTCCACGTATAAATCCTGTATCATTCTCTTTGTGTGGATTGCTTATTTTTAATTGGATTTATGATTAATCACTAGTTTAATCATTGTCATTGAAATCTAGTAAAGATCGGTTGGTTGGGACCTGAGCCTGTGTTAAAGCCAAATTTTCACGGAGCCTCATTGGATTCCTCACGGTCACCATGGTAAAAAGCCTTAGAGGATCCCGATTCAACTCATCTATGCCTTGAGAAAGATATGAGGTGTTCGGAAATGGCTGAGGTAGTTCATGAATAGGAGGATCAATATGACTATAACCCTAGGCAAATTTACCAAAGAAAAAAATGATTTATTTGATATTATGGATGACTGGTTAAGGAGGGACCGTTTCATTTTTCTAAGTTGATATGGTCTATTGCTCTTTCCTTGTACTTATTTCTCTTTAGGCAGTTGGTTCAGAGGTACTACCTTTGTAACTTCATGGTATACCCATGGATAGGCCAATTCTTATTTGGAAGGCTGCAATTTATTAACCACTGTAGTTTCTATTCCTGATAGTTTAGCACATTCTTGTTGGTGTACGATGAATCAAAGGTGGAGTTGGAATGAATAATATCCACCAACCTGAGCGCATTCACATGATGATGCGGCCCCTGGTCTGTTCTGTAATTGTAGATATGATTGCCTCTTCTTCTAATAAAGTCTTGCACTACCCTCTTAATCAAAGCCCCTGATAGCTATGGCTGTGGATTATCTTGGACTAAGTGTAGAGGATCCAAATCAGCTGCTGGGCCGACCCAAGAAATTGAACATGGGGCTCTATTAAAAATATTTGGGGAAGGGGTGAATGAAAAAATAATATAATTTTTCAGAATTTGCAACGGAAATCTTGAAAATTATAAGCTTTTTTCAGGTATACGTGGGGGAGGGTGGGGGCTTTTGCCCACAGACTCTTATACCGGGGTCCGCACCTGTTTGCTGCAATTCGAAAAATTAAAATAAAAATATGCATTAAGAGTATAAACCGGGCTTTATTATTCTTTCAGAAACCAAGGCCAATGCTAAACAAACTGTTCTATTGGCTAATGATTGACAATATAGCGGTAGTACCCGCCGCTGGACCTGGTGGGGCATTGCACTTTTTTGGCATAACTCGCCCAACATGAATGGTTTTTTTTAATAACATTTTATTCACTGCTCTATTGAATTTCACAATCTGGAGAAGATTTGGTGAGCTTGCACCAATGCTATATTTGAAACAGCGACATTGTTAAGGTGACGTGAGTCATGTTAAAAGGGTGGGCTTGAATAATCTAAGTTAGCTTAGACTTGAAATGTGATACCGAATGATGATATAATAAGCTAGAAAGCCCCATTAGACCTGCTACTGAACATTAATCAAGTTTTGCTGTCGATGACAGTTGGTGAAGTGACTTGACTTCCACAAAATAATCATTAGACAATGTTGCCCTTCCCTAGCCCCATGTTCCACCTTGGTTGGGCCCATTGGTGTTTCGTTCCCTTCCTTTTCCAAGCCCCATCTCTAACTAGTTGGATAAAGCATTTTATTAAAGGAAAGATAAGCTCCACTACCACCCAGTCTCATGGTTGAAAACCCACTCAGATCATGAAAATCATGATCTCATTACACTATCAAAACAGGGTTGCATCTTTGACATACTATGAATAGTATGTAATTTTTTATTTTTATTTTTTTGCTATCGGAGGGTTCTTAATCCTTTGGGCTGGACTAATCCCTTCGGGCCCAGAGGGAAGCCGGGTAAACTCCCCTGTAGCTCCAGTGTGGTAGTGCAGTTTCAAACCTACAACCTCTGAGTGCAAACTGTGGTCCTAAGCCAACTGAGCTACCCCTTGGGATTAAATAGTACGCATATTAACTATACATATAGAGATGAGACATTTTCAGGATGACCATTGACTTATCCCATCCAAATGGGTTCTCTAACTGCTTTCTACTCAGGCATTACTAAGAGTCAAGGTTATAAAGATTGTAACTACAAAATTAGTTAAAATATAAAGTTCAAAACAACAAGACTAGTTAAACATATGATGGTGAAATGAATTGTAACTTTATATATTATTTTCATCCATTTGTACTAATAAGACTTCGTTGCATAACAAAGTTCCAGGTTCACAGAATACACCTTGAATCACACAGACTGGATGTTTATGTACTTCGCAAACATACATCCTGTCATCTCATCCAATATTTGAATCCAAACCACCGAAAATCCACTTTCATATATTGTTCTATTTTCTACGCAAACATATTCATCTCAAGATAGAACAGGGGCATAAGGCAACAACAGTAGATGAATAGGAGCTTTTGCTATGGGCAACAATGGCAAAATGCATCTACCCTATAAATAGAACATTATCATCTTCATCTACTCTACCATGGAATAGTCATTTGGACGAAGAGAAGAGTATTAGGAAAAAGAGAATCAGGAGTGGGTTTGAGTTATACAATCGGGACTCAGAAAAATACAAACTTCAAAACCTAGAAACAAAAATGGACATCATATCCAATGGCATATCATAAAATCTCTCCTTCGCACATATTCCATTCTACAAACCCAGCAATAGAAACAGAGATCCAATACCCAAAATAATTGAAAGTTATTCCTAAAAAAAAAAACTGATTTACTCATCATTTTCATGTGAAGGTTTGTAAACCCAAATCGTAGGGTTTAAGGTCCCAAATCAGATATCTAATATGTAATTCCAACAACACAAAAAACACTAAGAAAATCGATAATCAATCACCACAAAGAGACAGCGATATACGTGACAAAACCCGAACTCGGGAAAAAACCTCGGGCCATAGAACTCAGTCCAGGGAAAATATCAAAGACTATCAATTAGAAAATTACAAGAGAACTTACAACCCTTCCCCAGTTAAATCTCAACCTAAGGACTGCAAAACCTTATGCCGGCCACTCGCCGTTCATCTTCAATCGTGCTTGACTCTTGACTCTTCGTCTTCAACCTCGAAGCAACTCCGAGATGGAAACGAGAGATGAAAATCTCGGCTCAAAATGGATGAATCTTTCTAGAGAATGAAAAGCCCTCTCTCAATGTGAGCAGCTGTCCTTGAATGTCCAAGAGAGACAATTAGGGAAAAATATAACAGCCTTTATATAGTATTACCACTAGGGTTTTCCTAAAAAAGGAAATATGTCACGAATGTTCGAACTCTTTAATGAAACATTCGAACTCTTGTGCTTTCTAGAAATTGGCATGGAAATCTGACAGCCAAAGTTCGAACTCAGATCATGAGAGTTCAAACTCTTGTGTTCTTTGGAATTTGGCTTGGGAAACTGACAACCAAAGTTCGAACTCAGATCATGAGAGTTCGAACTCTTGAGCACTCTGGAACATTGCTTGGAAACTGTTTTGACAACCACAGTTCGAACTCAGATAATGAGAGTTTGAACCGTTGATCTCTCTGGAAAATTGCTTGGAAACTATTTTGACAACCACAGTTCGAACTCAGATCATGAGAGTTCGAACTCTTGAGCTCTCTGGATTTTTTCTTTGAAAACTCTGGAAACTAACGTTCAAACTCTTTTACTAAAAGTCCGAACTCTGCTACTCTCTGGATTTTGGCTTGGAAATGCTGTCAATAAAATGTTCGAATTCTGCTTCAGAATGTTCGAACTTTGCTTCATAACATTCTAACTCTGCTTCAGAACGTTCTAACTATGGAGCTCTTTGGTTTTAGGCTTGCAAATTGGTCTCCCATGGGACGTACGAATGCAAACAGGGGACGCTCAAACGTCTAGTGAAAATCTTCAAGTGATGAGAATTTTGCAGTCCGTTCTAGAAAAATGAAAATTACATAGATCAAACCCAAGTTTTGTCCAATCCCATGAATTATGCCCACACTCAAAACCTTACATCATGAAAGCCACAACCCAACTATATTTGGGTCGGCTACATGAATTTTGTTTATCCAGTTTGATGTACCTTGTATCTTGAGCTAAATCTTTAGTTAAATTGCACTTCTTTATACCTATTTTCACCACCTCCATCCACATCTTTTTTGGCCTTCCCCGTCCCCTCGGTGAGCCATCAACCCGCAAAGCCAAACTCTCTCTTACTGGCACCGTTATCAACCTGCAACACATACCTTAGAGTAGAGAGAACCCGAGAAGAACTAGTATTTAACCTGATGGATTCTCCTTGCACAAAAAATGTAGGATTCCTTGCAAGGATATCGTCATTTATACAAGCATGAGACAAAATATGCAAAAAATCGAATTCTGCCTGGAGGTGCATCAAAAATCCATATTGCCTGTATGTAAGAAATTTGTAGCCGAACGACCCTGAATTGCTTGTTGTAGAAGTTGAACAATTTTTTAGTGGAAAATGCCTACAGAAATAAGCGCTTAAAATTCAACAAGATAGTGATGGGTAATTAATAATATATGAAAGAAGAAAAAAGAAGCAGAAGAAGAAGAAGAATATAATTGTTTCATTTTGAATTAATTGATTGGTAGAAAGAACAGAATTTACAACATTAAACTCAACAAGATAGTGATGAGAACTTTATAGTAAGAAAAAGACTCATTTCATTTTTAATCAGTCGATACGTTGATATAACAAAATTTACAAAAACAACATTTGAACGATAACTTTCATTAAAAGAGAGAAAAATAGTACACCAACCACACCACAACAATTTTATAGTGCCAACCACACCACAAAAACGAAATTTACAAAATTAAAGAAGCATCCTCATGAATCATATGTTTTTCAAGTGGACATCCATCAAACTATAATCAGTTTCAAGAATAATACCCAAGTTTCTCATCTCTTGTTTGAAATTTCTTCCAAGCAGATTTGTCACCTTCATCCTTCCTTTGCTCCATTATCGCTGATAGGAATTACATGATAAATAAATAATAAATGCAGTAAAAAAGTTTTTCAAAATAAAATACAAAATAAAAGAGAGAGAGGTTGAAAAGCGAAAAGACTTGCACTTTCTATCTTGTGCAAAGACTTTCACCCATGTTCTTCTCACATTGCATGTTTGATAAAGAGCAATCAAAGATAAATAAGCTTTTGAGTCCGGTGAGGTGTTATAGCAACGGTTAATGGACATAAATTGAAGTGATGTTAGATTTTCAAAACTCCTCTCCCGTAGACTTTTTGAATATACACAACTTATTAATTTAAGAACTTGTAGACTGGTAAAAAAAGATAATTCATTGGGCAAACCTATCCACCTATTGCATTTTTTATTTTCAATTTCTTAAAAAGACTAGTCTGTCACAAGAACCAATGGTCAGATCTCAAAGAGAGATCAAGCCTCTCATCTCATCCTCATCTGGAAAAGGACAGAAGATCAGACTTTATTAGGCTCATAGGCTTTAGAGTGGTGAGGTTTTGTAGTCCCATGAAAACTTTAAGCCACAGGTACAATTTGCAATTTTCAAATTTGTTTTCTGAAAAAACATTGAGTTAGTCATATTCAAAAAATTTAAAAACTAATGATTATACGAAAAATGAGATTGATGCAAATGAATCTCAGGTCATATGTGTAAGGCCCAAATGGATTTAGAATATTTTATTAGCTAATTATATGCCGTTAGTTTCTAATTTTATTTAGGAAATTGTAATTAGGATATGATTCTTATCTTATTTCCTAGTTTCATTAGTTTCTTAGTTTGTTAGGTTTCTTAGCCCCTATTTATATGTCATTGTAGAAGACTGTTTTTAGAGAGTTCATTAATGAAAATTGAATTTTCCCATTGAGGTGCTCCTAGTTATCATCTGTGTAGAGACTTGTTGAAGTGACTACGGACATGCGCTTCGGCGCTCTATTGTGCTTCAGCACTTTCATGCCAGCCCTAACCCTAGGGCCTGCATCGGTCAGATTGATAATCTCATATTTGGAGTTAATAAAATTTCCCTCGTGCTTTTATTGCGGAGAGTGTTCTTTTCGTGTGATTGTTTTTAACAGAAACCTCTAATTGTGTCTGCGGCACATGCGATCCTAACCCTGGCATTGCATTAGAGATCCAAAGAGCGAAAAAAAAACATGGAGTGATTATGCCGGGCTTGGGGGTAGAACACATACTTGAGAATAGACACAGCCAGAGGATAGCCAAATTTCAGCCTGATGGACTTTTCTTGCAGAGAAAAGGTGGGTTTCCTTGCCAACATGAGAGAAATCATACTTGAGACACAGCCAGAGGAGAGCCAAATTTCAGCCCGATGGACTATTCTTTCAGAGAAAAGGTGGGTTTCCTTGCCAACACGAGAGAAATATGTAGAAATTGAAATCCAATGGGGGCACATCAAAAACCAAAATTGCCTCCAAGAAAATTGAAGCAAGTTTTCTCAGGAATTCATTGCATTGAACCGAATGACCCTCAAGTTGATTGCCATGGCCAACACATGCAAATAGACCCATCACCTTCATCTTGCTTCGTTACTGGCTTACTGCAGACAAGAATTGCATGAGAAATAAATAAAAGATGCAAAGGAAAAATATTTTTTTTTAAATAAAAAAGAAGAATATGCTAGAAGTATATAGAAAGACTAACCAATCTCTCGGTCAACTTCACTTGTTGTCTCCAACGCCGATCAACACCAGATAGCTCACTGAGACAAATATGAGGGATGTGCTGTATCTTGTGCCAATCCTCACCAATGTTTATCTCACATTGTCTGGCTAATACAGGACAACAACGTAAGATACATAAGGATTTGAGTACGGTGAGGCGTTGTAGCTCTTTTGGCAATGATGTTATCTTACGGCAGCTCTCGATGGATAGATGATGAAGCGATGTTAGATTTCCCAACCTCTCTGGTAGGCTTTCCAAATCACACCATAGTAACTTCAGAACTTGGAGACCGGTAAGAAATGATATCTCATTTGGGAAAGCTATTGACTTATAACAGCCTTTCATTTTTAAACTTTTAAGGAGACAGATGTGATGAAGCTCTTTGCTGAAAGAAATTAGTCTGTCACCAGAATCAATTGTCAGTTCTTGAAGAGCGATCAAGCCTCTCATCTCCTCAACTGGAAAGGACAGAAGATCACACTTTCTTAGACTCATAGACTTTAGAGTGGTGAGGTTTTGCAATCCCACGCGCACATCTTCAAGCTGGGTACAATTTGCAATTTTTAGATGCGTGAGATTTTGTAGCATCCCTTGGCACAAAGGCTCTGCACCCGACACTAGCGAAGAATCAATAGTCAAATGCTCAGAATATGGAAATAATACGACTTTAGTTAGCATGGGGCAGTCATAAATTTTCAACTTGACAAGCCTAGGGAATATCCGCCTGCTCTTCCGGCCTGACCATATTCTTAATTTTCCCATACCTCTTATGGTAAGTTCTTCTAATGATGGGAATTCTGCTGACACCACATTACCATAGATTTCATCGCCAATGTACTCCACATTTTGCAATCTTATTAGTTCTAAGACTTTGAGCGAAGGTAATTGGCCAAGTGGTGGCAAGTGCTTCAATCCTACACATTGAACTAACTTGATTTTTTGTAGCATAGCAAGAGTTGTGTCCATCATCCAACTAGGAAATTGGATGCCCCCATAGTTGGATAACATCAACACCTCCATATTTCCATGTGGTTGGAGGCCTTGGAGAATCTGCTCTTCAATTTTTCTGTCATTAGTTCTCATGTTCTCAGAATCAATAAGACAAATACGTCTCCAATTTAGTTCAAGAGAAGTAAGATTTGGTTTGCCGATGAGATTAGCTTGTTCAACATCAATAGGATTTTTTATATTATCAAGGTGTTCAATGATCAACCTTCCTCTAACTTTTAAACTTTGTAACTCTCCTATGCCACTATATTTAGTTTTCTTGCTCACAATGAAACGTGCTAATTCTTGGGAGGCATGTCAATTGCCCTATTCTTGGGGGCATATGAGTTAGCATATGACAACCTCTTATGTCCAAATGTCTAAGGTTGGTCAAGTACCCCAGGCCAATGGGTAACTTACAAAGTTCTTCACACATAGTTAGTATCAAAGTCTGTAAATAATATAGACTAGTCAACGATTCAGGTAACATATCAATACCGGACTTGGAGAGGTCGAGGTACCTTATATGTTTCAAGTCGTCTTGCGGTGCTAGCAATTGCTTGACATCATGCAATGTGAAAGTATTTAAATCCAGCACTCTCGAAAATCTGAAATGCCCCACGTCAGAACGCAAGTGCAGCCCATCGCCATAATAACTGATAAATGTGCGAAGCATTCGAGCTTCAAGTAAGGAGTCACGAAGCATTTCTGATAATGTTGAGTCAAAACATGAGACATGACGAACCCTTTTGGAGATTTTCACTAATTTGCCTTCCTCTGCGACACAACATTCATTTCCCATAACAAATTGTGCAAGATCATGAAAGAGGTCATGCATACTGAATAAAGTGATTTTGTCCACGAACAATCTCCCTCCAAGACCGTAGGATTTTTGTCATAATCCGGGCCCGAGTTACGATAATCTAGGGCCGTGAACCATACTTACTTCCGTGAACTCTGAATTAACCTAAGCTAAAACAGAATCCACAAGGGATAACATTCATTCACAAGTACCTGTCAATTGTACAAATTACGGAAATACACATTGACAAACTAATTCAAAAGAATTCATGTATACAAGATAAAGTTCCTTATACATGTATCGTTCCTTTGCTTTCTTTCATCAACTCTAGCATATCTAACATTATGCAATTGATGACAATACAAGATCTCAAAATATTACATCTCAAAATGAATTTCAACTATTCAAAAGAATTCTCAAAATGAATTTCCCAAAACATCCATAGTTCACTTGTGTACTCAAATACCCTTATCAGTTGGTATTCCGACCATCCCACTCTATCAGTCCTTCCGGAGGAACCGCAACGGTCTCCTCCGCTGCCGCAGGAGCCACTGCTGAGCCGGCACGGGCAATCGGGCCTGTAATGCCATCAATAACACTAATGAACACGACGGTTCAACAATGCACAAACAAGACTTGTGATATCACATGTTAGTACATATACTACACCATTCAATATATTCAGTAAACAATTCCAATTCTACACAAGTCTGGGTAATTCCTACAATGACAATGTGTGAGCATAATAAGTCAATCAATAAACATGTACAAGATGGCAACTACCATAGCTTTCATTTCAATTCATTTCATTCTATTTCTTTTCATGTCATTTCGTTTCAATTACCATCTTCACACAAAGTTCGCTCGAGCGAACGCTTCAGAAAACCAGTCCGGATTTCGTTAACTCTCTCTTCTTCATTCCTTTCTCCATTCATTACCACAACCACCTGCAATAACTCTTGGTCCTCCTGTCCACTCCTCATTCACCAATTAATACACACATTAATGGCATTTCTAATCCATTCCATCAATCCATAAACAACAAATCCATTCAACATTCAATGGAAAATGCATACAAACCCACTCTATGAAATTTTCCTTAACAACTACAATACTAACAACATTCACAAGTAGGGTTTATACTTGCCTCTCTTTGGAGTTCTTGGACAAAAGCCCTCTTTTTTGCTTGGCTTGATTTGAGGCCAAACATCTTTCTCTCAACCCTAATTCATAAAACAACCCATTTAGCTTCCTATGAGCCAACCAAGCTAGAAACCCACTTCAATCATCTAATGGAACTTGAAAATCCTTTAAAATCAACTAACCACTTACTTGTAATCCAAAGGGAAAAAATCTTGAGACCTTCTCAAGCTCTAGTTCCTTAACACTGAAAGATTGACTTGAGGAAGAAGATGAAGTGGCTCTCTTCTTCACTTGAACCACTCTAAACCCCAACCTTGATGAAGAAAATAGAAGGAAAGAGGAGAAGAGTCTATCGTTTGGCTTGAGATGGAGATGAGGGAATGAATGATTCATTTCATTCTAATATAGGGTGTCTTCACACCAAAACCCCTTACCATTAATTCTATTTACATTTAGAATCAAATCAAGGCTCATTTGACCAATTTCAAGTCAAATGCACTCGAGTCTATTATGAAAATTAACGTACTCTTCAAAATACACGCGTTGGTATCAAGAATTTCTGTATTTGATGAAATACGTGAAAACCCGTATTTACAAAAAAGGTCCTTAGTTTACCATGTTTGAGTTTAAACTCATCTTAATCAATTCAATCCCATCCAAATTCATTTCATTAGGCTTAATTCAATCAATTGATATTAACCCATCTCATTTTGTTCATTAACCATAATTAGCACAATTAATCATGTTTAAGTAACACTAATTGGGACTAATTAGTCTTAATTACGATTAGTCCGGGGCGGGGCCTAACAATTTTGTAAAGTCTTCCTCGACGTCTTGGAAGAAAGATTTCATAACCAACTCATTGAAAATCTCATTGCCAATATCTTCCAACTCCATTCCTATTATGAAAGGAATAAAACCATTGGCCATCCATAACTCAATGAGTTTTTCCTTATCAATCTCATAATTCTTAGGGAAAATAGCACAAAAGGCAAAACATTGCTTCACATGTGACTTTAGATGGTTATAGCTCAACCTCAAAGCAGGCAATATCCCATACTCATTTTCATTAGCTATGTTCCATATTTCACTGTCCCTTACATATGCCCATCTGGCTTCATCTGTCTCGCAACACAAAAGACCTCCTAGAGTTAGCACTGCGAGTTGGTTGCCTTTGCATTTCTTCACAATCTCACGTCCAATTGACACCAAGTTAACTTGACGTGTTTCTTCCTCCTCTCTTTGATTTCCAAGTGCTCGTTGACAGAACAAAGACCGGCAATGATCATCAGGCAAACCCTCCAAAACAATTGGACTGATTGTGCTCATTATGGATGCAACCGTTCTTATGTGCGTGGTTACAACAATTCTACTTCCTCGTCCTCCGCAAATCAACAGATCTCTCAGCCTTTCCCACTTGTCCAGTTCTTCATTCCAGACATCATTGAACACATGCAGGAATTCCTTCTCACTCAGCGCTTTTCGGAGGAAACGCTGCAATTTCTCCACATCGAATTTCTCCACATTGCCGGGTCCAGGATGATCACCAGTTGTCGCTTCGAAAAAAAAAAATCACCAGTTGCACGATCAATGATTTTGTTTTGAAGCCTTATAACATCAAAATCATCAGAGACACATATCCACATTTTCAGCTTAAAATGATCGTCCACATCTTCATGGTTGTAGGCAAACTGAGCTAGCGTTGTTTTGCCAAAGCCTCCCATGCCCACAATTGGAATGACTAAAACGTCCTCATGAGGTGACAGCAACAAACTCATGAGGTGACAGCAACAAACTGAGTAGCTTCGTTTTCTCTTCTTCCCTTCCAAGTACTTGAGATTTGATTACGAATGAGTGGGTCTCCCTCTGCTTCTTAAACTTGCTCTCCCAATTTGCAACCGTCTTTATCAACTGAAACTTATCACTCTCTGCTTTAATAGCTTCGAGTCTCTCGCTAACATCTTTGAGTTCCGAGGCTAATTTTGGATGGTTAAACACTGCGGGGATGAGATTGCGTACCTTCTTTTGAGGAGGCTCCTGGCTCCGCCTCCGTTCCTCAATCTCATACTCTTCCAGTAGGTCCTCAGCATCGTAAGCAGCATCTTTGATCCTTTCCAGCAATTCCATCAGCTTTGGATCCAACACAGGGCTCCCTTCTGCTATTTCGATGAAACCACGAATATCTGTTAGGGAAACCTTAATCTTCTTCAAGTCCTTTTGATCACCCAAGCAGTTTGACAAGTAGGACATGACCTTCTCCAGTGCTAGATTAACTAGGTAGGAGACTGTTGTCTGATTTACAGTATCCAGCACCATTTTTCCTCGTTCTCCTTTGTAGGCGGTGAAAACACGACACCCACTTAGATTGAGATGAACTTTGTAGATCAGGGAATACTGAACGCCAATAACCTGAAAAGGAGAAGGAAAACGGCTTGGGTTAGAGACCCTGGCTGCTGTGAGCCGAAGGCGCTTCGATGCCTGAATTAGCTCTAAATAAACTAAGCAGGAGGAAGAAGGAGAGGAGACTGAGAGATGATGTGTTGTGTATTGTGTGTTGCGTACCTCTATGGGGCTGATCCCACATGTGTATACGTAGACATTCCTCGTTCATTCCCTCTATGAGTGGGGGTAGGTGGGGTGAGGTCCCATTGATCCTTACCCTGACATTCGGCGGTAGGTAAAAGGGGAACATCCCATCCGAACTTTCCATACCTTCAGTTAGTTGATGTTAAGGGATGATAAAGCTAACTTCTTATCGCCATAAATGAGTGCTCCTCTCTGTCAAGATGTGCCCGTACTTGTTAGAGGAAGGTGACGCCCTACTCTGCCTTCAGCGTTTTGTACCGAGAGACCAAAAATGACTTGGCCGCGTTGGGCATTTGAGCTGAGCTGGCACTCACGCCAAGCTGCCCCGCCGTGCTGGCACTCTTAACCGAGCTACTGAGCTGCTAGGCTATGATTACAAAGGCCGAGGTGGACAGCAAGTACTACTGTAATCCTCGCTTAGTCTCGTCATTACGGTGTTTTACCCACACAATTGCCCCTAGCTTTTGACCTCTGAGAGTCGTCCAGCTCGAGGAGGTCGGAAGCTTAGTGATTGTCTAGCCGGCACCGCTACCGAGCTCGAGAGAGGGTCACCGAAGTGTGGGAAGGGGTTACCGGGATAGAAGAGCTTCGGATCAGAGGGGGTCCCTCCCGAGCCTGATGACCGTCGCTGACGTACGGCCCCTTTCAAGATATCTCTTCGCTTATCCAGGATATTTAATAGCCCTCAGCTTTTGCGCCGATGGTGGCACATGTCGCCTCTTTGGTTGCCATGCAATTACTTTGAAAAGACGTTAGGGCTGACTGAGGGGACGCCTCTTTAAAGGCCATTCTCGAAAGCCGAAACGGCGTCTTTGACCCTTATAAATCAGGGCTTCTCCTTCGTCTTCACCTTTTTTTACTCTTTCGAACTTTCTATTGCACCCTACTAGAGAACTTCTTTATCGTCTGCAAGTTTCCGACAATCCTGTTTGTGCAGTCCCCCTTCATAGGGATTCTTTCTGCTTCTCTCTTGTCTTTTCTTCTGGGTAGACTTTCGTCTGGGTTGAGAATGGGGATCTATAGACATCTGTTAGAGACCTGGGTTCCATAGCCTACTTTAGGAATACGTACAAGATCCCTGCCAATGTGGAGGTCAGACCAGATGGCCCTGATGATGGCCTCGCCTACCGCGATGGCTAGATGCCATTCTAGCTGGTCTTCGTTGTGGAGGGAGGGGTCCGCTTCCCCCTTCATCCACTGGTTAGGGACTGCCTTCGGGAGTGGAGGTTGTGCCCCTGCCAGCTACTACCCAACAGATACAAAATTATCATGGGAGTAGTGCGGCTGAACGAGCTCCTAAGGATCGGCCTCGGTGTCCTGGACATTGAGAATACGTACGACCTCTGCAAATCCGCAGAAGGGAACACCCATTACCTCCGGCTGAGGGTCCGCCGGGTTGGCTTTGTAACTGCGCTAGAGGATTCCAACAAATACACGGGTGAAGACGGAGTATTCGTCAGAGGAGGATGGGAGTTCGGTGAAGCAGAGTCTAGCACCACGGTCCGGATTCCTCGAAAAATAGGAACTCCACCACGTAAAGACCGAAGTCTTTTCGGTTTGCAGTTTTTTCCTTCTTCCATTGTATTCCTCTTATCCCTTATGTAATCTGAATTCTATTAGTGGAACGACAACTTTCTTTGAATTCCTTAGCTTTCTTTTTTCTTGTCTTTGATGGAATGAGTGTGTAGATGACGTGTACCTTATTATGCTTCATTTGCTAAGTGGTTGGTTTGAATAACCGAACTCTTTGTAAGTCTTTAAAAGTTAAAATTGGATGTCTGCCCTTGACCGAGATTTGGTTTATGAACCGTGGTCCCAATCAGCATCCATAACCCTTGAGAGCGGAAGCTGGCAGAACTTGAGGTGTCCTTGAGCGCCGAAGTCAGTGTTCTTGGACATTTTTGGCTTTATCGCCGTAGCTGGTGCTGGGACCGAGCTAGGACGGTTGGCACTCTGACTGAGCTGCTGAGCCGGGGGTGGTGCTGTCACCGAGCCATGATTAAATTGGCTTTGCCGCCGTAGCTGGTGCTGGCACCGAGCTAGGGGCGGTTGGCACTCTGGCTGAGCTAGGGGGTGGTGCTGTCACCGAACCCTGAGGAAGCTGGCACTGCAGCCGAGCTGGGGGGTAGTGTTATCACCGAACCCTGAGGAAGCTGGCACTGCGGCCAAGCTGGGGGGTGGTGCTGTCACCGAACCCTGAGGAAGCTGGCATTGCTGCCGAGCTGGGGGGTGGTGCTGTCACCGAACCCTGAGGAAGCTGGTACTACTGCCGAGCTGCATAACTTCTGCCCATCTCCCCTTGGCTCGGTCGAGTCTCTTCTTGAGTCCACCGAGGATCACTTTGTTTGAGATCTCAGCCTGGCCATTGCTTTGTGGGTATGCTGGGGTGGAGTAGACGTTTCGGATGCCGTACTCCTGGCAGAAGCTCTTAAAGAAGTTGGAATCGAACTGGGTCCCATTGTCGGAGATGAGAGTTCGAGGGATTCCAAATCTCGTGATGATATTCTTCCATACAAAGTTCTTTGTGTCTTGCTGGGTGATGGAGGACAGACGCTCTGCTTCGACCCACTTTGTAAAGTAGTCTGTAGCTACTATCAGCTACCTTTTGTTCCCTGGAGTTCGGTGTAGCGAACCGACGATGTCCAGACCCCACTGAGCGAAAGGCCATGGGCTGGATAGAGGGCTTAGGTCCTGCGCTGGCTGGTGGAGAGAGTGTAAGAACTTCTGGCACTTTTCGCATTTTCTGGCATAGATCTGGGTGTCCTTCTGCATATATGGCCACCAGTATCCTTGGCTGATTGCTTGGTAAGCAAGCGACCGACCTCTGATGTGGCTGCCGCAGATCCCTTCATGAATTTCTTATAGGAAATCGTCGACTTTGCTCGGGTGAACGCACTGGAGGTAAGGTCCAGTGAACGACTTTCTGTAGAGCCTGGCATCGGGGGAGAGCCAAAACCGGGCTGCTTTCGGCCTAATCTTCTGTACTTCCATCCTGTCTTTGGGCAACAGGTCATCCTTCAAGTAGGCGATGATCGGATCCATCCAGCTCGGACCGAGGTCCATGCACATAAGTTGCCGAGGTCGCTGCAGTTCGATGCTGAGCTCGCGTAGCGTCTCCACTTCGACAGTTCTTCTATTACTGGCCTCGACAGCTGAGGCGAGGCTGGCAAGGGCGTCGGCATGGGAATTGGACTCTCTGCTAACCTGCCGGATCTCGACCCTTTCGAACTGGGAGAGAAGTTCCTTCGTGTGAGCTAAGTAGGCCGCCATTCTGTCGTCCCGAGCCTGGTAGTCTCCGCTGAGTTGGTTCGTTACCAACTAGGAATCACTGAAAACTACAATGTGTCGAGCTTCCAAGATTTTGGCACTGTTCAGCCCAGTGATGAGTGCTTCGTACTCGGCCTCATTATTGGATGCCTTGAAGTCGAATGTTAGAGCTTGCTCGATGACAAGGCCCTCCGGGGACTGGAGGACTATGCCAGCGCCAGCCCTATTGGACGTGGAGGATCCGTCGACGAAGACTTACCAGGACTGCTCTTGCTCTATCTCCGTTGCTACTTCTGTATCCTTATTGGCCCCCAGTTCGGTGTCGAGCAGGGTCGGCTCCGAACTCTGAGAAGTGAACTCGACAATGAAGTCTGCTAAAACTTGGGCTTTAATGGCCGTTCTGGGTTGATACTTGATATCGTATTGCCCCAGTTCGACAGCCCATTTGGAGATTTGACCGGAGAAGTCTACCTTCTGGAAGAGAGCTTTTAGTGGGTGCTTGGTCACGACCACGATGGTGAAGGTTTGGAAGTAATGGGAGAGCTTTCGCAAGGCACTGACGAGAGCCAGGGCAAGCTTTTCGAGCTGTAAATACCAGGTCTTGGCGTCGAGCAGGATCTTGCTGGTGTAATAGATAGGCCTCTGCTAGCTATTTTTTTCTCTGATGAGCACCGAGCTCACTGCGTGGTCCGAGACTACGAGGTACAAATACAGCGCTTCGCCATGGGTTGGGGTAGACAGTAGCGGAGGTGAAGAAAGGTAGCGCTTGAGCTGTCGCAGGGCCTGATCGCAGTCCGGCGTCCATTGGAATTTTGAGCCTTTGTGTAGGAGCTGGAAGAAAGGCCTGCACTTGTCGGAAGCTCGGCTGATGAAGCGATTGAGTGCGGCAGCTATGCCGGTCAGCCTCTAAACTTGTTTAGCTGAGGTCGGGCTCTGGAGCTCCTGGATCGCCGTGATTTGGTCAGGGTTTGCTTCAATCCCCCTTCTTGTGACCAGAATCCCCAAGAACTTTCCGAAACCGACACCGAAGGCGCATTTAGACGCATTTAGCTTCAACTGGAACTGGCGGAGGATGCCGAAAATTTGGCGGAGGTCGGCCAAGTGGTCCTACGATTCTCTAGACTTGATGACCATATCGTCGATGTAGAGCTCCACTGTCTTCCCGTGTTGTGCCTGAAACATCTTGGTCACTAGCCGCTGGTATGTCGCCCCTGCGTTCTTCAGCCCGAAAGGTATTACCTTATAACAGTAGGTGCCCCGGGGTGTGATGAAGGCTGTCTTCTCTTGGTCAGGTACGAATAGAGGTATCTGGTGGTATCCTCGGTAAGCGTCGAGGAAACTCATACGGTTGTGTCCGGCAGTGGAGTCAATGAACTGGTCGATCTTTGGAAGGGGGAGACTGTCCTTGAAACAGGCTGTATTGAGGTCGGTGAAGTCAACACAGACCCTCCACTTCCCCGTCTTCTTCTTGACCACTACTGTGTTGGCTAGCCACTGCGGATAGTGGACCTCTTTTATCGCTTGCGCTTTGAGCAACTTTTTAACCTCTTCCTTTATGGCCTCAGTTTGTGGGACCCCGGTTCGGTGTGCTTTTTGGATCACGGGCTTATGGTTGGGGTCCACATTCAGCTTGTGGCACATGACAGCTGGGTTGATGCTGGGCATCTCGTAAGGCGTCCACGCAAAGACCTCTTTATTCTCGAGGAGGAGGTCCAGCAGCTGTGTCTTCTAGGGCTCGGGGAGCTAGCTTCCAACTAGGAAAAATCTGTCCGGGACGGCGGGGTTGATCCTGACCTCGGTGAGGTCCTCGATGCTCTTCTGCGCCGGGGCCCTGCCAACATCCCCAAGCTCGGCTTCTCTGTCCAGCTCGGCTACATGGACTTGGGACGATTCAGCTTCTCCAGGCAGCACGGCCATCAAGCATTGTTTAGCCATGTGCTGGTCGCCTTTTATAGTGATCATGTCGGTCCAGCTAAAGGGGTTCTCTAAGGGGAACTTGAGCTTTTGATGACGGGTGGAGGGCACAGCCTCCATGCCATGCAGCCACGTCCTCCCCATTATGACATTGTATAAGGAGGGAACGTCGACGACTAGGAAGTCGACCTGCCTGGAGGCGCCTCCTACCTGGACTCTGAGGGAGATCTTCCCTTTCGGGTACACCGCTTTCGAGCTAAAGTCGACGAGAGGAGTTCAGGCAGTTTGGAGGTCCTCGTCCTTGAGTTTCAGCTTTTGAAAGCAATCGTAGTACAGGATCTCGGACGAGCTGCCTGGGTCGACAAGGACTCTCTGAACCAAGAAGTTCTGCAGCTTCAAGGTGAGCACTAGAGGGTCGTTATGTGGGAGTTCTACGTCCTCTAGATCCCTATCGGAGAACCATATTCTGGGCCCCTCTGTCTTGGTTTTCTTTGCAGCTGATTCCGACGCCGCAGTCAACACTTGCTTCTGATGGGAGGCTCTTCTGGCCTCGGCACGGGCCTGGGAGCTCCCCTTAGGAGGAGGAGCGAGGTGGATGACGCTGATGATGCCTTCTGGTTTGCTATCCTGGCTGCTATCATCTCGGCGCGGAGGTCGGCTGCTGTCCCGGCCTTCCTCCTTGACGTAGTCCCTCAGGTGCCCCTCTTACACAAAGTTCTCCAGGTGGGACTTAAAGCTTTTGCACTCATCAGTTCTGTGCTCGCTCTGCTTGTGATAAGCACAGAACTTGCCCTAGTCCCGGGAGGAGGGGTCACTCTTCATCGGCTGCGGCCACTTGAAGAAGGGCTGCACCTTTATTTTGTGGAGGAGCTTATAGATGGGCTCTTTGAAGATCGTGTTTACCGCTTTGAAGGTGGCGGCATCGTTTCCGGTCCTCCTGCTGCTCCCCGAGGCTGCGACCGAGGTGGAGGGGTTCCGTCAACGATCTGAGAACCGGGCCCTATGCCGATCCAGGGACGGGTCTCTGCGGCGGTCCTCCCTCCTGGAGGACCTGTTGTCTCTGTCTCCTTTGGATGGTTGGTCCTTCTGGGAGAGGCTGAAGTTCTCCCGCCCGCGGACCTCGTCCTCTTCTGCCCGGATGAACCGGTTTGCCCGGGTCATGAGCTCCTTCATGGTGGCCACGGGGTACATGACCAGCTGCGCTCGAAGCTGGATGCCTGGGCGCAGGGCCAGCTGAAAGGATTTCACTGCCATCTCCTCAGAAGCGCACTCGATCTGGCTGTAAACAATCCAGAAGCGACGGGCGAACTGGGTGACGTTCTCGTCCTCTCGCATCCGGAAGACCATCAGGTCAGCATCGGTCTTTAGGATGACGCGGTGGGCCTGAAACTTCTCCAGGAAGGACGTCTGAAGCAGTCGCCAACTAGAGATGGAGCCTTCAGGGAGTGAGTAGAACCATCGTAGGGGGAGGTCTCCCAAACTGGAGAAAAAAACTCAACAATTTAGGAAGTCATCATCCCCACAGACCGACATCCTCCGGATGTAGTGTCGGAGGTGAGCCGCCGGGTCCGGTTCCATCATACAGGGTGAACCTCGAGACGTTGAACTTCTTGGGGAGGGAGTACTTTCTGATCTCCCTGGAAAAAGGAGATGCGCCTGTGTCTTCAGTTTCAAAGGCGCTGCACTAGTCTTGGGCGATACTAGCAGTCTCCATATTCTGGCGAACAGTCTGCTTGACCTGTTGGTCGATCCACTGCTTGAGCTCCTCCTCGTCTTCTGGTATCCTCCGCTACTTCTTTGGCTTTACATGCTCGTGGTTGCTGCTGGAGTCTTCTTCTCTGTGGACCCAATCACGCCTCTTACTATCGAGGACGTGCCTCAGGTCCCGCCTGTGGCCCGGAGGAGCCTGGCTGTGCCGGGGTGGAGGACCCGAGGCATGGCTACGCCCATGAGATGGACTCCGAGCCCTTCTCTTCTCCTGGAGTTGCTGTTTGAGCCGCAGGATAAGCTCGTCTTGCTCCTGAATGAGGCGGTTCTGAGCTCTGACCTCATCCAAGCGAGGGTCTTCATCTTCGTCAGGATTGACCTGATGGTGGGACTGAGATCCAGCCCGTGCTGACTTTTCACACAGCTTGGTGATTGACTTGTCACCTCGCCTGGCGTGCTCATTGCTATGGTGGGGCTGCTCTGGAGGCATAACATTGCGAAAGGAAGGCATTGTCAATCCCTTAGACTGCGATACCAACTGGACTGTAGGGGACCTTCCTCCTGACCTTCTCTGTTGAGGGGTTGGACCTTGTACCAGCACAGGCTGCGTGATTGGTCCCTTGCCCTTGGAAGGTCCTTCACCATTTCTAGTTTTTGGAGGTATGGTGTTTGAAAGCTTTTTGTTCAGTGATTCCCACAGACGGCGCCAAACTGTAGGTGGTGAAAACACGACACTCACTTGTATTGAGATGAACTTTGTAGATCAGGGAATACTGAACTCCAAGAACCTGAAAAGAAGAAGGAAAACGGCTTGGGTTAGATCCCCTGGCTGCTGTGAGCCGAAGGCGCTCCGATGCCTGAGTTAGCTCTAAAAAAACTAAGCAGGAGGAAGAAGGAGAGGAGACTGAGAGACAATGTGTTGTGTATTGTGTGTTGCTTACCTCTATGGGGCTGATCCCATATGTGTATATATAGACATTCCTCGTTCATTCCCTCTATGAGTGGGGGTAGGTGGGGCGAGGTCTCATCGATCCTTACACTGACATTCGGCGGTAGGTAAAAATGGAACATCCCATCCGAACCTTCCATACTTTCAGTTAGTTTATGTTAAGGGATGATAAAGCGAACTTCTGATCGCCATAAATGAGCAATCCTATCGCCATAAATGAGTGCTTCTATCTGTCAGGATGTGCCCGTACTTCTTAGAGGAAGGTGACGGCCCACTCTGCCTTCAGTGTTTTGTACCGAGACCAAGAATGACTTGGCCGCGCTGGGCATTTGTGCTGAGTTGGCACTCACGCCGAGCTGCCAAGCTGCCCCCCCGTGCTGGCGCTCCTAACCGAATTGCCGAGCTACTGGGCTATGGTTACAGAGGCCGAGGTGGACAGCAAGTACTACTGTAATCCTCGCTTAATCTCGTCATTACGGTGTATTACCTACACATTCTTTTCTTTTTTTTTCTTCTCCTTCAACTTTTCAGGCAAGAAAGAAATAAGGAAGGAGTGGATCTCGTTCTCATTCATAGATAACAAAGAGTCAAGGTCTGAGGAAAGAGTAGGTAATACAGGGCCCACACCAGTTCAACAAATGACAGAAGGCTAGAACAGATGTAAACCATGTCCACACATTGTTAAACCCTGTGTCAGATATTTTTAAAGCAATAACCAACCTTACTTGACCCATGGAATCGGAACACCCTGGGTCAGATTGATAGTTTTTTTCAGAGCATGACCAACCTTTATCCGACTTTTACAGTTGAGACCATTTTTCTTTGAATCATCTGAGGATTTCCCCGTTCACCGTGACTGGACAGATTAAGGTCCCAAGCGTTATCGCAGGCAGCATGCGATATATGTGGACAAGCTACGGTAATATGGCTGACCTTGACTGGTTCACTGAAAATCACCGAGGGGAAATCATAAGAGGATCCGGACTCTCTTTCTCTCATTTGGGCTCCAACCAAAAGAAGCCCAACTGAATTTAGGCTTCGATCACGCCAGTTTAGTCATTTGGTGCGCCGTTGACACTGGCCAAGATTGTTTCAACAACTGGGGGGGTTCATGGGACGAATGGCTAGCTCGAAACCAACCCAAAACCTACCCACATCGAGCTGGACTTGGGCTCTGTTTCTAGGTTGGTTGGCTGTCTCCGGCCTTATTTTGGCCAAATTGGTTAATGAGGCCCCGGGCCAGGCCAGACATGGTTAACACTGGTGTATATATTGTTTGCAAATACGCTGGGCCTGTGATTTACTCTTAAGTTTTATGGACTAGATCTAGACTCAATAACTAAAGTTTTCCATTGTGTGGTTCAAATGTTGTTACAATCTCGTAGCAGCTAATCAGATCACAGAGAAATTGTAGGGGTCAGATGAATTTTTTGTTGGAAAATTTCAAGATCAATTTGAAGCCTCTAAATTTGATTTCTTTCATCCCACATGGGTTATGGTTGAAAAGAGGATGTCATTTATATATATATATGCTTCTATTGATAACCCTATTGTCTTAGTACGAAGGGTTTGGGCTTAGGCTTGGTTTTAGGTTGGCGCTACAAGGGGGGTCCTTATTTTGAAATTTATTGGGCCTGATTTGGGTTGACCCAATTCCATTCCAAGAGGTTATTGGGCCTGGTTTGGGTTGACCCAATTCCATTCCAAGAGGCCCGTGCCTGTGTATAAAAGCAGGGAGATGCTACCATGAAAGGTTTGAGCCCCACCCTTACTCTCGTAGTAGTACTGTGAGTAAACCAAAGCACATAAATATTAATGGTCAATGGCCAAGAGCGAAGGTTTTTTTTTTGTACCCATTCAAGGGGCTAGGACTCAAGAGAGAGTCCGCATACACACGAAAAGGTAGCACACTCAAGTGGGAAGGAGGCTTGCACAAGTAGGAAGAAAGCCCCTACAAGTGAGATACGAGCCAGCATAAGTGGGAATAAGTACCTGGGGCTTGAACCTGGGCAGCTAGGTAAAAATTGACACTCTTTACCACTCGAGTAAGGGCCGTTCTTGGGCAAGAGAGAGTTAGAGAGACATAATCATTCAAAACAAATATATATACCATTATAAAATAACACAATCATCTATAAAAAAAAAAATAATAAATATTTAAACTTCCATACATCCATAACAAAAAGAAAAAGAAATCAGAAACTTAAACATCATCACCAAAGTCGATACATTAAAAAGAAGAAAAAAAGAAAAAAATGCTCATTATAGAAAGGCTCCTGCAAAGTGAATCACGAAACCAGACAATCACCTTTTACCCATCTTCCGTCTCATTTTCTCCACCAGATGCCATCACCTAGATGAACTACAAAGCAATCATCTTCTCCTTAGCCAAAGATGCCCTTTAAAAGCACAAAACCTTGAGACCGACCATCACTATGATAACCCAACCAAATTAACACCGTGGAATGTGTTAACAATCACCCTCTACATCTCATCCTCTCCACCACCTTCGATCCATCTTCCATGTCATCCTTTCCATCAGATGCCATCAACCCGTCAAACCACAAACCAATCATCTTCTCCTTCGCCAAAAAAACACCCTTTAAAAGCCTAAATCCTTGAGACCCACCATCAGTATGATAACCCAACCAAACACCATAGAATGTGTTAACTGATAAGTCCATGAAATTGCATTTATTTGTCATCATTTCATATAGAATTATGGACTTATTTAAGTTGAATTCATTAAATTTCATAAAATCATCCATAATAGTGCTCAAAGTGCATTTCATGTGACAATTGGTTTAAATTCATAAAATCGCATGTTTTTCATGAAATTATTCTTTTTTATTTTTTATTCACATGTGAGCATGCATGATTTCTTTACACCATTATGACTTTCGCAAAATTTTGATCATCGTGGTATATTCATATACATGCATACAGTGCGAATTAAGAAAAATGGTAGAATGAAATGGGTTTAGCAAAATATAATAAAATTTAAAAATTTAGAGTCTGGGACTCCAACTCAGGACCAATATTTGGCTCAGATACAATATTACAATTCCTCCATTGACCAGTCTTACCAAAACCTTGGTGGATACAGTGAAATACTTTTCAACAATAGTAAGTATAAAATGTAATGATATAAACTTTCGACATAATGAAATAATGTGGTTCGACTCAGGTGAGCCGAATCAAGGTTTGTGCCAAGGTGACTTCAATAAGGGCCAACTAGATTTTGACTTTGATCTGAGTCGACCAGATGACCCACATTCCAAATGTGACAACCATTAATGAACCCAAACCATACTGGACCCATGTTAAACCCTGTGTCAGATATTTTTAAAGCATATAACCAACCAACCCAAACCCTACTTGATCCATGGAAAACCCTGGGTCAGATTGATATTTTTTAGAGCATGACCTACCTTACAGTTGAGACCAATTTTCTTTTATTTCGACTGGAACCAAAAGAAGTCCAACTGAATTTAGGTTTTGATCAGGCCAGTTCAGTCATGTTGGGGTTGCCAGGCCAAAGTTACACCCATAATATGTGAGAACGCATTGGTGCGCCGTTGACATTGGTCAAGATTGTTTCAACAACTGGGGAGCTCATGGGACGGATGGCTAGCTCAAGACCAATCCAAAACCTACCCACATTGAGCTTCACTTGGGCTCTGTTTCTAGGTCCAGCTAGAAATCGTCATGTGAGCACTTTTTTGAGCATGTGGGATCCCATATGATTAATCCATCCCATTACACTTACTATTCCCCCCTGCACAGGTCCAAATTTGACACCGGTCTAACTATTACTCATTATTGAATTAAAATCAGATAAAATGATGACTTATAAAACAATTAAACTTGAGGGCAATAGATCAAGGGGTTTAGATGATTCATTGGAGTTGATATTTTGCACGCCACAAGGTCTCAGTGGGATTGAGATTTTTACTTTTCCCTCTCCTCCTTGTGATTCGCGTGGACCCGAATGCATCCTACAAAGTTGTCTTTCAGGCGGTCTCTTATAACTGCCTTTTAGTAGAGTACAACCCTTATACATATTTATCATATGTATTAATGATTTAATGTCATACGGTTTGTATTGATTCAAGTTTAGATGCACCACCAGAGTTAGGATAGGAATTTTTTTTTTTTTTTTTTTTTGGGACGTGGGTGTCTCACCTCTTTGAGAATCGAGAACCAATTATTCCCCCGGGCACGTGAAGTCCCTGCCTCACCCACGCACCAGGTAAGTTAGGCTTTTGCCTCAGCAAGTGGATCCAGGGAGAGAGTGCGAGTTCCAAACTACAACCTCCTATTCTTTAATTACGGTCCTAGCCAATTTGGACAGGGAGTTTGGAAATGTCAACTTATATTTCTTTTTCCTTCTTATTTCTGGAATTGTCAAATTATATTAACAACCAAAATGGGGACATCCACAAATAAAAAGGGGACAAGGCCAAACCACTTAAGAAAAATGATGAAGTCTAACCCAAATGACCTACTAGGGCCTATTTCACACAAAAAAAAAAAAAAATGGAAGCAGTCAAAGTAAGAGGACCTTTTTAGTGTAGCAGTCTGCATTGTGTTAGCATTCCTATGTCGAAACCAAGCCAAATTTCTCTATTGGTCCATTACCCTTACCAGAAATATCATTAACAATTGGAAAAGGTAATGGACCATTTGTATCTATCGGTGGTGGCAAAGGGGTTTCTTCCAATCTCGAGAAATGTGAGGATTGCCATTATATGACCTTAGCGATCGTAAGAGGTTTTTCCCCACGGTAATGTGGCCGAGACTCATTGGATACCTCACGGTCACTGTGGGAAAAAGCCTCAGAGGATCCCAATTCAACTCATCTATGCCCTGAGAATTATATGAGGTGTTCGGAAATGGTTGAGGTAGTTGAATCGGAGGATCAATATGACTATAAACCTTGGCAGATTTACCAAAGAAGAAAATGATTTATTTGATATTATGGATGACTGGTTAAGGAGGGACCGTTTCGTTTTTCTAGGTTGATCTGGTCTATTGCTATTTCCTTGTGCTTATTTCGCTTTAGGCGGTTGGTTCCCAGGTACTACCTTTGTAGCTCCATGGTATACTCGTGGATTGGCCAATTCCTATTTGGAAGGCTGCAATTTCTTAATCGCTGCAATTTCTACTCCTAATAGTTTAGCACATTCTTTGTTGGTGTACGATGAATCAAAGGAGGAGTTGGAATGAATAATATCCATCAAGCTGAGCGCATTCACATGATGATGCGGCCCAGGTCTGTTCAGTAATTGTAGATCTGAATGCCTCTTCTTCTAGTAAAGTCTTGCACTGCCCTCTTAATCAAAGCCCTGATAGCTGTGGTTGTGGATTGTCTTGGACTAAGTGTAGAGGATCCAAAGCAGCTGCCGGGCCAACCCAAGAAATTGAACATGGGGCTCTATTAAAAATATTTGGGGAAGGGGCAAATGAAAAAAAATTATAAACTTTCAGAATTTTGCAGCAGAATTCTTGAGAATTATATGCTTTTTCCAGGTATAGGTGGAGGCGGGTTGGGGCTTCAGCCCAGAGACTCTTGTACCAGGGTCCGCCCCTGTCTGCTGCAATTAGAAAAATTAAAACAAAAATATGCGTAAAGAATATAAACCGAGCTTTATTATTCTTTCAGTAACCAAGGCCAATGCTAAAGAAACTGTTCTATTTGCTAATGAAATTAAACTTGACAAAATAGCTGTTGTGCCAGCCGCTGGATCAGTTGGGGGCATTGCACTTTTTTGGCATAACTCGCGTAACATGAATGTTTTTTTTTTTTAGAACATTTTATTCACTGCTCTATTGATGTTCACAATCTGGAGAAAAATCGGTGAGCTTGCACCAATGCCATAATTCAAACAGCAACATTGTTAAGGTGCTGAGTCATGTTCAAAGGGTGGGTTTGAATTATCCAAGTCAGCTTTAGACTTGAAATGCGAAATTTTCTCATGAATGATGATATAATATGAACACTATTGCATGTTCCTTCCCCAACAAATAAAAAGGCTTTAGATGTGTAATAAGCTAGAAAACCCCATTAGACCTGCTACTGAACATTAATCAAGTTTTTCTGTTGATGAAGTGACCTGGCTTCCACAACATAATCATTAGATAATGCTGCCCTTCCTTAGCCCCATGTTCCACCTTGGACCCATTAATTGGTGCTTCTTTCCCTTTGTTTCCCTAGCCCCATCTCTAACTAGTTGGATAAAGCATTATATTAAAGGAAAGATAAGCTCCACTACCACCAGTCTGCATGGTCGAAAACCCACTCAGATCAAGAAAATCTTGATCTCATTACACAATCAAAACAGGGTTGCATCTTTGACATGCTATGAATAGTACGCATATTAAGCATACATATAGAGATGAGACAGTTTCAGGATGACCATTGACTTATCCCATCCAAATGGGTTCTGTAGCTGCTTTCTACACGTGCATTTCGAAGAGTCAAGGTTATAAAGATTATAACTACAAAATTAGCTAAAATATAAAGATCATAACAACAAGATTAGTTAAACATATGATGATGAAATGAATTGTAGCTTTATATTATTTTCTTCTATTTGTACTAATATAAGAAACTTCGTTGCATAACAAAGTTCCAGGTTCACAGAATACACCTTAAATCACACAGACTGGATGTTTATATACTTCACAAACATACATCCTGTCATCTCATCCAATATTGGAATCCAAACCACCGAAAAGCCACTTTCATATACGCAAACATATTCATCTCAAGATAGAACAGGGGCATAAGGCAACAGTAGTAGATGAATAGGTGCTTTTGCTATGGGCAACAATGGAAAAATGCATCTATCCTATATATATATATATATATATATATAACAATTAGGAAAAAGAGAATCAGGAGTGGGTTCGTACAATCGGGACTCAGAAAAATACAAACTGAAAACCTAGAAACAAAAAAAGATATCATATCCAATGGCATATCATAAAATCTCTCCTTTGCACAAATTCCAATCTACAAACCCGGCAATAGAAACAGAGATCCAATGCCCAAAATAATTGAAAGGCATTCCTTAAAACAAAAAACTGATTTACTCATATCATTATCATGTGAAGGTTTGTAAACCCCAAATTCTAGGGTTTAAGGTCCCAAATCAAATCTCTAATATGTAATTCCAACAACACAAACAATAATAAGAAAATCAACAATTAATCACCACAAAGAGACAGCGATATATGTGGAAAACCCGAACTCAAGAAAAACCATGGGCCCTGAAACCCAATCCAAAGATTACAAAAGAACTAACAACCCTTCCCTAGTTGAATTTCAACCTAAGGACTGCAAAACCCCATGCCGACCACTTGTCGTTTATCTTCAACCGTGCTTGACTCTTGACTCTTCGTCTTCAACCTTGAAGCAACTCCGACGAGATGGGAACGAGAAGAAGGATGGAAGAAATGGACTCTAGAGATGGAAATCTCAGCTCAAAATGGATGAATCTCTCTAGAGAATGAAAACCCTCTCTCAATGTGAGCAGCTATCCTTGAATGTCCAAGAGAGACAATTAGGGAAAAATATAATAGCCTTTATATAGTATTACCACTAGGGTTTTCCTAAAAAAGGAAATCCGTTACGAACGTTCGAACTCTTTAATGAAACATTCGAACTCTTGTGCTTTCTAGAAATTGGCATGGAAATCTGACAACTAAAGTTCAAACTCAGATCATGAGAGTTCGAACTCTTGTGTTCTCTAGAATTTGGCGTGGGAAACTAACAACCAAAGTTCGAATTCAGATCATGTGAGTTTGAACTCTTGAGCTCTCAGGAAAATTGCTTTGAAACTGTTTTGACAACCATAGTTCGAACTTAGATCGTGAGAGTTCAAACTCTTGAGCTATCTGGATTTTGGCTTGGAAAGCTTTGGACACCAATGTTCGAACACTTCTGCTAAAAGTTTGAACTCTGCTCTTCTCTGGATCTTAGGTTGGAAATGCTATCAACAGAACATTCGAACTCTGCTTCAGAACGTTCTAACTCTGGATCTCTCTTGTTTTTGGCTCGCAAACTTGTCTCCCATGGGACGTTCGAACGCAAACAGGGGACGTTCAAACGTCTAGTGAAAATCTTCAAGTGATGAGAATCTTGCAGTCCATTCTACAAAAAATGAAAAATGCATAGATCAAACCCAAGTTTTGTCCAATCCCATGAATTATGCCCACACTCAAAACCTTACAAAGCCACAATCTAACTACATTGGGGCCTGCTACATGAATTTTGTTTCTCCAATCTGATGTACCCTATATCCTGAGCTAAATCTTTAAATAAATTGCACTTCTTTATATCTCTTTTCACCACCTCCATCCACATCCTCTTCGGCCTCCCTCTTTCCCTCGGTGGGCCATCAACCTGCAGAGTCAAACTCTCTCTTACTAGTGTTGTTACCAACTTGCATTTAATATGCCCAAACCATCTCAAATGGAAAACTAAAGGAGAATTGACCAGATTCGGCTAACTAGGTGGGTGGCTAATTAGCAACAAAGAATATGGTTCAAAAAATCCGAAATAGAATATCCAAAACCACATTCATTCTTTTTCTAGAGAGGCGGGGAGAACACATACCTTAGAGCAGAACGAGAGGAGAACCAATATTTAGCTTGATGGATTTTCCTGGCAAAGAAAATGTGGGTTTCCTTGCAAGATATCCTCATTTATAGAAGCATGGGACAAAATATGCAAACATCGAATTTCGCTTGGGGATGCATCGAAAAACCAAATCGCTTGTATGTAAGAAATTTGTAGCCGAACGACCCTCAATTGCTTGCTGTAGAAGTTGAACGGTTTTTTAGCGAACAATGCCTATAGAAATAAGCGCTTTAAATTCAACAAGAAAGTGATGGGTAATTTATAGAATATGAAAGAAGAAAAAAAGAAGAAGAAGAAGAATATAATTGTTTCATTTTGAATTAGTTGATTGGAAGAAGGAACATGATTTACAACATTAAGCTCAATAGGATAGTGATGGGAATTTTATAGAAAGAAAATGACTCATTTCATTTTTAATCAGTTGATTCTAAGATATTACAAAATTTACAAAAAAAAAAAAATTGAATGGTAACTTTTATTAAAAGAGAGAAAAATAGTACAAGAAAATTATACTACCCACCACACCACAACAACAAAATTTACAAAATTAAAGAAGCATTCTCATGAAGCATGTGTCACGCCCCGAAACCGGACTCCTGCAGCGGGCCGATCTCGAGGAGCATGATTTGGGGTTAAAATTTTTGCTTTCCCCATGATCTGCCTGTGTGAGGATAACAAAATTCCATCACAAACGGAACATTTCACGGAAGCTTACGTGGTATTGCGACTCGGAGCCCGTGGCCATCGGATTCCGTGTTGCACTCGACCACTAACAAAAAGCCATAAAATCCAAGCTCATATTCAGACTGAAACAAATCAAAAACCATAAAATGCAAAGCTGACAGTAACATGATAATTCATTTCTTACATATGTTCAAGTTACAAATTATACAAGTTCATTAGTTAACCACCCAAAGAAAAAGGCCAACAAAAGCCATCAAAGATAACTATCTAAACAAGCTGCTACCCCAAATCATGTGACGAACTCCAATGCCAAGCTCGACGTTTACATGACATCGTCAGCACAATAAACCTACCAAAATACAAGGCTCCGAATTCACCGCATGCACTCCAGCTCTGAACGAAGGACCTGCTACCTATGGCATCAAAAGTGACGTATCAAACACGTCGGTCTAGCAGGTGAATAAAATAAATAAGATATACATGTGTTTATCAAGTCATAGTTAAAATCATGAAAGTGCATTTAAAAGCTAAAATATATGAAAAGACGAATCAAAATAAATAATTCCTATGTAAAAAGGAAATTAACATTTAAACATTTCAAAGCTAGTTGAGAACCAACGAAAACACTGGCAACCCACATTGAGCTATATTTTACTATTACCGAAGTAATAAGAGCAGTCAATAACCGTTGCCATATAAAATAGTTGGAACAATCAATAACCAGCGCCATATAAAATGGCCGAAACAATCAATAACCGTCGCAAAGGCCGGAACAAACAATGAATGGGGTTCAAACAAACAAACAAACAATGAGGTAATTATACAAACAAAAGGACTATTCTGAGCAAAGTACAAACAAACAATGCGAAACGAATTAAACAAGTAGCCTCTTCGATATTTTTCAAACGTGGCGAACCACTCAAATCTATTTCAAATCGATTTATAAGAAAACGAATAAATCTTCTGCCCTGGAATGAGGTAATTAGTTGTGTTGGAATGGTTTACCCGGGGCCATCTCGATGCGCACTCAAAGTCCAAATGTCATGTTATATTTGCTAATTTGATACGTCTGAAGTTATCTAGCATTTGGAGCCCCCGAGGGCACCGCAAGACCTTGATGAAATTCAAGACATTTCCCGGGTAATTCAAAATATAAGTTTGTTCCCTGTGTTTCTTCCTCAATTTCCATCATCAATTACATATTCAAATTTCCAAGGGTTCTTCCGAGCAAGCATGGATCTCCAAACATACAAGCTGTCATAAAAAAAAAAAATGCTCGGAAAAAGCCATGGGCAAAACCCGAGCTCTCTAGAGCGAGCTTGGGTTCGCTATAGCGAGCCTTCCCAGAAAACTGGCTCGCCAATCTCGCTATATCAAGAGGGTGTTCTGGGAGGGGCTTCTGAAATGCGCAGTTGACCCTGTTTTTCTTTTTTCTTTCATGAAACAAACCAAATAATCCCAATGGTGCAAGGAGGAAGCCATTGCTTACCTCTAGAAGGTCCAAACAAGAAGAAGAGCTTAGAGAAGATGATAGTTCCAGCAGGATTCTTTCAAAAAACAATATATTTAGAAAGATTGGGAGATGGGAAAGTGAGTGGTGAAGTTTGTTTTCCAATTTGAGCCTGATCTCATGGGCATGAAGAGGAGAGAAGGTGAGAATAAGAGAGCAAGCTTCCTGGTTCGGTTTCAAAAGAGCAGAGTGAAGAAGAAGAAGTAAGGACGATGGTTTGGTTTTTAAACTTACGCGAGTTTATGGGTCCCACAGCTCTAAAACTTCAAGGGCATAAAACTACCATTTGTGGGTCCCGGATGAGATTGACGAAAGAGGAAAAAATGATCGTCGAAAAATCTAGTTTTCAAAAAATATATTCTCCTTATAATTTGAAAATATCAAAATTCAAACAAAGATTTGGTGTGAAAAGTCCGTTTTGCCATTTTTCTCGAAAAACGCGATTTCTAGGATTCGAATTCAAACAGAGCGAACATAAAAGTTGTAGGGTCAAACATAACAAATCCAAAAAGGTTGAAATCAATATTTTTTGAAATCAAAGATAAATTCCCACTCAGACACGCGTCACATGGGCCACCCCGAGCCCAGTCAAACCAGAGCAATGGCTCTTAAAATTTCCCAAAGTTATGAAAATCTAATCAAACTCGCAAACGTAGCCAAACAACCTCTAATTTTACTTGAAAAGCTAATCCTTAACTAAGACAACACTAAACACAGAAATTAGGAGTCGGGGTCTTACAATATGTTTTTCAAGCGGACATCTTTCAAACTACAATCAGTTCCAAGAATAATACCCAAGCTTCTCTTCTCTTGTTTGAAATTTCTTCCAAGTAGATTCGTCACCTTCATCATCCCTCCTTTGCTCCATAATCGCTGATAGGAATTACATAATAAATAAATAATAAATGCAATAAAAAAGTTTTTCAAAATAGAAAATAAAAGAGAGAGGTAGAAAAGTGAAAGACTAACCATCATCTAATGATCAACTTTGCAGTTTCTTTCTAATGCTCATTGGTAGATATTGCAATATGAGGGATGTGATGTATATTGTGCCAAGCCTCACCCTTGTTGTTCTCGCACAGCATGTTTGATACGGAGCAAGCTTTCGAGTGCGATGAGTTGTCGTAGCCCTTCCCGCAAGGATGCCATCTTATAGCAGCGTCAAATGGATAGAAACTGAAGTGATGTTAGATTTCCAAAACTCCTCTCTAGTAGACTTTTTAAATATACACAACTTATTAATCTAAGAACTTGGAGATTGCTAAACAAAGATAACTCACTTGGCAAACCTATCCACCTATTGCGTTTTTTATTTTCAATTTCTTGAAAAGATGTTACACCCCGATCCAATTTAATCATGTTTTTTCCTAATTAATTATGTTTTATATAAATTAAATGTGCTTAGATACTAATTAAGTTATTTTATGATAAATTAGTCTTGTTCTAGCATTCTAGTTAGATCTTGAGTCTTCGATAGGTAGTTTGATTTATTACTAGCTCTTTTAGGTAGAGCTAGGGATTTTTTCCGTAAATATAGATTTTCTTATTTTGCATCATTTGCACACCATCTTGACGTCATCATGTGTATCTCATCAAGCATGACATCTTTCATATTGGACATTCACTCATTAGACCTCAAAACAACTAAGTAGGCTTTCATTTGACTCAAAGTGTAAATATATAAAAGAAACTGGACTTTTTTATAAAAACTGGAACCAACCCTTTTAACTAGCCGAACCCAATTAATTCAATCATTCCAATTGCCGGACACAGAACTGTCAGCTTCACTCCTCTTATTACCTCCTTCTTCTTGAATTGTCTGTGAATTGTGAGCTTGCATGTGAGTTTGGTCATTAGATTATGCTTTTCCATCATCCTCTCCACATGCCCATGGTATCTTCTTGACAGGGACTTCCTTCCCATTCAGCCATTTGCTACAATAGGTGAGAAACCCACTCCTTTTCTCGATTTTGGTTTACTAATGAGTCAAAGAGACTCATCAGTCATACATGGCATATTACCTTCTTATTTTCATGAAATTTATATACTAGGGTTTGTTATTTGGGGGTTTTACTTGATTTGGGTTCTATTGTGGAAGAGAAGGTTGAAAGCTTGGATTAGAGGCAAGCATAAGCAATTTCTGTCAATGCATGTTGTTATACATTCATTCCTAAACGAAAATTCAGTCCAACCTTGTTGTATTAGCGCGCCTGTTTAATTCAATGAGATAAGCATGTAAATTGTTCCCTTTAATTGTGTGAATCTTTGAAGTAGAAATGGTGGAATGATTTCATATATGTAAATGGAGTAAAAGAGGTTTAGTTATGTAGATTTTAGTAGTGGAGAAGTTCTGGAATGAGGTGGAAATGTTAGAGCTTCTAAAAGTGTCGAAAATGACTCATTCCAGAATTCTGATTGCAGGCCGGGCGATCGCCAGGCGGCTAGCGGTCAGCATTCCAGAATGTGAACATTTTGATAGACGACCCACTGTCACCTGGTGGTCACCTGTCAGCTAGCCGACCGCCGACCACCTACTGGCCATTTGCCCAAAAATGTGGAATTTTTGAAATTTTGTTTAGAAGACCTTGTGGGACTTACCATTTGGTTCCTTCGTCCATTGAAAACCTTTTTAACATGGTAGACCCTTTGAGGCGAGGATTTTCACATGTTTAATTCGTCCTTTTCCTTTCTATACCATGAAGTTATGGTAATTAAGTGTATATTAATAAATATTGTGGCACCAATGAATGAATAACGATACATTGATTACTATAATTTTATAATGTATTGGATAGTGGTGAAAGACAAATGATTAGAATAGTTTGGCAAGTAACAGCCCTTCAATTCCTAAATTTCAATGCATGAACATCTTGTTTTAACATATTCATGATTTCATACACTATATTAGTGTTAATCTACATAAAATAAATTTCCCTTATATTCATAAGGTAATTGTCATACTCTTGTTAGTTATCTTATTCATACGGTTAATTTAAGAAGTCTTGAGTGGACTTGTGAATGTACATGTATGAAATGATTTGTATCGCATGAAATGATCAGTGTGGTCTACTGAAGTTCAGTTTGCTTATTGATTTGAATGAGTCCGTGCTACTTAGCTTTGACCGGACGATACTCGACGAGGTTCACTCTTGGTTTAGATTTGTAAACGTCGCTGTGCATTAGACACTCTGGAGCACCAAAACTCTAGAACCAGGTAGTCAGTTAAACCTTTGGTCGGATCACTGGTGACTCCCCAAATGCATGCCCTCTTTGAGGGGATTTAGCTAATGTAGTTACCAACTAAATTGTATAAGTTTTCAATTATTATTGACTCTTCAAGTATGATTTATATCTGACTGCACAATTGCCTAGTCTCATTTATATGATCTCTTTTAATCTTTTGTCATCAATTCTGAATTTAATATAGTATGTGTAAATGGATTATTGCTTATACTCTGCTAAATCGTTGTATTCATTAATTATGCTTTAGTGTTACAGACACAGATCCCACCCCCGGTCTTGAGAAGACCATGGAGGGAGAGGAGGAGGCTATCGAGGTACCTCTAGGTCTAGAAGAGTGGACTGCAGAGGGAGCTGTCTAGCTCATGCTTCCTGAGAGCATCATGTCCCTGACTTTTTACAAATAGAAACATTTTGTTTAGTTGAACTTTAGCAATGTGATTAAGTGAACTAGATATTACTTTTGGTACTAATGCATCTAAATACTTTTGTATTATTGCAGTGGAGTATGTTTTTAAATCTCTACTTCTTCCTAGTAATGAAATCGTCTTTTGTATTATAAACTTAGAAAATTTAGACAACTCATGGTATGATACCTTTTATTAGAATGTTTTGATGCTTCCGCTTTTAAATGTATAGAGACAGGTGTTAGTGAGCATGTCTCACGAGTGTAAATTTGGAAATTTTGTCCTTCGTGACCTGCACTTGACCCAAGACAGGTGCGCGGTGCATAGGAGTACACATGTCACACCTTGGAAATTACCCTCGGCCAGGTAATTTCGGGACCGGGATGTGACAAAATACTAGTCTCTCACAAGAACCAATGATTATATCTCAAAGGAAGATCGAGCCTCTCATCTCATCCTCATCTGGAAAGGATAGAAGATCACACTTTATTAGGCTCATAGGCTTTAGAGTGGTGAGGTTTTGCAGTCCCACGAAAAATTCAAGCCACAATTACAATTTTCAATTTTTAAATATATTTTTTTGAAAAAACATTGAGTTAATCACATAAAAAAATTAAAAAACTAATAATTATATTAAAAAAGAGATTGATGCAAATGGACCTCAGGCGACATGTGGAAGGCCCAAATAGATTTAGAGTGTTTTATTAGCTAATTATATGCCATTAGTTTCTAATTTTATTTAGTAAATTGTAATTAGGATATGATTCTTATCTTATTTCCTAGTTTCATTAGTTTCTTAGTTAGTTAAGTTTCTTAGCCCATATTTATGTCATTGTAGATGATTGTTTTTAGAGAGTTCATTAATAAAAATTGGAATTTTCCCATTGAAGTGCTCTTAGTTATCATCTCTGCAGAGACTTGTTGAAGTGTCCGCGGACACGTGCTTTGGTGCTCTATCATGCTTCAGCACTTTCATGCGAGCCCTAACCTTAGGGCCTATACCAGTCAGATTGATAGTCTCGGATTTGGAGTTGATAAAATTTTCCTCGTGGTTTTATTGAGGAGAGTGTTCTCTTCGTGTGATTGTTTCTGCAAAAACCTCTAATTGTACATGCGGCACCTGCGATCCTAACCTTGGGATTGCATCAAGGATCCATAGAGCTAAAAAAAAAAAAACACGAAGTGATTATTCCTAGACAGAGAAAAAGGGGTAGAGCACTCACTTGAGAATAGACCGAGCGAAAGGAGAGCCAAATTTCAGCCTGATGGATTTTTCTTGTAGAGTAAAGGTGGGTTTCCTTGCCAACACGAGAGAAATCTGTAGAAATCAAAATCCGATGGGGGCACATCGAAATCAGAATTGCCTCTAAGAAAATTGGAGCCAGTTTTATCAGGAATTCATTGCATTGAGCCGAATGACCCACAAGGTGATTGCCACGGCCAACACATGCAAATAGACCGATCACCTTCATCTTGATTCGTTACTGCAGACAAGAATTGCATGAGAAATAAATAACAAATACAAAGAAAAAAGTTTTTTTTTAAATAAAAAAGAAAAATAAGATAGAAGTAGAAAGACTAACCAATCTCTCAGCCAACTTCTTGCGTAGTCTCCAATAATGCTGCTCAGCATGAGCATGTAGTATACAAATATGAGGGATGTGTTGTATCTTGTGCCAATCCTCGCCAATGTTTATCTCACATCGTCTGGCTAATACAGGACAATCTAAGATAAATAAGGCTTTGAGTGCAGTGAGGCGTTGTAGCTCTTTTGGCAATGATGTTATCTTATGGCAGCTCTCAATGGATAGAAGATGAAGTGATGTTAGATTTCCCAAGCTCTCTGGTAGGCTTTCCAAATCACACCATAGTAACTTCAGAACTTGGAGGCCGGTAAGAAATGATATCTCATTTGGGAAAGCTATTGACTTATAGCAGCCTTTCATTTTTAAACTTTTAAGGAGACAAATGTGATGAAGCTCTTTGCTGAAAGAAATTAGTCTGTCACCAGAATCAATTGTCAGTTCTTGAAGAGCGATCAAGCCTCTCATCTCCTCAACTGGAAAGGACAGAAGATCACACTTTCTAAGACTCATAGACTTTAGAGTGGTGAGGTTTTGCAATCCCATGCGCACATCTTCAAGCTGGGTACAATTTGCAATTTTTAGATGCGTGAGATTTTGTAGCATCCCTTGGCACAAAGGCTCTGCACCTGACACTAGCGAAGAATCAATAGTCAAATGCTCAGAATATGGAAATAATATGACTTCAGTTAGCATGGGGCAGTCATAAATTTTCAACTTGACCAGCCTTGGGAATATCTGCCCATTCTTCCATCCTGACAATATTCTCAATTTTTCCATACCTTCTATAGTAAGTTCTTCTAAGGATGGAAATCCTGCTAACACCTCATTACCATAGATTTCATCGCCAATGTACTCCACATTTTGCAATCTTTTAAGTTCTAAGACTCTGAGCGAAGGTAATTGGCCAAGTGGTGGCAAGTGCTTCAATCCTACACATTGAACTAACTTGATTTTTTGTAGCATAGCAAGAGTCGTGTCCATCATCCAACTAGGAAATTGGATGCCCACATAGTTGGATAACATCAACACCTCCAGATTTCCATGTGGTTGGAGGCCTTGGAGAATCTGCTCTTCAATTTTTCTTTCATTAATTCTCATGTTATCAGAATCAGAAAGACCAATATGTGACCAATTTAGTTCAAGAGAAGTGAGATTTGGTTTGCCGATGAGATTAGCTTGTTCAACATCAATAGGATTTTTTATATTCTCAAGGTGTTCAATGATCAACCTTCCTCTAAGTCTTAAACTTTGTAACTCTCCTATGCCACTATATTTAATTTTCTTGCTCACAATGAAACGTGTTAATTCTTGGAGGCATGTCAATTGCCCCATCCTTGGAGGCATATGAGTTAGCATAGAACAACCTCTTATGTCCAAATGTCTAAGGTTGGTCAAGTACCTCAGGCCAATGGGTAACTTACGTAGCTCTTTACACATAGTTAGTATCAAAGTCTGTAAATAATATAGACTAGTCAACGATTTGGGTAACATATCAATATCGGATCTTGAGAGGTCGAGGTACCTTATATGTTTCAAGTTGTCTAGCGGCGCTAGCAATTGCAATTGCTGGACAACAGCAGGCTTCCTTAAATCCAGCACTCTCGAAAATCTAAATTGCCCCACATGAGAAGGAAAGTGCAACCCATCGCCATAATTGATAAATGTGCGTAGCATTTGAGCTTCAAATAAGGAGTCACGAAGCATTTCTGATGACGTTAAGTCAAAACATGAGACATGACGAACCCTTTTGGAGATTTTCACTAATTTGCCTTCCTCTGCGACACAACATTCATTTCCTGTAACAGATTGTGCAAGATCATGAAAGAGGTCATGCATACTGAATAAAGTTATTTTGTCCGCGAACAACCTCCCTCCAAGATAGTGGCCCAAATTACCACTCCAATTCCCTTCAAAGTATGTTGTGAAGTCTTCCTTGACGTCTTGGAAGAAAGATTTCATAGCCAACTCATTGAAAATCTCATTGCCAATATCTCCCAACTCCATTCCTATTTTGCAAGGAATAAAACCATTGGCCATCCATAACTTAATTAGTTTTTCCTTCTCAATCTTATAATTTTTAGGGAAAATAGCACAAAAGGCAAAACATTGCTTCACATGTGACTTTAGATGGTTATAGCTCAACCTCAAAGCAGGCAATATTCCATACTCATTTTCATTGGCTATGTTCCATATTTCACTGTCCCTTACATGTGCCCATTTGGCTGCATCTGTCTCGCAACACAAAAGACCTCCAAGAGTCAGCACTGCGAGTGGGTTGCCCTTGCATTTCTTCACAATCTCATGTCCAATTGACACCAAGTTAACTTGATGTGTTGCTTCCTCCTCTGTTTGATTTCCAAGTCCTCGTTGACTGAACAAAGACCAGCAATGATCATCTGGCAAACCCTCCAGAACAATTGGACTGATTGTGCTCATTATGAATGCAACCTTTCTTATGCGCGTGGTTACAACAATTCTACTTCCTCGTCGTCCGTAAATCAACAGATCTCTCAGCCTTTCCCACTTGTCCAGTTCTTCATTCCAGACATCATCCAAGACGAGTAGGAATCTCTTCCCACTCAGCGCTTTTAGGAGGCGATGGTGCAATTCCTCGACATCGAATTTCTTCACATTGCTGGGTCCAGGTCCTTCAAGATGACCACTAGCTGCACGTTCGAATCTCTCCACATTGCTGGGTCCAGATCCTCCAGGATGATCACCAGTTGCACGATCAATGATCTTATTTTGAAGCCTTATAACATCAAAATCATCAGAGACGCATATCCACATTTTCAGCTTAAAATGATCGTCCACATCTTCGTGGTTGTAGGCAAACTGAGCTAGCGTTGTTTTGCCAATGCCTCCCATGCCCACAATTGGAATGACTAAAACATCCTCATGAGGTGACAGCAACAAACTGAGTAGCTTTGTTTTCTCTTCTTCCCTTCCAAGTACTTGAGATCTGATTACGAATGAGTGGGTCTCCCTCTGCTTCTTAAACTTGCTCTCCCAATTTGCAACTATCTTTATCAACTGAAACTTATCACTCTCTGCTTTAATAGCTTCGAGTCTCTCGCTAACATCTTTGAGTTCCGAGGCTAATTTTGGACGGTTAAACACTGCGGGGATGAGATTGCGTACCTTCTTTTGAGGAGGCTCCTGGCTCCGCCTCCGTTCCTCAATCTCATACTCTTCCAGTAGGTCCTCAGCATCGTAAGCAGCATCTTTGATCCTTTCCAGCAATTCCAAGAGATTTGGATCCAACACAGGGCTCCCTTCTGCTATTTCGATGAAACCACGAATATCTGTTAGGGAAACCTTAATCTTCTCCAAGTCCTTTTGATCACCCAAGCAGTTTGACAAGTAGGACATGACCTTCTCCAATGCTAGATTAACTAGGTAGGAGATTGCTGTTTGTTTTACAGTATCCAGCACCATTTTTCCCCGTTCTTCTTCTTCTTCTTTTTTCTCCTTCGACTTTTCAGGCAAGAAAGAGATGAGGAAGGAGTAGATCTCGTTCTCATAACATAGATTACAAAGAGTCAAGGTCAAGGTCAAGCCTGATTGGATGTTTCCATGAAGGTTCCCTCAACCAAACGCAACCCACAAGGCAGACTGTTAGGTCTATATTATTTGCTACTGGTGCGGTGCCATTAGAGGTGCACATAAAATCCGTTGATCCGTCAATTCAAACCAATCCGATCCGATCCACAGATTTTGATATGATCCGATGGCCAAAAGATTGGTAACATATTGAAAATTGTGTAATCTGTTAGCAACGGATCGATGGCGGATTTCACCCTCAATCCGCAGATTCAATCCGATCCGATCTGTTGTCATTAAATATAAATAAAAAATATATAAGGGGTCTAAATATAAATTAGGTGTGTAAATTTAAAATAAGAAAAAAAAACTTAAGGGGTTAAAATGTAATTCTGAAACTTCATCCCCAAAAGCCAAAACCCTACCCACGTACCACATTCGTTGCTTCATCTCCCAAGTCCCAAACCTGTCCCAGTGCAGACCATCTCCCAAGTCCCAAACACGTTGCTTCTTCTTCGCTGCAGGGGGTTCTTCATCGCTAGGACGCGAGGCATCTCTCTTGTTTTCTTCCCTCAAATTGTCGGTCTCTCTTGCCTCTTGTTCTCTTGGCCCGTTACCCTTTTGCCCTTTCGCTAAAAAAGAGAGAGACTACAATCATGTTGGTCTAGTAGGATCTCCTCATAGGTATTCTCTCTCTCTTTCTCTCTTATCTTTTTGTTCTTTTTTATGTTTCCAATTCTCATATGCTTGCAGTATCCATAGATTATCTTGTATGGATTCCAAACTGATGAGGTGTTTTAAGGTTTTAGGTTCTCCAAATAGTTAGATTGAAGTCTTTCAAGTTTTTGAAGATGCTATTCTTGGAATTCTGAACCGATCGAGATAGTTTTAGGGTTTCAGATCTTCTATTTTGTTTTTTGTTTTAATGTCTGATTGTTTGGTTTTGATTTGGAATCGGTGCTTTAGGGTTTTGAATTTTGTAGATCAGATCTAAAGAACTAGCTCTCATGCCCTTTAATTTAATAAAGGCATCTACAGAAATTTGTATGACTTCTGTTGCTCTCCCTTGAAAGATTGCCCACAGCTGAGGAATTAGAAGCTAAAGCAAAACCGTACACTTGCGTGGACATTATATCCTGTCGTTGTTGCTAATTTATTGAGGATTGATTCTCAATTTTTGCCTGTAATCATCCTATAAGGTTTTTCCATTCTCATTAATCCTTCATCTTGATCACATAATGCTTTGTATTTTATCATTAAATTAATGTGTGGGAAAATGAAGCCTTGTAATGTTATTGTGGATATTGTATCAAATTCCGTTGGGCAGATTAATTTTCAATTTGTATTGTTTACTACTATTCCTATCATTGTATTGTTTGAGTATAAGTCTTAGAATGGTTGAGAGTAGAGGAAGAATCTTCATTTCTTCATGGGTTTTCTTCTTGTTTTTTTTTTTTTACATGTAATGTATAGGCACAGATTGAATGGATTAATCCGATCCGATCCGGCCCTCTACGGATCAGATTTTAACAGTCATGTATCAGTGACGGATTCCAAATCCATCAATTTGTAAGTAGCGGATTGGTGACGGATTTATTCCAATCCACACCAATCCAATCCATTTACACCCCTAGGTGCCATCATGGTAGCTTTCGCCTGTTGCAAATAGTCAAGCAATGCTGCCAAAAGAGTAGGTAATACAGGCCCCACACCAGTTGAATAAATGACAGAAGGCGAGGACAGATGTAAACCATGTCCACACAATGTCAAACCCTGCGTCTGATATTTTTAAAGCATATAACCAACAAAACCCAAGCCTTACTCGGCCCACCATGGAATTGAAAAACCCTGGATCAGATTGATATTTTTTGTTAGAGTATGACCGACCTTTATCCGAGTTTATCGGTTATGGTTCAAAACAGGATGTCATTTATATATGCTTCTTTGCTAATTTTATTGTCTTAGTATGAATGGTTCGGGCCTAGGCTTGGGCTAAGGCTTTGGCTTGGAGCTATAAGGGGGTCCTTATTTTGAAATTTATTGGGCCTGATTTTGGTTGACCAAATTTCATTCCAAGAGTCTATTGGGCTCGATTTTGGTTGACCCAATTCCATTACAAGAGGCCCGTGCCCGTGTATAAAAGCAGGGAGATGCTACCGTGAAAGGTTTTAGAGTAAGGGTGGAGCCCCCCACCTTTACTATTGTAGTACCGTGAGTAAACCAAAACGCATAAATATTAGTGGTCAATGGCCAACAGTGAAGCCTTTTTTTTTTTTTTTTTTTTTTTTTCTGTAGCCCAATCAAGGGGTTGGGACCCAAGAGAGAGACTTCATACACATGGGAAGGTAGCCCACTCAAGTTAGAAGGAGGCTTACACAAGCACGAAGAAAGCCCACACAAGTGGGATACGAGCCTGCATAAGTGGGAAGAGGTACCTAGGGTTTAAACCACGGGCAATTAAGTAAGAACCGACGCTCCTTACCACTCAGGTAAGGGGCCGTTCTTGGCCTAGAGAGTTAGAGAGACATAATCATTCAAAACAAAAATATAAACCATTATAAAATAATACAATCATCTATAAAGAAAAATAATAATAAATATTTAAACTTCCATACATCCAGAACAAAAAGAAAAAGAAATCAGGAACCTAAACATCATCACCAAAGTTGATAAATTAAAAAGAAGAAAAAAAGAAAAAAAAATGCTCATTTTAGAAAGGCTCCCACAAAGTAAATCACGAAACCAGACCATCACCTTTAACCCATCTGTCTCATTTTCTCCACCTGTTGCCATCAACCAGTTGAACCACAAACCAATCATCTTCTCCTTAGCCGAAAAAAAGGCCCTTTAAAAGCCCAGAACATTGAGACCCACCGTCACTATGATAAACCAACCAAGCAACATGGAATGTGTTCACAATCACCCTCCACATCTCATCCTCTCCACCACCTTCTACCCATCTTCCATCTCATCCTTTCCACCGGATGCCATCAACCAGTCAAACCACAAACCAATAATCTTCTCCTTCGCCAACAAAAAATAAAATTAAAAAGACCAGAACCTTGAGACCCACCATCACTATGATAACCCAACCAAACACCATGGAATGTGTTAACAATCACCCTCTACATTTGTTGGGACAAAAAAAATTCATTTGTTCATGTATAACAATTCTCAGGACAAAGTACTCATTTTTCATTTAGGAGGCCATTTTTCTGCAACTGGAGTCTGGCCGGCCATAGTGAAGCATCCCAGCAGCTACTGTCTGCAAGGCTGACCAGTCGTCGCAATCTTCAAAGTACCAACCGCTCAGTGCAATGATGCAGCCACTAATCTTCGTCTTGATGATAACTGCTGGACGCAACATGACTTCAAACAGTGGCTGTCGAACTTCTTTTCTCCTGACTGTCACCACCACAAGAAAAATTACATATAGCGGCGGATATGAAAACCGCCGCTAATACCTTTTGCGGCGGAAAAATGGCCGCCGCACTTTTGTCGTTAAATCATGCGTCGTCGCTGATTGTAATTGTAGCGGAATAAGGGCTGCTGAAAAAAATTATCAATAGCGGCGGTTATAAACCGCCACTAACGATTTTGTTGTAGCAGCAGACAGCACAAACCTCTGCTAAAAGCCCCATGTGAGACAGCACAAACCGCTGCTAAAAGCCCCCACCTTGAGAATCACACTATCTGCTAAAAGCCCCATGTGTAGCCCTTGGGAATTAAAGATATAATGCTAATGCTACCATCAACATTGTACTGAGCTACTAAGATTCCATTCAACCTATGTCCACCCTACCTGTTTTTTATCTAACTTATTGGGATCACAGGCCTTTTTACATTGAAATTTTTATCCAGCTAATATTATGAGGTTGTTTAAAGGATAGTGTTTTGGGCATCCCTAGGAACTGCAGAAAACATAGAGCACATAGCACCCACATTACATGTCAGAAAGCTCTTGGAAACATGTCAATGTTGGATCAGCAAAGGCATAGTTATTTAATGGCGAGCCTGAAATTTGGTTATGGTCAAGAATAATCTACTAATCTGGTAAGTAATATTAGGCTTGTACTTATCCCAGACAATCATAATCATAAATTGGCCTCTGCATGTGTTGAGGCCTATTCTCAATCAAACATGTTTTTCATTGTCACAGCAATAGCCTTATCTCAATTGAACAAGCTTATCGAAGCATATCTATCAATTTGGTCAAAAGGAAACCATTTAAACCTATGTGCATCCATCCAAGTGTACCCCGTTCCAGCTCCTACACCTCCTCCTTTGTGGGTTCCACGCTGGCCTCTCACCAACAAAACCATGTACCGTTCACCCAAAGAGATCACATCTCCACATCTCAATATCAATCAGCATAATGGTGCCCTGCATTTGGTGGACCTCCAAAACACAAGTTTCAGCCTTGAAACTTACTACAGTCATGTCCCAAAAATGATACCTTTAAGAGCTTAAGCTTGGGCCTATTCATACTTTCAACATGTCTATTTTAACTTTTTAAGGTCCACTGATCTGATTATACTCATATAAGCCTTACACGTTGTCTTGGATCTGCATCGTAATCATCAATTCTTAGTGGATGTAGAATCCATATCCAGCACATAGGAACCATGTCAGATCCGGATATTATTCTGATTGATCCTTAATTACCTTGTGCAACTTGTCACATGTAAGTTTTTCTCCGCCTTCTAAAAGGAACAACTAAATGGGAACAATTCTTGTGTTGGAAAGAGATGATGCAACCATGGTGATGGTTGAAAGTGGCGCAATTTAGGCACTGTTAGAACTTCTCATGTCTCATTGGTGTGAGGAAACTGCAGCAAGGCATTGCTGAACAATGTGAACATTATATTAGAGAAACAAAAGTTGGTAGGTCTACAATTTGACAGATTACATTGCATTGCATATATTCAAAATCAAAACACATTACCATGACCTCAAAGTTACTAAAAATTAGAGCAGCACACTCTCCCCAAACCCCTCCCTAAACCCCCTTTCCCTCTCTCAATCCGTACCACCTCAGAGTATCTGAGGCTTAATTGTGCCATTGCTTATGTCATCTTAACCGCACCAAGCGGTTGGTTGGAGTTTCACCCACCTGAGTGTTGTCATCACCGATGGCCCAAGAAAAGACCTACACAGCAACAAGACAGAGTTACAAGAGAAGATACCAAAAAGGCAAACGATATAAAGATATAAGTAGAATATGAAGGGAGAAAAAAAGAACGCAATAGAGAGTACAAATAAGAACCCAACCACCAACTTCAAGGATGGTCTCAACAATACCAACCACCAAATATTCATGACATGAATCCAAACAATAAAACTGCAAAACCAACAATGTGCAAATCAATCATGCATAGCACTCAATTTGCTTTTAGGCCACTTCCATAGACCAAAAGTAGCTGAAGGTGATTCAATCTGTAGCTTGTATTGCGGCATTATTCAGATTTAGTAGAGAAAACGTAATCAAGAAGAAAAAATTACATGTAACCTCTGTTGAGGTCAACGTCCACCCTCGCTCCTGAACGGTCATAATCGTGGTCGAGCCCTCGCCCTCACCATAAAACTATTATTGTGTCGTTTCCTATCACCAATTGATTTTGGGATAAGTGGTACCTCAATGGGGTGTAAGATCCTACAAGTTGTATCAGAGCCTAGTAGGTTGGGTGTTCGAGTATCGGGACACGCATTTTGCGAATTCACAGCAGGAGTCGCGGCGGGTGTGCCGTTGAGGGAGGGATTGTTGAGGTCAACGTCCACCCACGCTCCTGAGCAGTCATAATCGTGGTCGAGCCCTCACCCTCACCATAAAACTATTGTTGTGTCGTTTCCTATCACCAATTGGTTTTGGGATAAGTGGTACTTCATTGGGGTGTAAGATCCTACAACCTCGCTTTCCTGTCCTCTTTGTGTTGTGTAAGGGCAACATAGAGAGGCTAGCTGACAACAATTTTACCATTCATTTAAGCTAGCTGAGAAAAATTGAACAAAGAAAAAGAAAATGTTTAACACATTTTTTTAAAATTTTGAATGCTCATATGGTCTAATCGTTTTTCATATTAGTAGCTTACAGCTCGAGACACCTCCTCAGTTGTTGAAAAAGCCACAAATCCTGATTCCCTACTTATGCCACTAGGATCCCGCATAACCTGATTTCACACGAAATGAAAAAATATAAATATCATCTACATCAGAAGAGTTGACTTCCAGCCGTTAGACGAGTAATAGTATTTATTGCAGAATACATTCACTAACTAAACAAACTCCAACCTTGCATGAAGTGATTGTACCGAACTCAGAGAACAATTATCTTAGTTTATCATCACCAATGCTGTCATCCAATTTCTTCAAGTACAAATTTGCACCTTGGAATTTATCTACTGCCTCCTTCATACTTTGATCAAATCGTCCTTTCAGCTCCATTTCTCTTTCAGACTTTTTTTGAGCTTTACCAACATACCACTCCTCGTCAAATTTCTTCCCATTAAGAGCCTCAACAACCCTAGCAGCATCATCTGCATTTTCAAAGTTGACAAATCCAAAACACTTGGATTTCCCATCTCCCTCCCTCATCACTACAACACTAGTAATTGTTCCAAACTCACCGAATAATTTCTTCATATCTTCCTTAGTTGTCGACTCCGAGAAATTTTTGACATATTCATTATTAAATTTTGTCTTGTTTGTAGCAATCTCTCTTTCCTGCTTACGGAGGAAAGGTCCAACAAAAACTTGTTTATCATTCAACAGCATGCCATTCAACTTGTCTATTGCATTTTGGGCTGCCTCCTCCAGATCAAATTGGACAAACCCATAACCTTTTGATTGCCCGGATGCATCAGTTGCAATCTTGCAAGATAGGTTGTTACCAAATGTAGAAAATGTATCATGAAGTGCTTTGTTGTCTATTGCCTCGTCCAAGTTCTGAAAAGAAGTACATTGGAAATGTTAATTGTACAGAGAAAACAAATAGTGATAGATACAATTCATTGATTGCTGAAGCCAAATTGAGATGCATGACAGAAAAAGATAAAGAAAAAAAAAAAAAAGAAATACCTTGATAAATATTAGCAGCCACACTTTTACGAATACTGGGATCATGGTGAGAATACATTATACGTATGGGCTTGTTATTAAGAGGGGTAAAGTTCAGCATGTCCAGTGCCCTTGATGCTGTCATACACATCCACCAAAGGTAAGAAATAAATCCAGAGAAAGAGAACGCGCTAAAGAGAGGGAGAGAGGAAAAGTGTTTCCTTCACAAGTATTGTCACAATTTAAGAGGACAGACCACCATGGGTATTTAAAACAACAAATATTAAGAATGGTCAAGAAAGATTAGAGATAGAAAGAGACAAAAAGGCTAAACAAGAGTACAGTCCAACAAATGTGACTGATCACACAAATGCAACTAAGCTCTGGTGCAAAGAGAAAATTCAAGCCCCAAATACAACTCTCTTCAATATAGTTGTAATGATAGACATGTTTCCTTGCCATACACAGTATCTTATTTTACCATTCAAAGCTGAATATGCCATTAACAAATAATTTTAACTGCATCACTTCGAGGCAAGAGATCCATGCCTCAAAAAGGGCTTAATTCAACACTTAAAAACATGAATCAAACATTGTCCTACAGCAAAAGAAGGAAAATACCAGCTAGAGTTTTTTAGTTTCTCAATTTCTTCACAAACTGCTCAATACTATTCAAATAAGTCCATGACATCTCCAAGGTCCAGTGAGGCAAACCAAATAGTAGCCCATCCATTAGTTTGACAACCCCGGGTATTATCCTACCCACACCAGCCCTTCTCGCTGTAACTTTAGCGGCACTGTTTTAAGTCCTAACACATTAGCAGCAACTGCCACATTAATATGCACAATACTTAACTGATGCTTGATAGTTTGCAGTGCTAAACATCATACAACCAAAGCAGGTAATAATTCATAGCATAAGATATCAAGATGTTCAAGTCACGATTCATAGTTTACAGTCAAACATTAAAAACTTTCACTACTGATTTTTTCTATTCTTTAAAACTTTTCCAAATTTAATTCCAAAAAAATACACCTCAATTAACCCAAAAGACTTGACTAGAGGGGGAAAAAAACCACCAATTACAAGTAATTAGATGTTCAAGTCATGATTCATAGTTTACAGTCAAACATTAAAAACTTTCACTACTGATTTTTTCTATTCTTTAAAACTTTTCCAAAATTAATTCCAAAAAAAAACACCTCAATTAACCCAAAAGACTTGACTAGAGGGGGAAAAAAACCACCAATTACAAGTAATTAACCACAACAATCAATGCCCAATAACCAAGTAATTAACCGAAAAAGACTTGACTAGAGGGGGGAAAAAACTCACATAATAAGTAGTCACAGTCCATGCAGAGTTTCCAGGGATGAGCTTGAGTTGCATGTCAAACTTTCTAAACAGTTAATCATTCTTGGACTGCAGGCCAGACCCAGAGGTCTTGTCAAGAGATAGGGTAAGCAATTCACCGTTGTTGAGTATTATACCTCGGCCATCACCCCATGTAATATCAACCTCTTGGTTGAAATTACCAGTAAAAGCACCCATTGCAGAGGCTGCCAACACAAACAATATGATACTGACCACAGTAGAAGAAGACATAGCAAGCAAATGCCAGAAGATTTTAGTGAAGTGAAAGGAATTGAAATTGAGATTGAGATGTGAGATTGGTGTTTGGATGATGTATGTGTGAGAGAGTGGAATGGGCATGTGGGCATTTATATATGTTTGTGAGAGAGGAGTGAGGAAGGATGGTGTGAGTAGAGGACAACAGAGTGCAAGCTGGAGAGTTTGAGGAATAGATTACAGAGGAGAGCATGACATTGAAGTGTTGCTGGGGGTGGTAGGAAAGTATTTATGAATTGGAAGACTGCCCTGTTTCAACCTTATAAGCAATCACACCAGATGTCATCGGGAGTAGCACTGAAAACCTATTACCAAAAAAAATAGTGACTTGAGTGTAAAAGATGAAAGATTGAAAGAAAAACATTTCTGATTCAACAAAATGCAGAAAACACACTATAGGACAATGCTTTTTATGCAATAAAAATAAAATAAAAAATAAGTTCCTAATGCATTCTCAAATCATACATCTCTTACACAACAAAAACCATGCATTTTATGAATACCACTATCTGAGCGAGCATACTATAGCACAACTGAGACAAGAATTGGTCTTCAACAAGCTCATCTCAGTGAAAACATGAGATACACATAGTAAGTTGGCTTTGCCATGCGGAGGCCAAATGCCAATGGAGCATTTCCTTTTCCTGTATCATCATTGTCCATAGTTTTGAGTCATTGAAATGGTTGGCACCTTAGGTTTCCATCTTTAAAAAAAGACCGTATCAAAAAATTTAGGATATTTCAACTCACTTATAATATTATAATAACATCCCTAAGTATTGACTAATATCAACTAATTAATAGAATCTGCCCTGTTGCAAAAAGAAATGAAACAATCTGTTGGTTGCTATCACAATGCAGTTGTGTAATGTAAAAAATTGATCACATCGTATTTTTCCTGCTCTTTTTTTCAACTTAGAAAAATAGATCAATATTTAAAATCCATCTGTTTGGGGGACTGTAACTTGAAACCAAACACATTTCAATGTGGAAAAAGAAGACGAAATAAAAACATGTTGTATTCTATTTGGTTTTTGCGCTAGTCCTGCAGTGATTTACATATTACTACCACTATATGTAGAATTCAGGTATAATACAAAGTACTGCCCCAATTTTCATGCTCCAATGTTCTATGCATATCATAAAATATATATATATATATATCACAATTAGACCCAAAGGTACCTGAAATATATACATACCATAAAATGGGGTAAAGATTATGGTTAGCCATCAAGCTGGATGTCATTAGTAGCAGCACCGAAAACCTAGTACAAAAAAACAGTCATTTGAGTATGAATTTTAAAAGGAATTAAATCCAAATATAACTGATTTTCAAATCTATGGTTTGCTACCAACAAACCCAGATGAAGACAACGACGGGCCACTCCCAGTGAAGCTCTGCATCCATGTCATCAATTGGTCGAGTTGGGTTTGCATCTGGACCACTTCCTCTTGCAAGGCTATCCTCTGAGCTCTCTCCATCTCAGATATCCTCGCCGATTCAACAGCTGCAGCTCATGCTTCAACAATTAAAGCTCGTGGGCCATAGATATCAGAGGGGGTGACACCTAACCCAAATGTACGAACCCAGCCACGTCTATCTTCTCCCATCACTTAGGTGAAGATGGCATCTCGTGTTGTGCTGTTCTGTGAGCTTTTTAGCTGTTGGCTAAGTCTTTCATTAAGCTGTCTCTGCAATTCATCGTCAAATACTTAAAGCTGGACCCAACTTCACCATCAAAGCAAATGGAAGTTAATAGTACAATTATCAAAACCATGTCTTTGCAACGTTCTGGCAACATAGAACAGAATAAAGGGATACTTCATACACACTTTAATGAGTTTATAAATAAAATAAATGAGTCTCTATTTTTGTAAGTTCATATTACAATTTGTATAGAACTCAACTTCATAATTACCTTACATAGAAATAAATTCCAAACCCCACTTCAAATCACTGAGAAGAAATGGTTATTAAAAGCGCTGTACAAAATACATAAGCAACTTTCTACATGTGACTAAAATATCCAAGACCAGAGGAAAAGGTTACAAAATCAAATGCAGAAAACAAAACATCAGGGCATATGTGTAGTTCAGAATCAAATCTGAACAGGCTCCCTCACCAATTGTCTTTAAGGGAAAAAAAAAAAAAGCAAGAAAGCGCATGGGTCCAATGAAATGACTCATGTAAGGCATGAAATAGTAACCAAACAGAAACAGGAAATCATAGAGTTGGATGAAAGCCCAAAAGATACCAATGGCATTTGGTGTATCATATTTATATTTGGCAAATAAAGGTATCTGAATCAAGAAAGAAAACAAGAATTTTGGATGCCCAAACCCCACACTGTACAAAAAAATCTTATGAAAAACAACACCGATAGGTGATCCGGACTCTTATTCAAAGTGGCACTCAAGGATTGCACAACGCTCATTTAACTGGGCCTCACGCAACTCGTTTGAGATAACCAACTAAAACCCTCCATTGTGATATAAGCTTGGGGGCCTAGATTATCAAAAAGGAAGGAATGGGTCAGTTTGACCTGGGTACCCAAAATATCTATAAACATATGTGATACATAAATAGAGTATATCCGATACATATTCTACAGAGTGATATATTCTCATAATTTTGTACCTTGGAAAATTAAACCAGACATTAAAAACTTGAGTGCCCGAGTTGCACTCTTGTACATAGCATTAAACTTTGACGATGAAATCAAGGGCAAGGATCATTCAACGGAACTTGATATTAAGCCCATACTAACCCATGTCCAAATCTATTCCAACACACCCCAAAGCAAACCACCCACACCCCAACCCAAAAAAAAAAAAAAAAAAGCTCCCAAGTTGTCTCCAAAAGTTGTAGTAGCTTGTAGGCAATGTAGGCTAATCAATTGATTCATACAAGGGAAAATGCCTGTGCCTTACAAGTCACATGGCTAATTAATTGATTCATACAATATAAACAAAGAATGGAAAGGAAAGAAAAAATACATGGGGAGAAATAAGGAGATCAGAGACTTTCCATCAAGTCAAAAACGGCAATATCTAATTTCCGTCTTCCACAAAGAGAAAATTTGACAAGAAACACATCCTAAAAACTTACAGAACGAACACAAAAAGCTTCTCTCTTTTTTATTGACTTTCCAACACATTTCCACTTTACTCTCTCCATCTAGAAAAAACAACACTCCAAGGCAACCCAAAAAAAAAAAAGCAAACAAAATGAAAATCTGCAGAAAATCACAGCACCAAAAATTAGAACACAACAAAAACCATGGAAATTGATTTGCATATTTCCATACAAATGCATCTAAAAAAAATCTTATTCTCCACAGTTGAAAGGGGTACTTGGGTCATTACAGAGAACTTCAAGGAGCCATCGGGCCATCAAACAAACACCATATAGATGTTGTTTTTTCTCTTTTTTCCGCATGAGTCACCATATTAAATGGCCTTAAAGTAATTATACCTCACACACATGCAATCAAGCCTCTGAATTGTCACTAGAATCCATTGAGCCTGCCCCAAATAAGGTATAAGGCTAAAATAGCAATGAGTCTCTATCAAACACTGTACTCAATGCCAATGACAAAATGATGCATGTTATCATCAATTTATCATTGAGCAAAACTCCTCACCTGATATGTACATATAGAGAGTAAAAAATAGCATCTCTACGTTACTACTACTTCTACCTTGTTACCCGAAACGACACAACAGTGACAAGTCACACGAGGGAGACTGATAGTCACAGAAGTCGACAAGTAGGGGGAAAATCTGAGCTTGATTCTCTGAAGAAAATCACGCAAAGAAGTAGCGGATTCTGTGGAATCTCTCTCTCTCTCTCTCTCCTTCTCTCTCCATTGAAATCTCCGTTTCAGTCCCCAATTTTTCCCAAAGATTTTACCGATAAAACCATAAAAATCTGAAGTTCCACGAAAAAAAGAAGTAGCTAATTTCTCAAGAAAATCCAACTGAGTTACATATCCATCATCAAAACATCCATCCATAGAAAAGTAGTTAAGGAGGAGAGGATTCCGCAGTTGAAATCTCAAAAATCACAGTAATAAGAAATTCCACTTAAAACGAAGTAGAAGCTGATTGATTTCTCATGAAAAACATAACATTCTTTGCATTTCTACCAAATCTCTCTTTGTAAAGAGAGAGCAGAGCCAAACATGGAATTTCACTTGAATAGTTGCTAGCGACGAAAATCTCAGTTTGAACATTATTTTCCTCAAAAAGTACTATAGTATCAGAAAATCACACAAATAAAGGAATCTGATTTCTCGTGAAAACACAACATACAGTTTAGTTACATACATCAATTGGAACTCTAATTGAGAAAAAAATCGTCTTTCCGAAAAAAATCTCGCTCCAGAACATGCAAAATACCTGTCACTGTCATAGCTCTACACACAGAAACTGAAAAATCCAGAGAATTTTACTGAATCATCACTGGAGGTGAAAATTCCACTGCTTCATGAGCCGATTTCACGTGAAAACGTACCTCTCCTGAGAAGAAACAAGGAGAGAAAACTTAATCTCGTAGAAGTGAGAGGAAGAGTAAAGATTGGGAAGAAAACCCTAATCACTTCGCCATTTGTGAGAAGAAGAACAAAGAAGGTACGGTGCAGAAAAGCCTAACGTAAGCAAATCGTCGAAGATCGGAAAATGCAGGGAAGTAGGTCTTACCTTCTTCTTCTTCTTCTCCGATGTCGATCAGATCTGAAACCTCAAACCTGCTGGAAGCTCCAAACAAAAATTAGGATTTGGGGGAAGAGAGATCTCAGATATTAGGGTTTTGGGGAAGACAATAAGAGGTTTTGGGACTGGACAACGATGAAACGTGAGTTTTGGATTTGGTTTGGGGATTGGACGGTGAGATAAGAGGATATAGGTTTAGGGTTTTCGGGAAGACAAAAAAAGGTTTAGGGACTTAGACGACGATGAGGTGTGGGTTTTGGGTTTAGTTTTGGGACTGAATAAGAGGACGTGGGTTTAGGGTTTTCGGGAAGACAAAAAAAGGTTTTGGGATTAGACGACGATGAGATTTGGGTTTTGGGTTTGGTTTTGGGACTGGATAGGAGGACGTGGGTTTAGGGTCTTGGGGAAGAACGAGTTGCAGCGAACATATTTTCCGCTACTTTATACATGTAATTATATATTTAGATGTAGTGACGGAATATACTTTCCGCTCCTATACGTTTATTATGCATAATACCTTTTCCACTGCTATATGTATTTGTATTTGACATTTATAGTAACGTTATAGTGACATAATACATTTTCTGTTGTTATATGTATTATGTATAGTGGCATAATACATTTTCTGCTGCTATATGTATTATATATTTGTTATACATTTATAGTGGCAACCTTTTCTGCTGCTATATGTATTATGTAATTATATACTTAGATGTAGTGACGGACTATACTTTCCGCTGCTATATGTTCATAATACCTTTTCCACTGCTATATGTATTATACTTAGACGTAGATGTGGTGACGGAATATACGTTCCGCTGCTATACGTAAGTGTTTATTGTGGCATAATACATTTTCCGCTGCAATACGTATGTATAAATACGTTTATAGCAGCAAAATACAATTTCCACCGCTGTATGCTGATACTTAGATGTAGTGACGAATACATAAACCGCCGCTAATTGTCACTTTTCTTGTACCGCGTGCAGTTATCGCCCATGATTAACCACGATCTATGGCCCATTACACTTTCTGATCAAAGCAAAACCTGCAAGAAAAGAACAGTTACAATTCCCATCAATTGCAATTCTTTGAAACTGCCTCCACTCCTCCATGATTTCCAATAGTTATGGCTCCTCAAAGGCTATAACATAAAGACTTGGAAAGGCAGCAAACACCCCCCGGAGATCCAACAAAAAAAGACCTAGAAACTCTGCCATGTTTAAGACTTTCCTCCTTCCATTTTCAAGGTGAGAGACAGGCGTTAGCGAGCATTCTTTGGATCTAGGGGATAGTTTCTGAAAACCGACCTTTGTTCCTCTCACAGTGGAAGAAGGACAAAGATCGCCTCTGCTGTTTTGAAGCAGGCTTCTTTGCAAATCTTTCTTTCTTAAAATTGTGTTGAATTACAAAGATTGGCGAAGGGAACTATGTTGCAAACTTTTCCAATTTCATCTCTAGCAAACCCCCGAAAGCAGCATTCTCTTCCTTTCTTCTTTCAGTCTATAATTCCCTTGTATTTGATCTCCTAAGCTTTACGAGGAGGTTGTATGAAAATTTGTAAACAACCTGCACTCAGAGGGTGAGGCAAAGAGAATCCATGTAAACAAAGTGGAGATGACTCATCAACACAATCAAATACATGTGCAGGTCGTCTTCACATCAATCTTTCTGTAACATTCAAGAATGAACAAAAGCATCTTCAGCAGATTTTCATTTTTTGGAATGAAACAACATCTCATCCTCTCCACCACCTTCGACCCATCTTCCATCTCATCCTTTCCATCTAATGCCATCAACCAGTCAAACCACAAACCAATCATCTTCTCCTTCGCCAAAAAACACCCTTAAAAGCCTGAAACCTTGACATCCGCCATCAGTATGATAACCCAATCAAACACCATAGAATGTGTTAGCTGATAAGTCCATGAAATTGCATTTATTTGTCATCATTTCATATAGAATTATGGACTTATTTAGGTTAAATTCATTAAATTTCTTAAAATCATGCATCATAGTATTTAAAGTGCATGTCATGTGAAAATTGGTTTAAATTCATAAAATCGCATGGTTTTCATGAAAATATTCTTTTTTATTTTTTATTCACATGTGAACATGCATGCTTTCTTTACACCACTGTTACTTTCTCGAAATTTCGATCACTGTGGTGTATTCATATGCATGCATACAATGTGAATTGGGTCCCGTGCATAGCCTTATTCTTTTTTTGCATGAAAAATAATTCTTTGATTATTCTTTGGTTTTTATGTAGGTAAAACTCAAATTTCGGAGCCCACTTTGAGATGAAAAGTCAGGAGAATCAGGAACTCCAAAGGAGGAAAAAGAAAGGAAATTTCTAGCATAATTATTCCCATTTTTCTCATAGGCAACAACTTCTAACGGCCATATCTTTCAACCCGAGTGTTGGATAGGTGCAATCTACCCACCGTTGAAAAACCCTTTTGAGCATATATCTGTAGAGTCGAAAATTGCATCAATCAGAGTTATATTAGGGAACATATTACCTCGAAAAGTTGTCTGCTACACTTTAGGCGGGAATTGCAAGAAATCCCAATCCAAGGGGGACACACCAGCCCTTACACTACCCAAATGGGGCACAACCATGTTTCAAACATTAAATAATCATTCCTTTTAAAGAAATTTCCATTAGATTGAGGCCCATGGTGGAAAGTTTCAAAGCAAGCAACAATGTGACACAAAATTAGAAAGTTCTTGCATAGTAAAGAATCAATAAAGGAAAGACTTTCTGAATCCCTCAAAACCTCCTTGTTTCACTCCAAAGCCTTCCTAATTTCATTCAAACTTGGAGGTTAAGAAAAAGACCTCTATCTATCCACCAAATAGATAGATTGGAGAAACTCTTCTTCATCTTCTTCAAGCAAAGAACCCATTTCTTCCAAGTATTCATCTTCTCCAAGTTCCTTTTCACTATTTCATCTACTTGGGTAAGCTATTACTCTCAAACTTTCTTTCTTTTGGTTGGAATCATCTTTAAGAAGCCTAGATCTAATAAGGGAAGCCATCTTAATCTTTATTTCATCTTTTGTGTGTAGGGTTTTGTTTTGGAAGCTTAGATTTGGGGGTTTTTGCTCTAAAAGCTTGGTCAAAAGTGAGATTTATGTTTGAAGTACCTAAGCCAAGTAAACATTTATAAAATGTACTTGTTTTTCCTCTATTGATGATTCTTGTAATGATTTCATGCAAGATTACCCAATTTCAGCTCATGTGTTCATTTGTTATAACTTGGTCCTAGATTTGTAAATGGGTATGTTAGATTATGTAATTAGTTGGATGATTTGGTTGGGAATGTTGTTTGGAGGTTTGGAGTGAGCATTGGAGGCTCATTTTGTGTAGGATAAGGCCTTATGGAAGGCTTGTGTGCTTTCGAGCTTGAAAAACCCATGAATAGAGCCATTTCGGGTTCAGTTCGTGTGATGGTTGTTACATGGCGGCTAGCCTCCAAATCCACGGTTACAAAAATAGAATGTCCGCGGTTAGCTCACAGCTAGCCTCCGACTGGGTTATTTTTTTTACTACTAACTTTAAACGACCATAACTTTTGATCCGTATGTCAGCTTTTGGAGTTTTACATACCGTTGGAAAGCTCTCGAAGTGTAGAATTCATCAATCCATGCATTTTTATAATCAAAGGCTGGAAAAGAAATGAAATATTGAATCAATGAATTGAGCCCTATAACTCATGCTCCCCATGTCGTACCTAGGTGAACCAACTGTGGTTCTGTTGGAATCAACTTAATATGATTCTTAGGTAGTTATGGACCTAGTTTTGGACCTTAGTATTGGATCCTTGAACCTTAATTTAAGCCCAGTGGATTTCTAGCTAGTGTTAGAGGGTGACGTTTGATCGCACGTACACTCTCATGAAAGCTCATTTCTTGGACTTCTTTTACCCCAAACCAAGGGTGTTATTTTAAGTCTTTGGTGTCCCAAATTTAGGTAACACCAAGGGTTCTCTTGGAGCCCAATGACGTCGGAAGTCTTAGGAATACACATTGTTGGACGATGAAGCCTATGAGTATTCCGAAATCTTAAGATTTGCTTGTCATGCATCCTTCATTCTGTTATAATCCTTATGCATGCATTTCATTATTATTTCTAGTACTCTTGCATGATATGTATGTGCTATCTTATGTCTATCTGCTTACCTCATGTACCCTTATTGTGTTACGTCATATGTTTCTTTATGCATTATGTATTTATGTATGTTCATATGATATGTCATGTTACGCACTTATGATTATGGTCATGTATTTGTTCATGTTTATATTTGTATATGTTTATGCTCACGCTATGTCTCACCATGATATTTGATATACACTCTATTCCTTAAGTCAGCACCACTTAGCTTCGACCTTAGCCCGGTTGGATCTGGTTGGGTGCGGGCTTAGTTAATTTTCATGGACCTCTGCAGATGGAATTTTATAGGGGGTTGACCGATACCTCAGGTCCACAATGGAGTTTCCAAGCCTTATGCCTCCTCATGGTACCTCATGTTTATATTATGTTATGACATGCTCTGGTGTGATTTCATGTTTACATACTTATATGGGAGAATATAGCTCATGTGGTTTTGTATATAGTCATGTTATGTATGTCTATGCACTTGTAATCTTTGATTCCTTATGTATTATGCTTATTCACACATTATGTATGCCTAGATTACTACATTGACCTCATATGATCTATCTTGTCGATTTTACTCACTTGATATGCATGTTATATTTTATTCTTGTTTACCTGGCGTAGCTTAGTCTAATGGTGCTACACTCAGTGTTACAGGTGAGGACTACATCGACGCCATTGCCCCTGAGATCATGGAGATTAGGGAAGAGACTCCTCAACAGCTAGCAGAGTGGGCCTGAGAGGATGTCTTTTAGACATTTATGCATTGAGTGTACATGCGACACGTTTACCCTTAACCATGGCATGGATTGCCTTAAACTTAGACATGATTTAGACTTTTATTTGGAATTGTAAATCTAATTAATACTTTGATTCTGCTATATTTTCGTATTTCTTTCTTACTTTCTAACTTTGAAACTTAAACTCTTAACTATGCTCGTGGACTAGATTGTGCTCTTATATCATGATTATATATTTGATGAATGTTTATATGGATGGATATTTATTGTTGAACTATACAGGTTAAGAAATTTTTAATCTCACACGTGATATCCTGTGGGAAAACCCGTTCGTGAAATTCATGTTTGTTTGAATTTCAATGCAAGCATACGCCATGCTTCAAGATGAGCTTAATCTTAGGCTCGGCTCGCAGCGTGACACATGGGCCCTACTTAATGCAAAATGAATTAATGCAATGGATGCAATGAGACCACAGTGCTTAGAATCTAATTGGTGAGACCCATGGGTGATGTAAATTATCAATCTCATAAATTCATGCAAAATTGAAGGCTTTTAACTGATTTTGATTTAAATTCAACATTTATGCTCAATGCATGAAATCATGGGATTATGATGCAATTTTTCCTAATTAAGTCTACAAATGCAAATAAAATGATGGCTTTTTTACCAAATTTTATAGACTTATCATAAGTTATTACTTTTTATTTGTCTAGTAATTCTAATTGGTTTGCATATGTTATGCTCTTAGTGATTAATAGTCTTGTCTTCATGCTAGGCAAACCTCCATCGGTGGGTAGTGCTTAGATTATTTTTATTCTTTTATGAGATGAAGGAAAAGATAACCCATTTCTTTGGTTTGAAGTAAAAAATGGTATTTTTTATCTTTCTATTTTTAGAACATTTTCTTAATTGATAATTAGTTAGATTCCTTACTCTAAAATTTCTATAGGTTCCGACCCGTATTTGCCACGCGTTAAAATAGCATCATAAATATCACTTCATTAACAATCACCCTCCGCATCAATGTTGCTCTCAACAACCCTTTAGAAAACAAAAATGATGCAGATGATCAGAAAGCCTGCCAATCAAATAGGAAAAACCAGAATAACGCTCTCCTCATGCCTATATTGTTAAAGATTCAAGAGAGATAATAATGGAGATGAGAGAAGGTAAGAGATGAGAGACCTTAGTTCAGTCTGAGAGGCACTTCCGAACGACCTTCCTGAAGGAATCAGATCCTCCATTAAGGAGCCAATACATTCTAACATTAAAGAAAAATACAAACCTCGTATTTCCATGATTTTCCTCTCTGATTTTGTAAGTTCGTTGATAACTTGCAGGGGAGAGGGAGTTGAGAAGACAATGGGTTTCTTTTCTCATTGACTGCTCTCATTAAGTGCCCATGCCGATTTTCATTTAACGTGCTGGGAAAGAATTGGAAATAGTCTTGAATTTAGAAATCACCATTGGTGAATGGTGTCATGAAACGGCATGTGTGATAAGGTTCTCACGATCTCTTTGGAATGGAAACGTCATGACCTCATGGGATGGATGCTATCTTGATCTCTTTGAATTTTGGAAAACTCATTTGAATTTGAAAAGTTGTATAGGGTGTAAGGATATATACTGCATGGGCCCACAACTTATGACATGTAGTTCTAAGAGTGATGTTGATGTGTCACTCTCTCACGAAGAGGCTGCTGATGTCCGGGCTAGGTCTAATGGAAAATTTAATAATAAATTAAATTAATAACTAAATTAAATATTAATTAATAATGAATGATAAATCAATTTGTGTAGTCATTTCGATTAAGAAAAAGCTCGCTTTCACATTAGGCTAATTAACATAACTGATTCATGGCTAACATTATCAAATTCTCTTATTTGATAAGTCTCATATGAGCACTGATAAAAGGTGGATGAATACAGTTCTGTTTTTATATTTTAAAGACTAAAAGCCAGATGAATGTATACTGTTGACTTTTTTTTTTTTTCTATATTTGTTGATTAAATCTGAAATAAATGATGTCCAGATGAATGTCGGTGGGCTCAACAACAATTAATGGTAGATAGGTGTGTGCAAGAAGTTAGACCTTGACGTAGGTGGGCTGCAGTCTTAAACAAGCAGATGTGTGTTTAAAAGGTAAAACTAGCCTCTATGATTCCAGTCAGGGGTCATTTCTCTTTCATGCAATAGATGTGAGAGTGAGATTAACCTATATTACAAGAATAGCCTACCTTCCATGATCAACAGCTTGAATCACTTGTAGAAAGGGTCTTAGTCCATACTTGGCATGTACAATTTGTATAACTTCAAACGCTTAAGATAAGGATAAGAAGCTCCTCAATTATTATATTTGTAAATGATTAGTTTTATCATATATGATCTTAGGGGATTTTACAAAAAAAAAAAAAAAAAACACTTTAGGTGACCAGTGGGCTTAAAAGAATATTTTAACCGACCATGCGCTAGATCAGTCATTTTGCCTTAAAAATATTTTTTTTTATCACTTTCAACTGGCGTCCCTAGGGACCCTGCTGTGTATACGAAGTAGAATAAAATAGGGTTGTTTTCTCGTCAATAGGTTATTCTTTCTTCAAAAGCCTGGTCGTTTACGCCCATTTCTTCCAACTCAGCCATTCAAGAAGATAGATTTCTTCTGACCCAGCTGTCCAAGAGGATAGATCACCGGTCCGACCAACCCGCTGACGGAGTAGGAGCTGTAAAGTTGCTAGTTTTTTGGGATTTTATATCTAGAAACTTTTGGATTTTGTGGACATGAAGTTGCAAACTTTATTTTTTCATTCTTTTCAAAACACCAAATTCTAATCTGGGTTTTAATGGATTCTGGAGGAATCTCAGTGACACAACAGAGGAGAGTGAAAGACTGGGTTTTTGAGGATTTTATTCCCACATAAACCGGATTTGACGATTTGGATCTTAGATGTGATAAAAATGCAGCTATACTCATCCAATTGGTTGAGCTCAACAGTAGAGAGCGAAAGTTGCAATCTTCACTCATTCAAGCTCTCTAAAACACTTGAAATCTTTCTGGGGTTCTGTAAATTTCTTTGATTTGGATTGTAGAGAATAAGAATATGTGAAATATGAGATTTTTCTACTTAGTGGAGATAAGAAAGGAAGGAAAAGTTGTAGATTTCAGTGCTTATGGGCCAAAAAGATATAGAAGCTTTTTGGGCTTGCATTTTTACATCTTTCTGAAAAGGTTTTGTAGCTGGCCAAATCAAAGATCACTAAAAGATAGGGAGAGAGATATTTGGGAAAGTGGGTTCTAAAAACCCTAGAAAAGTCTTGCTAGATGAGGATTTCAAACATTTTCACACCTCTTTCTGCAAAAAGGTAGTTTTGAGCCCCAAATTTGATGTTTAAAATGAAGAGGCACGGGAGTTCTCTAAATCCTAGTAAGAAAAATGCCCTAAAAATGGCATTTGCCCATTTTGGAAGACAATGGGCAGAGACAAATGCATAATCTGCTGTCATGATGAAAGTGCATGTTGTATATTATACATTATTGAATGGAATCATTACTTGGAGACACTGAACATATGAAAATATTGTAAAGAGTTCTATACAAACAAGAAAGAAGTAAAATAGAATAAGCTGTCATGATGAAGAAATTAATTCATGTACACCGCAGGGTCCCCAGGGACTCTTAGTGTTATAAAACTAAGGTCCCTAAGGACGCTAGTTGAAGGTGTTAAAAAAAAAAAAGTGCACACCGCAAGGTCCCTAGGGACTCTTAGTGTCATAAAACTAAAGTCCCTAGGGACGCTAGTTGAAAGTGCTAAAAAAAAAAATTTTCATGCAAAATGACTGATTTGGTGCAAGATCGGTTAAAATGATCTTTTAGACCCACTGATCACCTAAAGTGGTTTTTACTTTTTTTGCATAATCCTCGTGATTTTATCTGTATTTTCTATTATAAATAGAGTGATTAATGAGAACCAACAATACGGTCAATGCACACAAATCCCGCGTACAAAGCATACTTGTTAAGTTTAAAACCTTATTATTTTCTTTTGATAAATGAAGAATATATTAATTAAATGAATAAGAAAACACAAACTGAATCGGCAAAACTAAATTTGACACTTTGTCTATATAATCATCGAATCCATTGTAAAAGTGAAGAAAAAGAAAGTACATACATACACTCTTGGAAATCATATTATTTTTTCATCTTTGTGCAGTCTTCTTGTCAATGGACTATTTAGATGCCAAAGCTATGAACATCTGTATTCCTATATTGGTGGCTCAATTCTGTGTAACTGCCTCTAGAAATCCTAGTCTTTTAAGAGAGAGAGAGGTTATGTGGGAGATGGGTAGAGAAAGAAGAGAAGAGGGAGATGGAGGGACGTTAGTTGTAGGAGAAGTTAATTTCATTAATTCATGACGGTTATGAAAGAAAGGAGACGCTTGACGATGAGATTAGGGTCCTTGGAAATACCAGGCTTCAGATTAAAGCTCAGATCCAACCGATGCTTCTGATATCCAAAGCCAATTCTCTATATGGCCCAATTGTCAGATGAAACAATTCATTCAATTGTGCATCATATTCAAATCAGTCCATAGTCATGGCCTTGGCATACCATATTTAATCATGGATTCAGGAATAGACCTAGCCCACGGCCCAAATTGTAGTCAAAATAATTCCGAACTCCACATAGACCTGGGCTGGCAAGGAGATGTCCACGAACGCCGATTACCTATCTGCTCAAAGGACCTGACCCAAAAAAATCCATCACTCATAAAGCACATGATTAGCAGAAAGGACACTATATATTTTGAGAATTAGCTGGATCTGGCCTTGAGTTCTGCCCGTGAGCTGCACCAAGGCCTGAATATTAGGGACCAAAACCAAATGGTCCAGGCTGTGACAAGTATTGGCCCAGCCCAGGAGACAACCATAGTGCATCCAAGTTTCTGAACTATTGAGAAGAGTGAGGAGAAGAGACATGCTACAAGTGTCCGACTAGGTTGTGTTATACTGTTATTAACATGAACCCTAAGATCGTGAACAACATGACAATCAAGTGTAGGATTTAATCTTAAATAAATTAAAGAATACCTCCAGACATCTTGAAGCAGAGAGCTTTTCGATCATGCAGTCTGGTGCTGTTACTGATTGATGCCGTGATCCGTCGAGGAAGAGACTAGGTGAATGGTTTCGGTTTCTCTCTTCTTGCCTATAAACCCTAATGTGTTGAGTTTCGTGAAAGAGCATTTGTGATGGACGAAATACTCTATTTTATAGGTGAAGAGAGGACCGAATTTCCAATTAGGGTTTCCTTGGATTTAATCTCAACCGTCCATCAAGGTAGGGAATATTATGGAATACATCTCATTAAGAAACCGTTTTGAGTAAGTAATAGCATATATCTTATTGAAAACAGAATTCCTATAATGACCACAATTCGGGAAAGGGAAGGACTTGTGGTCCAAGTAATGGACCTAAAGGTAATTTTCTTACAGGTTGAACCATGTAGAGGAGAATACTCCTATGGCCGACTACAACATCCAAGTTTTGACCATGTCTTGATCTAGTTCCGGCCGAGTCAACCCTAGCTGGCCAAAACTCAGTGAAGACCATGTTTTTCACTGAATACTTGTTTTTATAGTGGATTTGACCAGGCCCAGCAAGACTCTGTTTCTGAACAGTCGTTTCAGCTTAGAAAGATAGAGTTGGCAATAGGCCTGTCAATGGGATGGGCCTGGCTGGGTTTGGGTTGTTAAATCCCGGCCCGTCAGGGTCTGGACTGGGCCAGGGCTTAGCACAATCTTAAATATAAGCTAAAGAATTCAACTGCAAATTTCTGGTAATGGGATAATCTAACTTGTAAATTTCTTATACAAAACTTAAAATGTGAGCCCCCTTGTAAATTTTCTACCAAAGGAAATGCCCTTGTGAAATGTGAAATGTTCGTCTTGTCCACTACATAGTGCTCCTGCAAACTGATGTAGCTGTCCCAGTAGGTTTGGTAAAATGACCTTAATAGTGAGTGATTACAGCCGCTAAAATTTGACGTATTATGTACATGGTTGTTCTCAGAATTAAAATGATTCACAGCATAACCCATTTAGAATGGCCCCAATATATGTCTAACGGCACATAATAATAACTTGACTAATTGCACTACTACCAGCCACCGCCGCAGCCCAAGCGTTTTTTTTTTTTTCAAAAATAAAACATCATTAAAGGAAAAACAACTACAACAAGGGAAACAAATGGTACATTACAAACAAGAAAAGGAAGCAAAAAAAACCATCACTAAACATTAAATACAAAAAATAAAATTAAAAAATAAATAGAACTTACAAAAGACTATGAGAGGCGACGTTAAAAGACTGCCCCTCCTAATTAACCATCTTTTTCTGTTGGGGGGCGGGGGCGGGGGCGGGGTCGAGTTTGGGTAAATTCATGAAAAATTAATTAATTTTCCTTGCGTGTGGGCCTCTACCAATTTCCAGTCCCATTTTGACAGGGCTTTAAAATCATTACCTAAGGCCAGCCCACTTGGTTCAATTTTTTTTTCAAAGCCTCGTATTTTCCTGCTTGGGACGTGTTGGGCTCAATTGACAGGCCTAGTTGGCCGTGAGCCTGGTCTGGATGAGTCAATGGACTGTTCAAGCCCAGCCTGTTTAGTTACAGGCTTAACAATAGGACCCAGATCTGGCATGCTGGCCGGAAAGTTAGGTCTGGGCCGAGAGTGTTTGCTAAACATGTCTCATTATGCTCAATGTTTTCGGCTGGGTGGGCCGGTAGATGCATTGCCCTTGTCCATTTTAACCATCAGGCCAAGATTAAACTGGGCCCATGTTAGGGACCAAAAGTTACAGTGGTTGGGTTCACACGGCCCCACATAGAGAGACATGAGTGGTGCTTCTGATTTCTCAACTTGCCACAGGAACTCGCTCCATACTTGCTGAAACAACACAGGTGCACATTCCATGCGTCTTGGCCCAAAATGAGGGCCACCTGTTCTAGTGACCAAGCCATACATTTGTGACCCACCTGATGAGTGCATATGTACATGGTGCAAGAGTGCCCCAGATTAGCAAGGTCCAAGCCCACAAGTTAAGGGCTTAGAGCATCAAAGTTTTGAATAATGGATACATGGAGGACATCGAAAGTGATATCATACTATGCTTAGGTAGTGTCATGATAACTGGGCAACATAGGCAGTCGAACCAGGTTGAACTGGACTTGGTGCCATCTCGGACCCAGTTAGATAAAAGTTGGGGTTCTGTCTAAAAGTAGGTCAAAATCAGGTGAATGTATGAACCCTCCATTAGTTATTTCAAAATGTTAAGTTTTTATTTTTTATTAATTTTATGTCTACGTATTAAGTCAGGCTGAACCAAACGGACAATCTAGGTTGGACCCAACTGTAGATTTGCGCTCCGGTCTGTTGTTAAAAACATTGCTCATGGAAAAGAATGGCTAAGCAAAAAATGATGGCTGAGCAATAGGGTCAAAAGTAGCACCAATAATATCTTACTCGACCCGCCTATCTGATCTCAACCCGACCCAGTAATTCCAATCCAAGCTGACATTTCAAGCCCCGATTAACAAATGGCCGGGTCGGTTATTCTTGGATACGCCCCAGCTCCTACTCAACCCACCAATCCAAACCCAACCCAACTTGACTTCTTTTTCCAATGCAAGCCGACCTTTCATCCTCCCTCCCACAAACCCAACCCAAACCCAACCCGGGATTCCAGGGCTCAGTTTACATTTCCAACCCGATCAATAAACAGTGGGGTTTAATTTGGGCAGAAGCCCATTATCCTCAAGAAGTCAACCTAACCCAACCCAACCCGAACCATTGGCACATACCCCTAGTCACAAGCTCAATGGAAGTCTCCTATTTCATTAGAGAGAAGACACCCCTGACGCCAACCATGGCCTACAATTGCACACTTTCTCTCAAAGGTGCTGTATGACATGCACACTCAAATGATAAATACATATATATTTATTTATAGCCCGTGAAGATGTTGATGAGAGTGGATGGAGATGGAGCACTCACATCCCATCAAAGCCACAATTAGGGTGGTAGTGGTGGTGGCACTTGTGATGGACAATATTTAAATAGGTCAGGCCCATTTTGAAGTATGCTTCCTCTGTGGCTAACATATGCTTGTAATAATGATAATATCGATTTTGTACCAGCCCATGTATCCGGATTTGATAGCCTCTGCATTTCCAACACCTGTGATATATATATATATATATATATATATATATAGCAGTGATCTCTTGAGATGACACCCTTTATAAAGATGAAGGTAACATATTAATCATAACTTAGAGGTGGGTTGGATGTAAAACAGGATAAATGGAGACAGAGAATTTCTACTTAGCTGGAGAAGGAAGAAGAAAAGAATTACCACTTCTCTTTGATTGGATTTGATGGAGAACCTCATTTAGGACAAATCATTTATATTATCAGTTTTCCACTAATAAAAGATTTCTTTCTAAAGACCTATTTGTTCATATATAGAATAAATAGGTATTGAATACATAGTAATTCGTGGTTAAATGAGCTCCATTTTTTTAATTATTTAAGAAAATAGGGATGAAAGATATGAGGTGAATGGTGAAAGATATGAGATAGTGACCTAGATTTGAATTACTAAGGTGATCCCTTGGTAATTCATTTTCCATCTTTAGGTGGGTTTTATTTCGAAGAAATGAATGATTATTTGATACTTGTTTTCTAATATTCACCTTTAACCTTCATTTTTAACAACTTAGGACGTGAATTCCTATGTATTTCATGAAAACAAGCATCCTTAAAAGTACATCCAAATGCAAGATTTTTTTTAATTTACTAGAGAGAAAAAGCCCTCCTTACCTTTTATCTACGTCCAAATGGACTTTGTAGTTGGAGCTTGCTATCCAATTGTGAGAATCTTCAATTTGTTTGGAAGGATGCGGATTCTCTACAGTTTCAACAACATGATGCTCTCCATTGCTATCCAAAATATGATGCATGCTGGACTTTGTGGGATTAAGTGGCTCCATCAAATTCAAAAGGGCTTTGATTAAATTAGCGGACTACCAAAAAAAGGCCATTAGATGTTATAAACATTTGATATAAAGCAAAGAAATGGTAATCTGAAAGAGCCAATGAACCCTAAAAACTCTCCCACACATCTTTTTTTTTCCAAAAAAAAAAAAAAAGCAACTGAACTCGTGGAGGATCTGAGTCCCTGTTAAAAAGACGTGCCTGATTGAAAGTGTTTGAACCTTAACTTAAACTCTTCTACTTTCCAAGTTCAACTCTAATAAATAAAGTTACGGTGATTTTAGTTTATTCCTCTGAAAGTAAAGACAGAGAGCTGTTATATTCTGTTAGAATGTGGAGAATCTATTGGTGGGAGCGTACAAAAATTTACTCTAATGAGTAGATTAACTGACCTTAACATGAGATTTTTTGCAATTTGGATGGATGGTCAACAACCTACTAAACCCATCTGCCCACGGAGAAGGCTGGCAAAAATTACATCCACTGTTGTTCATACCAGTCTCTACACATCTCACACATGGGGCCATAGGTGCCATTGCACATGATTGTATGAATGGTTGTCATCTTAAGGGATCAATTTTATAAGCAAATGCCACTCATTAATTTGATGGGTTATGGATGAACAGCCAACAAGTAAATGATGGCCTCAATCTGTCGCGTGGCACCTTAACACGTGGGTGTGTCCGCCACCGGGATGTCCACGTCATCGAAGCCTATGATGGCATGACACGCGGGGCAGCCGCGCGGCGGGCCCACATGACAAAAGGGGTAGTAAGTCCAAAGTGATTGATGGAATTGCAAGAAATATGCCCAAGATGTTGATCTTTAATATTTAATCAAAGTCAAGATGGAGGATCAAATAAAATAAAATAAAAAATCTCTAATCTAAAGGCATGAAGTCAATTGTAGGCATGCATGAGCAACAAATGATCTGATAGATGGTTGGACTGTGAGAGGGATATGGGTCATTATTCAAATGAAGAATAAGGAGGAAGCTGCTTGGGGTTGAATATGAGATTGGAAGATCTTTGGAATGTCAAGGAGCAAGTATGCACACAAACCACCAATGCTAAGGGGGTGTTTGAGCTGGTTGGGATGTGGAAAGGGGTGGGGTGGGCCAGGGAATAGAGTGTGGGAGTGGTGGGTTTCAAAGAGGTGTTTTTTTTTTTTTTTCCTCCACTTGCTAGTTTGAATGATTGTGGGTTTGAAATCTCAAATGGGTTTTTGTTCTTATGTGGATTGCTTGTGGAATTTGAGGTTTCCTTGGTGACACAATAAGGCTCTTGTTACCGTGGAGATTTTATTCTTTCAGCTTAAATACAAATTAATTGAGTGTCATTGTCTCCATCCACTAATTTTGGTGTTGGGGCTTGCATCATGTAAACACCCATGACAGGACCTCTCTCTCTCTCTCTCTCTCTCTCATGTATGTCTGTGGGCCCTCCTGATTACCAGGTTATTAGAGTCAAACCGAAAAACTCGGGTGTGGGCCCACTTTTAGGCAGGGATTGATTATTACCTATGGGTCCAAGTCCAAAAGTCATGTGTGAAAGATAATCGGGTTGGAATATAATTTTGCAGGGTCCATACTTCGATATCAATGTATATAATGCATATAAGATGTTAAATATGTTTTGTGTATTATTATATGATAATATTATTTTCTTACAAAAAAAATATAAATATTTTCTTGAGAAATCCTATGAGCACACTCCTTTGAGCACATTTTTAGCATATGGAATCCCATATGATTAATCCAACCCTTTACACTTACTATCCCTTGCACATGCCCAAATTCGACACTTGTCTAACTATTATTCATTGTTGGATTAAAATTGAGTAAAATGATGACTTATAAAATAATTAAACTTGAGGGTAATAGATCCAAGGGTCTAGATGATTCGTTGGAGTTGATATTTTGCACACCACTAGGTCTCATTTTCCCCATCCTCCTCATGACTGGCGTGGCCCTGAGTGCATCCTACAAAGTTGTCTTTCATGGTTATCTCTTATAAATTGTCTTTTAGGAGAGTATAGCCCTTATACATATTTATCAGACATATTAATGATTTAATGTCATATGTTTTGCATTGATTCAAGTTCAGATGCTCCACCAGGGTTAGGATGGTGATTTCTTTTTCTAAGGAGGGTGTCAGGCCTCTTTGAGAACCGACCATTCCCCTGGGCACCTGAAGTCTCTACCTCACCCACGCACCAAATAAGTCGGGCTTTTACCTAAGCAAGTGGCCCTAGGGAGAGAGCACGAGTTCGAAGCCACAACCTCTTGTTCCTAAATTGTGGTCTTGGCCAATTTGGATAGGGAGTTTAGAAATGTCAACTTACATTTTCTTTTTTCTTCTTATTTATGGAATTGTCAAATTATATTAACAACCGAAATTGGAAAATCCACAAATACAAAGGGGACAAAGTCAAACTACTTACATAGCAACAATTGCATGGGTGAGAAAACAATCTATACAAATGTATATGTAGGGATGTAAACGGGTCAGAATCATACTGGACTCAGAACTATTTCTAAATGATGGTTTCGGCTTCGAATTTGGTTCCAATAAGAGGACCCATATCCGATTTTGAAACTGGTTTTGACAAGAAGATTGTGATCTAGTTTCAAAACCAATTCTAACTTCCTTTTTTATATATTTTTATTTTTGTGTTTTTGCTTAAATAAAGATATTGTTCAAATTATAATAGTGCTTCAAGTCTACGCACCTCCAATATTAAATATAAAAATAACTAACTAAAGTTGACTGTGAGCTATAATTTGCAATATTAAAGACTCGTATGTCAAGTCCCAAGTCCATAGGCCAAAACTTGCATGGATCTGAAATTGGAACTGTTTATGATTCATAACCTAAAACAGATTCCAAACTTGACTTTTTATGGGTTGAAACTTTTGGAGAACGGGATACTCATTTGCGTCCGTAACTATTGGACATCTTGGAGTGCATTAAGCAATAATGTTAGCTTAAAGACTGTAGATTGTCATCTAGCTTGCCTTGAATGAGGTGTACTTTTAATCAATGTTCTTCTTGAGTTAATATACACAACAGAAAAGGTGGTCTCCAGGTTGTATGGAACTGGATCAATATAAACGAATAAAAGGAAACTGAAATATGATTGGGGCACAGTATAGGTCAAACTACAAGAATTTCTCGGAATGGATAAATTTTCAAGTCTTGGATTAAGTCTCGTCTCGTAAAATGACCAAAGTAGAGTTGAACTTACCTAACTTTAGCTTGACTTCGACAATAAGCGAGTTGAACCGAGCCAAGCCTGAAGTACTAAATAGAGCTTGAGCTCATTGGCTCAAGCTTGATTAGAAATCAAGCCAAGCCAAGCATGCGGATGGGTTGACAATGCAAGACAAGCTTGAGATTAAATCATGCTCGTATAGTTAGTGAAAACTTTTAAAATAGGGAGATGCTCCTATGAGAGATATCTCTCACCTTATATAAGAGATAGGGGTCGGGGCCCTCACATTTAAGTTGTTAGCACTGAATATAGATGTGAGGGTCCTAACCTTATTTCTCATAGTAAGGTGAGAGGTGCTCTCATACGAGCATCTCCCTTTAAACTATTCCTAAGTTGCTGGCCAATTACAAAGAAAAATTCCATGAATTGCAACTATCATTAGTCTCTAATATTTGAAAACCACTTCCAACTACGTCCTTTTTTAGCAAGTTTGATCGGCCGATAATAATTTAAACCATGAAAAAAAAATTGTAGAAAGGTTGAAATATTTATTTTTCAATTTTCTATACAACTAACTCTCCATCACCTAGAAGGCAACCATAAAGCCCAGTTGTTGGATACCCTTTTTGTCACCAAACTAGCAAGGATCATCCTAGGTTCTCTTTTTGCGTGAGCAAGTCTCCTTTTCAGAACATGATTCTCTCCCCACTCTCTATCACTAAGCTTTCTTTCCTCTTTTTACATACACTCACTTAAACCCTAAATTAACTATTTTTTTAACCTATTTGTCAAATCGGACCCTTAACCAATGGGTTTGCCCAAATTTCATTTTCAAAAACTATTTTTTTAAACTCAGCCTAGGGGGTGGGATTCGAGAGAGGCCACACAAGTGAGAAGAATACCCGCAAAGTGGGATTATTAACACACCCAAGGGTCGACTCCAAGCCAATAAGATGACAGTCGGAATTATTACTTGTTAACCAACTAAGCAACCCTTTATTATCCAACTTTACATTAAAGCGGTCTTTCAACTAATGAGCCTTCTTTTACCCAAAAAAATCTAATGAGCCTTTATACCCTTTTGCAACTTGAATTTTGCGAAAAACAAAGAGAATATGTTGTTAAAAGTTCAAATTGGTTTATCATATATAGCCATTAAACGCTGGACCTTTCAAAGGGATATGATCATTAAGAGTGTACTTGTGTGGGCTTTCTCGGATTTTACCTGTGGAAGTAAAAAGCTTCATTTTTATTAAGTTTGACAAATAATTAACATGCATCTTGGTGGGGCAAATGATTTTCTAGTATCGAATTTATGGTCAATTTCCGATCAAATCTTCCTGGCATCCCATAATCTCTGGGCCAATCAAGTGAACCACTTTGTTGACCAAGGGCTCATTGCAGAGGAACCGGGACAGAGTATTAAAACCTGACACGTATAACCAACCAACGTGGAGAGCTCAAACCGTGACACGTAGTCCAGTCACGTGCCTTAAAGAAGCCTAACGACCCAAACCGTAAATGCTCTTAAATTTTCAAATGCCATGAGTCTGAATTTCAGGCACCTCTTTTAATAGGTTTGTAAAGGCCTTGCACTGTCCATTGACCAACGCCCAACCTCTTTCTCTCTATCCACCATCTGTCAGGAATGACACTCTTTAAATCACGGCCGTTGGTTGAAACTTAGTGGGCCATGATACGTAGCCACTGGTGTGGCTCACCCAATATAATGCGTAGTTGATAATTATAATATATTAAGTTAGAAGGTTTTGGATTTAGTTTTAACTGTTTTTTTTTTATTCTGATAGGAAGTTACTTCCATAACATACTTTCTTTTTAATTTTCATTAGTAAACAACTCTCATCGCCTCAATTTCTAACATATATAGAATCATATCTCTACATGCATATAGTATATATTAGTATGGATTTTTATGCCAATAGATGGTAATACAGAATGGTATTTGTACTGGGGTATGGTAATTTACACATGCATGGTTATGATCCAGCCGACCCTCATAACTGAATTCCATTGGTAAGTAAATACCAAATGACGCAAGTACTCTCTCACCTTCTTCGAGTTTCACAATAATGATGATTCTAAATTCTTTTCTGGAAATAGATTGGTAGCAATGAAAGCTTTGGTTGACTATAGAAAAATTGTTCCAGAACGGCAGAACCTTACACTGGCAAATGTAGATGATATCAAGACAATTAATTGCACGGCCCCCTCTGTGAAGCCAATGACTTGTGTATGTTTAGGCTTCATTAACATTTAAATATCACTTAAAGTTCTTTTTCTAATTAAATACGGATGATACTTAAAAAGATGAGGGGTGATGGATATAAGATAACAATGTAGATGAGGCCTTTACTTTTCTAAGACTTAAATTTTATAGTGAGGATGGGTGTTCATTTCTTATATTCTTTTGATTCAATTTCTATCTCCGCTTGAGAAATTATGAAGGCTTTAAATGCTTATGAAATCAATTACATGAAACAAAAGAAAAAGAAATACTTGGAACAACAAGGGCCTTCATTTACGTCAGAAGTTAGTTGGGAGACTACGAGATGCATTCAAGAGAAAGAGGAATTCCTAGATATCTTTTATTGGGGGCCTGCCTTTTTTTTTAGTACTAGGCCAAAGGGGCTGGGTCGCATGAGAAGCCCACACACGTGGAAAAAGAAGCCCGCAGCCATGGAAAAGGTGGCATATAGGGTTTAAATCCTGACAGTCAAGTAAAAACTTATGCTCCTTATCATTAGGATAAGGAGCCATTCTCAATTAGGTTATCAACTTGATAAAGTGGGTCTATTGATGGCTGAATATTCAATGGGCCTGAATCATAAAGAGATTATGGGTTTGAGAATTGCTTCCATACACGGTTGAGGATATAAATAAACCACTACAAACTACCAATTTGGGGGTGGGTGTTGGTTTGTAAAGAAAAATGAAATTAGAAAATGCTTAAAGCACATCTTTTGAAAGTGGTATTTTCTGGTTTTTACATACGTTGGCCGTTGAAAATGATCTGTCCACGATCTTTGCTAACAATTGTTCTTTATTTTACATGAGAGAACCCACACACGTGAAAAGAGGGCCCACACATATGGGAAGATCGCAACAGACCCATGGGTCAAACCTTGGGTAGCTAGTTAAGAGACCGGGTTGCAAACCACATTGCCAACCCCTGGTTCTCAACAGTTGTTCCCTTGGAATGAGCATTTGTTGTGGCCTGCCACTAATACAAACATTATTAACTATTGGATTTATTCAAATCATTTGCAGGGATTTTTGTGAGTGTCTATACTTCGTGAGGTCTTGCTTTGTGGATAATGGAAATTTAAAATCCCTACTCCTCAAGTAGATCCATCCATAGAAATCCGGTTGGATTTAACATTGAACTTAAAGTTGAAGGCCATGCTCATTTGGTTAAGCTTGAGAGTTGAGAATCTTCTGTTGCTCCAGCACACAAGCTATGCAGGTCTACCCATGGTCAATCCAAGTACTATCGTACACACTATCCTTCATGAGGCATCACTCGTACACTGATGGAAAAAAAAAAAAAAAACCAAATAAAAATCTAGGCCTCTAAATTTAGGTTTAGGATTATCAAATGGACTAATCTTCGCAAGCACACCATTCATGTTTATCTTGTACACACTCATGAAGTAAAATCTCCTGGTCCAGGTCCAGTCCATATCTGAGTCCAAGTCCTGATTCAGTGTGGACCTAACCCAAATCCCTCTCTAATTTCCTGACCAGGCATGCAGCTTTGAAATTTCTTGCTACAAATGAAATTTCAACGAAGCACATTAAAAGCATGAAACATTAGGCCTCAAACAAAAGAGGGGGGTCATTTTGGTCAAAACAAAATTCTGAGGAAAAGGCAACAAGGTGGAAAAATCCATTCGGCAGATTGAGATTAAGATACCAACAACACAAGAAAGAGAATACAAAGCAGTCGGAAATTTCAAGGGATTTGTGGCAGAAGATCCGCGGTGCCAACCATGCCACGTGGCATCTCCAAGATCCAACCGGTTTGTGGCACGCCTACCCAAACAGTCCCATCCACGATCGGGATTTCGGCCATTGACTTTCCCACCTCTCTCTGTTTCTCTCCCTCTCCCCGCACGCCCGCATTTAGTTCCCTCCAAAATGCAGGTGCTCCTCAAGCGCACGCTGAAAATGTGCTTCCCTACTTCTCCTGTCTCCTGGTAAAAATGTCAGTCCAAAATCTTACGGGACATGGTGCAACGACAAAAATTCATGTGGTTGATTTATAAACGATGAGAATAAATGAGACAACATTTGGATATTTTTAAACTCGATTTTTCATAGCATATAATAGAAAAAACCATTGTAAAAATTCTGAACAAAAAACTCTTAGAAAAAAAAATTAATGTCACTACTGGAAGTTTACTTTTATTGAGATCTTATCAATTGCTGGCACTTCTATTTTGATGGTATTGCATTCTTTTCATGCTAATGTCTTTTTTTTATTTTAACTATAACAATATAAGATTAGTAAAATAAATCTAAATGATATTTGTTATATATTAAGGACATAGACCAACTAAGAGATGGACTCCACTTAAAATTAGCCCAACTAAAATCACCAATGGGCAAAGTCAAACCCTTTTAAGTAATCCTATTTATAATAACTTTTTCAAGAATGTGTTGCTAGTCAAAATCATATCATTTAATCAATCTTCTTGTATTAGAGTGTTCCAAGATTGCATAATAGTTTGAGCACTACCTTTCTATAAGTTTTGGTCTTAAATTGACAGGGCTTATGACATATTGTATATATAACTTTTAGGTTATGTTTTACATTGAAACCTTTGAGAATTTTTCATATCTTTTCTACAAAGTCATGAAAACCCATATTTGAAATTGATTTCCAAGTCTGACCTCCTCCTATAAGATTTGAAAGTCTTCATTTTTGCAAATTTACACAATGATGTCAATTCTTTTTTACTATAATTATTGAAACGCACCGATATCAATGTGAAGTCCACAACTATATAAATTCGCAGTGAGAAATCCATGTTCTATGGGCAGCGAGGAATCCTCAAATTTTATGTATTCCTCGCCTATTACCAAACATGCTTGGGATATTAAGTAGGTACATACCAACAAAAAACGTGTGATGAAGGAATTATCTATACTATTTTTTTAAAAATTAGACCAGACTTACTGGATAGATCAGGTTCAATGGAAACCAATAACTACATGCATCAACCAATTTGATTAGGATTGAAATATATTGGTCGAAGTTCGATATGAACTTAAAATTAGCAAAATGTGGTTGACGTTATCACTTAATATTATGGTTAAGTTAGGTTTAACCAAGTGCTCAAACCAATTTAGCGGAGTCACCCGCTTTATTAAGATCGTCCTTGCACCTAGATGATCAAACCAACTTTATTAATCTTTATTTATTAAAACCTCTTTTGGAATGGCCAAGTAGGACGTTGAGAGTTCATTTTGTATAAGTTTTAGCCTTCCACAATATTTTATGATAGATTATCCATGTAACACTAGTACTCTATTTTAGGTCTAACCCAGTCGGTAGAGCTGGTTTAATCAAACATTATCTATATACTGTCTTTATGTATGCTTTAGTTTTTATTTCGATGAGATTTATAATAGATTGTTTGTCTAACACCAACTCCCTATTTGAGGTTTAGCCCGAATTGTAATATTGGTATCATTAAACTTTATATATGAAAATCTTTTTTGGCAATATAGAGTAGGTTAAGTGTTAATTTTGTATCATTCAGATTCAAAATGATTTGTTTATATTGTTTATCTAAAAACAACCTTCCTCTAGTTTTAGAATTATAGAGGCACATAGCAAAAAATAATGTGTAATAAATGAGTTTTCTATACGGATATTAAAAAAAGGGGACTTGGTTAGCTAAATGGATTTGGTTCAATTGGAACCACTGCCTACTTGGTTCAATGTGATTAAACCGATATATTGATCAAAATTCAGTATCAACCAATTGAAATCGATAAAAAGCAATAGTTAAATTGACCACTTTAATAGATTTAGATTAATTTTTATTTATTTTCATGTCACCTTACATCATGGTTAAACCAGGTGGGTAGTCCAATTTAGTGTGATCACCTACTTCACCTTGATCATCCTCCAGCCCAAGCTCGACTAGTAAAATGCTAATATATATTGGATTTATTAGTACGTTGAATAAAATATATGGTTGCGTTGTTGTGTGGATATTTCTCATGACACTTTGTGAGGACCGTTTGATGGGGCCCATTGGGTCGCCACAATAATGGGGAAAGTGAAGGGTCGAAAACTTGGATGTAACTAGTATGTGTACAAGATCTAAAGTCTATTAGATAATCTCAACCCCTTGAATCCTAGCCGTCACTTTTAATGGTTTTAGAAGGTACCAGTTTCTTTTAATTTTAATACAATGTTCACAATATTTCCAAGATTGAAAGAACCATCAATCAAAAGGGCCCATAAAAGGGACCATCATTGGGATAATTGTTCATTTATTCATATGCATCACAAATTAAACATACTATTGAAACTTCAAAATTATACATAATAGCCGAAGATAAATTTTCCACTTTTTTTTTATTTTACCAAGTTCTTATAAATGGTTGACTGGCCCCATTAAAATGTAAAAAGAAAAGAAGAAGAGCGGAAAGAAACCCATTCTTCCGTCAATTTTGCTCAACAGGACAACAGACCATCGGCCAAGGTGGAACACCATTCACGTACTCCCGAAACACATCATACCCATCCCCATAAAATGCTGATCCTCCTGTTGACTACTACACCCTGACCCTAGTTAAAACCCAAATCATAAATAACCTCTAAACCCTAGTTTACTCAACCCAACTCTAGTCAACGCTCCCCTGTCTCTCTCTCTCTCTCTCTCCATCAATTAAAATACAAATTCAACCCCCAACATACAAAAGTCAACTCTTCCTTTCCTTCCTCTTCAATTCCCCTCCACCTTCTCTTCTTCTTCTCTCCTTTCCCCCAAAAGATCCCATCTTTTTCCCCGTTACAACATGAGCTTCCGATTCTGACTTCCGTGTCGTCCGATACTCCTCCAACCCGGATTTCTGTTCTTGTTCATCCTCTTCTTCGTTTCCTATGGGTAACGGAATAGGAAAGCTCTCTCGCTGCTTCTCTGGAAGCAACGGCATCCGAGACCGCCACGACATCTCTGTGGTTCTATCTGGACCGTTGGATGAGGGACTGGGCCACTCCTTCTGCTACGTACGGCCAGATCCCTCTCGCCTCTCCTCCTCCAAGGTCCACCACTCCGACGACCCCGCCGCCGCCGCCGCCACCACCTTCCGCTCCATCTCCGGCGCCTCCCTTGGCGCCAACACCGCCACCCCTCTCTCCACCGCCGACCCCTACTCCGACCGCTCCCCCGCCGCCTTCGAAAGCTCCAATTCCTTCGCCTCCATCCCCCTCCAGCCCGTCCCCCGCCTCAATTCCGGCCCCCTCCCGTCCACCCTCGCCGGGATCCCCTCCTCCGGCCCCATCGAGCGCGGCTTCATGTCCGGCCCCATAGAACGCGGATTCATGTCCGGCCCCCTCGACCGTAGCATGTTCTCGGCCCCACTCGACCGGAGCTCCGACCAGTTTCCCCGGAGCTTCTCCCATGGGGCTAACGCGTTTCGCCACAAGCCCAAAAGGGGTTCTTTTATTGGCGCGATTAGGAAGGCGATATCGCGGACAATCGGGCAGAATTCGATGGTTGCGCCTGTGAAGTTCGGGCTTTCGGCGAAGCAATTGAAGGAATTGGAGTCTGTTGTTGGATCTGATAAGAATGGGGAGAATTTGACTATAAGCAGTACTTATTTGAGCAGTGATTTGAGTATGGACGATGAGTGTTCGATGGAATGCCAGAACCTACAGTGGGCGCAGGGGAAGGCAGGGGAAGATAGAGTTCATGTTGTTGTTTCAGAAGAACATGGGTGGGTTTTTGTTGGGATTTATGATGGGTTTAATGGCCCTGACGCACCTGATTATCTTCTCTCCAATCTCTACTCTGCTGTACATAAGGAGCTAAAGGGACTGCTATGGGAAGATAAGTTTGAATCTCCTCTCAATCAAACCATAGATTCTAATTCAGAGGAACCCCTTTCAATTCAGACCCATGAGTCCATTCGGCCTGGGACAAGCAGTAGAAACGTTGATCCTTGTTCTCAGTGTGTAAATACAGAGAACTACCCATTTGAAAGTGATCGGAATTGGAATTCCAAGAAGGTTCATGGAAAGAATTCGAAGAACAGGTTTAAAGGGGCAGCGAAGAAATGGGAGGAGAATCAGAGGCGGTGGAAGTGTGAATGGGATAGGGAGCGATTGGAGCTCGAGCGGAGATTGAAGGAGCAGATGAGTGGGTCACAGGGTTCCGATCGAGTGGTTAACCATTCGGATGTTTTGAAGGCTCTGTCTCAGGCATTGAAGAAGACAGAGGAGGCCTATTTGGAAATTGCAGACAAGTTGGTTGTGGAAAACCCTGAATTGGCTTTGATGGGTTCCTGTGTTTTGGTTATGTTGATGAAGGGTGATGATGTTTATCTGATGAATGTGGGGGATAGCAGGGCAGTGTTGGCTCAGAAGGCGGATCCGGACCTTTGGGGATCGCTTGGAAAAGGTCATCAGGACTTGGAGAAGATCAACGAGGAGACATTACATGATCTTGAATCGTCCGATGTCGATCAACCTGATGAACTAAGTTTGACGACTATTCAACTCACTTTGGATCACAGCACTAGTGTAGAAGAGGTAACTGGCTACACTCAAATCAGTTCAATTAGAAAAGCTCTTCATTTTTGCCTTCAAACAATTTCACTTTTGCTGTGATGATATGTAGCTGATTGCATATGCGAAATCAGAAACTGAAACAGGGGTGATACTTGATACTGTTTTTTCTGCATTTTCTTATCCAAATTAATGACCATGCTGATTGCTGATATTGATTTGAAGTGGAAAAATTGAAAGAACAGCATCCTACCTGATGCAGTTTTGATTTCGACTATGCCCCAATTCTATATTCAATTATTCATTGTGATGGTTTCGACTTTGCCCCAATTGTATTTTCAATTTTTCATTGTGATGTATTCAAATTGATTGTGATACGGGGTACATCAAAATGCACATTTGAATGTACTGTTTTACATCCTTTGTTATCATAGAGAGATTCATATGCCTATATGGGGTCTTAGCATAGCATAACATCTTGTTATTTGGATATCAGGAAGTGAGGAGAATCAAGAATGAGCATCAGGATGATGCTTGTGCTATTGTAAATGATCGTGTTAAAGGCTCATTGAAGGTCACAAGAGCTTTTGGTGCCGGGTTCCTCAAACAGGTATATGCATTGATTCAGTGGTCTTGGCTTCCAAGCTTGCATGGATATATTTATCGGGGAGAATATGCATGCACAGATGTTTGTTAGAACATGTTCTGTTTTGCTCAATTCATAAATACTTGTGATCATGTTGGGGGGATTAACTGCCTTTGACTTTGAGTGTCTATCATGGGATTGTTCCTACAAAGAAGTGCTCTTCATTGATAAACTCTTAGAGTAACTTATGGTTTCTCTCTCAGATGGCTTATACTCTTTATCGGCAATGATCCAGCCATCTAGGCCTTCTTGTACATGAGAAGCTGTCAATTGGTTAGGTATATATGTTTGGGAGAAACACTTGCACAGCCTACCAAACCTTGCATGTGGGTGTAACCACTGGTGATCCTAACTACTTATATGATGGACGCAGTTGAAAATTGTCAACAAAATTTCCCAATTGAATGATCCTTTAGTCACGTTTTGCCTTCATTGAATGTGGAGCATTTTTCTGTAATTTTCCACTCACATGTTACTAATCAAAACATGGTATTGTCTGATAGAGCAGAGATTAGAGCATGATCCATACCATATTGGTCTCTAAAAATTGGGTTTACATGTGCATTGTATTTGTGGGGAGAGAGAGAGAGAGAGAGAGAGAGAGAGAGAGAGAGAGAGAGAGAGAGAGAGAGAGAGAGAGAGAGAGAGAGCTGCTTGTTTTGTTAAGTGTTGGTATGACACAAGTGCCAAAATATTGTAAATCTTGTGTTTATGCTCAAGTGGTAATGCAATAAGCAAATCATTATCAATTGAGAATATTATAAATTTTTTAATCATTAACAGAATATTACAAGTTTATCTCTGATCATTGGTACTGCGATCAGAGCCATTTTCATATAGTATAGATACCAAGTTGGAAATTGGGATGACATGCTTGATTACAGGCTTCAATTTCAGACAATTGTAATGACCCTGTTTCATTTTCTGCAGCCTAAATGGAATGATGGACTTCTAGAGATGTTCAGAATTGACTATGTTGGATCCTCTCCATACATCACATGCACACCATCTCTGTTTTACCACAGACTTGGTCCAAAGGATAGATTTTTGATACTGTCGTCTGATGGGCTTTATCAATATTTCACCAATGAAGAAGCGGTTGCCCAAGTTGAACTGTTTATCACATCATCACCAGATGGAGACCCCGCACAACATCTCATTGAAGAAGTCCTTTTCCGTGCAGCAAAGAAAGCAGGTGAGAACAAAATGCTAAATGTGGGGAAAACAGAGAAAAAAAAATCTTAAATGTCTCACTGAGGAAACATACACTCTTTTATCTTATCATTTATTTTGCACCATGAACTCATTTAGGGCCAAAAGTTCACTTGGTGGCCTTTTCATGGACTAAAAGTTCCCCAAAGTTTTGTTCTGTTGGGCGTTGGATGGATGAACGTAGCTATCTGGCTCTTCCTCATTAAATGTGAATTGCTGGCTGTAACTGTACATTTGCAAGCTATCAGTGGGTAGCTAGAATTATAAAATACAGGTGTTACTAGGTCATGGTCCATCACCACCACCAGATGAATGACCAAACTCCCATAAGGTGGAAGTTACATAAACCATCGTTCTAAAATAAAATGTTATTTCAATTGAGCAACGCGTACTACTACATTGTGAGTGTAGCATGACAAACACTACTTATTTTTTCAGGTATGGATTTTCATGAATTGCTTGAAATACCACATGGGGACCGGAGGCGATACCATGATGATGTTTCCATCATTGTTATTTCTTTGGAGGGAAGGATTTGGAGATCATGTGTGTAAATAGAGCTTCAGATTTGTGAAAGAAAAATAGAGATCCACACAAAAGCCGGGCCTTTTCCAATTTTTCTCCAGTTGCCTTTGTACTATAACAGTTGAGCTCTGGGAGAAAACATAGTGCCCATGTATCAGGTGATGAGGACTACTGTAAAGGTGCAAAAAGCTGCTTCAAGTTGATTTTAAACTGTCATTTTCGAAAATGTATTTTTCTAATAAATGGTTCTCTTTTGAAGGGTTCCATGATGCAATTTAGTTACTGTAAAAGCGACCCATTGGTACCCCCTTCCTCCATATTTTGTAAGTCATGCTGAGGACCATATGGTCCCAATCCCCCCATTCTTCCATTGAGTTCCTTAATTATCAATGCCTTCCCAAATTTTGATAGGACCCTGTGAATCTGTTTCTAGCCATTTTAGTTTAATATGTGAAGGGGAGTGCGCATGATTTTTTTTTAGGTGTTGTGATGAATATAACCCTTATTACTTTCTTTCAACATTTCTTCAATCCAATTCTTGGATTGGAAAGTGAGCAACTTTCACTTAATGTGATACTACGAAGACCAACTTCTTTATATCCAAGGTCAAAGTACATTATGCATCAACTATGGAGAAAGTTTAATGTGATGGAATCGCTCCTTCAATAAAGTATGTGCTGGACATACCTAAACTTAAGTGTCTTTTAGCATAGTAACTTTCACAGATTGTTACCTGTTCTTCTGCAAGTGCTGACTGCTGACATTGAATTGCTTGGAGAAGTGGAGAAATAGTATCCCAACTAATGAGATTCCATTTCCACCTGCTCCAGCATTGAAGAGTGGATGGCCACGTACTGACGTCATGCCATTCCTCCATCAAAAAATCTTATTTGAGAGTGCTCTGTCTCAACATTTACACATGCATTCAATTCTGATTTAATAAAGAATTGATGCAGTTGGTGATGGTTTTGGTAGTAGTGACTTGATATTGATTGTTTAGGACTAGACCATGGTGGGTGGTTGCTTCTGATGGAAACAGTAAGGATAGCTATTTGTTTATTTATGAGATTGAATCTTTGATGATATTATTTTGTAAACAGTTTGGCAAACCATGGTCCATCGAAGATTCAAGCAACAGAAAGTGGAAATGGTAACTGGAAATCCATTCGGTTCTTTTCTGGATGGCAATTAACTTGAATATTTTGGAAAATGAAACTTTACCATGCTTTTTTAGCATTGGGCGCTGTGTGGAAACTGTTAAAAAGATATTATTATCCTGCTTTTACAGCTCAATCAATTTTAGAGGCTAGTGCTGGTAATGATTTGGGGCTGCAAAGGAAGGAAAACAGTATCCCAACTTTGTAGTTTTTTATTTTAAAACCACCTAAAATGCATAGAGGAATGGATAACCATTCTTTTTGCCAAAATATTCATACTGGTTATGATTTCGGATGTCCCAAATGTGTCATCCCCGTTCAGGATATACCCGTTTTTTAAAGATTCCACACTGCACAGTTTACTTCTTCTAGTTGTTGAAGAGCAATTTTGCCTGTAAGAAGAGCAAATACTTTCTCATTCTGTAAGCTGGATATGGGCCCTACACTTTCCTCTTATAGGATCTTGACTTTTAACTCCTGTTACCTTCACCGCATTGTGGGATTGTGGCTGCAAATAATTTAGCTGAATCGTGGGTCTGGATACTAGATATCAAGACTAGAAGAGAGTATTACTTACCTTTGGCACTGCATTGACATGCATACCTTTATCATCAGATGATGAACACACCCCAAATGGTAAGGTTTTATGTGCCAGGCTGCCAGCCATCGTGATAAGAAGAATGTCCCGCCTTCTTTTTGTTTTGGTTTGGTTTTGTCATCATCAAAAACCTTTCGCAATGGATTCAGACCAATCACTAATTTTCTGCTTTCAAAGCATATCATCCGTTCTACTAATGTAAACACTTGCAACTGTCAAAATACTAATCCAAATACCTGCTCCAAAGTACATTAATTGATAAAATACACCCCTAATTTGCTGCAAGGAAACGAGTTTCTATATGTTGAGCATTTGTTAGATTGAATGTGATTTTTCATTGCTTAGGTATCCTCCGACAATTTCACACTATATAGTCTGATTTTAGGCACAGACTACTCGCAGTATCTTCAGATTTTAGAATGAGAAACAAACTGAAGCACATTTATCTTTTACTACACAGTTCTTGGAGTTTAAGTCTGCTACAGTGCATAAAATACTAAAAAGTTGAAATTGGATTGAATTTGCAATACAAAGATATATGCTACATGAGCTCCAACTACATTAAGATGAGTCCTTTTGTAAGATTACTGACAACCAGGTTCTTGTCATAGTTCATATCATACGATTATGAATTCATTCACTAACATATATTCTTGGGAGATAACTCCTATGTGAACTCATGCTGTATTGGTCCTTATGACATAAATTTTTTTTTATATTTCATTGAAACTCAGATATAGAGTTAGACTTGAGAGCCACAGCAATGAAGTTCCTCTTCGGAAGAGTTTTTATTTTTTCCATGTTCTTCCTTTCAGGGTTAGTTGCCTACTAAATAAGGAATTGACTTCTTATGAAATGGTCGAGTTAGAGGAAGTCATCACATCAATTTAATTTGTTGAGGTCTTCTCATGACTTCAACATAGTTTGTTAAACAATAGTGGCTGCTATACATTATGGAATCACGGGGTTTTATTCAAGGAATCCGCCCACCCCTTGACAGTAAGCTATCAAGTACATGGGTGATAGTCAAAAGAGCAATGGATTTGAACTTATATACCTCACATGTGTGGCATAAATAAACATAAAAACAAACCTCGGTCATTCTTGGATTATTTTGGCTTTTTAGCTTCCTAAATGACCACCTCTTGCCTAACTTTTTGACCAGCAGATCTACCAATGCCACCCAAGTCGTAAAGTTCTTCCAGAATGAAACAGTTTGAGAAATGATCAGGTCTTGCCAGCCTATTAGCTGACTTAAAATATCAGACAAACATTATTAGTTACTGTTCTCTATTTTAGACTTTGATGGACAACTTGGAATGGGTAGGGCCAGAGCTCTCTCAGTGAAGCTCCATTGAGGCCAGGCAAGATGTTTTTGATAGAAGTTGTGAACGATTAGTACTTGCTGGTTCATAAAAAAATCCCTTCCAATAAGAATCAAGCTAAGAGATAAATACTCAATTGACCCAGTGATGCATCAACATGACTTTGAATTAATACATTGATGAAGTTCTTCAGATTGTGGTGTGGAAATTGAATGTGCTATGCTGTGATCCATTGATGCTTCTGTTATTGGTTCTGATCAAGAGAGTGATGATAAACAGCTTTGTGGTGTGGAAAATGACTGCTACGTAATTACCACCACGACGGGTCAAGATTCATCATTGGTCAGAACTTTGGTGCTTTGTATTCAAGTTACATGTACCTGTAATTGGACGAACAACTGCAATCCAAGTGTAATTCAGGCCATCCAAACCCGTGAACCTTCGTTTACATGTAAACCAAGCTGCATGCATTCGTATTATAAAGTTACCAATGGCCAATGGACCCTTGAGAAATGAACCATTGTAATGTCGTGTGAAAGTATGGTCAGGGCAACGCTGTGAGCATTGAAGAATTTCTGTCTATGCATTTGACCATCTCATGAAACATGACCAAGTTCTGTGAGGAAATCTCCATTTATGGATCCTGTTTCAGTTTTAAGAAACAAGTAACTCACTGAGAAGCAGTATCATTTTAAACAAGAGGTTTTTACCGCGGCCATTCCAAGAGTCAGCATTGACGGAGAATGTTAAGGATCACTTCCAAGCTGCAATAGCTAGAATTTTTCAACTGGCAAGTTGATCCACACAGTTACATTTCAGATGTGATAAAAGGAACTTTCTATCACATCTAAAGTAACTAAAGCTATTGGATTGAAAAATACGAGCCGCTTTAGATCTGATAATCTTTGTTCAAGAAGTTTGAATTAGAATTCTGAATAAATTTGAATTACTAGGTTTCAATTAGTTTTTAATTAGGATTATATTTAGATACGGTCTATTTTAGCTCATTATCTCTTGTATAAGAAGTGACGATTGTTTGTGAAATAAGCACATTGAATTCTAAGAACATGTATGTAGTCTCTCAAAATTTCTGTTGTATATGCCTTTCTTTCTATGCAGTTTAAAATTGGCACATTTGCTTGATTGTGTGTATGGTTTATCTTAAAAAATGTAGAAGGTCAAATACCATCTCAATTATTATTATTATATTTTTTTTGAAAAAGTAACATTTCAATGAAATAACAGTTCAAAATTAGACTGCACAGTTCACATGGTTCAACTAAGGGTCCGCGCGAGAGCTTTTGGTTAAATCACACTGCAACAAGTACAGTCCAAGCTAAATCTACATTGTTTTTTCCTTAAAAAAGGTAAAATTAAGGAATAAGCTTTTTGAAATAATCTGACGCAGGAAGAAGAGATGGGGCTTCAATGTTGTTGGTGACTTGGATTGAAATAATTCAACAAAATAACAAGGAGTTTATAACTAGAAGAGTGTAAATAGCAAAACCAATTGAATTATCAATCTTGATTCAAGACCAATGACCACCATTGTCAAGAGGATCTTCATCAAAAGCCTCCATGGATGATTCAGCTGAGACTGAAGTAAAAAATGACAGTTTCATTTTTACTCTCAACTGCACTTACTGGACTAACTGGGCTGAAGCATATGGATAACTTGATGAGAGAGTAACAAGATAGAACCAAGGTAGCAAATAGGCTAATTGGGCTGAAGCATAAGCACAACCCATTTGGTTATCGGGCCTAATATGCAAATCGAAATGCAACCTACAGGCCTGTCAGTCAGCGATGGACGTCCTAATTGGAAAAATTAGGTCTTCTATGTTAAATGTGTCATGCTGTGTTGGGCATCCAGTCTGGTCTCTAGGGATATTTGGGCCCAGCAAAAATTAGGCACAAAGCACAGTTCTAAACTTCCTTGGAAGTCAGTAAAACCCAGTCAAGTTACTCGGATCCTTAGAAAAACTGATGAATTGGTGAGGAAATTGGTCCTAATGTGTTTTGGCCTGACTCTGGTTCACTCAATGTAAAGGACATCCAAATTCAAGAATGCTTGGTTTAATCGACCAGATCGCTGTCAAAGTTCATGAGATTTTGTAAAGTTAATTATGTTTTATTTTTGTATTATATATATTCAGAATGAACTTGGACTCGGTCGAGCTCACCGAGTCAGGAATCCGTTCGTCCCACTATCTATCTGAGCCAAGCAGCGTTTCCGAATTTCCTAGTCTGGCATTTGTGCTGGGTCGGGGCAGGCCCAGCCCAGCCCGGCAGATGTGTTACCCTGGGTCAAAGCATGGTACTCACTTTTGTCTATAAGATTATAATATAATGAATGAATTAGAAGCTTGGCCTATCTTATTTTGACTTTTTTAAGTCAATTTATTAACTGTTTTTTGTTACTATTTTTTAATACCATAAGCTACATAAGGTTGGATAAAATAATGATATAAGCCCTGTAAAATACAAAAAGATATGGCTTTCACCAAATCCCCACCTCCCACTAATTTTCAAACTGCATCATCAGCTCTTAATTAAAGCAACCTTTTCTGTCCTATCTAGTAGAAATCTGTCCCTACATAGTCCTTTCTTTCCAGATTCTCCATGACCATTTGCATAGTCCCAAAGGCAACATTAATTAAACCATCCAGCTCCAAATTGATCTCTGAAAAGTCTTTTTCTTCTCCGGGTGCATAGTGCATTTGTCACTCAAGTGGTAAGTGGATTAGGTCCAAATTAGAGTGGGTTAGGTTGCATTGATCACCACTATGGTGCTTTCTAAATCACATTTAACTCTTTAATGATTATTTTTTAATCAATTCTACAATCTTGCTGTGTGTCTCTTAGCTACATTGCTATTCTATCGGAATCAATCATGGTCATGCCAGCATTTTGGTCCCGGTCCCAATTCAATGCTAAACAAGTCTCTTTCAAATTGATTTGCCACTTTCATAAAAGATAAAATTGACAAGCTGTAGCTGGTCCATTATTCCTTTCCTACCATTGACTCTGTAGGAGGCTGAGAATCTTCGCCAAATTTATCCCATCTTGTTATTTCATATGCGACTATAGTGCAATCCATCTCAAGACTTTGCCCAAGATAGACTGAAATCACAGAACAAAACTCTTATAACTCTAACCAGTTGAGACACTCTTACCAAAACAAAAAAAAACTAAGTTGAGGCAAGGCTTTGATGATGATGATTACCATAATGAATTTCATAGACAAAGGGTGGCAAATCATTTCTTATGAGAGTGAAGAGATTTTTAAGGTGGTTGTTGATCTCCGCCTTTAATCCTGGTTTGCTAATCCTTTGAACATAAGTGCAATTCTTACAAATCTATAAAATTCAATATAAACTAAGCAGACAGGTCTATAATTGTTATGATGATTTTTTTTTTTTTAATTTGGTACCCCAACCAGTGGGGCTGTAATCTGTTCATCTTTTTAAGGCTTTTTTTAATAGTGACCTAAGACACCCAAGGTCAATACCTACTAGCCATCTGAAAGATATATACCAAAGCATGTGCTCCTAGGCCTGGATCCACACCTAAAAAATTGGAAATGTCTTAACTAATGCAAACATCATTGGCTTACATCAGCATTTAAAAAATTGGAAATGTCTCTACCAATGCAAACATTACATTTTAGTATATTGGATTAGCTCTCCTAAGTAGTAGTTCATTTCCATAGTTTGTTTAAGTGCTGATACATTTAACTTTTGATATTCTTGTAGACCAAGGGTGTTTTATAGGCATGCATACATCCATCACACGTGCCATAAGTGAAGGATGAAAAATGGGGACCTACAAGAGACCTTAAAATACCCACTTTGACACGAAATATGCTTTCCTCCCTAGGTGCAATCCTCTGTCGAGTAAAAAATTCATTTTTATATGTTGATTAATCCAAAGTGTATATTAATTGAAGTGGACTTTGGACCAGAATCTATTCAATAGGGAAATGCGTTTTTTCTTTTTTTTAACATGGGAACCCATGGACCCCTCTTCGGTTGATCATTGGTAAACCTACGGATACATAGAACCACCCACTAGCTCTATGTATCGGGTAAGGCCTTAAAGGGATTCGAAAGCAGGACCTCTAGGTTAAAACTGGACTTCCTAACATGCTTGATTGAAGAGCGTGGATCAATAAAAGATGGGCCTATATAAACCCATCCCCATGAAAACTCATGCGGAATATTAAACATTGGAGTTTCACTGTAAACATGTAGTATCGATTCGGTTTAGCTGATGACTTCCCATTTATCAACTAGCTTAGAAATGTTAATGTAGGCGGTAAAAACGACACCTACTTAGATTGAGATGAGGTCGAGGTAAACTTCTTAGGATGGGGAATGCTGAACTCCAAAAACCTGAAAAGGAAGGAGAAAGACTAGGGTCAGAGGCCCTGGCTGCCGTGGGCCGAAGGCACTCCGATGCCTGAGTTAGCTCTGAGAAAACTAAACAGGAGGAGGAAGAGAGGAACGAGAAGATGTGGGTCTTAGTAGGTTGTATATTGCGTACCTCCCATGGGACTGATCCTATGTGTATTTATAAGTGAGCGTTCCTCGTTCACTCTCTCTGTGAGTGGGGGTAGGTGAGGTGAGGTCCCATCGATCCTTACCTGACTGGTAGCAGTAGGTGAAACGGACTACACCCCTCCCTCTCTTTCCACGCCTTCAGCCAGTTGGCGTACAGGGGTGATAACGTGCACCTCTTATCGCCATAAATGAGCGATCCTATCGCCATAAATGACTGCCCATATCTGTCTGGGCGCGCCGTATTTCCAGGAGGCAAATGGCGGCCCATTCTGATTCTAGTATCGTAGAGTCCAAGGGTGGTTTGGCCGTGGCTTGCCTCTGTGCCGAGCTGGCATTATGCCGGACTGCCGAACCGTGGTGTTGAGCTACCCAGCTATTGACCGAGCTGCCGAGCTTCCAAGCTATTGGCCGAGCTGACGATCTTCTACTATAAGCTGAGGTGTTCGGCGAGCTTAGCTGTAATTTTTGCTTAACTGGCATTATGGCGTTTTACCCACACAATTGCCCCCTAGCTTTTGACTTCTGAGAGCCTCCCAGCTCGAGGAGGTCAGAAGCTTGATGACCGTGTCGCTGGCTCCGCTACCGAGCTCAAGTGAGGGTGATCGTCATGTGTAGTACCGGGACGAGGGAGCTTCGGGTCAGGAGGGTCCCCTTGGGTCTGGAGGTCGCTGCTATCGTGCGGACCCCTTGAGAGACGTCCCTTCGCCTGCCCCCAATATTTAATAGCCCTTGGATATCGTGCTAGTGGTGACACGTGTCGCTTCTTTTGGCTGTCTCGCATTTACTTCGAGGAGACGTTAGGGCTGTGAGACGGGACGTTAGGGCTGATTGAGGGGACGCCTCTTAAAGGCTCTCCTCGAAAGTCGAATCGACGCCCCCCAGGCCTTATAAATCAAGGCGCCTCTTTCGTCTTCACCTTCCTTTGCTTTCCTCAGATTTCTACTGCGCTTTGCAAGAGAGCTTTCTCCGGCGCCTGCAGACTTCCATCGATTCTGGTTGTGCAGTCCCTATTTGTAGGACTCCTCTCCGTTTTCCTCGTCTTTTCTTTTAGATAGGTCCTCGTCTGAGTCGAGAATGGGGGTTTATAGACATCTGTTAGGAGACTCAGGCTCCATAGACCATTTTAGGGATTTATACAAGGTCCCCTCCAATGTGGAGGTCAGACCGGATGGCCCCGATGACGGCCTCACCTATCGTGATGGTTGGATGCCGTTCTGGCTCGTCTCCGTAGTGGAAGGGGGAGTCCGTTTTCCCCTGCACCCACTGGTCCGGGACTGCCTCTGGGAATGGAGGTTGTGCCCATGCCAGCTACTCCCCAATGGATACAAGATCATAATGGGGGTGGTGCGGCTCAACCAGATCCTGGAAATTGGCCTCGGTGTCCCGGACATCGAGGACACGTATGACCTCTGCAAATCCGCAGAGGGGGACACTTACTACCTCCGGCTGAGGGTCCGCCGGACTGGGTTCGTGACCGCGCTAGAGGACTCCAATAGGTACGCGGGTGAAGACCGAGTACTCGTCAGAGGAGGATGGGAGTTCGGTGAAGCAGAGCCTGCTACCACAGTCCGGGTCCCTCGAAAAATAGGGATTCCTCCAAGTAAAGGCCGAAGTTCTTTCGGTTTGCAGTTCTTTTCTTCCTCCCTGTCTGGCTTTTGACACGATTTTGTCTGTGCAGATTTTCGCGAAAAGAGGGAGCTCGCGAGGAGGAACCGCTGGAAAGTGAACAGCGCCTGGCACGAGCGAGTGAGGAACTACCGCGGCCACAACTGTCGTGCTGCGTGGTCTCTCCTGGGGTACGTGCCCCACTTCAGGTCCTTCAACACCTCCAGAAAGGTGTCGGGAATAGACTCCGTGCTGAGCGGGGAAGGCGTGAGTCAAAGAACAGAGACGACCGTGGTACCAAGCTCGGCGGTGGTGACCGTTGAGATTCCCGCCGGTAGTGTGGTTGAGCCGGTAGAACGGGCTCCAGCAACCTCCGCCGCGGAGCCTGCCGGGACTTCGAGAGCCAAGCCCCTGCCTTCCCGAACGAGGCTAGTAGCGTCCAGTTCGGAGGAAGAGGAAGAGGAAGAGGAAATGCTACGCCAGCGTGGGCGACGCTACACTGCAGAGGACTTGTCCGCGGCGGCTTTCGGAGAAATCGGGAGCGGGGCCCAGGATCCTCCTCAGGCAGTGGCTGGGCTGCCTACGGCACTCCCGGGTGGCACTCCTGCCCCAGACGCCGAGACGGTGGGTATCGCCGCGATCGAGGCTGCTCGTCCCGACGAGGCAGAGGTCGTTCTAGCTCCGCCTCCGGCCGTGGCTGCGGATGACTCATCCTCTGGTCATGCTGTAGGGGCCGGAGGTCGGGCTCGCCCCGCCGAGTTTGCTGAGGGCGGGCGACCCGAGAAGAGGGCGAGGGTCGAGGCCTCGCCTGGCCCCTCCTCGCCTCTGCCTGCTGGCGGGACGATCCTACCTCCTCCTTTGGCCCCGTGGAAGCCGGCCATCGAGGAGGTTCTGGGGAGGCCGCTGGCCGAGACAGACCGCGCGACCGATCTCCAAGTGGTCGCAGCACTGGGACGAGCCTGCGCCCTCCCTCAAGACATGGCAAGGTGGGCCGAGATGGACAACGAGTCGCTCTTGCTCTCCTCGATGCGATCCCTGGTGTCGGTAAGTGCAGTGTCTCTCCCTCAGCTTTTAGTCCGGTGTCATTTTACTGACTTCGGGTTCTCATCTTGCAGCTGTTGCAGAGGTGCCAGGTGGGCATCGAGAGGCTCGACGCCGCCGAGGCGCGGGAGGCGGAGTGGGTGGTTGAGAGGGACGAGCTGCGGGCGTCCTTGGCGTCCAAGGATGTGACGTTGGCGGAGGTGATGGCCAGGAGCGCCGGCCTCGTCTTCGATCTTGAAGAGTCTAAGATCGAGGTCGAGTGCCTCAAGGACGAGCTGGAGGACGAGAAGGGCCAGAACCTCCACCTTTCCTCCGAACTCGACGACCTCCGGATTGCGGTGAAGAGACTGGAAGACGACCTGGAGAGTGCGAAGGGGACAAACGGGAGGCTCCTCTCTCAGCGGAACCAGGCGCAAGGTTCCCTGGAGATGGCTTTGAGGGGGAAGGCGGCCGAGATCGAGTCTGCCCTGGCAAAGCAAGAGGCCAGGCTCAAGGAGGAGTTCCTCGCCAAGCACGACTCCATCATGGGGGAGGAGGTCGGCAGGCTGTCTGCTGATTATAAGGCTCAGCTGCCAGGGATCCGGGACCGAGCCTGGGGGCTTGGGTGGAAGGCAGCCTTGCGCAAGGCCGGGATCGCCGAGGATAGCCCTCTGTTCCTAAATCCCCCAAGTTTTTCCTGCTCGGACTCGGGATTCGCGTCCGTGTCTCGGGTTTCTGACCTTCCTTCGCAATCGTGTCCGGAGGTGAATGCCGCTCCCGGGGCGCCTCAAGAGGCTCCAACTGCCGGCGCTGATGCCGAGGGTAGCCAAGTGGCTGCGGTCGTCGAGGCCGCTCCTGAAGCTGTCGCCCCCGAGGCTAGTGCTACTGAAGCGGACGCGGCCGTTCCTGAAGCTACCCCGACCGCTCCTGAGGCCAGCACGGTCGTGGCTGAGGTCCCTCCAGAGATTGACTGTAATGTGGAGGCTGCAGCCCTCTGAGGCTTTTGTAATTTTTTCTTTTTTTGTAATTTTTTCTTTTATCGTATCTCCATTCATCTTGTAATCAGGGGCTTTGATTAATAAAAACTTTGAAACTTTGCTCGCACTCTGGGTTTCTTTCTCATTGTTTCTGGTGAAATGGGTGGTCGACCTTATGTCGCAATGCTTTTCTCTGTTTTGAGTTGTTGATCCGAATAGCCGAACTCCCGGCCATTATCAGAATTGAGACATCCGACAATGACCGAGATCCGGCGCATGAATCGTGGTCTCGGTCTGCTGCATACCTATTTCCCCCCCCCCCCCCCCCCCAGCATTTGACCTGTGAGCTCCTTGGAGCAGGTTGGAAGCTGAGTGGCTTTGCCAGGCCGGGACTGCCGCTAATCTTTTAATAGTACCCGGTTTCTGCTGCACTGCCTAGATGTCGGGGTCCCGGTTCGGTGAGGGATTCCTCCTTATCGCCCTTTGCTGACGTGGAGTCTCTCATTAAGCTCTTCTGCTGACGTGGAGTACCTCATTAAGCTCTTCTGTTGACGTGGAGTACCTCATTAAGCTCTTCTACTGACGTGGAGTACCTCATTAAGCTCTTCTGCTGACGTGGAGTACCTCATTAAGCTCTTTTCGTCAGCCGAGGCGGTTGCCCTTTCGTCTGTCGAGGCATTTATTTTCTCGTAGGACGCGGCATTTAATAGTCTTCTGGAAATGCGGCGTCGTTGCCACGTGTCGCCTGTCTGAAGAGCAGGCAATCATATCTGCTGGACGCCTGGGCCGCCCGAGGCGGCGTTAGGGCTATTCGAGGTAGGGCTACATTGAGGACTTCTCTCGAAATCTGAAACGGCGCCTCCATCCCTTATAAATTAGGGCACCTTCTCCGTCTTCCCTCTTTTCGATCCTCAGAATCCCTGTTGCAATCTGCTGAAGAACAGTACTATCCCAGTTGCCTGCGAGCACTCTGTTCGCACAGCCTTTCATCGTAGGATTTCTTCTTTCTGTCTTCTCCCTTTCTAGCAGGTAGTCCTCTATCTAGGGTAGAAAATGGGCATTTACAGGCACTGGCTGGGTGACCCGCTGTCCATAGGTCTGTTCAGGGAGGCATATAAGGTCCCTGCGAGTGTAGACGTCAGGCCAGACGGCCCTGACGATGGCATTACATACAACGATGGCTGGATGCCATTTTGGCTGGTATCCGTCGTGGAGGGAGGAGTCCGGTTCCCCCTTCACCCACTCCTCAGGGACTGTCTCCGGGAGTGGGGGTTGAGCCCTTGCCAGCTGCTTCCCAACGGGTACAAGATCATCATGGGAGCAGTGCGGCTCAACGAGATACTGTCAATCAACCTCGGTGTCCCGGACATCGAGGAGGCGTATGACCTCTGCAAATCCGCAGAGGGGCATACGTACTATCTCCGGTTAAGGCTCCACCGAACTGCCTTCATGACCGCGCTGGAGGATTCCTATAAATACGCGGGGGAGGACCGTGTTTTTGTCCGCGGGGCATGGGAGTTCGGCGAGGCAGAGCCCAGCACCACAGCCCGGATACCACGCAGGATAGGAGTCCACCCAAGTAAAAACCGAGTCCCCCTGGATTTTGTATTTTTAATCATGTCTCTTTCTTTCTGTTTGACATCGTTCTGTTTCTGCAGGTTTTCGACAGAGGAGGGAGCTCGCCAGAAGGAACCGGTGGAAAGTGAACAGTGATTGGCACGAGAAGGTGCGGAAGTACCGTGGCCATCACTGCCGAACCGCGTTCTCGCTCCTGGGATACAAGCCGCACTACAAGTCGTTCATCACCCCGAGGCGGGTGACCGGGATCGACTCCGTGCTTCACGAGGAAGGCATCGGGCCGGACACCGTACAGACCGAGGCCCCTGTCCCGGAGACGGTGACTGTCGCGGTTCCCGGCGAGATTCTGGTAGAATCGGGCGGACAGTCTACTGTCCGCGAACCAGCAGCGGCCGAGAGAGCCGAGACCGGGCGCAGGCGGCAGAGGCAGAAGTTTGTCGTCTCCAGCGAGTCCCGAAGCACATCCAGCTCGGAAGAGTCCGAAGTCGAGATGTTGCGCGGTCGTCGCCAGCACTTCGTGGTCGAAGACCTCTCCGCCGAAGCATTTGGGGACATAGGGGGCGAGACCTCGGACCCCTCCCGAGGCGCCGACGTCGGCCCAACTACGTCGTCGGCGGCTGCTGCAGAGGTTCTCGCTCCCGAGACCGAGGCGGTTCCAGAAGCCACTGACGGGGCTCAATCAGGACCTCCTGCAACGGTCGAGGTCGGCGCAGATCCTCCGGCCATCGTCGCTGAAGAGTCGCCTTCCGACCCAGGCAGGGAGGGTACTGCCGAGGTCGTCGAGGTGCGCAGGCCGGAGAAGAGGCCCAGGGTCGAACCCCCATCTGCCCCGGAACCTGCCATGTCGGTCGGGGGGTCCGCCACTCCCTCCGATTTTGTCCCTTGGAGACCGGACATCGAGGGAGTGCTGGGGAGGCAACTAGCCGAGTCGGACCGAGCGGTCAACCCCGAAGTGGTTGCCGCTCTGGGACGAGCTTGAGCCCTTCCCTAGGACATGGCACAGTGGGCGCAGATGGATAATGAATCGCTGCTGCTTTCCTCAATGCGGTCACTGGTAGCGGTTTGTACACTTAATTCATGTTCTCTTTTTTTTCTGCTACATTTCATTTGGTGACACACTGTTCTTACTGCAGCTCTTGCAAAAATGCCAAACTGGCATGGGAAGGCTGGACGCAGCCGAAGCCAGGGCAACAGTCTGGGCAGCGGAGAAGGAGGAACTGCTGAAGTCCCTGGCGGCAAAGGACGCGACCCTGGAGGAGGAGGCGAGGAAAAAAGCGGATCTTCTTGCCGAACTCGACGCAGCGCGGGCCTTGGCCGAGCACCTCAAAGAGGAAGCAAAGGAGGCGGCGGATCAAAACGTCCACCTTTCCTGGGAGCTAGACGAGGTCCGGCTTGCGTCTTCGCGGAGGGAGGAAGACATGCAGATGCTGCGGGGGACCAACAGGAGGCTCATCTCCGAGAGAAAGCTGGCTGAAAGAAAGCTAGCAATGGCTCTGGAGGGGAAGGCGGCCGAGCTCGCGCAGGCTCTCAAAGGGCAAGAGGCCAAACTCAAGGAAGAGTTCCTAGCCGAGCACGAGGCCGTGATGAACGAGGAGGTCAGCAAATTGACAGCTGACTATAAGGCGCAGCTGCCAGGAATCCGAGACAAGGCGTGGACACTTGGGTGGAAGGCGGCCTTAAAGAGGGCTGGTGTCCCTACGGACAGCCCTGTCTTCCAGAATTCCCCCAGGTTTCCTCGCTCGGATTTGGAGTTGCGAGCCGTCTCGGAATTCGCCCCCGTTCTTTCAGCCTCGGAGGTCCCCACAGCTCCAGTCGCCCCTGCTCCTCCAGTGGTTCCCGAGACTGCCTCAGCCGTTCCCAGAGAGAGCGCTACCGGGACCAATTGTAATAAGGGAGCTGTAGCTCCCTGAGTTTTGTACTCTTTTTTTTTGCCATACATTGTATTCAAGCAGATTTTTTCGTAATAAAACAACATTTTTTTGTCACTTGTTCTGTGAATGATCCTGGTTTTGTTTGTGGTGGAATGAGTATCGACGCAAGTAGCCTGCCGAGTAGTTTTGTCGGTTCTGAGCGAGGGCGGTACTGGTACCGGACCCTGATGCTTTTGGCTGTGCCGCCCAGGCTGGTGCAGGCACCGAGCTGAGGGCGGTTGGCCCTCTGAACAGAGGCGCCGAGCCGCGAGGGTGGTACTGTTACCGGACCCTGATGTGCATCTGGCTGTGCCGCCCGAGCTGGTGCATGCACCGAGCTGGGGGCGGTTGGCCCTCTGAACAGAGGCGCCGAGCCGCGAGGGTGGTACTGTTACCGGACCCTGATGTGCATCTGGCTGTGCCGCCCGAGCTGGTGCATGCACCGAGCTGGGGGCGGTTGGCCCTCTGAACAAAGGCGCCGAGCCGCGAGGGTGGTACTGTTATCGGACCCTGATGTGCATCTGGCTATGCCGCCCGAGCTAGTGCATGCACCGAGCTGGGGGCGGTTGGCCCTCTGAACAGAGGCGCCGAGCCGCGAGGGTGGTACTGTTACCGGACCCTGATGTGCATCTGGCTGTGCCGCCCCAGCTGGTGCAGGCACCGAGCTGAGGGCGGTTGGCCCTCTGAACAGAGGCGCCGAGCCGCGAGGGTGATACTGTTACCGGACCCTGATGTGTATTTCTGCCGAAGCACCGTGCTGACAGTTGATATTCTGGGGAATTTGTATCCAACGCGAAGACTTGTTCCAGAAAAATGGTCTTTTATTGATGCTTGATTTCTTTACATTTTTCAGAAGTAGAATTTTTTGAGATGCGTCGCATTCCATGGTCACGGGAGCGCCTTCCCCTCCATATCTTCGAGTCGGTAGGCAGATCTCCCGGCCGTCGAGGTTATTCTGAATGGTCCCTGCCAGTTGGGGGCCAGCTTGCCGTCGTTAGGATCTCGGTCGCCAGGAAGTGTCTTCTTCAAGACCAACTCTCCTATCGCGAATCTTCTTTCCTTGACCTTCGGGTTGTATCCCCTGGCCAACTGTTGCTGATAGGCGGCCAGGCGGATAGCTGCCGCCTCTCTCCGTTCTTCAGCCAAGTCCAGCTCCCGTGCCATGTTTAGATCGTTCAGATCCTGGTCACAGAGTTCCGACCTCAAGGTCGGGAGGCCGACCTCAAGGGGAATGACTGCTTCCATGCCGTAGGCAAGGGAGAAGGGGGTAGCCGAGGTGGAACGCCTCGGAGTAGTTCGGTAGGCCCATAGAACACTTGGCTGCTCCTCTGCCCATCGACCCTTGGCTCGGTCGAGTCTCTTTTTAATTCCGTCGAGCAGTACTTTGTTCGAGATCTCGGCCTGTCCGTTGCTCTGGGGATACGCCGGGGTGGAGTAGATATTGCGAATGCCGTATTCCTGGCAGAAGCTTTTGAAGAGGCTGGAATCGAACTGCGTTCCGTTATCAGAAATGAGAGTACGGGGAATCCCAAATCTTGTGATGATATTCTTCCACACAAAGTTCTTCGTATCTAATTCGGTGATGGAAAACAAGGGTTCAGCCTCGACCCATTTCGTGAAGTAGTCCGTGGCTACAATCAACCATCTTTTGTTCCCTGGAGTTCGGTGAAGCGGTCCGACAATGTCCAGGCCCCACTGGGCGAAAGGCCACGGACTGGAGAGGGGACTCAGGTCCTGGGCTGGCTGGTGGAGAGAGTGAGAGAAATTCTGGCACTTCTCACATTTTCTGGCATAGAGCTGGGCATCCTTTTGCATGTACGGCCACCAGTAACCCTGGCTGATAGCCCGGTACGCTAGTGACCGACCTCCTATATGACTGCCGCAGATTCCTTCGTGAATTTCGTAGAGAAAATCGTCGACTTTGCTGGGGTAAACGCACTGGAGGTAGGGCCCTGTGAATGACTTCCTGTAGAGCTTGCTGTTTGGGGACAGCCAGAACCGGGTCGCCTTCAGTCTGAGCTTTCGAGCTTCAGTCCTGTCCTCGGGTAGCTGGTCGTCCTTCAGGTATGCAATGATGGGGTCCATCCAGCTCGGACCGAGATCCAGGCACATGAGCTGCCGGGGTTGTTGGAGGTTGATGCTGGGCTCCCGCAGTGCTTCTACTTCGATAGTTCTCTTTTCACCAGCTTCCACAGCTGAGGCGAGGCTGGCGAGGGCGTCTGCATGGGAGTTGGATTCTCTGCCGATCTGCCGGACTTCAGCCCTTTCAAACTGGGAGAGGAGTCCCCTGGCGTGGGCAAGGTAGGCAGCCATCCTGTCATCCCGAGCTTGGTAGTCTCCGCTGAGCTGGCTCGTCACCAGCTGAGAATCGCTGAAAACCACAACGGACCGGGCTTCCAGGATTTTGGCACTGTTAAGTCCGGCAATGAGCGCTTCATATTCGGCCTCGTTATTAGATGCCTTGAAACCAAGTGTCACAGCTTGTTCGATGACGAGGCCTTCGGGAGACTGGAGAACTACGCCGGCGCCAGCTCTCTTGGATGTTGAGGATCCATCCACAAAGACTTTCCAGGACGAGTCCAAGAATTCTCTCCAGGACTGCTCTTGCTCAGTTTCGGTGACAACCTCTGCACCCCTATCGCCCCCTAGTTCGGTGTCGAGCGCGGTCGGTGCCGAACTCTGAGGAGTAAATTCCACAATGAAGTCCGCTGGGACTTGAGCTTTGATGGCCGTTCTGGGCTGATACCTGATGTCATACTGCCCCAGTTCGACAACCCATTTGGAGATCCGTCCGGAGAAATCGGCCTTTCGGAAGAGAGCCTTTAGTGGGTATTCTGTTACGACCACTATGGTGAAGGTTTGGAAGTAGTGGGAGAGCTTCCGAGAGGCGCTGACGAGCGCCAGGGCGAGCTTTTCGAGTTGCAGATACCGGGTCTCGGCGTCCAGCAGGGTTTTGCTCGTGTAATAGATAGGCCTTTGCTGGCCGTTGTCCTCTCTGACGAGCACCGAGCTCACTGCATGGTCCGAGGCCGACAGGTACAAGAACAGTGCCTCTCCAAAAGTCGGGGTGGAAAGCAGCGGTGGAGATGAAAAGTATTGTTTCAGCTGTTGCAGCGCTTGAATACAGTCCGACGTCCACTGGAACTTGGACCCTTTCGCAAGAGTTGGAAGAAAGGTTTGCACTTGTCCGAAGCGCGGTTGATAAATCGGTTCAGGGCGGCAGCCATTCCGGTCAGCCACTGAACTTGTTTTGCCGAGGTCGGACACTGGAGCTCTTGGATCGCAGTTATCTGGTCAGGGTTCGCTTCGATCCCCCTTCTTGTGACCAGGCTCCCTAGGAACTTGCCGGAACCGACACCAAAAGCGCACTTGGATGCATTCAGCTTCAATTGGTACTGGTGAAGGATGCCAAAAATTTGGCGGAGGTCGGTTAGGTGGTCCTGCGACCTTTTGGATTTGACGACCATATCATCGATGTAGACCTCCACCGTCTTCCCGAGCTGGGCCTGGAACATCTTAGTCACCAACCGCTGGTATGTCGCTCCCGCATTCTTTAGCCCGAAGGGCATCACCTTATAACAATAGGTGCCCCTGGGGGTGATGAAAGCTGTCTTCTCCTGGTCTGCCGCGTACAGGGGGATCTGATGGTACCCTCGGTAGGCATCCAGGAAACTCATCCGGTCATGTCCGGCAGTGGCGTCGATGAGCTGGTCGATCTTCGGAAGGGGGAAGCTGTCCTTGGGACAGGCCTTATTGAGGTCGGTGAAGTCCACGCAGGCCCTCCACTTTCCCGTCTTCTTTTTGACCACCACGGTGTTGGCTAACCACTGCGGATATTGGACCTCTTTTATTGCACCCGCCTCGAGGAGTTTTTGAACTTCCTCAACCACGGCCTCAGTCTGCGGGACCCCAGTCCGGCGCGGTTTTTGAAGTACGGGCTTATGGTTGGGATCCACCTTCAGTTCATGGCAGATGACTGCCGGGTCAATGCCGGGCATTTCATAGGGTGTCCAGGCAAAGACCGCCTTATTCTCTTCGACGAGGTTGAGCAGCTCCGTCTTCTCGGTCTCGGGGAGCTAGCTTCCCACGAGAAAGAATCTGTCGGGGTCGGCGGGATCAATATTGACCTTGGTGAGGTCTTCGATGCTTTTCTGTGCCGGAGGCCTGTCGACGTCCCCGAGCTCGGCTTCTCTATCCAGTTCGGTCACATTGACTTGGGACGGCTCAGCTTCGTCAGGCAGCACGGCCAGCAGACATTGCCTGGCCATGCGCTGGTCGCCTCTGACAGTGATCACCTCAGTTCGGCCCGACCGATTTTCCAAAAGGAACTTGAGCTTCTGATGGCGGGTGGAGGGCACCGCCTCCATGCTATGCAGCCACGTCCTCCCCATTATGACATTGTACGGGGAAGGGACATCGACTACTAGGAAGTCGACTTGCCTGCAGGCGCCTCCCACTTGGACTCTAAGGGAGATCTTACCCTTGGGATAGACAGGCTTGGAGCTGAAGCCAACCAGAGGGGTGCGGGCAGGCTGGAGGTCCTCGTCCTTGAGTCCCAACTTCTTGAAGCAATCATAGTAGAGGACCTCGGATGAACTGCCAGGGTCGACGAGGGCTCTCTGAACCAAGAAGTTTTGTAGCTTCAAGGTGAGCACTAGAGCGTCGTTGTGCGGTAGCTCGACGTCTTCCAGGTCCTTGTCAGAAAACCATATTCTGACCCCCTCTGTTTTGGCCTTCTTCGCGGCCTGCTCTGGTGCCGCGGTCAGCACCTGTTTTTGGTGGGAGGTGCGCCTGGCCTCGGCGCGAGCCTAAGAGCTCTTCTTAGGGGGGGCAGCGAGGTGAATGACGTGGATGACGCCTTCTGGCTCGCTGTCCTAGTTGTCAGCGTCCCGCCGCGGAGGTCGGTCATCACCTCGGCCCTCCTGCTTGATGTATTCCCTGAGGTGCCCCTCCTTCACCAGGTTTTCCAGGTGGAACTTGTAGCTCCTACATTCGTCGGTCCTGTGCCCATTTTGCTTGTGGTAGGCACAGAACCTACTCTGGTCCCGGGAGGAGGGGTCGATCGTCATTGGCCGTGGCCATTTGAAGAAGGGCTGCGCCTTGATTTTGTTGAGGAGCCTATAGATTGGCTCCTTGAAGATGGTATTCACTGCCACAAAGGAGGTCGGGTCGTGGCCTGACCTTCTGCCGCTTCCTGATCCCGATGCCGAAGCTGAGGGGGTTCTGCGCTGCTCCGAGGACCGGGCCTTGCGCCGATCCGGGGACGGATCTCTGCGACGATCCTCCCTCCGGGAGGACCTGTTATCTCCCTTCACTGGTTGGCTCGGGCTCTTCTTGGTGAGGCCGAAGTTCTCGCGTCCTCGCGCCTCGTCTTCTTCTGCCAGGATGAACCGATTGGCTCGGGTCATCAGTTCCCGCATGGTGGTCACGGGGTACATGACCAGCTGCGCCCGAAGCGGGATGCCTGGCTGCAGAGCCAGTTGGAAAGACCTCACTGCTAGCTCCTCAGAAGCGCACTCGATCTGGCTGTAAACAGTCTAGAACCGGCGAGCGAACTGGGTGACGCTCTCGTTCTCCTGCATTCGAAGGGCCATCAGGTTGGCATCGGTCTTTGGGATGACGCGATGAGCCTGGAATTTTCCCAGGAAGGAGGTCCGAAGCTGTCGCCAACTGAAGATGGAATCTTCAGGAAGCGAGCAAAACCACCGTAGGGGGAGATCCGCCAAATTGGAGGAAAAGACTCGACAGTTAAGGGAATCGTCATCCCCCCAGACCGACATCCTCTGGATGTAATGCCGGAGGTGAGCAGCAGGGTCCGAGGTCCCGTCGTACAGGGTGAACCTCGGGACGCTGAACTTCTCGGGGAGTGTGTATTTTCTAATCTCCCTAGAGAAGGGAGACGCGCCGGTATCTTCAGCTTCGAAGGCGGTATACTGGTCTCGGTCGATACCAGCAGTCTCCATATTCTGGCGGATAGTCTGCTTCACCTGCTGGTCGATCCACTTCTTCAGCTCTTCATCCTCCGACCCCTGGCGCTGCTTCTTTGGCCCTTCGTGCATGTGACTGCTGCTGGAGCCTTCTTCCCCTTGGTCTCGGTCGCGCCTCTTACTGTTGAGGACGTGCCTCAGGTCTCGCCCGTGGCCCAGGTGCCTGGGCGGCGGGCTCTGATCCTTCTTGTCTTCGAGCTGTTGTTTGAGCCGTTGGATAAGCTCATGCTGTTCCTGGATGAGGCGGTTTTGTGCTCTGATGTCCTCCAGGCGGGGGTCTTCGTTTCGATCAAGGCTGGCCTGATGATGGGACTGTGATCCAGCCCGCGCTGACTTCTCGTGTGGCTTGGTGACTGACTTGTCGCCTTGCACGGGCCGCTTATGGCTATGGCGGGGCTGCTCCGGAGGTGGGACGTCGCGAAGGGAGAGCATGGTCACTCCCCTTGACCGCGACTGTGTTTGGACCGTGGGAGATCTCCCCCCAGACCTCCTTTGCTGAGGGGGTGGAGGTGGAAGATCCTGCGCCAGCGTAGGCTGAATGGACAAAGCCTTGCCTCTGGAGGGTCCTTCGCCGTTTCTGGTTTTTGGAGGCATAGTGTTTGCAAGCTTTTTGTTCAGTTTCCCACATACGGCGCCAAACTGTAGACGGTAAAAACGACACCTACTTAGATTGAGATGAGGTCGAGGTAAACTTCTTAGGATGGGGAATGCTGAACTCTAAGAACCTGAAAAGGAAGGAGAAAGACTAGGGTCAGAGGCCCTGGCTGCCGTGGGCCGAAGGCACTCCGATGCCTGAGTTAGCTCTGAGAAAACTAAACAGGAGAAGAGAGGAACGAGAAGATGTGGGTCTTAGTAGGTTGTGTATTGCGTACCTCCCATGGGACTGATCCTATGTGTATTTATAAGTGAGCGTTCCTCGTTCACTCTCTCTGTGAGTGGGGGTAGGTGAGGTGAGGTCCCATCGATCCTTACCTGACTGGTAGCAGTAGGTGAAACGGACTACACCCCTCCCTCTCTTTCCACGCCTTCAGTCAGTTGGCGTACAGGGGTGATAACGTGCACCTCTTATCGCCATAAATGAGCGATCCTATCGCCATAAATGACTGCCCATATCTGTCTGGGCGCGCCGTATTTCCAGGAGGCAAATGGCGGCCCATTCTGATTCTAGTATCGTAGAGTCCAAGGGTGGTTTGGCCGTGGCTTGCCTCTGCGCCGAGCTGGCATTATGCCGGACTGCCGAACCGTGGTGTTGAGCTACCCAGGTATTGACCGAGCTGCCGAGCTTCCAAGCTATTGGCCGAGCTGCCGAGCTGACGATCTTCTACTATAAGCTGAGGTGTTCGGCGAGCTTAGCTGTAATTTTTGCTTAACTGTCATTATGGCGTTTTACCCACACAGTTAATAAAAAAACTAACTCAAAAGTTAAAATGATCAACTTAAATACTGCTTTTTATCCTGTTAGGTGGGCAGGTTAGAAAACGAGGCTTAGGTCAAATTGGGTTGAGATTATAAACCCAGCCCATTCATCAATCAAGTTAGAACTTCAAACCTCAGTTCCAACTTGGAATAAAATGAATCAACCCGAAGTTTGAATCTCCAGATCATGTTCAACTCAGCCTGGCAGGTCTGGTCAAAAATTGCCAGCCCTACATTTGGAATAAATTAAATGCGTCACTGATTTGTTCAATCGTTTTGAAATTGGGTCAAACTGGAAAGACCCTGACTGGGAGAGGGACAATGTAGCAAGTAGACATGGAATATCCAAGGGTGAAGAATGTTTAAAATTGTGGTGTGTAGAAATAGATAGTATTATAGTATGTACGCAGCAAGTAGAGCTTTTATTGAGCAGAAGACCCCCCATGTGCGCCTCGTTATGGTGGACTATTGGACCCTAAATGCTTGTCCCTTTCAACGTTCCAAAATCTAAATCCAACTCAAAAGAGCACCTAATCTTTTATTTGGGATCTTCATATCCTTATCTACTCACTGGATCAAATCAATATTTTGTACATGTCAATGCACGCATTTTCTATTAGGCGATGCAAAAGGAGAAATGACCCATGAAGAATCTTTGGTTTCCCAATTAAAAAGAAGAGATAAGCAGAAACATTCAGACAAACAACATGAGAGAGAGAGAGAGAGAGAGAGAGAGAGAGAGACCCACCCCATAGACATTAATTTGTGTTTCATGAATCCACCGACCTAGGAAAGTTTGTTGGCTGTGGACCTTCTGGCATGAATAAAAGATTGGACAGTTGTGAAGACTCACATCATTTTTTTCATGTTAGTCTTCACAAAAATGAACTTCCCCTCTCAGGATGGATTTCTGTATTAATATTTCCTTTAAAACAAGTAAAATGCACTCTTTTTGGGCTTTTATTTTGTGATGGAAAGAAAATTAAAATTTAATGGAGATTAGGACTGGTTTGTGCAATGAGACATTCGGCGCTTGTCAGAATTGTGTTTCTACAGGAAAGAGAAATCTTGTATCCCTTCATCTCACCGACGAAACCAAAATCCTCTTTTACCAAGGAAATTTATTTGTTTTTTTTTCTTTGGTAAACAAAATGTGTCACACAAAACAACAAAATGATGGACTGAATGAAAAATTAAAAGAAATTTTCTCAATATCATGAAATCCTCTCACTGCACAAATACACCATTAAAAAGGGATTTTCCATTCTGCACAAGTGTTACACAAATGATCCCAACCTTAACTCGGACTATTTATAAATTATGTTGGAAATGCCAACCCAAATCCTGAATACTCAAACTGGGTTGGCGGGCTGAAGAAAAATGAGTTGATGCTCTAGATTGAATTTGGGCTGGGTTGGCATGTCAAGTAGCGTGTATGGACTCACCTCAGGACCAAACCAAACTTTTGATAAATTCTCTCAAAATTTAAAATTACTGGATAGAGTTTGGGTCAGGTTGCCAGGTCAAGCTTGAATTTCCACCTCTAATGCGCTTGTTCTCTTGTCCTTCATTTTGAAACAAATTTAAAAAAAAAAAGAAAAAAAAAAAAGAAGCAAACTTCCACCTTTAAATTGGGCTTAATTGCAAAGTTATGTGGTTTGGACAAATAGTTTCCTGAGTTGATTATATGCAAAGATTAGTCTTATGCAGTTGATCAGTATAAGAACAGTTTTTGAGCTGGAGGAAATTATGTAGATTTTGAGCCGGAGGAAATTATGTAGAGTCCACTTTGGTATGATTCAGTTTACTGATCCCACAAGCACCTCTATATAGAATTAGTCCAAATTTTACTTCACTTGGTATGAGTATGGAAGATCAAGGTGTTGCTCCAACCCCGCCTCTCACCCAAATGACCATGAATTAACCCTGATCTCCATTAACTTCTTACATATGTTAGTTCTTACTTTTCACGCCTGTGGGTTCTCTCTTCTCATATATATATATATATATTTGTGTGTGTGTGTGAGTTCGACTCCAGTATGAGAATGAAACCATTATTTAAATCTTATGTGAGATTTAGCAATGGTTTTCTGCACAATAAATTTAATGGTGCCCAGTACTCTTTTTCTAGGAGACAATTTTCATATCAATGAGTGGATGAGAGCGGATTTATTATATAAAGATAAGCCCCACATAAGATTATCAAAGTTTTTTAGTGCTGTCAGCACCTTAATGACAATATCAGGGGATATTTCTCACCCAAATAATGAAAAAAATATGGTTCACTAGTTGGGCTTTTTTTTTCTTGGGTAAAATCACTTGTTGGGTTCACTTGTTGTGGTTTCCACATGTAGGAAGTAGGAACCGTCCCATCCAACATTCGTTTTCACTTTCCATGGAAAATTACTTCCTGAAGAGGCAAAGAAAAGAACACTGGAAAAATACAAAGAAAGCAAAGAGAAAATGTTAGGCAGGGTCGCTGGCTTCTAATTTCATGGAAAATGTACAGGAATTTCCTTGATCGTTCCTCTTTCCTGGCAGAATCAGCGATGCCCACGGGATAAACGGGGAAAGAAGTTGCATGGAAATCTCCTCCTACTTTCCACGGAAAAGGGAGGGGGAAAAAGACAAATCGCCATCCCCAATCACTCTTAACTGATGTTTCCTGGGAAAATGATCCATCCATGATGCCTGCTGTCAGTGCGGTGCTGACGGTAGCTAGAATCTTTATTTACTTGTGTGGGCCCAACCTTAAAGTGATGGATCTGTCCTTTTTCATGTGGGCCCCTTTCAAACTATCTCAAAATTTTCCAGATGGATTGATTGTGTTTTATTTCACCATATCATTGGTTTTAGAGAGGCATGTATGTGCAAGGTGGGAAATATAGGTGTGTATTCACAAATGTTTTTTTTTTTTTTTTTTACCTAGCTTTGTGGGTTGGGACCAAGCTCTCTAGTGAGAGAAAGAGACTCTGGGTGAAATAACATGATCATTGGGTGAGGGAAGGTGCTGCCCATGTTTACACTCATGACAAATAGGTAAAAACTTACAACTCTTACCATTAGGGTAAAAAGCAATTCTTGAGTTTTCACAAATTTAGGTATGAAAGAGCACCAAGTGTTCCTCACAACACAAGAAAATGGATACTGCACATTCAAAAAGGATAATGGCACTATCAGAATTTATTTCTGTATTTTGATAACAGTCACATGAAGCAATATGATATTAACAAAAGATCCATTAGTACATATTTTATATAGTTATATTTTGTAGATATCATTTGGACATACGAGAATTTGGGTATGGTATGGACTAGATTGGAATCGTTCAGGTTAATGAGGTCCAAGAGTGAATCCGTATTTTGATTTTCTTTGGATCCATTGGCATCACTAGTCCCAGTGGCATGAAAACAAATTCATAGAATGGTTTTTTTTCAATTAATTAAGATAAAAAAAAAAACTTCAAAAAACTTATGAGGTTTTTTTTTTTGCTCTTTTTTTTTTTTTTTCCTCGAACCTTTTTGGGAGCCTTTTACTTTGTCTGTCCTGGCCTCGAATATTTTTAGGAGCCCTTTACTTTGTCTGTCGTTGCCATTGGGCGAACCGAGCAATAAAAAATCCTTTATTTTTTATGATTTAGTTAGTGGTTTAAATCCCTACGTATGTCTAAGTCCATCGTTTAATTGCATTTTTAACCATAAAAGAGTTTTTTTTTCTTTGGTGAATAACGAAAAAAGATTTGAAAGTGTGAATATGTGTTTGTAAAGCAGCATTGATTAGGAGTGTGTTTGTCATGTGATCATGACTTGCTACCATCCATCCTCTACTGAAGTGGACTGCGGATTTGGTGGAAAGATTCCAAATCAAAGAGCTAGAACCTTGCTACATGCCTACCATCACATCATATGATCATAACACACACCACCCACATCAAATCCTAACAGATGAAGGGCCCTGACCATAAAAAAGGCTGGTCCATCTGCAGTTGAAGCTCCATGCCCCCAAATGAAATAATTGATCTCAACAGTCCCAAACTACTAAACTGCCCACTAAAACTGTCCCCTTTTTTTTTAATTTTTTGAGACCCTTTTTGTTTATACACATTGATGGAGTGAGATTCTCTCGAGGACTTCTTGCTCAAATCTCACCTACTGATTTTTTATGTTTCTCAATTCTCACTGAACAACAAAGAGTCATCAAAGTCAACACCAACTTAGAGCAACTTTAACCGAGGAAAAATCAAATGGAAGTCTCATAGCTTCATTTAATGCTTCTTCAAGTTTGCATATTGAATGGGGTTCTCTAAAAGAACCTTTATCTTTGCCGTATTTATGAAAAAACTCTCACCTTTCAAAACTTCTAAAAGCCCCTTAAACTGTGTAATTATTTGTAGAAAGCACCCTTGAATAACATTTCTTGAGTTCTATCATTTCCTACTATTATTTGATGAAGTAAAAGACAAAAAAAAATAAAAAAAATTGCCCTTTTAATCAAATTGAAAATCTAGACTTGATAAACCCTTGTGCCTAATTCAAGTCCCAACTTGTCCAATTTGTCTTAAGTCCCAATCAGGCAAAAGAATTAGACGGACACGAGTTTTAAGTACTTAGGTGGACCTGAACACAAGAGTTCATTTTTTTTCTTCTTTTTCATTTTTTTAGATGAGTGGTCAATTTGCAGAAAAAAGACACTACGACACATAGTTAGGAAACGTAAAACTCAAAAGGCTTGTTTGTTTGCTTAAAACACGTAAAACTTAAATATATAAAAACTCATGTCATAAGTAAGGGTGAAAACTAGGCCGTGCCGGCCAGTCCAGCCATGTCGGCCGGTGAAAATCACGGGCTGTGTCGTGCCCAGGTTGGTTGGGGCAGGCTCATCACAACCCATGATCCAACTTAGGTACCAAGTTGGGTCGGGTTGTGCTGCCCACGGTCTGGCCCATATGCCCCTCCTTTTTTTTTTTTTTTTTTTAATTTTAAAACTTTTTATATAAATTGAATGAGACTTTATGGACTTATAGAGCTCTCAACTTGAAAAAAGCTTCAACTCTTAAAATAAATGCACAAATGTAAAGTTTTATTTATATAAAATCTTAATTATTTTAAGTTTTATATGTTATTTATATAAAAATAACTTTTTTTAATATAAATCTCGTGCTGGCCATGCTGCGCTGTGCCGTGCCGAGGCCCAGGCATCTTAGTCCAATACAACACAAGACCGCCTAGCCTAGCACGACCTATGTTGCTGGCTATACTAAGCCACAACCCGAAATTATCTGTGGTTGGCCGTACCGTTCTTGGGCGGCCTGACCCAGTTTTCACCCCTAGCCATAAGTAGTTTAAAATAAAGACCAAAGATAACTATATAAAAATAAAAAATGGCAATAAAATCACCAATACAATTGAATCAAGAAAAGATGATAAATGAATGCCTAATCATTACTTTAATAAATTAAATATAATGGAAGATGCTAGTATGAGATATATCTCTCACCTTATATGAGAGATAGGGGTGGAGGTCTTTACATTTAAGTTATTGGTATTGAATATGTGAGGGCTCACACTCAGTCTCTCATTTAAAATGAGAGATATCTCTCATATGAGCATCTTTCAATATAAAAAAAATAAGGTCTCATCTACGTCACTACCTCACTCACTTCATTTCATTAACACTTTGTCTTAATAATCCTTTGATGGAGCTCATTTGACTATAAATTTATATGTATTCAATTCTTATGTAATTTAATAAAATTACACAACCTTTACTGTTAGAAATTGGAAAAGTTCTATGGCCCTTTCGAATTAAGGAAAAGTCTTAAGGGGTCTTACAAAATCCCCTATTTATTTGTAAGGAAAACCCATTTCTGGAATCTAACTACCAATCCAAACTATAGTTTTCCAGCCAGCGATGGAGCTTCTCCGACCAACCCCTCCTCCCCAACCAGCCGGAAACCACTTTGGCGAGCCGTCTCCGGCCAATTTCACACATGGGTTTGATTGGGGAATTCAATTGGCAGCGACTCATATGCCAGAAATTGTAGAGGAGGCTACAGAGAGAGTGCACGTGGCGGTTGGCAAATCGGTGGAGAGAAGTGTTGGGCTGCTTGAATGGACTTTGACTCACTTTGGTGTACGGGAAATTGCTCTGGTTCATGTTCATCAGCCTTCTCCCATGATTCCTACCCTCTGTGAGTTCTCTTGAGATCGGGACTTTTTTTTTTTTTTTTTTTGCTCAAATGGGTTTTTTGTTTATGTGAAGCTTTTTGCCACTTTCTCTGAGTTTGCTGAGATTTTCCCCAAATGGGTTCTGTTTTTACTTGAAGATTCTCTCAACATAACCTCTGTTGTTCTTTTCTTCTTAGTTTCTGATGCTAAAGTTTTGATCTTTTGCAGGTTTTCTATTATAGTTTCTCCTTTCTTTTTCTTGTAATCTAATATCTTATTTTTGGGGCTGATTCTTCTATGCATTTTTAGTTTCTTTGGGAAAAAGTTTCTAATTCTCTTAAATGGCTCAGTGTCTTTTCTCCTTTCATCATCATCATCATCATCATCATCTTCTTCTTCTTCTTTTATATAAATAATCTATGAAAATCCTTTCCTCTGTTTCTAATTCTCTTAAATGCCTCATTGTCTTTTCTTTTCTTCTTATTTTTTTTTTTATAAACTATCTATTAGAATATCCTTTCCCTGTTAGATTATCCTTTCCTCCTTTTTCCCAGGCTTTTGTCATTCTATAGTACGATGAGATTTACTTTTGGGTTTTACTTATTTTGGCTTTTCTCCATGTGAAGGCCTTTTATTTATTTTTTTCTTTTTTCATTTATTGTAAATTCTCATATAATTTGCTTATGGGGTATTTTTCTTGTATTTGGTTATGCTTACAAAATTTATTCTCTTAAGTTGTTCTGATTTTACCCTTTTCATCTTTTTATTATGGATATTCTGTCATGCATCTTGTTTTTCATTTTCTATTATTATTAACGAACTTTTAGTTGTAAGAGAAGGCAGAAAAATGTTACTTTTTCAACATCAGGCAGTTGATTGTTCTGAGTTTATTTTCTTCAATTCATTTGTACCAGGCCTTCTTATCTTCTATAAATGTCACATTGTTTAGAATGCTTAATAGCAACTTATTCTCAGTTATTTTCCATCTTGTTTCATCATCTCTCTGCTGTGGTTTATGGTGACCCGATTTATTAATTTTGGCAGTAGGAAAACTTCCGGCAAGTCAAGCGAATGAGGAAATGGTGTCTGCCTATCGAAGAGAGGAGATGGAGCAAACAAAGAAAATTCTATTTAATTACCTGAGCATTTGCTACAGAGCTAAGGTGGTTGTCTGTAAGAGTTTTTTTATGGAAAATTTTTGCTAAGCATCTATTTTTTTTTAATTATAGGCTCAATCAGCTCCATCATTTACTGGTTTTTTGTCCAAATGAACAACCATTTGATTTTGGTAATCAACGAATTTTACTCAATGTCAAGATATTTCATTTAACCAAAATTTTTTTTCTCATGGTTCAGGCTCAGGGTGTTTTAGTATCTTCTACTTATAAGAAATTAATTAACAATGCATTGATAATTGATTAATCATCTTTCAATTTTTTTGCAGTTCCCTTCTTTTGAACTTGTGTGTTATGCAAATACATCTGTGTTAATAGTTTACAGATGTGCCAGATCTCATTGTACTAGAATAATGCCCAGAGACTAGAAAGAGCATTGTGAAATCAGATATTTAGGATTGTGAAGATAACTAAGCTATCAAACTCAGGAGTCATACAATTAAAACTATGGGATAGAGCATTAAAGCAATTCTTAAGATAACTCTTAACATATTCTAGAATTAATTTCTGGTTTTTCCTGAGTAATGTTACTCTAACCTGCAACCTCATGGCTGTGACAAACTGCGCTAGCTTTATGCCAGGTGTATCATACTAGAAGAAAATTTTCTACTGAGGAAGGCTCATGGAAAAGTTTGTAGAGATGAAACATTTATGATTTAGAAAAACTTACAACAAGGAATCAAAGCAGTTAGTTGGTAATTGGTAGACATTAAAGAGAAAGATGCATCCACAATAATTATTTTGTGATGCAGTCTGGGACTAGCTTTCCTAGTCAGATCACAACACAAAGCAAGAAAACACATTCTTTTTCTTGTTCATCTCTCTCTCTCTCTCCTGTCTGTTTTAGTTTGGAGGGGGGGGGGGGGGGGGGTGGGGGGGGGGGGGGGGGGGGGGTGGGGTGGGGGGCGGCGCGGTGTGTGTTGTATACACTTCAGATTGGCTTCTACTAGCCATATCAATTACCACCCACATTCAACAAAATAATTTTTTTTATTGTTGATTGTTATTTCAATGATAAGGGATATGGCATTATGGTTTGAATTCCATGGTAACTACTATTGATTGATAGCTTGATCCACTTACATTTTATCACTTTCTTTTTACTAGTGCGGTTGCCAGGATGTGATTGTTAATATCAGGTCCTGATTGTGCAATAGCTAGGACATACATTTGGTATATTAAGTGACTCAAAAAGCTTTGATTATGTGGCTGGTGGTATGATAGTTACCATTCAAATAAAAGAAAGGTTGGTGGTTATATGTAAATTGAAAAATGTTATTCTATTAATTCACAACACACCCACCTAGGAGTTGGTGGAGTGGCATAAGACGTGGGTTTCCTCCACACATCTTGTGTCCGAGACTGTCCCAAATTTACCCAATATATGTGTTTGTGTGGGTTTAGTAGGCGCCTCACGGGGGATTAGTACTGTTTGGTCAAAGACGTCAGGGATACTCATGTCATAAAAAAATAAAATAAAATAAATAAATAAATAAAAAATCACAACACATGCTGCATGCATGCATGCCATTCTTGTTGGTCCAAACTATGGGTTCCATTACAATCATTTATAGACTAAAAGCTACAATAATTATCCTTATTTGATTTCATCTATTGTGGTTCACCAATTGGATGGGTAAGATTGTCCAGGCCATATTTCTTTTAATTATATTCTAGCAAAAATGTAGCACATGGTTTGGATGATCCTGATGCACATATGCATGTCATGTACAAGGTGGATAAGTTGACTTAATGTTATGCTTGGTGGAAGACATGCATAGGTGCTGCATTTGTACACTCTGGCAACATGTCCATCTGATATTAATGGCTTAAACCATTCACTTACGAACTTGTAATCTGTTCTATTAGTTATAGAATATATAAAATGGAAACTAATATATTTGGTAATCAGCGTATGCATCTCTATTCAGTTCTTAAACTGGTATATAATCCATGGTGTTGTATTTTTTGGTAGTAGCACTAGCATCAACTGATTGAAGCCTCTTTACAGGTAAAAGCAAGTATAGTTTTGATTGAAAATGGACAAGTTCAGAAAGGAATTGTAGATCTTGTAAGCAGATTCCATATAAGGAAGCTTGTTATGGGAGCAGCACCGGATACGTAAGTGCTTATCCTTGAACCAACATTTCCGAATTTTGATTTTAATTGTTTGAGTGTGGACTAATTGAACTTAGCAACCAAGTGCACATATTCCTCAGATACTTAGAATATCCCATGACCTTTTGATATATAACAAATGCCTAAGGGCCCGTTTGACATCGTTCTCGTGGTGTTCCCAATTTTGTACTTAGATTAGGTTGTGCTGAGATTGGGTTGTGTCAAGACTATACTCTCCAGAACTTATTTGGCAACAATATATCAATTTGTTTAGTTGAGAATATGCTGTACAGAACTTGTTTGATAACATTATAAAAGTTTGGTTCCAAAAAACGGAAGCAAGAAAATCATAGGATTTACAATGTGGGACCCACCTTTTATTATTTGTGGCACTCTATTATTATCGTATATGGGACCCACTTGTAAAATTATAGCGTGGTACCGCCTTTAAAATTAGAACATGGGGCCCATATTCATGGGATTTACAATGTGGGCCCACTTTTTAGGAATTATAATGTGGGGCTACCCTTTTGTGAATGTAAATATGGGACCCGCCTTTAGAAATTGCAACATCATACACACCTTTAGAAATTAGAATATGGGCCCACATTCATAGGATTTACTATATGGGTCTACTTTTTGTGATCATGACCATATGACCCACATTTAGGAATTACAAAGTGGAGCTACATTTTTTGTGATTGTGGACGCGGGACCCACCTTTAGAAATCACAATGTGGTGCCTACCTTTAGAAATTAGAATGTGGGGGCACATTCATAGGATTTATAATATGGGCCCACCTTGATAGAAATTATAATGTGGGGCCATCTTTTGATTGATTGTGAATACATGACCCACCTTTAAAAATTACAAGTGGTACCCACCTTTAGAAATTAGAACATGGGGTCATATTCATAGGATTCACAATGTGGGTTTGCATTCATAGGATACAATGTGGCTCCACCTCTTGCGATTATGACCATATGACCCGCCTTTAAGAATTATAAAGTGGGGCCACCTCTTTTGTGATTGTAGACACGGGACCCACATGTATAAAGTACAACGTGATGCCCACGTTTAAAAATTAGAACATAGGGCCTTATAATATGGTCCCACCATTATAGGAATTATAATATGGGCCCACCTTTGTAATTGTGACCATGTGGCCCACCTTTAGGAATTACAAAGTGGGGCACCTTCTTTGGGATTGTGAACATGGGGCCTACCTTAAGGATAAGTGAGAGGATTTGAAATATTTAAATGACCTCTTTAAAAGGCAATATATAAGAGATAATTAGAAACCAACCTTGCGAGCAAGTTGTTTCTTAAAAAAAAACAATGTTTTTTTGTTCCAACTTTCTTATGCTAGTGGGTTAGGATTTTGGAGTTCCTTCCTGTGAGAACAATATTGGGAACAATGATTTACACCAACCAAACATGTTTTTCATAGCTTTATCTCATGGGAACATGAGAACATCCGAATGGCACAATGCCAAACACACTCTAAGCTACTAAATATGAGAATTGACATCTTTCCTCCCCGGTTTTGTCATTCTGCTTTCTATGAAACAAAAGACTCTGAAATCCATGGTTTTTCTTTTTAACAAGTGCCCACAACCAATGCCTCTTTGGCATGTGCTTCACTTCCAGAAGAGCGTGGACCATGCAGAGATAGCAGTGGGCTGATACTCATTAGACTTGCTGGTATGGTGGGGTGGGGGGGTGGGGTGGGGGGGGGGGTGGGGTGGGGGGTGGTTTGTGAATTAAAGTTTCAGAAAACCATTTTGAGCAAACTCTATTCAGTTTTTATTCCCCCCACCCAAAAGGAAATTTTCCTGGGTCCACCCCGATAGACTTGCTTTACGAGTGGGGCTAATAATTTTTGCAAGCAGTCTCATTAGTTTGCTCAAGGTGGTTCTTGATCTCTTTCTTTTCATTTTTCCTATTATTTTTCAGGGATTGGTTGGGCAAACGTAATAATATTCAGGCTCAGTAAAAATTTAAATCCAATTATTGGGTTGAAAGGGCCTTAACTTCGATAATCATAAACAGTTTGGGGATGCTTCAATAGTAAAAAATTTAAATCCCGAGGCAAGGCCCAGGAATATAGCTCGGTCCCTGCTTAAAATAGGTCTGGTTTAGGCAATGTGCAAAGCACTATGTGGAGGCTCCACATATATTTTTAATGGAATATACCAACAGCAGGTAATTAAAATGAACTGAAAGCAAAAATTTCTGTCAGAGCTTGGTTTGGTTATTTAATTCTACATGAGAAGGTACAATATTTACAAAATTATGGGGCTGTACCTTTCATTATTTACAGTAAGTGTTAGTTCATGGTAAAATGTACATCATATAAGGAAATAGGAATCATTCCTTTTTGGAAAGTATAGAGTTTCATGTAATATAAGAGTCACAATTGAGTCTTGTTTGGTGCTGGTTTCATGGATGATTGTTCTTTAAGGATTTTTTTGGGGGTATATCTCCTTTAAGATCTTTGGAGGAGTGTTGCAGGATTTATTCCGTTTCCTTGATTTTCTTTCAATCATGTACTACTGTCTTTCAAGGCTGTTCTTATTTTTTTTATTTTTTGAGGTTTTGATTTAATGAATCAGTTACCATTTGGGGAAACAAAAGCTGCAACAAGAGCTACTCTTTTGTTGGTTAATATGAATGCATTGCTGCCTTTGACATATAAATTACTTACATCGAAATGCATGGAACTAGAAGCTTCTAGAAATTATAAAATTTATATGGTCTGATGTTTAGATAGAACTGAACAAAATGTCTGGAAGCGGGTCTGTGGAGTGTGGGAAGCAGAATGTATCCAACATGGGTACCTTTTCCATTTAAAATGTGCAAGCTATGGACAAGAGCTTTGATGGTGATCTTAATAGATTGGAATGGAGAAACAGAATTTCATGTAGCTGACCCAAACAGAATTGGTACAAGGCTTTGGTGATGATGATGATGTTGATGGACAAGAGCCTGTAGCACAGTTGGAGGGTGCTCAGTGTCGCAACCACAATGGTTGCATGTTCGAGTCCTGTTACCATTCAAAAAGTTAAAAATAAAAAAAGGGAAGAAAGGAAGACAGAAAAAGATTCAAATTCTCTTTAGGTAGGGACTTCTTGATATCAAATGTTCTAGCAGTTTACATAACCCAAGAAATTTCCTAATGAAACGTCCATGTCCTCACTAATGACTATACTAGTCAGTCTATTTTACTTTTAATTTTCACTTCAATGGATCATTCTATTTCTTTTATTATAGTTGCCACTTATGTTTCATAGATGTACTGCATGGTTATTTTCTGCCAGTAGACATTTCTGATGGTTGCAATACAGTTGTATGAAGGTAAAGAGGAGCTCCACTAAGGCAAGCTATACTTCTAAGAATGCCCCATTATTCTGTGAGATCTGGTTTGTCAACAAAGGAAAACATGTCTGGACGAGGGAGGCTTCTGAAGGCCCAAGCTCGCTACCACCCACTCTTTGCTTACCCGAAACTGCACATACAGAAAGATATAGGTCTAAATCATCTCACTCTTGCAGCAGTGAAACCTACTCTAATCTGGATCATCTTAGATCTAGTTCTTCCTCCACCAGTAGGTTATCTAGTGCTAGAAATAGTCTCATGACTGAACCCGACGAAAGAGAAGCGAAGATATGCCCAACAGAATCCAACTTTACTGATACAGTTGATCCTTATAATTCACGGAGCTCAGCTTGTTTGACCAATTCAGCATCTGCCCTCTCTTTGCCAACTGAAAGAAAGGTTTCATCAGAATTCAATTCAAAAGTGGAGGTAATGATTATCTTCAGTTTGCCTTCTTTTTTGCTTGGGTAATACTCATGCACCCACACAGACTATACACACGTCCTTAACCAATGGGGTGGCAGGCAGGGATCGATCCCGTGTCGCTCTTGTGGTAAGAGAGATGCCTTGCCACTGAGCCATCAGTGGGTTGGGCATTGGTATCTGTTTCGTGATTGACAATGATAGTCATTAATATGATTTTTCCATGGAGGAAATATTGAATATTTTATCAAACAATTTGCTATGACCTACAAATTGTATATTGGTAATCACATGGCGTTTCTTTTGATGGGTCCTATCAAGGATAAGGGATTCCTCAAAAACCTTTATTATTTTGAATGATGCTTAGTGCCAATTTGGCCCTCATTAAATGTTGATCATTGGCTGTAATTTCATATCCACAAAATACGAATCTAGTTTCTTTAGGTTACATATTAGGGCACAGGCTATCCATTGACAAACCCACACACACACAAACCAAGATATCTCCTGTGTTATTTATTATTTCAGTTGATCATATATCACTATTTCTCTTGTTGATCATTTATAAACCTACAGATTCTCTTTCAGGAAAAACAGGATCTGGATATCTTGTATAAGATTCTGATTGAAGCCAAAAAAGATGCTGACAAGTCGAAGGAAGAAGCCCATGCAGAGCTGCTAAAGTGTAAGAAATTGGAAGCTGAAGCTGCAGAAGCCATCAACAGGGTAGGCTTGCATTTGATTATGTTATTGTAAATATCCTGCTACTTTTCCTATGTTTAATAATGTTTTGACAAAGGAGGCAACTAGGTCATCCAAAATAAATAAGGTAGAGATGATACATGGTCTTGATTCCTGAGGATATGCAACATTTTCTTTTGTGTTTTAAGAAGAAGAGGAGAGAGACAGGGTAAAGGTCTTATCACACCATCAAGTTACATTTTCTGACGATGTCAGCATTTTCCATTAGTTCAGTTAACATACTGTTGGCGAAGGGGCTTTCTTGAAAAGCAAGAAACGAGTAGTTACAATTTACATATGGCTAACTGTCATTCTCCTTTTCACTTATAAACGTACAAAGGAAAAAAGAACGACTAGTACTTGTAAGGATATTCCCCACAGGTGAAATTATCAGTGGCACGTAGCATAATAGAATGTGTTAGTTGCATTCCATTCAACATACAAGCATTAGAGTTTGCTAAGCTTACGCAAAAATTTTAAACATTGATATCAATCATGAAAATGGTTTGCAGTTTCGAATTTCTCACATTCGTCCGTTCATTGTATCACCGCTTTCCTTATTCCATTAGTTCAGTTAACATACTGTTGGCAAAGGGGCTTTCTTGAAAAACAAGTAGTTACAATTTACATGTGACTAACTCTCATTCTCCCTCTCACTTATAAACGTACAAAGGAAAAAAGAAAGACTAGTACTTGTAAGGATATTCCCCACAGGTGAAATTATCAGTGGCATGTAGCATAATAAAATGTGTTAGTTGCATTCCATTCAACATACAAGCACTAGAGTTTGCCAAGCTTACGCAAAGTTTTAAACATTGATATCAATCATGAAAATGGTTTGCAGTTTCCAAGTTCTCCCATTCGTCCGTTCATTGTATCACCTCTTTCCTCATTCCAGATTAAAGCTTCTGAAGTTACCTGTGCACATGAATTAGAACTCAGAAAAGAAGTTGAAGAAGAGCTGAGAACTACTAAGCTCGAGCATGAAAAGCTCTCAGGACAAAGAGACGAAGCCATGAGAGAGTTAGAAAAGACCATGAGAAATCTAGCGATCCTTGATGGTCACGCCCGAGAAGCCACCCGTCGTCGGGATGAAGCTACTGGAGAGTTGAAGCTCATCCAAGCATCTATAATGGCTCTTAGGCAAGAAAAGAAGAAGATACGTCGGCAGAAGGAGGAAGCTGTGCGCCAACTTGAAAGATGGAGAACTCGCACTCGCGGGAAAGCACGAAACTGCGACCAGTTTGATGGGTTTATTGACAACTCATCTGAATTCATGGAATTTTCTCTGTCTGATTTGCATACTGCAACATGTGACTTCTCGGAGAGCTTTAAGATTGGGCAGGGGAGCCATGGATGTGTTTATAAGGGAGAGATGTTGGATACAAGTGTTGCTATAAAGAAGTTACATCCACATAACATGCAAGGCAGATCAGAGTTTCAGCAAGAGGTCTCTCTCTCTCTCTCTCTCTCTCTCTGCGTGCGCGTGTGCCTGTGGAATCATTGCATTTTCATATCTACTTATAGGTGCATTTGGATGAAACTCCACAATATATTTGGGACCAAATAAAAGTGGAATCCATTGAAATTGTAAAGGGTTAGGAGTTGTAATCCCATCAGTGAAAAAACCCCAAAGTTTATTTTTGTAACTTTCGACCAATACAGTATTTGAGTGTTTGTCCATATTGCTTACGCAAGATTTTTATGGTTTTGGTAAAACCTTGGACCTTCTCTAGCAGTGAACACTTTGTTGGAAACCCATGGTGAAAACTCCTGAGTCCTGGGCCCAATCATATACACTGAAACCCTGGAGCTCTCACTCTGAAGCTCTGATTACATTACAACATGTATCTGGTTTTGGGCCTTGGCAATTCATCAACTGTCGTCTATTTTCAGCCATTGCTCCACAGCATTATGCTGTGCTGTCACAGTTTCTGGTCATATATAGGTGCAAAGGTGGGGTATCTTTTCTGAAGTACTAGTAAGTACTGAAAACTAATTTAACAGTTGAAACTTCAGCTGTGGTTAACAATGTTTTGTTCTAGATACTTAGATACAAGATACTAACACATGCTTAGGTTAGTAATATCAACGTGATACAACATAGGGTTTGATGGTGGTACTTGTCTACCAGACACTATGCCCATGTCTTAGCGTATTGTATTACGCTTGGGGTTGTAAGGGTTTTTGGCTTGGATTTTAACCGGTAGTTTTGATTTTGAAAATACCATTATCCCAATTTTGCTCAAACTTTGCACGTCCTTTCCCCACCTATCCACCTCCCTTAGATAAAGCTTTATCTCATGTAACCACCTATGCAACTCCCTTCTTATCTTTTTCTCATGTAACCTCTCCTATCTTGCTTTTCCACTGTTCAAGTTCTTCTCTTTTCCTTTCTACAACAACTTGTCTGGATTGACTGCTGAACATTGACTCTACACCAAAATGTACATAACAATATCTATCATGGACATTAGAAAGACTACTTTTCTGTTAGACTACCCATTTTACATTACCCCCATGTGAGTCAAAAGCTTGGTATGTCATTCCTATGTTACTCTATCTTGAGTCAAGTTTTAATTTATACAAATTTATTTTTTTATATTTGTTTCCACAAATATTGCATGAAGGCGTGCCCGTGCTTAGCACGGGTTCTTGTACTAGTTACTTATTGTATCATGATTCTCTTATTCCTGAACTCTCTAGTTTTTTCATGGTAACTGTGCGGATGGATAATCATATTCATATGAGTCTTGAATTTTGAGAAATAACTATTTTTTCCCAACCATGCACAAAATCTAAATCTGGCATAATTGGTTTCAGTCAGTCTGCATGTAACATATCCAAGTTTTTGCATTGAGGAAACTCTCTTTTGATTGTACAAAGAGCACCCATGACACGACTTAGGTCATTTGAGCTTTCACCGAGTTGGTCAAAATACAATTTGTTTGACCTAAAAACCTGTCATTCCTGCAGTATGACTAAAGTGACTCTTGTTTCCATGCTTTTACATGTGCAGGTTCAAGTCCTCAGCAACCTACGGCATCCTCATCTGGTGACCTTATTTGGTGCATGCCTCGAGGCCTGGTCTCTTGTGTCTGAGTACATGCCAAATGGTAGCCTCCAACAGTGTCTTCTCCGTAAAACCAGTGCTCCTCCCTTGACATGGAAGACTCGCATCCGTATTGCGGCTGAGATCTCCAGTGCTCTTCTCTTTTTGCACTCGTCCAAACCTGAAAAGATCATCCATGGTGATCTCAAACCCGAGAATATCCTTCTTGATTCTGAGTACAAGTGTAAAATCAGTGACTTTGGAATTTCTCGGCTCTTACCAGAGGATACATTACGTTGCCCTTCTTTCCGCCGGAGCACAGAGCCAAAGGGTGCATTTCCTTACACAGATCCAGAGTTCCAGAGGACTGGAGATCTGACACCCAAGTCAGATGTCTACTCATTTGGTATCATTGTTCTACAGTTGCTAACTGGGAGGCCCCCGGTGGGATTGGCATCTGACGTGCGTAGGGCAATGTCAACTGGGAAGTTGTCATCAGTTTGGGACCCATCAGCTGGAGAGTGGCCAATATTGGTGGCAAGGCGTTTGGCAGAGATTGGAATACAATGCAGCGAGACGATTAGTCGGGATCGTCCTGAGCTGATGCCTGCAATGGTGAGGGAATTGGAGAGGTTGCATGTTGTAGAGGAGCGAGCAGTACCATCCTTCTTCCTGTGCCCCATTCTTCAGGTAAGTGATCAGACTGATTGCTTTCTGCTGTATGAGATACAAGTTAGTCCTTGATTCAGTAATGGAAGCTTCTGATGGAACCCACCATTGTGTGATAGGTTATACTCTACTATTTCCCATCTCCATACCCTTCGGCTTTAGCTATCTGACTGTCATCCACCAATCCCTGCATATTTAGGAAAGATCAGACAATTGTGATAACCTCTTTTCCGGTGGGCATTGTGGCCTGCAATATAACAGTTTAGTCATGAAAAATGGGTTCTACATGTACAGTTATATTATGCGGAGCAGATGGTTCTATTGAACATTGGACATTCCTCTGTTCATTAGAAAAACAAATTAAAAAAAGAAATTCATTATTCAAAAAGGTAGTGAGATCAACTTGGTCGGTCCACTTCTTACGATAGCTTGATAAGGTTGAGTTGGAATGTTAATCTATCTGGCAGCGATAATGTTCATCCATAGCGAAGATTTGATTTTGCATTCTATGTTGGATTATAATGAAGACCAAGGTATCACTTTCAGCAAAGCTAATCTCATCTAATGGCCTTTGCAGGAAATCATGCACGACCCTCAGGTGGCGGCAGATGGATTTACCTATGAAGGTGAGGCCTTGCGTGGATGGTTAGAAAATGGGCGTGAGACTTCTCCCATGACCAATTTGAAGTTGAATCACTTGAATCTTACTCCAAACCACGCGCTCCGCTTTGCTATTCAAGACTGGCTTTGCCAACCCTAATGGTACTTCGATCGAATTTATATATATACTTGCATGTATATATCAGGGCACATGATATGTATCTACTAATTATGTGATATCTTGTGTATATATGTGTTTGAATACATGTATGCGAGCATGCAGTAATGACCACTTGATACCACATGCTTAGATCTGAAATTTAACCTCAATGTTGTTGTAAGTCTGCCCTGTAATATCTAGTCAATGTATGTCCTGTGCCCTTATTTTATTTATCATTTATTTTTAATTATGGATGTGGAGTTCTTTGTAGTCTGAATGGTTTAAGAATGCTTCAGATGGTTTGCTGAATGAGAGTCTGTTAGAATTTAGATGGATATGAATAAAATAGGGGGGCGCCCAATATGCTGGCCCTATCAGAGGTAGTGGATTTTTGGGTGTCTTCTAGGGGTCTGGACTCTGGACTGTAGATTTTCCATTTTTTTCTTTCCTATTTTTTTTTTACCTTTTTTTTTTTTTTTTTTTTTTTGCAAATTCATGGTTTCATGAATCTTTAAAAGTGTGAGTTTAGGACCAGAACTTTATCCTACTTCAGAGGCTGTCATTTTGATATTACAGCCTCTAAAGGCCATCGAATATATTTACCCCTCAGGAACTCATCATAGTTTTGCTATGATTTCTCTTCCAACAAATGTGAAGTTTGAGTAGGTCCATATGTTGAGATTTTAATGTAATACTGATTTTGCATTTTCGTTATGAGTTAAATATTAACACGTTCATGCAAGAAATTTTAGGAAACAATTTTAAAATATTCCTATGGGTACTCTAGATCATCATCATCATCTATTATATAATCAATTAATTCCTAGCAACTCAGATAGAAAACTCAACAACTATACAAAAATCAATACTTTATCAGCAGAATTATAGAATCTGCTAGGTGAATCTGAATATAATTTAGAAATATGAGGTTTAGATGCCAGAGATATTAAAATCCAATTAAATTCAGCTGTCCGACTATACCCTATAGGTTTCCGATGAGGGAGTTCCTTCACAACACTATGCGTAACGAGTTGTTTGTTTGCACCCATTTACATATGTAATCAGAGAACATGTGTAATGGTTACACATTAGCATGTTTGTAATTCATGATAACTTTTTATCCACAGTCCCCTAGTAGATAAAATGCATCATGGTGGGTCCCACAAGACAAGAGCCCTTTGAACTTTTGGAAGGTGCATGCTATGTTCTGGGTTAGTTTTATATAAGAGTAAATTAGCGAAAGGTCCCTCGTATTAGTCTTGTAAGGTCTCCGGTCTCTAAGACCTATAGTTCATATGGTTGGACATATTTCGGCGAAAGGTTTCTAGATACGCAACATCAGATACTTACATAACTGATTTACCCTTTTAATTGTTTTGGCATAAAATTTTGAATTTTAATTTTCAAATCTTCAATTTTCCCTCGTCGTTCTTCTCTCTCATTCTTTGTCCTCGAGAACCTCCTTTGGACGGAGATCGTCGATCCTCGCATGCTAGTGCGCCATCTGTAGTTGCAGAAGGAGATCGTTGATCTTTGTTTGGCCACCGACAGTTTGTAGATGATCTGGATGATCGGTTGAAACTTGGATCGTGGCCTTCTTCTCTGCTTCGATCTCAACACCAGCAGTTTGCAAAGGATTTGGGTGATCGGATTTGCAGAAGTTCGGCCATTGCAGAAGAAGACCGAAACCCCCTTCAAAAGCAGTTCTTGTTCTCTTTCTCCGTTCTCTGTCTTTTCTATCTTCGATTTTTTGCTCGATCTTGCTGTTGTTCTCTTTCTCGGCCGCCATTGCCGGAGAAGTAGACTGGTGGACCTTTGGTACCAGGGCTGCCCATCGCCAAAGGGTAGCAGGGGCGTTTCAGGTTTTGTCTCAGAACCCAGTCGATGAGGAAACAGATCCAGATCTGAGAATAACAGATTCCTCATCGCTTCGGATTCCTCGCCGTTTGTTGCCGGAACTGAAGAAGACCTAGGTTGGACTGATTCGCACGTTGCCGGACAGCAGTTTGGGCGGCCACCTCCATCGGAGAAGAAAGGAAGCAGGGCGGCCTTACAATTCCTGTTGCAATTCCTCCATCGGACTGCATTTTGTCTGCTTTGCATAAGCATCCATACCAAGCGGTCGCCTGCTATTCCCATATCATAAAAAGGCTTCATGTTCTGATCAGAAATTGCTGTGAGATAGATAGAGCAGAAGTAGCAGAATGTAGAGGAGAAGAGATGGAGAACAAAAGAGTTGCGAGCAGTTGGAATTTCAAGCCAAACGCCACGCTCGAATTCGCGGCGAATCTCACCAGTTTGAAGTTGTGTACAGAACAGAACGCAGGGTAGCAGACAACTGTTCACTGAGTTTTTTATAAATTTATCTGAGTTAATGAAAAATTTATCTGAGTTTTTTGAAAATTTATCTGAGTTTTTGGAAAATTTATCTGAGTTTTGCAAATTTATCTTAGTTTTTGATAAATTTAACTGAGCTTTTGAAAAATCTAACTTAGTTTTGCAAAATTTATTTGTGTTTTTTTAAAATCTATTTGTGTTTTTTAATTTTATTTGGGTCTTTTCAAATTTATTTACTTCTTTCCGAGTTTATTTGCTTTTTTTGAAATAAATTTAACTAAGTTTTTGAAAAATCTATCTGAGTATTTTTGCAAATTTATTTGTGTTTTTTGAAATTTATTTGTGTTTTTTAATATTATTTGGGTCTTTTGAAAATTATTTGCGTCTTTTCAAGTTTATTTGCGTTTTTTGAAATGAATTTAATTGAGTTTTGAAAAAAATACTTGATTTTTTGGCAATTTTTTTTGAAATTTGAAAAGTTGGTTTATCTTAATTTTGGCAAATGTATTTGCATTTTGTGAAATTTATTTTCATTTTTTAATTTTATTTACTTCTTTTGAATTTTATTTGGATATTGTGAAATTTATTTGCGTCTTTTGAAATTTATTTATATTTTTTAAAATTTATTTGGATCTTTTGAATTTACTTATGTCTTTTTAAATTTCTCTACGTTCTTTTGGAATTTATTGCTTTTTTTTTAAATAATTGCATTTTTTGAAATTTATTTGCGTTTTTTGAAATTTATTTGTGTTGTTTTGGAATTTATTTGAAAATCTCATTAATGAGATTTCATTAATCATGGCCAATTAAATGGTAATTGACCATGATTAGTGGTATATCCCACTAATCATGGGATATGATTTAAAAAAAGGATAACTTGGACCACACAATGAAAAAAGATTGTGGATCTAAGACTAGAAGGTGAAATGTTTAGTGACCTGTCGCTGAATGCCAGTTTATATAAACCCCCTATGCTTTGTGAAATTCGTCTGCAGTTGCCTACCTTTTGTTATTAATTCCTAAAAAAATCCCATGTAAATTGTTGTTTGTGATGATGTGAGCAGTGTGAGCTGAAGCAGCCCAGGTACAGTTATCCTCTTTAGTGGGGCCTACTTATTAAAATCTGAGCCCTCTTATATGGACTTTGGCCAATTGACTCATATTGGAGTTGGGCCCACCATCAAATGAATCAAATTAAAATACATGTATGAAATATTATAGAGAATCCACATTGTATATTAATCAATCCAACGGTAGACCCAATTTTTCTTGGGAGTGAAATTCGGAGAGAGCCTATAAGGAATGAAACCCTTTTATTTTGAATGGTTTTCATGTCTTTTCAAGGAGGATGGGTTCAAGACTCTTTAGGCCTGTCAATGGGACGGGTTGGGCCTGGGCTTGGGTTGTCCAATCCCGTCCCGAAAATAGGACGGGCCTGCTGGGTGTTGCCCAATCCCGTCCCTAAATTGAACGGGCCTACATAAAATCCCGTCCCGTATGGGCCCGGTCCCAACCGGGCAAGGCCTGGGCTTAGCCCGATCCTGAACATAAGCAAAACATTATCTAATTATTCTTACTGTCACCAGACACCCGGTATAAACCGGACTTTAAACCCTCCTCCTTTTTCCCGAGCTTGGGACCGGCAATATAATGCAACAACTACAGGCAACATGGCGGAGCTAAAAACTTTTTTTTTTCCAGTAACAGTAGAAAATCAATAGAAATGAATGAGTATCCTATAGGCTATATGAGTCAAGTAATATAGGAACGGTTAAAACCTCTTTTTTTTTTTTTTTCCGGTGAAAGTAGAAAATCAGAAAATCAATAAAATGAATGAGAATGAGTATCCTATATGGGTCAAGTAATGTAAAAAAGAAATCAACATAAATTATTTTTCTTTTAATATGTCTAAAACATCAGTTAGTGCATTCCCATCATTGTCTAAATCATCAATCCTAGTTGGGTCATGACTAAGCCAATCTTGGGCACAAACTAATGCTTCTACTGTATCTGGTTTCAAAGAAGTTCTATGTGGGTCAAATACCCTCCCTCCTGTGCTAAATGCTGACTCTGAAGCAATGGTAGAAACTGGAATAACTAAAATATCATGAGCCATATGAGATAAAATATGATACTTAGTTGAATTTAATTTCCACCATTGTAATATATCTATCATGTCATCTTCTTCTGCTGACTTGTCATCAGAATAACGATCTAATTCTGTTTTTTCTTCTACAACTGCCTTATTTGAGATTTCATTTTGATACTTTAAAAAAAGGGAACGAGCCTTTCCATGTTCATCATCACCAGCCTTTCTTTTAAATTGCCTACTAGTTGCATCTTTTTTATTTACTATCTGATCACTTTCTTTAGCACCAAATCTTACACGATACTCCTCATACAACTTTTTAAATAGATTACGAGCTTCAATCATACGAGTATTTCTATATTCCACTGTTTCATATAATATCTTAAAAACCCATTCCAAACACACTATCTTAGAGGAGGGATCAAGCAATATGGCTATTTCAAACATTTGATTATAATTCTTTCAATATTTATCAAATTTTTCCATCATCACTTTAGCCATTCTTGCAGAAACAAAATCAAAATCACCTAATTTTTGTACCAACTCATTATGTATTGTACAAACTTCAGGTAAAAAGGTATGAATGGTTGGATACTTTCTAGCAGAGAACCTATTTGTCGCTTCATAGAACCTTTCCAAAAAATCATTAAGAGTAGCAACCTTGTCCCATTCCTCATCCAAAGGAATCAAAGTCTTATAGTGTAAGTCATCTGTTAAAGATAGATAAGAAAAAACATTTCGAAAATACAGTGCTGAAGAAACCATAAGATATGTGGAGTTCCATCTAGTTTGAACATCAAGAGGCAATCCCCTTGTAGAACTTAGCCCTTTCACCTTACAATATCACGAAACTGATGTATACGATTCGAGCTATTCTTAATGTATTTAACTACCTCCCTGATGTTCTCAATAATTGGGTCAATATCTTTAAGTCCATCTTTCACTATAAGGTTAAGAATATGTGCAGCACAACGCATATGAAAAAATTTACCATTTAAGACGAGAGCATTGGTTTTCAAAAGTTGATTTCTAAGTGTCCTTACAATACAATCATTTGTAGAATAATTATCTAATGTCAAACATGATAATTTATTCTCAATATTCCAATTAAGTATACTTAGAGTAATATTGTCAGCTAGCATTTGGTCAGTGTGGGGAGGATCAACATTATGAAAGTTAATTATACGCGATTTAAGAACCCAATCAGAGTCAATATAATGTGCTGTAATAGCCATAAAACCTAAATGCTGATTGGATGTCCACATATCTGCTATGAGAGCAATCCTACTAGTGAAATCCTTGAATTCTTTAAAGATCTCATTCTTTTTTCCATTATACATTTCTATACAATCTGCCTTCACAGTGTTACGTGATACAATCTTGAATTCAGGTCGTAGAGTCGCACAGAACTCTTTAAAACCTCGTTGTTCAACAACATTAAAAGGATGGTCATGTAATAACAACATTTTTGCAAGGGCTTCTCGACTCTTTTTTTGATCAAATCTAAAAATGCCAACACCGGTTTTGGATTGAGCATCAGTCCTTAAAAGTGGTTGTTTGTTTGACTTATCAGTGCTTGGTTTACAAACACACGATTTGCAGTGTCTATACAAGTGTGAAGTGCCATCCTCAGGTCTACTGACTAGAGATTTCTTGTAATAGTCGCACACCGCTTTAACTTTAAGGACATCCTTCCCATTAACTTTCACAGTCAAATCTGATTTTACAAAGTGTTGCCAAACCGCTGATTTAAGCTTTTTTGCATTAGGCTCAGCATTGGGAGAGGGAATGGGAGGCACTTGCTCACTATCACCATTACCCATCTCATCATCAATGGAGAAGGGGACATGTGAACGAACAAGAATGCTACCGACACTACTAGAAGGTGTATCAGGAGTATCAGAAGACATATTTAACAATTCAAACAAAAAACAAGTATCAATCCCTAATATCCACAACTAAACAAGTTATCAATAAGCTTTATCCACAACTAAACAAGTAAATCAGTTTCTACTATCCACAACTAAACAAGTAAATAAATTTAAAAGAAGAAGAGTCAAGAGACGTATCTTAGTATCCTACAATCCTGAAAGCGCAGCAGTCACAGCAACGCAATTGACCCAAAAAGGACAAAATCTAGCCAAGTAAAAAGAAATTAATTCATGTCAGTCTTTATTGTAAAATCCAATTATAATACTAAGTTAAAAAATTATTTGTTGAAAGTTGAAACTCTTATGATGCAGTCACATACGCAGAACAAAATTGGATAGACATGAATTTTTTTGGCCTACATATATCCCACCCAAAGGGTCAAGAACAATTTAGGACCTTTTCTTCTCATTCCTTTCTTCTTCTTTGTTTTTTTTTTATCTTTGTATCTTCAATTCATTCTCAGAAGAAGAAGATAATGGCTTCTGTGCCATCTCAAGGATGGGAGCCTGCTATTGAAGATGGCCCAGAGATTGATGGTGATCTTCTGATGGCTCTACTTGAACGGTTGGGACATAGTATCATGAAGATCATGAACATTGGATGGATCATGTATTGGGAACCGTTGGATTGGATGATGGCCAAAGCACTGATCCATTCGACTGGGTTGATATGGATATGGTTACCAACTCTCACTGTGTTGACATGGGCAATTGGTATGTGGAAACTTGTGGAGATGATGTTGAGATGGGTGATAAATGGTTAAAATAGATGCTTCCACTTTCCAGCAAAGCTTCATCTTCGATTAGCATGAAAATTGGCATTATACCTGATTAGAGAGCATATTGCATACCTGATTAACCAATGGTTCAGATCTTTGGTGCTTCTTTGGTGTGGGACAGAGAGGCAATAACAGAGAGAGCGCAGAGCAGAGAGCAGAGAGCAGAGAGCAGAGGCAGAGAGCTGAGAGGCGAGATCTGAGAGTAGAGAGTGAGATCTGAGAGTAGAGAGGCACTAACAGAGAGGGCGCAAAGCAGAGAGCAGAGACGGAGAGCTGAGAGGCGAGATCTGAGAGCTGAGAGATCTGAGAGCAGAGAGGCGCTAATAGAGAGGGCGCAGAGCAGAGAGCAGAGAGGTAGAGCAGAGAGTAGAGACGGAGAGCTGATAGGCGAGATCTGAGAGCAGAGAGTGAGATTTGAGATCTGAGAGCTGAGAGTGAGATCTGAGAGCAGAGGCGAGACGAGATCTGAGAGCTGAGAGATCGGAGAGCAAAGAGGAGAGATGAGAGCGCAGAGAGCGAGACGAGAAAGCAGAGAGGCGAGATGAGAGAGCAGAGCAAAGCACTGAAAGCAGAGAGGCGAGCCGAGAGAGCAAAGCGGAGATCTGAGAGCAGAGAGGCAAGCCGAGAGAGCAGAGGGAGACCTGCGAGCAGAGAGGCGAGCCGAGAGAGCAGAGCGGAGATCGCAGAGAGGCGAGACGAGAGAGCATAGAGGTGAGACGAGAGAGCAGAGAGGAGAGAGCTGTTCGCACTTCGGAGAGATGAGATCGCAAGGAGGCAGAGAAGGCGAGACGAGAACTATTCGATGAGCAGAAACTGTGAATAGTGATGTTAGGGTTTCCTCTTTCTTGGCTTTGTGAAAACAGATGGGGGCCGAAATTTACGAGAATGCCCCTCCTAATAGCCGTTTGATGCGGTTAGTGAGGGACAATTTAGGTAATATATAAAAAATTATCAAAATTTATTTAAAGCGGGCTGGGCCAGGCCTGAACGGGCTGGGCATCCTTTGCCCAGTCCCAGTCCCAGTCCCATTTTGGTCGGGCTTCTGCTATTATTGACCAAGCTCAACCCACTGGGCTAAATTTTTTTTAAAAGTCCCATATTTTCAGGCTTGGGATGGGGCGGGCCGGGCTTTCTACCCGTCTCAACGCGTCCCATTGACAGGCCTACCCATAAGGTATAAAAACATTGACCAATCTGCATGGCAAAAGTGGTGAGCTGGGCACCAGCAAATCTAGCCCCAGTCGCATGTGGAAAGATCTGAACAAGAGTATTTTGAATTTCACTTTTGGTCTAGGCAGTTTGGTCCGGTCCACGTCGCACCCGTAAGGGCTACTAATCTGCAGCATTTGTTGAACGAGGGCTTGTTCCTCGTACTTGTTGTATTATGGAACTTTTTTGCGTTTAGATGGATTTTGGAACTTGAAAAATCTATCTAATGAGTCAAACATTGTGTCATTTTCTGGGTGGGTAGTTGTTATATTCATGTGACTGACCCTTTCTTTGTGGCTTTTAGTTCATGCTTTCCGGATCATCCCAAAACAAATGTCGTTTCAATTTTCAAAGAGACAATAAAAACAAAATCAATGCGTGATAGCAAATAACAGTCCACATGGGAGGAACATAGAATTCTTTCTAGGTGGGACTCGTTCTTGGGCCCATTTGAGATGCACTGTTGGCACTTGGCCTGGACTCATGCCTGATTTTGTGGCAGACTTTTTAGGCATTTGGGCTGGACTCATGCACTTTTCAATCTTTTTAATTATTGACTCAAACATTCACCAATAGTTTCCCCCCTCACCTCTCTCAAGTATAAGCTAAAGAACCAGCCATTGGCATCGTGTAGTTTGAATGATGAATGATCCAAGGGCTAATATTAGCCAGGTCAGAGAGAGAGAGAGAGAGAGAGAGAGAGAGAGAGAGAGGTCTTTAAAATTATTATTTTTAGTTATGGTTGGTTTTAGAATTATAAGGGTCCAAGGGTTTCTCAAGTCCTCAGGGTTCTTCTAGAAAAAATAAATTAAATTCCTTTAAACTATGCCGCAGTCCTTCATTTTCAAGTCTGGATTTGAAGTGTTCTACATGCTCTTTCCGCGAATGAGAAGTTGAGACCACTAGTGGCTCATTTGGCTATTTCTGTTGAAAATAACACGATAGAGGTAAAAGGTTGTCCATTTCCAGCCCGGCCCGTCTTGTTATAGGGCTAGTTTCATATCCACATCCAGCCCATTGGCCCGGGTTCATGAAAAACATTCATCAAAAGCCCAGTGCAGATCATTGGTTTTGCCTGGCTTCCTTAGCTTTTATTTTTCTTTTCTCTTGGTTTTGCCTGGGCTGTCTTTCGGTTGGGGTTGTCCTGTTTGGCTTTCTTTTATCTTTTCTTTGTTTTGGTTGTATGCTTGCTGTTGTTTTTGGTTGTTCGTTTTAATGATAAGCTCGTTTGGTAAAGGCATTTGGATCGTTTAAATGAAAATGACATCACCAGGTTCTAGCTTAAAGTCGTTGAAGAAGGTTTGACCAGCAATCGAGATGGTAATTTTGATCGTTCTAAGATAAGGGAGAGGCTATTGATAATCTCGACACGTGATCATTTTAAGAATAGGGGAGACTATTGATAATTTTCACACCTATATACAAGGGATATGAAAATGAGTTTCTCGTAATGAAAGGGTTCATATGTAATTATTTCTTTTATAAAAAATGTTACATACGTAAAACACATTGTTATATTGTTTGGAAGAACCATTTTCACATGAATTGATGAGTACAATGTACGAATGATTTGAGATGGATTCAAACTTATTAGATGTTTTTTCCCAAAATTTTCTCAAAATCTATGGAGATTTAAATGTGAAATAAAATTTCTTGATACTGATACGAGAAGAACTGGAGGCCTAAAAAAACGTAAAAAATCAGATCTATAGGTTGAAAATTTTTAGATGACTTTCACAAATATTTCAAAATCTAAGATCAAAGATACAAAACTTAACATCTTAGGGTTTATTAGTCTAATAAATAAGATGAAAGGCTTGGATTGCCAATTGGGGCCCATAAAAGTGCAAAGATAAAAGGGTGAACGAAGTTTGACCCCTCAACATGTGCGAAACAAAAGCTATGTTGCATGTGTGTACCAAGCCCTTTTTCCCCCCTCATTTAAGTATGTAGTTGTTTACGATATCCTAAGTATGTAAATGAGATGTTGAAAATGACCTAATTTACACACCATTTGCACATTTCATTTATATATTTGATGAGTAAATAAGTGCAAATAAATATAACCATGTGTAAATGTTATGCATGGGGGCCGGCATCATTTATAAATATATATGTGTGCGAACAAATGACCCCTTAATCCTTTTTTGTTTGTATAGAATACACAAGAACTGAATACATAGGATTCACAGTCAAATGAGCCCCATCGGAATGATTATTAAAGTAGTGAGGGTGAATGATATGAGGTTAGTGGGGAAGAATATAAGATGCCAATAAGGATGGGACCTTGACATATTTAGGATTTGAATTAGTAGGGTGATGACCAGATATTCATTTCCCATCTTCATTCCATCTCAATTAAGAAAAAGGCTATTTGATGTTTATTTTTGGATATTCACCTCTAATCTTCATTTTCAACCACTTGGCGTGAATTTCTATGTATTAAATTGTGCACTTTATGCAAGCAGATAGTCCATTGAATTCTTTAAAGGATCTTAATCCTTACATTTTCATCATTAGAAAAAATAAAACATGGAATAGCAGAGTTTACTGATGTCCACTTTCCCTAGAGGACTTTGAAATTGATCCATTTGATAAAAACAAAAAGGGCCATTCTAATGCTGTCATGGCCATGAGATTGACTCTTTTTTTACTATTTGAATGTGTAGCAGGTTTGCAAAACCCTTTTGTTCAAGATATGGCTTGCAAACTTTAAAAACTTGTTAAATATCTTGTTTTCCAAAATTTTACTCGAAAAAGCCTGCCAAGCAGTAGAGGATCTAGATCCATTTTACAATTACAGGAAGCAAGAGAAGGTAAGTGAAAGAGGAAGTTGCTGAAAATTAAAATAGTGACCATCTTTTATTCATGTCATAGCTATTACAAGTACAGCAATACAACCTCAAATCAGTTGCCTTTATTTAGCATGCATCAAGCACTACATATACCACGTACTGTTAAAGATTTAAGACCCAGCATACTTGGCCTTGTAGTCAGTCCAAAGCTGGTCCACAGTTTTCCCCAGAAGCTCTACAAAAAAGTTGCTACTATAACCAGTCCTCATCTTCTTATTGAGGTCTGCTACAAACCCATCTCTGAGACTGTTACAGTAGTCCAAAAATTGGGCCGTTACATCATACCCCTGGTCCCACCGATCTCCCTGGCCGGGCTTCACCCAGTGCGACGGAGCATACCCCGCCTTCAGCCTCACATAGTCGGCGATCCCTTCTATCAATCCTCCCGGTACGGCCTGGCCATTTCCATTCCACTGCCATACATGAACCATCTCATGGTAGAGGACCCCGGTGATCTCCATCCTCACATCGCCGGAGTACCCTGCGATGTAACCGGCGCTCACATGTATCTCATTGTTGCTAGCGTAAGCAACACCATCCATGGTCTCGATGATGGTTGTCACCTTGTCGACGCTCTTCCTATCGGCCTCACCTTGCTTGAAGGTTTGCCAAATGAAGGATGAAGCAGTTTGTAGTATCTGCATGGTGTAAGGGCTGCCGATCTCGTTTTGGAATCGGGTTCCGCCGGGTGTTCCAGCTGCGTTGTTGGTCACGCTGTATTCGACGGCTTGGATCGGCCGGAAGGCGGCCATGGCCATGAGGGAGTGGATGAAGAGGATGAAGAGAGGAGCCATTGTTGGTCTTTGATTTTGAGGTGTTGTGAATGAGTAGATTTGCTGGATAGTATATATAGAGGAAGGCAGGTCGGCAACTCGCAAATGATGTCCCACAAGTAAACTTCATTTGGTCAAACTATTTTATGGGAAATTGATAGGTAACTACGTGAATGTTGTAGTATTTTGAAATAAAAACCCACTCTATTTAGTTTTTACATATGACGACCTGTGCCTTCTAACAATATAGGTAGCAAATGGGTCCTACTCAAGTAAAAATGGGTTGGGTTTACCAGACCTACATAACCTGCATAAAATCCTAAACTTAGAACTTAGATTTTGTTAAAATAACTCAAATCAAAATACTAAATAATGATTTTGTCTCTGAGATAACTTCTATTATTGTCATGGATCTTTTACCATAGTTTATTCTAATTAGGTTAAACTCAGCAGTCAATAATAAACTTTGAGAATTTGACTCAGTAAACTGACTTTTTGTCCTTTCTCCATGGTTTCTATTGGGATTTCACTTGAAATGGTCTGAAGGTTTTTTTTTTTTTTTTTTTTTTTTTTTTTTTTTTTTTTTTTTTTTTTTCATTCATTTACAATGAGTTAAAGGTGGCTGGTCAATATTGCGAAGACTCTATAGATGGTTGTATTTAAACTTTAATAATGGAGGAGATCTTTCTGAAAATAATTGAAAATCAGGTGGCTGTATATATGTAAATTCTCCTGAGTGGTTGGACTTTGTAAAGTATTACAAGGATATTCCCCGCGTGGGGGTGTTTTCTGATTTCGGGTCTTGGTCAAGCAATTATTAATTCTTTTATATGATTAGCGGCGGCGCTGGGGGATTTTCGGGTTTTCGGGTCTTGGTCAAGCAATTATTAATAATTTTATATGAGTAGACAAAGCATACATTTGCATTACTGATTTGTCATTCTAACCGTCAAAAGTTATGTTGCGCATTTCATCCTTATTTTTAAGCTCCTTAATATGATATTTAATATTTGACTTGCCCTTATAAATGTATCAAGCCGTTTCACGGATTTTATATTCTAGTTTTAGATCAAGTTTTGAAATTCAAATGGGAGAGAGAATAGATCGAGTTTCAAAATTGAAATGGAAGGGAACAATTCTAGGCCTCATACGCTAAAGTATGATTCACTGCAAAGGTACTATTTGCAGAAGCTTTCATGGGTTTTCTTTGCAATCATCAGATAGCAATAATGCCATTTTGGTGGAGAGGCCCAAGATCCGATCATCAGCTTTTTTTTTTTGCCCCACTAATCTTTGCCCGACATCATTGTTGATGAGTTTCTGCGATCGTTGCCCCACAAGACATAATTGCACTAAGACATATTAGAAGTATTGAATTGATCTTTTTCCCACACAAGATTAGTATTGACTCTTTTTTAATGGGTTCATTATAGTCTAGTGCGAGACTTTCTGTGATCTTATGTGGTTTTCTTCCTCATGTGGTTACTATGTCTCCTTCCTTTGTTGTATTGCGAGTTTCTTTGAAAAACCTATAGATTTATCTATGTTTTTTTTCCAAAAGAGTTTGTTTCATACTCAGATGAACTTATCTGAACTTCTGACAAAACTCAGATAATAGTTTCGAATAAATTTATTTGAGTTTGGAATAAATTTATCAGATAAGTTTATCTGAGTTTTGATAGGGTTTTTATTATTAGTGACTCGGATTTTTAAGATGTGATGCCAACTATGGAGTTCCACTCCTCTGATTTGTTGTGAGACAATGAAGGATCCAAAAATAACTTTTGTGATTCTATCGTTAATGAAAATAAAAATCATTATTTTAATCTAAAAGTCACTGGATACCTTTCAGGCACAGAATAATCTGCAAGCCTGTGGACCGAAATTCAAACCATATAAATCTTGCAACAAATTTTCTCTGGTTGTGATCCAGTCGCGAATGAGTCAAATTGAGGTTGCTAAAACTGGTGAAAGATGCCAAGCTTTTCCTAATCACTCGATTTTACACCTAAGTCAACTGTTATCTGGGTTGTGATTTCATTCATGGAACTCAATCTTGGAACCACTATTTGCTTCCTGTCAATCAGATGCTTTTCTAACTCTTGCTGAATTAGTTCCTCTGTGGTTTGCATTTTCAGGATCATTGCCTATCCATGTGCACGTATTGCTTATTGAATTTCATGTCAAACTACGCTCAGCAACCTCTATCTTGAATTGGATGGCCGCACGGTTAAAGGCATTCAAAATGGCAGAGAGGAAAACTCTTATCTTTGATTTGTTGATCATTACAACCATCTCAGCAGGTAGGTCTGTAATATAGATGGCTAGAGCCTTTGTACGTGTTCCAACGAGTCAAAAAGGCCTGAAATTAAACCACTGCTATTGGCCCTGGTTTCTAAATAATATAAAAAACAACAGAAAATACCACGGCCATCCACCATGGCTAAGAATTTACTAAAAACCACATTTAAAAGCCACGGTCTTTTAATTTTAAAAATAAAAAAATAAAAAAATTACACATGTTTCATACTAGTAACAATGAACTAATTAACAAATTTTCCGAAACATCCAACCCAAACATGTGTAAAATAATAATAATAATAAAAATAGTATCCATTATCAACTCAAGCATTTATATAGTAATCAACCATCCATCGACTCAAACATCTACATATGTTTTATTTTCTTGATTTAAGAGTTTTTTTTTTGCTCCTGATTATGTCATATTAGATTTGACTTATATGGTTATATCGTATTAGGCAGAACTTAGATTTTCATGATAATGTACATGCTTTATCAAATGAAAATAATGTCATTTTACACGTTTCAGTTATCCTGGTAGGGCTTAGTCCTGTTGAGTTAAATACCAAGGGGATAACCTCAATCATTTGTGAAGAAATAAAAAATGTTTGATCTAGAAATGGGAATATATGCACCAGATAATGAGGGACAAAGGACATACATAAAATGAAAGCTATAAGAAATGAGATGCATCTAAGTATATATATTATTTGCCTTTCTTCTTGAAAAGACAATACAGTTTGTTTCGTTTCTTCATTAATTTCTTTCTTGCATTATGAAGACTTAATTTATTTAGCAACAGTATATATTGAGATATTTCTATAACGCTCAAGTTACTTGTTGTTTCAATTTTCATACTGAATTATTGAAATAGTTTTTTCCTTTATTCATTCATTTTTAGTCCTCCTTTTCCCTTCCTCCATTTTTATGGGCTCGGTCGGGCTGGGCTAAGGAATATCAAGGCCTGGCCTAACTTCTGAAAGATAGGTCAGGTTGGGCTTGGATCGACCTGGTCGACGAGCACCCTAATTATATATAATGTAAATATTTATGTTGCAAAGGCTGTCAGCTATGTATGTGCCTTTGAAAATATTGTCTTGTTTTCTATTGTTTGCTTGTAAGCATTGGCACCTTTTGCTAATATTAGTTTTTTTTTTAGTTCTTTCTCTAATAATGCAAATGAGATAGAGCTATGAGTAAGTGAAACAATTGGAATTGTGCAATAATGCTTAACCTTTTTTTTTTGTAACCCATCTAAGGGGGTTAGGACCCAGGAGCTAGAGCCGCACACACACGTGAAGACAACCCGTGTAAGAGGGAAGAAGGCCCACGCCAATGGAAAAGAAGTCCATACAAACATGAAGAAGGCCCACATAACTAGAAAGAGGTGGCGTACCTAAGGTTTGAGCCCTGGGCAACCATGTAATAATTGCCATCACTTACCAGTAAGGTAAGTGGCCGTTCTCACAATAAGGCTTACCTATTGAGAAGCTAAGCCGTTAAAAATGAACGCTTTCCTCTTCTATGGTATCTAGCCAAGTTTTACTATAACAGCAGTAGACGTGTAAGATTGAGTATGAAACAGATAAAATAACATAAAAAAGTTTCATTTGTTTTATACATTATCCACGATATGCCCGATCTTATGGTGGGAAACAACCATTATCGAGTAAAACTTGGCTTCATCCTAGGAAAGGGAAGGGTGTTTCCATTGAGATATTTAAATTCTCAACACATGGCCTTTCTTTGGAGTTCCACTTGTCTCACAAACATCTCATGTGTGTGAGTCGTTAGGATACAGATTCCTCATAATATGACCCATCTTGGGCGAGCCCAAATTAAGAACTATCTCATCTTATTGTTGTAAATCCACCATTTCGATGGGCTCACCATTGAAATTCAACCCACTCAATATCCACTTTCCGTCTTTTTTATTTTAAAGAAAAATGCCAAACCAATTATAATAACGCTTGCTACAAAAAAAAAGTGATTTTTGAGTTGTGTGATTTTCTATTTAGACCAGGAGGGAGTGATTTTTGAGTTGTGTCGTTTTGTAGAGCCAAGGCATATCTTGAACTAGCTTGACTTTAAAAACACAGACCTGTATCCAGCTCGGGTACGCCACGGGCTACAATTGTCAAATTCGAGCCCATCCATTTAGTCAATCTGGTCGGGCTAAGCTGGGCTTCTTATCAATTGTTCGAGCTTTCTAGCTATTGTTTGGAAAGATTATCACATCCCGATCTCGAATTTACCAGGCCAAGGGTAATTCCCGAGGTGTGATACCCGTAATCCAGTGAACCTCCCACCTGCTTCGGGTCAAGTGCAATCCAGGCTTTCCACTCGTGAGACATGCTCACTGACACATGTCACTGTACAATTAAATAGCGGAAGCATTAAAACATTCAACAATAGGTATCACACCATGAGCTGTCGAAACTTTTCTAGTTCATAAACAAAAGATGATTTCATAACTATAACAAGAAGTAGAGCTATCGAACACACTTCACCTCAATGTACAAAAGTATGTATGTACACAATACTAAAAATATTATCTAGTTTATGTGTCACACTAACTAGGATCGCTAACAAAAGGTATCTGCAAAAACAGGGATCAAGGTGCTCTCATACAATGCGAGTTAGACAGCTCCTTCCGCCGTCCACTCCTCTAGCCCTTGAGGTACCTTATAGGCGTCCTCCTCTCCCTCCACGGTCTCCTTAAGACCGGGAGCGGGATCTGCGTCTGTAACACTAAGAATAAATAATGAATACAATGATTTAGCTGAGTATAAGCAATAGACTAACTACACATGCTGTATCAAATTCATAATTTATGACAGACGATTAAAAGAGATCATGTGAAGTAGAACTAGGCAATTGTGCATTCAGATTTAACTCATGCTTAAAAGAATCAATAATTATACAATCTAGTTGGTAATCACATTAGCTAAATCCCTTCAAAGAGGGTACGCGTTTTGGGATGTCACTAGACCCGACCAAAGGTTGAACTGGCTACCAGGGTTTTGGAGTTCCGGTGTTCCAGACTATCTACTGCGCAGCGACGTTTACAATCTAAACCAGAGTCAACCTCGTTAGGTATCGTCCGGTCGTAGCTAAGTAGTACCAACTCATTCAAATCACTAAGCAAACTGAACTTGAGTAGACCACCACTGAGAATTTCATGTGGGACAACCATTCATACATGTACATTCACAAGTCCACGTTAGACTTCTCAATTTAACTGAACGAACAAGATAATTAACAATGTATGACAATTAACTTATAAATATAGGAGGAATTCATTTTATGTAGATGAACACTACATAGTGTATGAAATCACGAAGATGATAAACAAGATGCCCGTGCATTATAATTTAAGAGAGTTAAGGTATATTACTAGCCCATCCTATTCTATCTATCATTTTTCTTTTCTAATCCAATCCAATGTAGTTTTAGAAGGTCAATGTACTACTGTTTAATTTGGTGCCACATTGGATGGATACGGTACATTGACTTGCTAAACCAACATCCATGGTGTGGTGATAGACTAATGAATAGAGTTCATGAACTGCTCTTAGCCTCTAAAGTTCATTCATGAGATTTATAATTTTCCATTGTGCATGTGGAAAGGTTTAAGGTTCCAAGCTAAGATCTCACAAGCCATAACCTACAACCTTATTGGTTTAGTGTTTATCTCACAATCATCTTCAGGGATCGACTATGGAAGGTTTTAGGCCCTCTAGGAGTGGAGTTAACTCCTTAACTAGTCAATGGGGTCCAATTTAGGTTCCAAGTCCCTTTTTTCTAAAAGAGATAGACCTGCTTCATTGATCCACATTTTCACTTCCTCTCTCAATCTCTAATCATGAGGATATGTGGACCATTAGATTCTACATGCCAAGAGCTTTCCAATGATATGTGGAACTCCAAAATCTAATATACGGATAAAAAGTTATGGCAATTCGAAATTCTGCCAAAATTTGGCTAAGTTTGCCAAGAGTTCGAACTCTCAGTACAAGAGTTTGAACGTTCAAGGTCAGGTCATTCCAAGCCAAAGACTAGAAAGGCCAAGAGTTCAAACTCCCAGTACAAGAGTTCCAACGTTCAGTGCAGATTTTCCATGAAAATGCTGCTTTGCACTATTTCTTAGCTCTTTTTTTTTTTTTTTTCCATCTTTTCTACTCATTTCTAGGTCTTTCCAAAGACCAATTTAGCCGTGTTTTGATATAAAATACATACAATTTCCATTAACACATCCACTAAGAAACCCATTAACAAACTTGTCTCATTGAAATTAAAGAGGCTAATTACAACACAAGTGAACTGAATTTTCTTTCAAGAATCAATATAGAACCACATGCATAGACATAAATTGCTTATACTTGCCTCTAATACAAGCTTTCTCACGCTCTTATCCCCTCTTGATCCAAAACAAGTAGAACCTCAAATAGGACCACCCTAAAACAGAATTTCAGGTAAGGAAAAAGGTAAGATCCCATGCATGACTAGAGTGAATCTCTTTGACTCATTAGAAATAAAAAATCCAGAAAGGAAGTGGGTTTCTCACACCAATTATAGCAAATGGCTGAATGAGAAGGAAGACCTTGTCGAGAAAATACCATGGTTGTGTAGAGAGGATGATGGAGAAACATAATCTAATGTCCAAACTCAAATGCGAGCTCTCAATTAATAGAAAGTTTAGAAGAAAGAAGGGAATGAGAAGGTTGAAGATGATGTTCTCCTCTTGCACTGATGAAACAACCAAATGAAATAGAGTTGGGCTGTTTTAAGTAATATATATTGCACAGTTTATAAGAAAATCCTCCTTCATGCTCATATTTTCAATTTAAGTCAAATGAATGCCTACTAGGTTAGTTTGAGGTCAAATGAGGAATGTCCAATATAAAAGATGACGTGCTCAACGAAATACACGTGATGACGCCAAGATGATGTGCATACGATGTAAAAATAGAAAATCTGAATTTACGAAAAAGTCCCTAACTCTATCTAAAAGAACTAATCTTTGGTCAAACTAACTACCCAATACTCAAGGTCTAACTAAAATATTAGAACAAGACTAATTTACGCTAACAAGCTTAATTAATATCTCAGCGCGCTTAATTTATATAAAACATAATTAGTAGGCATAAACAAGATTAAATTGGTTCGGGGTGTAACACAAATCAATAACTAAAATACAAGCACTCTTTATTTGAACTAGGCCTAGTCGGGCATTGGGCCTTTTCTTCCACTTAATCCAGGCCCGACCCATGAGCACCCCTAAGCCCTTTGAACTTGGGCATTTCTGTACATGTATTTTGTAAATGGGCAAAAGTTTGGCCTGGCTTTCTGGCCCATGGGGGCTGGATGCGGATGGGAAAAGTAGCTTGATAACTAAATGGGCCAGGCTAGTAATGGAAAAGCTTCTACCCCTGCTATGTATGTTCCTAATCCTATCAAGTGAATATCTGCTCCACTAGTTTTCTTATTCAAAAAACCGATTTCATATTATGTGAAATTCTCACCTGGACGAATCCCCTGCACAATGACGATGCCAGGATTCTTAATCTAGCTGTCCACAATTAAGACCATGGGGCATCGGGCATAGTAGCTAGGTAGGCACCCCATGACTTTGAGGCTGAGCCATCTGAAAAAAACCAATAGATCTTATTGAATCCTCTCAAGTGGACGATCAAAGGCCATGAAAGGACTCCTGTTATTATTATTATTATTATTATTATTTTTTTTTGTTTGTTTTGTTCACCTGAATTTTTTTATATAGCAAGCATCTAAACCCCTGTTATATTTGAAAGGCCTAGCATACCATAAAAACCTGCCGAATGTCGTGTTTTTTGAAATTTCACATAAAAACATGCAGTCTGATTCAATTTACAAGAAAGGAAGATAGAGGGCAATGCAAGAAAACTCCACTAAACTTTCTTTTCAGTTTTCTCTTTCATAGTAGTGCCACTTTCTGATTCAATTTATTGATAAGCTTTTTATTTTTCAAACTAGGTACCACAGTTCGAACCTAGGTCTTGGAACCAAACGAGGGTTGCCCCATCACTTGTTCAAATTCTGGGTTGGCAGACTCTATACCTCACATACATAGAAAGTAGTTGAAAATTGAAATGGTGACTTCCTTTTCAGTCACAACTATTACAACAACAACACGACTACAAGCAAGCAAGTTGTCTCTATTAAGCATCCACCATCCACTATTAAGAACCACCATACTTAGCCTTGTAGTCCTTCCAAAGCTGGTCTACAGTCTTCCCCAGAAGCTCAACAAACAAGTTGCTACTATAACCAGTCCTCATCCTCCTATTGAGTTCTGCAACAAACCCATCTTTGAGACTGTTGCAGTAGTCCAAGAAGTAGGCCGTCACTTCATACCCTTGGTCCCACCTATCTCCCTGCCCCGCCTTCTTCCAGTGGGATGGAGCATACCCCGCTTTCAGCCTCACAAAATCAGCGATCCCTTCTATCAATCCTCCCGGCGTCTGGCCATTCCCATTCCACTGCCATATGTGCACCATCTCATGGTACAGGACTCCGGTGATCTCCGTCTTCACGTTACCGGAGTAGCCTGCGATGTAGTTGGCGCTCACATGTATCTCATTGTTGATGGCGTAAGCGACACCACCCATGCTTTCTATGATCGCTGTCACCTTGTCGATTCTCTTTCTTTCGGCACCGCCTTGCTTGAAGGTTTGCCAAATGAAGGATGAAGCAGATTGGAGGGTCTGCTTCGTGTAAGGGATGCCGATCTCGTTCTGGAATCGAGTTCCACCGGCCGTTCCAAGTGCGGTGTTGGTGACATTGTATTCTACCGCATGGATTCCCCGCGAGGCGGCCATGGCGATGAGGGAGTGGAGGAAGAGGATGAAGAGAGTAGACATTATTCTTGGTCTTTGGTGTGGATGAGTAGAGTTGCTAGTTTGTATATATAGAGGGAGTGGGAACGGCCCCACACGCTTTCTTGGTCAAACTATTTCATATGAAATTGATATATAATTATCTTGATTTTACAATATTTATAAACAACCGCCTCTATTTTTTATTTAGTTAATATCCTGGGGAAATAAACACCATGTGACCAATCCCAACATAATTATGATAAAACTTTGATGCCGATGATAATGATATTTCTACTAACAATATTGGCCAACCAGATTGATTAGCGGCCAAAACTATTTTTTCCCCATCATCTAGATCAAACTCAACTGCTATTTTCTATAAAAAAAGGAATTACCTTTATTTCACACAGGATCATAGTTAAATTGGTATATGACTGTTCTTAAATTATCTAATATCAAAATATCAATAACTAGAATTATCATGGGTCTTTTACTTGTTTTAAGGTTAAGCTTAATCAAGAAGAAGCTTTAGAGATTGATGTTAGTTAAGTGACATTTTATTCCTTTTTCATGGGTTTTAATGAAAATCTACTATGAGCACTCGTAGGATTTTTTTAGTTTTTCTTATTTGACCACCGGTAAAGGTGGCAAGCCAATATTGTAGAGAGATTCGATAAGGAAGGTAGTTCCTTGAAGATTAAAGAAAATGCAAGTGGGATAGTGAAGTCCTTCACAAATAGTTCATAACCCCAGCTTCAAGACCTTAATTGATTAGATTCCAGAGGCTGCTTATGAAAGATACCTCATGGAATGCACAGATATTAGAGCTTTTCATATAGTTCCAACCCCAAATCCTGCTGTAATTAGGAATCCCTAGGGCCTTGGGTCCATGGGCAAGGGCAGACCCAGGTACATGGGTCTGGGGCTGAAACCTCCAATCATACTTGAAAAAAGGTAAAAGAATTTACAGACCCCCTGCAGATTCTAAAATTTTTTGTATTTTTTTTGTATTTGCCTTTTTCTCCAATATTCTTTTTACATAAAACCTGCCCAAGTTAAATTTCCGGGTCAGCCGTTGCCCAGGGATACTACCTTCTATCACTTCCTGTAGCAGGGCCTTCCCTTTTCCATTTTGGTTTTGTTTCATGATGTTATCTTAAGCAAAACAAAACAAAAAACAAAAAAAATGAAAGAAAATGCAAGTGGCTGTATATTCTTTTTACTTAAAACCTGCCCAAGTTAAATTTCCGGGTCCGCCTTTGCCCAGGGATACTACCTTCTATCACTTCCTGTAGCAGGGCCTTTCCTTTTCCATTTTGGTTTTGTTTCATGATGTTATCCTTTCAAGCAAAACAACACAAAAAACAAAAAAAAATGAAAGAAAATGCAAGTGGCTGTATATAGATTTTTCGTCGTTTATAGTGGACTTTGAAAAGTCTTACAAGGACATGGCCGTTTTTCTTGACTTTGACTCAAAGGATGGAGGCCTCTGGTCAAGCACTACGTTGGTTAATATTAATTGCATCTCCCTCATGTGACCCACATTCAACTACTCCAGAGTCTAGAACCTAGATCCTCAAAGAGTTCTCTCATCTGTACGTTGCATGTCCACCATAAGTGGGCCCACATTCAAAAGCTAAGTCAGTCAAAATAAACTTTATCTTTTTTTTTTAAATATTATAAAAATTAATATTTACTTCATTAGATTGATCACATTTAGAATACATAATTTAACTCCGTTCTTCTCTTCATCAATTAGATTGATCCCTCATGTGATCGCCGGCATACTTTCATAATATTAATACAATGTGGGGCAGCAATTTTGAGTGGTTTGAGTTGTAGAGGTTGGCTCCACTGAGATTGATCACTGCCTATAATAGTTACAAGCACAAAATTACATGAAAGGTAGTGTTTTCTGTCGACACTCGTTTGAATTTAAGGCGACACTCAGAAGGCGGTAAATGGAAACCCCACTACCCCATTAATCTGGTTTCTGGCCTAACAATTTTGGGATGAACTTTTCTGGGGCCATAGTGATTAACAAGTCTAGGTACAGCTAGATCCATAAACTAATGCCACTTTACCTGAGTGTAATACTTATCAGGTATAATATAAAAAGGAAACTGATCTTGCGATGAACTTGATGGTGGGATGCGCGCGATGAACTCACTTGGGCCCTCCTGTGGGCTGTGGCCTTGACAGTCATTTGGGAGGTGAGGGATGGAGAGGTCTCAAAGAGACCTATGGGTTTGTAAAGAATCAACCTCATTAATCATCCTAACCCCTTTGATCTACAGACCTCAAGTTTAGCAGTTTTCTGAGACAACTTATTTGAAATTTCACTCCAACAATGAGTAATGACAGAGAAAGTGTCAAATTTGAGCTGTGCCAATTCGTGGGAGGGTACTCCTTGGGAGGGTGGTAGCATTTTAACCAACACATGGGACCCTTCCCCTTCGTGATGTCGAGCTGAATACCCACTGTTGAGTTGAATTTCACAAAAAATACAAGGCCTCAAAACATAATTTAATTGAAATGATATTTATCCAAAATTATCATCACCACGCATCCAAATGATATTTGAGTTTTGCCTCCTCTCATGCAACCACTGAGAGGAGAGGTGTCCTCAGTGACACACACACACACACATATAAGCAAGGCTTTCCTAAACTCAAACTTATGATAAAATCTTGTAAGCTTATGCTTGTGGGGCCCACTTTTGGTTCATCCACATGAACCCTCTAAATTGCTAATGTCCACCAATTTTCCGTTAGATCCCAAATTTACTGAACTGTTGGATTGACTATGTATTAATCCGAATGGACTATTGATGACCATTAAACTTTTGGGCCCATATGGAGATGATAGAATCACGTTTGTAGTTGATTCTTTGCAGAAAGGAAGATCCTAGGGATTCCTTGAAATCCCCCCCACCCCATCCCCATGTGAGTCCCCAGGTGGGCCTCACCATATACTTGAGCTTACTTTATCCTTAGTTTGAGTTTAGGAGAGCTGGCCTATATATATATATATATAAAAGTCATCATCAGAACTTTTTATGGGGCCCAACTCTGGGTCCCATATGGGGATAGAAAGATTTATATGGGACCACTACATATATCAAGTTTGACCCCAATCATATGCCTCTAATCCCTTCATCCGTAGCCGACAAGTTTAACGGCTTCATATTAAAAAAAAAAAAAAAAAAAAAATTCCTTCCATCCAACGTTCCAACCTAATAAAAAAGGTGTCAAACCTTAGAATCAATAACTATCATCGGGGGGGGGGGGGGGGGGGGGGGGGGGGGGGGGTTGTCCCTGTTTATGCATAGTTTGGATAGGTTGATAGGTGGGCCCCGCCAATATTTCTCACGAAAGCATGGTGAGAACTAAATATTTCCGAATAACATATATAATAGTACTGTCAACTAAATGGGCAATCTAATTTGGGTTTGGGTCCGGATTGGAAGGTCTAAGTTAATTAGGGACATTGACGGGTTGATCACTTTTTGAAGTTTTAAGACCCATTTATTTACATGGAGCGCAACTTGAATTCATGGTAAAATGAGTTCTAGTAACGAATTAAGAAAGAGGGCAAAGTCTGAAGGATATAAGGTGGAGATATCATAAAGTAATGAATGCATAATCGTTTCCTTCTTCAATTTCTCATTTATCATTTTATGATGACTGAAAGTGCCCTTTTAATTTTCTATAATGGATGCTAGTTCAACAACCAATGCAGTGGAAATAAAACAAAGCAAACTAGAAAATAAATTTACTAATCCCACGCCACAAGAATGTAGACACAATTTTTACATAAAAAACCTATTCAGGGAGAAAAATCAATATCAGAAAAACCAATAACTATTGAGCGGTTATAAGATATACTTACAGCTCTATTTTCCAGTAAGTACGTCGACCTAAGGACTGTAGTTATTCTTCCACAACTCTTCACTGCCACGACTACTCACCGCGCACCGCTCCCCGTGCTTGATCCTCAAACAACACCTTGAGAACCAAGATGCTCAGATCTTCTAAAAGGAAGTAGAAGCCTCAAAATTCTTTAGCAGCTCTTCAGAACAGTCTCTCTACTATGTCTCTAGAGAAGAATGAACCACTCTTTGAATTTTCTCATCTCTGAACAATGAGATAATAACTTAATTCCATGCTTAGGGTTGAGAGAAACACCTTTTATATAGCCCAAAAACTTGTACAAGAGTTTTCTAATCTTAATCTAATTAGAATAGCAAGTAAATTCAAATTCTAAATAGCAGTTTGGTTCAAACCGGGCAACTTTTCCATGTTCACTATAGTGACCAGAAATCCTCGCTATAGTGTGCCTACATTCTGTCCCGGACACTCCATGCAAGTTCGCTCTAGCAAGCAACAACCTCGCAATAGTGAGATTGTGTTTTGGAAATTGGCTTTCTTTGCTCTAAAACAATTCAGTCTTTGCTTAAGGTCTTCCGGTGACACAACCACACTCCATTCTAAAAGAAATTCAAAATTACAACTCAATGGACCCATAGTTTTGTCTAACCCATGAATTAGCCAACACAATGAAATTCCTAACAATGTGATTATAAGATGGTTGTTTATGGATCTTCATCTTCTTTCCTTTCAATTTTGGTCACCGGAGAACACTCCTTAAGAATCCTACAAATTTGACTTCATGCAAACCAAAAATGCTCTCGGTAGAAGAATATAGGTGGGTGAGGCTTGGTCCATATCATACGCAGATAAATAAGAAGTGATCTTTCTATATTAGAGATGAACCTCATAAAAGCACTATCCTAGTCCCTAGGCTGTAGCTAGTTGCATATGGAAATGAGTGTCCGAGTTAGCTTAAGGGGTTGAGACCCAAGAGAGCCCGAGAAGAGGAAGCCCACACATGCGAAAAGAATTGAATACCAGGGATGGAAGTCTAGGTAAGTAGGTGACAAGCAGGGTTGCCAACCAACTAAGTAGACCCATATTGTCAAGTGTATGGGGAAGATCCTAGAGTGAGTTTATCCAAGTCGCAAATGTAGGGAAAAACAGAAATAGAAGTAGCATCCTCTTTACACATGGTTCACATTATACATGGGGCCTTAATAAATCAATGAAACTCTGGTGCACCTGCAAGGGGACTGCATACTATCTATATATGTCCTTCCTCGTGGTCCCACTAGATTTGTCAATTTTAGCCCTTAGACAAGGGATCTTGAACTGGTCCAACCCTAAGAGAATCATTAAAATGAGGGATTTTGTTTTTAAGAAAAAGCCTTAAGGCAAGGCTTGGATAGTACTGGCTTGGCCCTCTTATTTTTCTTTATTTTTTACGATATTTATATCTACATTTATTTTATTAATATATATAGGAAAATATTTATGTGCATCCCTCACTATATTATGGTGAGGGACAACATAGTGGGGCCTCCTTTATGATACATCCATACCATCTACATACATGAGACCTCCTTACGTACACTATATCCAGCAAGTTTTCACTTATCCAAGTTGATTGGACCATTGGATTGAAGGTCAAGTTTTTTTCTTTGTATATGTACATACATATATGGGGAGAGCTCTCCTACACTATAGTGGATCTTAATATACGCCGCGCACCGTGTGGAGGAACGCAGCGTGTGGGTTTTGATACAATGCAATCAGTTGAGTTTTCAATCAGCCCGCCCATTTTTCGTTTCCCCCCTTATCTTAGACCTAGCGATCTTCTCCCTTGGGTCTCTCTCCTCTATCTCTCACCTCTCTCTCTTAGCGAAGCTCTCATTTTTTGCTTGATCTCGCTGCTGCTCTCTCCCATCGACGAACTGCGCCCATCTCTCCCTCGCTGCTGCTCTCCTCTGTCTTGCTGCCCTGCTGCTGCGCTCCCTCTCTCTCGCCTGATCTCTCCCCCTAGCCGCCCTGCTGTTGCTGCTCACATCTCTCTCTCTCGCCTGTTCTCTCCCCCTCGCCGAACTGCTACTGCTGTGCACATCTCTCTCTCTCGCCTGATCTCTCTCCCTCGCCGAACTGCTGCTGCTGTGCACCTCTTTCTCTCTCTCTCTCTCTCTCGCCTGATCTCTCTCTCCCGTCGAGGGTCTCGCTGCGCCTCTCTCTATCTCGCTATCCCGCTCTCAAGCTTCTCTCTGGCTTGCTGCAACGGTCCAGCAACTCTTCCAAGTAAGAATAGTTAGTTTGAAAAATGAGAGTCTTGAAAATGGCTTCCTTAACCTGCACTTCATTATTGGAATTAGATGCTGGTGAGCGTCTAAGACTAGGATGTCAGTTGGAAGGCATGTAGATGCTCCAGCTACAAGCAGTTCAAAATATCTAACTGTTTCAACCACTGATACAAACATATATTGATTAACCAACTGGTTCAACATACTTTTTTGGAATACTTAATTAGGTTTGTTTTAGAACCTTTTCTCTTGTCAGACACTAGTATAATTCTCTGATTAACTGAGAAGGATACCACATTTGGTTGAATACACTGACAAGTTAAACTTACAATTGGACAACCAATTGCTTGAGGATCTCAAGAGGCTTACGCGCTTTAAGTATCTGAATCGTATCCATTATGGGGACACATGAAGAGGTGTTCGCTTCTCTTCAACAGGTCTTGACCTTAGATGTGTTGAAGGAAGAGAATAAACTATCCGGTATATCATTTGCAAGAGTTCTATTGAAGTGCTCCAAGTCGAAAATGTCAGAGAATTCACTATTGAGAATGGAAGAAATATTTTAAAAATCAATCTGAATTACCACTCGGATTAGGGAAGCTAAATTTGGAACAATAATAGTGAGAAAGGCACTCCATGTATAACATCCGAGGGAGTTTTTTGATGAAATTTGGGGTTCTCAAAGTCCATATCATGAAGTCGAAATCTGCAATTTTTGGGTAAAAAAAAATCGCGTTTGCCTCATGTAACAGCTGCGCACTTTGCCAGCCCAAACGGTTAAATCTACTAAAAACAATCTGAGTACCCCTGTTTAGGTCACTGGTTGACCCACTTTCCGAAGAAGTTTTTTGATGAAATTTGGGGTTCTCAAAGTCCATATCATGAACTCGAAATCTACAATTTTTGGGTCTACAAAAATTGCGTTTGCCCTGTGTAACAGCCGCATACTTTTCCAACCCAGACAGTTAAATCCGCTGAAACCAATCTGAGTACTCTTGTTTAGGTCGCTGGTTGACCCACTTCTCGGGGGAGTTTTTTGATGAAATTTGGGGTTCACAAAGTCCATATCGGGAACTCAAAATCTGCAATTTTTGGGTCCAAAAAAATCGCATTTGCCTTGTGTAACAGCCGCGCACTTTTCCTATCCCAAACAGTTAAATCCGCTGAAACCAATCTGAGTACCCCTATTTAGGTCGCTGGTTGACCCACTTCCCGAGAGAGTTTTCTGATGAAATTTGGGGCTCTCAAAGTCCATATCATGAACTTGAAATCTGCAATTTTCGGGTCCAAAAAAATCGCATTTGCCACTTGTAACAGCAGCGCTCTTTTCCTATTCCAGACGGTTAAATCCTCTGAAACCAATCTGAGTACCCCTGTTTAGGTTGCTGGTTGACCCACTTCCCGAGGGATTTTTTTTTATGAAATTTGGGGTTCTCAAAGTCCATATCATGAACTGGAAATCTGCAATTTTTGGGTCCAAAAAAATCGCGTTTTCCTCATGTAACAGCTGCGCACTTTTCCAACCCAGACAGTTAAATCCGCTGAAACCAATCTGAGTACCCCTGTTTAGGTCGCTGGTTGACCCACTTCCCGAGGGAGCTTTTTGATGAAATTTGGGGTTCACAAAGTCCATATCAGGAACTCAAAATCTACAATTTTTGGGTCCAAAAAAATTGCATTTGCCTCGTGTAACAGCCACGAATTTTTCCTATCCCAGACGGTTAAATCTGCTGAAACCAATCTGAGTACCTCTGTTTAGGTCGCTGGTTGACCGACTTCCCAAGGGAGTTTTTTGATGAAATTTGGGCCTCTCAAATTCCATATCATGAACTCAAAATCTTCAATTTTGGGGTCCAAAAAAATCGCATGTGCCACGTGTAACAGCAGCGCTCTTTTCCTATTCCAGACGGTTAAATCCGCTGAAACCAATCTGAGTACACCTGTTTAGGTCGCTGGTTGACCCACTTGCCGAGGGAATTTTTTTTATGAAATTTGGGTTTCTCAAAGTCCATATCATGAACTGGAAATATACAATTTTTATGTCCAAAAAAATCGCGTTTGCCTCGTGTAACAGCCGTGCACTTTTCCAACCCAGACGGTTAAATCTGCTGAATCCAATCTGAGTACCCCTGTTTAGGTCGCTGGTTGACCCACTTCCTGAGGGAGTTTTTTGATGAAATTTGAGGATCTCAAAGTCCATATCATGAACTGGAAATCTACAATTTTTGGGTCCAAAATAATCACGTTTGCCTTGTGTAACAGCCGCGCACTTTGCCAACCCAGACGGTTAAATCTGCTGAAACCAATCTGAGTACCCCTGTTTAGGTCGCTGATTGACCCACTTCCCGAAGGAGGTTTTTGATGAAACTTGGGGTTCTCAAAGTCCATATCATGAACTTGAAATCTGCAATTTTTGGGTCCAAAAAAATTGCGTTTGCCATGTGTAACAGCCGCGCGCTTTTCCTATCCTAATGCTCCATTTAATGGCACTTGGTGCAGGTTAAAATTCTAATTCCACCCACCCATCAAAAATGTGAAAGAGTACACAACTCTCCCAGGTTTGCTTAGTGATGCCATTGACTTCCTAAATAGTGCAGAAAAAGAAAATCAGAAAGCCACACAGTCTTTACCAATTATACAAGTTACAAGACACTGTAAGTTTCTCGTTGGCAAATTTCTCGTTGCTTCATATTCAATAATTGGTCAAGTGCATTTGGACATTTCATAAAAAATAAAAAAAAAAAGAAAAAAAAAACCAACAGAGATAGCTAAGTTCGTGTTGCAAAGTTTGATCCACATGCATATGCAACAAATAGTAGAAACATCATCAATATATAGCTACAATAATTTGGGTGTTGCTGCTAAAAGTTCTGAGCTTCAACACTTTCTCTCAAAAATTTGATTTCATGCTTAATCTCCTGCTTCATCTCTTCAAGTAACGTTCTCATTTCATCTTTTCTACTTTCGATTTGCACAAGTCCCATACTTCGGACCGGTGAATATTTATTCGCAACCTCATCCATCCAAATCAACAACCCGCAACCTCGTTCTCCCTACAACCAAATTCATAGCAAAAGAAATATTAATTTTTGAGTGAAAATACATATTAATTTAAGAAGTTGTAATCTATAAACACTTATGTATAAATCTGGACATTTCCAAAATCTTCGTCCCGGATTTTGGGCCGTACGAGATGTCTTTAAAATCATATACCCATACCCACATGGGCATTTTGGAGCTCATTCCAAGTTTCGTACCGAAGACGATGCTGACGACATTTGTAGGGTTGTTCCCATTATGGAAAGAAAAAATAAATAGAAAGTCTTTATTGGAAAGGTTAACATCAGATAAAAGAAAAAAGTGCACACATGTTCTTTCAACTCTTTTCGCAAATAATAGTAGTAACTTGATTGAAGTTCTACAACCAGGAGTATTTGGAGTATAACTCTGTCTGAATTAGACGAATTGAGAAGCAAATAGATGAACCTACTTCATCAAATTTTCTTATTAAGCAAAGCCTTAATTTACGAAGTACAAACTTGAATGCGAATTAATTAAACGGCAAACTAGGTAACTATGCAACTTCCATCTTCCCCCGTTGGTGCAATGTCTTGCAGAGAGGGACAATCCAACAGCCCTAAAAAGTTGGATAACCATCCTCCTTTTCCTTTTTTGTATTGAGGGGGGTATTCCCTCCTAACATGATCTACCCACTTGGAATCTCCTATTTTCCTTCCATGAAGTTTCATTTAAAAAAAAATAAAATCAGTGGAAGTTATATCACCCCAAAACCAAGTTGCCTAACTTAAAGTTCTTAGGACTAAAGATATTCTACTCTACATGTGGCCAAACAACGTAAAAGGGAAAAATTTCCAAGATTGGCCCTTTTTCCCAGTAACTCTAGTAAGATTACAACCACATTCTTACAAGATTAACTAACCATATGAAATTTGGAAATTTTCCACTTCTATGTGCTTACAACCACATTCTTACAAGATTAACAGAAAATGAGACCTTGGGAAATTTTCCACTTCCATCCCAATAGCAGACAGCCGCCGGGTGCATTTGGATCTCAGTCAGCCTTTTCAATACTACCCATTTGGAGGAAACCCAATATTGCATTAAATTAATAACACAAACTTCTAAAACCATCATATTATCTACTGACCCAAAACTCAAATTCAGGATATTGTAAGGTTCAGCATCAAATACTGCAGTATTTGATCTCAAATCTTTCTTGCAACCCTAGCATTTTTGGTTGAAATATATACTTCGTGTTCAGATTCGATTGATGGTATCTTATTTTGATCGATTCATGCAGGATGGGGAACAAATGAAGGGTTGATCATGTTCATATTGGCTCATAGGAATGCAGCACAGCGCAAGTGTATCCATCAAACCTACTTTGAAACTTACAGCGAAGATCTCCTCAAATCACTAAAGAGCAGCAGAAAGGGAAAGACGGGCGCAGTTCGGCGATGGGAGAGAGTAGCAGCGAGATCAGGCGAGGAGAGATAAGAGCAGTAGCAGTTCAGCGAGGGGGAGAGATCAGGCGAGAGAGATATGTGTGTAGCAGCAGCAGGGCGGCGAGGGGGAGAGATCAGGTGAGGGAGAGGAGCGCAACAGCAAGGCAATGAGGGAGCGCAGCAGCAGGGTAGCGAGAGAGAGGAGAGCAGCAATGAGGGAGAGTCCGGCGAGGGGGAGAGATCAGGTGAGAGAGAGATGTGCGCAGCAGCAGCAGGGCGGCAAGGGGGAGAGATCAGGCGAGAGAGAAGAGCGCAGCAGCAGGGCAGCGAGGGAGTGCAACAGCAAGGAGGGAGAGTCCGGCGAGGGGGAGAGATCAGGCGAGAGAGAGATGTGCACAACAGCAGTAGGGCAGCGAAGGAGCGCAACAGCAAGGAGGGAGAGTCCAGCGAGGGGGAGAGATCAGGCGAGAGAGAGATGTGCACAACAGCAGCAGGGCGGCTAAGGGGAGAGATCAGGCGAGAAAGAGGGAGCGTAGCGAGAGAGAGGAGAGTAGTAGTGAGGGAGAGTTCGGCGAGGGTGAGACGGGCGCAGTTCGTCGATGGGAGAGAGCAGCAGCGAGATCAGGCGAAAAATGAGACCTTCGCTGAGAGAGAGAGAGGTGAGAGACAAAGGAGAGACACCCAAGGGAGAAGATCGCTAGGTCTAAGATAAGAGGGGAAACGAAAAATGGGCGGGCTGATAAAAAACTCAATTGATTGCATTGTATCAAAACCCACAAGCTGCGTTCCTCCACACGGTGCGCAGCGTATATTAAGATCCATTGTAGTGTAGAAGAGCACTCCCCTACATATATATACACAAAAATGTCTTTATAACAGTCACTTAGCAATAACAAAATAAAATGGAGATATGAAGGCAATTTTATACCCCCCAAGCCCTTTATAAAGGCCCTAAAAATAAATGCACACACACATACTTTGTGCATTTCATCTCTATTAAATTGTCTAGATTATGAGTTATATATACTTAATACATAAGCAATAACTGTTGCACAGTTGCTTCTTATTTCTTTGTTCTAGTTTTATTGCTTCTTATTTATGCTTTTTATATTATTTTTATATATTTTCGCTATTGCGGGATCTGTTAATAAGGGCACACTTTCTCCTCTATTGAGTGACTTGGGATCCTAACTCATAAAGGTAGTTTATATGTGCATGGAAGTTTGAGGATATGCGTAATCTAAAGTCTAATTGAGTAGTGATTTTTTAAGTGCATTTATTTTTGTAACTGAAATATGACAATAGTTAATAGTCAGATTAGTGTGAAATTGAAAAATTATCAATTCATTAAAGGTATGTGAATGTAAGTAGTTTGAATTTCTTAAAGATAAGACTTTGTTGTATAAAGTAAATAAGGTAGAAGAAAAAGCTTAAATTGGGATGATTGGTATGTGAAAGTTCCTGTGAAAGGTGTGAGATGAAATATACTTTTTAACAATTTTCCTTCTTTGGCAAAATAAATAAAACCGTATATTTAAGACCCAAGTCGCCAAAGTCTGTAAAACTTTATCTGGTAAAACAAAGTTTTAGAGACAGTTATTTTTCAAATGTTTTCATAGTGATCCTTTTAGAAAAGAGGTTAGACAAGATCATGCTCCATCGATACTCGACGTTTGGTAGCAGTGTAGAATAAAAAAATGAAAACTGGTATTTCTTATTTTTAGGCCCTAAGCCTTGCCTTGGCCTGACCTTGGCCCTTGCACGTAGTGTAAGGGGCTAGATAGTGCAGGCCCTTCTAGGGCTTTGGCCTGCCTAGGCCCGGCCCTTTATATATATATATATATATGTATATATATATATATGTATATATATATATATATGTATATATATATATATATATGTAGGACAACCTCGGGCCCTGCCCGACCTGACCATTTGATAGCCCTAGAGCCACCTACACATGCCTATAAGTGGAGATAAGATTCGAGAGGCATAAAAAAGTTTAATCATTATAAACCAAGGTTAGGAATAATAATAATAATAATAACTCGGCAGCAAGTTATCCGAAGCTTTAATTTAACAGCCTTAGAATTTAACAGTCATTTGGCTTTGTGCAACAATGAGATTTGAGTCCAGCAAGTAAGGTCCCATCATTGTTAGGTTTCTTCCAATTAAATGAAAATCACTAAGCTCATCCATATCATTGACGCATTCAATTTTTATCAATAGGCATAGGTTTTTGCCAAATCTTTGCCCATTTTATCTAACTTTTTCTTTCTTCATATATGACTTCAAGGTGCTGGAGGCAACGTTCCACTTAACTTTGTCTCCTAATAAAAGATGACCATTAGGAGGAAATAAGTGAAAAATATAGTGCACTGAATGATTCCATCATCACTATATTATACTTTCTTATTTCTTTATCCGGCAGTTTGCCACTTACCTGCAGCACTATGACTTATTTATGACTCACTCCACTCTGTAACAGAGTTCCACACCACTGGGACAGGATTTAGACTGAGGGTGCAACTGGGCTAGGCCTAGGCAAAGTACCCAAATGGGATGTGCTAAAGCCTAGCTCAAGACTGCTGAAGGATTGAATTGCCCGGCCCAAGACGGAGCACAAGCCTGGGTGGTATCCTTTAACACAATAAAAACAAGGAAGAGCTGACTCAGATTGCCTAATGGCCTAGAAAACAGAAGGGTCGAAGTTGAGCCCATTTAGTTAGGCCCAGAAACAGTGCAGGAGCCTGAGTGAAGTATGGACGTTTCTGCTTGGTAAGAAGTAAGGCGTAAATGTGTCACGCACACTGGACCAACTCGTGCAAAAGTGAATTCAGGCCTTTTCGTTATTGGGCTAGAAGACCCGGTGCAGCCCAATCGCCTAAAACTGAGAGTTTCAGTCCAAACTGATTTGTTCATACTGGGCCGGGGCTGGTATGACGCCTCGTTTGCACCTATCTATTAGCACACCTAGTCAGGTCATCCTTCAGTTTTGAAAGCTACAGAGCCCAAGTCAATCTGGAAACTGAGCTGATTCTTGACACAGTCTATTAGTAGAACATCAGTTTAAATCTAAGAAAATAAGAGATAAAAATGGAATTAACTTGTAATAGCTTTTCTTAGATTTTGACTCTGTCTCACCCACATTTATTAGGGATAGTATGAGTAGGGACGGTACTAAGACAGGTGTGGGACGGGGACCAGGGACCGGGGACGGGGACGGTGTAAACCCAAGCCTGCCCCGTCTCAAGTTTATCTCATCCGAACCCAAACCTTTCTATAAAAGGTCATTGGTACGTGATACTAAACCCGCTGCATTTGGGTTGAGGTCGATTCAAATTTAGAGCTTAAATTTTTGAAAATAAATAGATGCATGAGAATGAGTGTTGTAGAGATCAAACACATCATTTTTCTTCCCACATGCCTTAAGTTAAGGCCCGACGCCACTTATACCACATGAGTTTTGTTTATATCTCTAGTAATAAATATATATATATATATTATTCAAGGCAAGACGAGTATGGAGTTTGTATGACATGACTAGGGTTGCAAACGGAACGGTTCCAAGGTCAGAACCATACTAGATTCGGACCTGTTTCTAAATAATGGTTCTGGTTCTTGGTTCAATTTTAACTTGGAACCTATTTTCTTGGTTCCGGACCTGGTTCCGAGAAGAGAACTCAAATCCGGTTCCGGAATCGAGTCCACTTGGAGGACTAAAATTTAGTTTCAAAATCGGTTCTAATTTCTCTTCATTTTTACTTTTTTCTTAGAATAACCATATCATTCAACTTATAACAGTGCATCAAGTATACTACCTCCTATATTATACAAAATAATATCAAAAAAATGAGTTAATTTGGAGATATAGTTAGCAATATCAAAGACTCATATGTCAGGTCCGGGTCCATGAGTCAGAACCTATGTGGACCCAGAACCAGATCCGTTTATGAATTGGAACCTAAATTGGATTCTAGACCCCATTTTTTACAAGCGGAACTTCCGGGTAATCGGAGAATCGGATACTCGCTTGCAACCCTATTGACCTAGACCTACCCCATTTCCATCCCTACTCCATAGAGGTGTTCATGGGCCATGTCACGCCAGGCTAAGAAATATCGATGCCCAGCTTGACTTTGAAATACAGACATGTATCCAGCCCAAGCTTGATACGGGCGTATGTTTCAAGCTGAAGCCTGCACATTTAGTCAATTGGGTCGGCCCAAGCTGGGCTTTTAATCACACATTTAAGCTTTCTTGCAATTGTTTGGACAAATAATCACTAAAATTACAAGTACCCCTTATTTGGGTTGGGCTTGGGTCTTTCTATCACTTAAACCAAGCTATCCCAAATATTAACCGCACCCAAATTATATATCCAAGATTGTCAAGATTTATATATATATATATATATCTAATTCTATTTACATGTCTAAGTGTAAAAACAAAAGATCCGAAACTTAGATAAGGTGCATTGGGTCAAGAATAACACCAGTGTTGAATGGATTATCCGTAATAGTGAATCAATCCATATCTGTTTGTAACTTTAGTTGGACCCGGAACGAAGGAGGTCTCAGGAAATCCCTTTATAAATTGTGTCAAAAAATCTCTGCCTTAAAGTTAAAGATTATGGAACCAAGACAAAGGAAGAAGGAATGAAACCATCATTAGAAACGTTTTTAATTAATAAACGTAAGACGTAGAGTAAGTATGTAAAATGAAGCACCTCGGGAATAATAGACCCCTGGACTAGCTTCGGAGTTAGATACTTTACAATTCTTGGGACATTATAAGAATTTGAGTCAGTAAATTGAAAAAACAAAAATTAAGGTGAACCAATATGTCAAAGGGGTGGGCTTCTCCTCCCCAACGCTGCATCATTAGTTGCATCCAATAAGAGAATGGCACGTCAACATGGACGATGAATTGAAGAACGGCACGTTTAATGCTTCTCCTCAAAACATGGGTACTTAAATAAATCTAATTATTTCCAGAAATACCTTTGCTAATTCCTTAACAAAATAGTTTCCAATACTACCCTTTACGAACTCTCAACTTATGAGATGAAAAGGTGGGTCCCATTTATTATAATTCCAAAACTATGAGGCCAAATTATAATTTCTAAAGATGGATTCATGTTATAATTCTTAATTGTGGGACCTATATCCACACTAAAAAAAATTGGCCAGCCTTTGAGTTTTTTTTAAAATGTGGGCCATATGTAATTTCTAATTAAAGATGGGTTTCATGTTATAACTTCTAAAAGTGCATCTCATATTATAATTTCTTAATTGTGGGACCCTTTTTTTTAATGCAACATATGAAATAATCCTTAAATGTGGACCCCATGTTCTATTTCACAAAGGTAGGTCCAATTTACTAATAATGAGCCTACATTGTAACATCTAAACTACTCAAAATCATCATTCTATCATACATGATAAGAGAAAATAAAGATTAATCTATTAAAAAAACTATGCTACACATTTTAAATGAATAATGAAAAGATTAAATAAAAAAAATGTACCCATTTTAAACAACTATTAAGCAATTAATGATAAAAATAATTACACATTGGAGTACAATAATCAAGCAATTAAATATTAAAAACGTGGCATGGGCTCAAGCATTATTTGATCTACTTAGAATTCTCATATAATCTAACAGTGTGCAACAAATCCTTACTCTCCTCAATGCAGCCCACTTATAAAACATATTGATAATGAGACTTACCGTTTATTTTAATTAACTCATAATATTAACATTATGTTTATTATTGAGAATTAATGTTTTTTCCAACCTTTTTTTAATTTACATGTACTACTATTAATATTAATATTAATATTAATATTACTTCAGTATTGCATATACAAATTAATTAGACTTTTTGGTTTTCTATAGAAATTGAGTTTTTTTAATTTTTCATAACCTTTATCACTAAGCCCGTGGGAGGAGAGGGTGGACCACATAGTGTGGTAGGCCCATCTTTAAGTTATCGAATCCAGATTCTCTATACTGGGCCTAACCCTTCTATTATAATCCAAACCATTTAAAATAAACTCCCTACAAATATATAAGACATCCTTAAATTTTACCTCAATCCGAGCTTTCCTACAGTTGGATTGGCCATTTTAAAAAAATAGTGCACCAATGCATGTGCTATTCTTCCTACCACGACCAAATACTATTTCAATTAAAGAGTTGCATCATCCATAAGAGGCATATCATTTGATTTGATTCAATTATTTATTTATTCTTTATAATCTTAATCAAGCTTATAGATAATCCGTTTAAAGGTAGGTCTCACTTCAATTCAAGGCGCTAAGATTATATAAGAAAAAATTTAATTTGATAGTCGCTATTAAAGAGGTGAGAAACTTAGGGGAGCTTTTCTGTAAGCATAAGAGAGGTGGATCTCATTTTTATATTTATGGAGGAAAAATGTTGAGATGGGACCCTTATTTTTTCATCAAAAGTTATAAAGACATTGCAAAAGACTCTTTAGTTGAAAGGGTAAAAGTGGTAAGAAAATGCATTTATTATCTCCAAGGAAGTTTTGCAAGTTGTAAATGCAGTTTGGAAATCCCCCAAGTACGTGCATGCTGTATGGAAGCCTGCCCCTATGTCAAAACCCCTTCTGTTTATTAATGACTTCTTCTTTTCTTTTTCTTTTTCTTTTTTTAAGAGTAAGTTAGTTCTTCACTTCTTCAATTAGAATATTATACAGAAAAGGAGGTCGCATAGAGCCTCCAAATGGGGCATACCCCATTAATACAAAAAAGAATTAATGTAAATTGGAGAATGAATGCTATTTCTGGCGGCTAGGCACCAAGATTCTACTTGAAACATTGCTCGGGTTCCGAGCAGACAACTATCTATTTCACCATAACAGATCTATCTCAACATTTGGAACATGGGAAGGCGTCAATCTGTTTCTGCTCAACTTCTTGCTAAATCTGGCTGTTGTAGGATGAAGATCTCCACAAATTTTATATGAAATATCTTGAGAGCAGCTTCTATTCTTCTTACCTGAAATCTCCTATTCCATGGAGATTTATGAGGATGCCATAATACTTGAGATAATGAGAATTTTGCTTCAATTAATATGGATGGTAATTGAGTAGGAATAAGATATATTAATCGAAGAATTCCCGGATAGTAGTCCGAAACTGATTGTATCGCCCCTTCAATCGGATGGTTGCCATCTTTCCACAAGATTCCAATACTAAAAAAACGAGTAGAGTAAATAGAGAGTCTCCAGCCTGGATAAACAGGAAGAACTGAATATGTATTTATATATGATAGAGGAGGAATATTCCAATGACAAAAAATATTGTCTAGAAGAGATATGCCAAGAAACGACACTCTACTTAATAGTATGACATATATTGTTCACCACATTTGAGGCTGTTTGAACTTGAGCTTTGAAAATGTGCCTATTTCTTTCAATCCAGATGTGTCAAACATAAGCACGGAAGAGTAATTTAGCCACCGTTTGGAGACCCTTATGGTGCCGATCAACACGCATCACTCCATCAACTCTATGGGCAAATCGCAAGAAATATAATTCACAGTTAATTTGGCTAATAGAGAAGTCCATACTATTTCAGAATAGGGGCATTGAAGCATAAGGTGTGAACCTGAAACATAAGGTGTGAACCAGATACCCAAGTGCAATTACATAGCAAACAACATGAATCCCATTCCACACTGAGTTCTTCTTTTCTAACTGAGAGAGAGAGAGAGAGAGAGAGAGAGAGAGAGGACACGTCTTGGTCAGCCGCTAAGTATGACTAGCATGAATCAATAAACGCGACAATCAGCAACGACTTACATGTCAAATTGGTCCAAGCTGCACTTGCTAGGAACCATGCCGACTTGACCTAAAAAATTATTCCACAGTTAAGTATGAGTGAATGACACGTGAACAGTTAGCTAAAAGTTACCATCAGCCTTTTATTTTCTGTGGAAATACATTATCAGGGCTTAATGTTTAACACAGGGTCAAGCCCATTTTCTAAAACCATAGTCCAAATTCTGCCCAAACAGGATTATGCTAAGCATAGCTTGGACTGGCCAGGCCTGACCCACTTTCAACCCCATTTTGCATTAAATGATGGATTAACCAATTTCTCGGCCTAAGGTGCAGCTCTTTATGAAAAGAGAGATTGATCAAGTGCATTTAATCTGGACCTCTCTCTTTCTGTAAGAGTGTGAGGCTGTGACGCATCCGTCATCCTTTGTCTTTGTAGGGAAGGCATAAAGAGAAGCTCAAACAAACCAACGGCGCAGAAACAATCTGAGGTTAATTCAATGGGCCATGTGCCCAATGCACAAGGTCCACCAACGTCCAGGCTCGCTTTTCTAGCTTCTAACTCGGCTTCTCTGTTTTTTTTTTTTTACCCTCTTGCACCACCATGATAGGTGTTCATGGGCCAGGTTCCCAAATGCCCGGCCCGGACCGGGCTGCTGTGTGTTTAAAGAACCAGTCCAGGACAACATTAGGCTGGAAATTAACAAGCTGGGCTCTGGGGTCCAGCGAATCCTGCAATAATGAAATATGTAACCAACTCAAGAAAGATTAATGAAATATGTAAAAAACGCAAGGACCCATACCCACAGGTTAGCCCATGGTCTGTACTTCAGAAACCGCTCGGTTGTAACTTGATTAACCAAGGTTCGAGCCAGAGCCTGACCCAGATTTCACTCGGGCCTCAAAATCCAAATAGCACAGCCCAGATCACAATTTCACTTGCCCTGAAAGGCGAAGGCACTTCCAAGCTGGGCCGCCCAAGTCTCACCCACAAGACTGTACATACTAAGAAGTTACTAATAATTTGTTACACGGGTTATGAAGGTTGACACTAATCCAACTCGTTTAAGTGCAGGTTAAGTTTTCCCAACTGTGACTTTGTTTCCTTTGTGGGTCATATCCAGGTCAGATAAGACTCAGTTTATGGATTGGGCTCGGTTTAGTGTTCAAATTTATTTTGCCTGCACAAGGTGGACCCACAAGACATAGTACATAGAAAGAAGTTAGAAAAGATAAATAAATAAAGGGTTAAAAAAAAAAAAAAAAAAAAAAACTGTTCATCATCTCTTCTTCATGTCATAAGAACTTCAACTAGAAGTAGAAGTTGTTTTATTCAATACAAATTACAAATAAACAGCCTGTGAAACACAGATAAATGCTCTTTTAAGAGCCATATTTGGCCTTGTAGTCAGCCCAAAGCTGGTCTACTGTCTTCCCAAGAATCTCCATGAAGAAGTCATTGCTATAACCATTCCTCATTTTCCCATTGAGATCTGCTACAAACCCATCTTTAAGACTGTTACAATAGTCCAAGAATCGCGCGGTTACACTGTACCCTTCATCCCAATTTTTTCCTTCGCCTGGTTTCACCCAGTTCGGATCCGGGTAACCGGACTTCAATCTCACAAAATCTGCTATCCCTTCAATCAATCCACTTGGCGTCTGTTGATTGCCGAACCATTGCCAAACGTGTGCCATCTCATGGTAAAGGACCCCAGTGACCATGTCCTTCAAATCTCCTTTGGAAACAGCTATGGAATCTGCACTGTAATTGATTTTATTGCCAAGGGTCACAGCCACAGCATTTCCTTCCATGGTTTTAACATTCATGACCACCTGGTCGAAGTTCTTCCGGTCTCCTTCGCCTTGCCGGAATGTCTGCCAAATGAATGTGGAAGCACCCTCCATGACCTGCTTGGTGAAGTCAGCACCGACTTCGTTGTTGAATCTGTCTCCGCCGGTTGTTCCGACAGCTTCATTGGTGACGATGTATTCGACGGCGTGGATCGGTCCTAGTGTGGCAGTGGCTACAAGGGAGAAGATGGAGAGGAGCAAGGGACCCATTTTGATCTTTGGTTTGTGGTGCTGGTGTTGAAAAATCAACAGGTTCATGTGTGTTACTATATACAGAGGATTGCATGGCTGGAAAGTAGAAATGCAATTGCCGCACACGACAAGAAGTTTCCCTGTGGAAAAGTTCATAGTTGAAAAGTCTTACAAAGACTTGACCTTGAACTAGATTTACAATCATATCTACTAATGCCTGATGGGATGGACAAAATTTTCTTCTCTGTTGAAACGCAAGTGGGAATTTTTTTTTTTTTTTACCCAAGTGATATCGACCATACGATCCATGGATAATTGGTTGGCAATCAGTTAGCTCGGTTTTGGTTTACCCTTACTGCAAGTTTTGTATCTTTGGAATTTTGTACCCATGGATTTTCATATCTGCAGCGTCCGCGAAAAGTGATGTTGAAAACCCTACCCTCCTTTGCCATAAACGAAATGGTTTTCTACAACTCTAGGATTTCTCTCTTTGGCATGAAAAAAAAAAAGTGACATGAAACCAAGTTATGAAACTCAGCTAGTTGATTATTCACCCAGCCAATTCACCTTATTTACAAAGAGGGCCGAGTCAAATATATGGGAAACTTCAGTTCAGTTACATATTTTGGTAAATTATATACATTTTGAACCATTTGATATGTAAATTCAACAATTTGATGTTTATTTTTAGTAATTAATGATTGAAATTTGAAGTTATCAATTTAAAAATGACGATTAAAATGCAACTTGAGACTTAAATTTGGTCTTTTTCCCTCAATGTTTGGACTTAAAATTATGTAATATGTAAGCTTTTGTCTCCATTTTATTTTCTTTATTATAGGACTTCATGGTAGGGCTCGCAAACTTTAAAAACTTGTTAAATATCTTGTTTTCCAAAATGTTACTCGGAAAAACCTGCCAAGCAGTAGAGGATCTAGATCCATTTTACAAATTAATATAGGAATCAAGAGAAGGTAAATGAAAGAGAACTCACAAAGAGGACGTAGCTGAAAATTAAAATAGCGACCACCTTTTAATCTATTCATGTTATATAACTATTACAACATTTATACAACTTCAAACAAGGTGCCTTTATTTAGCATGCATCAATCACCACATATACCACATACTGTTAAGATTTAAGACCCAGCATACTTGGCCTTGTAGTCAGTCCAAAGCTGGTCCACAGTTTTCCCCAGAAGCTCTACAAAAAAGTTGCTACTATAACCAGTCCTCATCTTGTTATTGAGGTCTGCTACAAACCCATCTCTGAGACTGTTACAGTAGTCCAAAAATTGGGCCGTTACATCATACCCCCGGTCCCACCGATCTCCCTGGCCGGGCTTCACCCAGTGCGACGGAGCATACCCCGCCTTCAGCCTCACATAGTCGGCGATCCCTTCTATCAATCCTCCCGGTACGGCCTGGCCATTTCCATTCCACTGCCATACATGCACCATCTCATGGTAGAGGACCCCGGTGATCTCCATCCTCACATCGCCGGAGTACCCTGCGATGTAACCGGCGCTCACATGTATCTCATTGTTGCTAGTGTAAGCAACACCATCCATGGTCTCGATGATGGTTGTCACCTTGTCGACGCTCTTCCTATCGGCCTCACCTTGCTTGAAGGTTTGCCAAATGAAGGATGAAGCAGTTTGTAGTATCTGCATGGTGTAAGGGCTGCCGATCTCGTTTTGGAATCGGGTTCCGCCGGGTGTTCCAGCTGCGTTGTTGGTCACGCTGTATTCGACGGCTTGGACGGGCCGGAAGGCGGCCATGGCCATGAGGGAGTGGATGAAGAGGATGAAGAGAGGAGCCATTGTTGGTCTTTGATTTTGAGGTGTTGTGAATGAGTAGATTTGCTAGATAGTATATACAGAGGAAGGGAGGTCGGCAACTCGCAAATGACGTCCCCCACGTAAACTTCATTTGGTCAAACTATTTTATGGGAAATTGATAGGTAACTACCTGAATGTTGTAGTAGTTTCAAATAAAAACCACTCTATTTAGTTTTTACATATGACAACCTGTGCCTTCTAACAGCATGGGTAGGAAATGGGTCTGCTCAGGTAAAAGTGGGTTGGGTTGACTATGTGGTGCAGGTGTTGAAGAAAACAGGTTCATGTGTGTTACTATGTACAGAGGCTTTGCATCGCTGGAAAGTAGAAATGCAATTGCCGCGCACGACAAGAAGTTTCCCCGTGGAAAAGTCATCGTTGAAAAGTCTTACAAAGACTTGACCTTGACCTTGACGTAGGTTTACAATCACATCTGCAGATGCCGGATGGACAAACTTTTCTTCTCTCCTTTGAAGCGCAAGTGGGAGTTTTGTTTTTTTAATCTACCCAAGTGATATCGACCATACGATCCCTGAATAATTGGGTGGCAATGGGTTAGCTCAGGTTTGGTTTACCCTTTGTCCAAGTTTTGAATCTTTGGAATTTTGTACTCGTGGATTTTCATTTCTGTAGCGTCCACGAAAAGTGATGGTCAAAACTCTACCCCCCTCCGCCATAAACGAAATGGTTTTCTACGACTCTTAGGATTTCTCTCTTAGGCATGAGAATGCATATATATATATATATATATATATATATAAAGGCTCTTCTAAGCTCAAGCTTAGGTTAAAGTAAGTTCAAGTATGTGGTGGAGCCCACCTGGAGACCCACATGATGGGGGGTTTGAAGATTTCAAGGACTCATTGGGATCTTCCTCTCTATAAAAAATCAGCCCCAATCGTGATTTCTATCATCTCCATATGCGCCTAAAAATTTAATGGTCAATAGTCCATTCGAATCAATATATAGTTAATCCAATAGTCTAGTAAATTCGGATTTGATCAAAAATTAGTGGACACGTGCAATTTAAAAGAGTCAAGTATTTAGTCCACTTAGATGGACCAAATGGGCCCCACAAGCATGAGCTTACGAGACTTTATCCTAAGCTTGAGCTTAGGAGAGCCTGAAATCAAATTATGAAACTCAAGCTAGTTGATTATTCACCCACCCAAGTCACCTTATTTTTAGAAAGGGCTGGGTCAAACATATGGGAAACTTCAGTTGAGCTACCTTATTTTGGTAAATTGTATACATTTTGAACCATTTGATTGATAAATTCAACATTTGTTGTTTATTTTTAGTAATTAATGACTGAGATTTGAAGTTATTAATTTAAAAATTATGATTAAAATGCAACTTGAGACTTAAATTTGATCTTTTACCCTCAATGTTTGGACATAAAATTATGTAATATGTAAGCTTTTGTCCTCATTTTATCTTCTTTATTATAGGACTCATCTTGCATATACAAATTTATTAATTTGAATTGATTATTAATATATATATATATGTATATAATTTATAAGTATACGATTTATATTCATACTTTTTAAATGACTCCCAATCACAAGTCTTCCAACCCTACTTAGGCAAATTGGGGCGTTTAGTGCCGTCACAAGAAATTTTATGGTGTCGCACAAATGTACCAAGTATTAGGCATGGTGCAACCTGAATCTGATCCATTAATGTTAGTGGGGTTAGGAATGCCAACTTCGACCCTAATTTTAAGAGCGAAATTCGCAAGTTGCAATTGGTCAAGTCACTGATAGCTCAGACGTGAAGTATTTCCCTCCAGAGGGACATCTAGGGTCTGATCCCGAGTTTGTATTGCAGATAACAAGGGTTGGGTGGGATGTGTTTGTGGCTGCGTGAGTATTTATCAGGAAAAAAATTATTGGCTTCATCGAATAGGTTGGGTTGGTGGATTAAACCAAATGGGAGAATGTAAATGCTTCCGGTCTCATGAATATTGAATTTTTCTTTCAATGTTTTATTTGCATAAACTTATATCTTGAGATACAAAGACTTAGACCTCACACTCGTTCCCCCCCCCCTTTTTTTTTTTTTTTTTTTGTTTCTAAAGGTGGATTATATTAAATAAGTCTCCAAAAGTAGAGGACTAAACATGACAAATATAAGCCACAAAACACATAAGCCAGCATGGATTAAAAAACTGGCTGAGTCAACTCAGACTCAACCCTAAATGAGTGGAGTCCTATCAGATTCAGGCTTGAATTATGCGACTCAGCCATCGAACTCAACCGACTATTTTTATTTTCAAGGCCATGCGACTTGGCCCGACTTGACTCGAACTCGGCCCTAACTTAGTCAGGTCCCAAGTCTGAGTTTTTTTTTTTTTTTTAATATATATTCATTATCAGTTAGGTGAACGGTGTGACACTAGAACCCACTCCAATTGAAGTGAATTTTTAAAAATACATTATCAGAAGGGATGAAAATATATAATGATCGCCTACAGTGGTGGCCGCTTGGGGAGGGGGGGAACGATTTGAGTCCTGGGGAGTGGTGATGTCACATTTAAGCAATGGAAAAAATGGTCTACTCTGTTGTGAAAACAAATAAATTTAGGTCGTTTGCCTTCTACTTATGTGATTGAAAATCGGTTTGACATTACATATGCATATATAATACATGTGAAACACATAATAATATTGGTCAAAATTATAAATGTTATGAGCAAGTGAGCATGTCAAATGATTTTAGGTTCATTAAAACTTTTTTAGGTTTTTTCATAAATCTCTTAAAATCCATAAATGATTAAGATATCATACTTTATATCTTGACTTTTACAATTAAAAAAAAATATTGACCACTTCAAATCATGACTTGGGGTATGCAAAGTCTAAAAACTTAGGTTGGGACTTTCTTAACTATTACTCAAAATATATAAAAATCAATCGACATTAAGATCACGAGGTTTATTAGTTCAATAAATAAATTTAACGGTTTGGATTACAAATATGGAGACGATATGAATGAGAGAAAATAAAGGTGGTTGATGGGGCCCACAAAAACGCAATCACCATGTAAGAGATTATACTAGCGCCTTTTTGGAGGTGTGAGTGATTTTCAGGCCTATAATGCGTGAAAACTTTTTTGTATAAATGACCTTTGTTAGTATTTTTGTTAGTATTTTTGTTGGCTAATTCATGGATTGGACAAAACTCTGGGTCCATTGAGTTGTATTTTCTATTTTATTTTAGAATGGACTGTGGTTGGATCGTTGATAGTGCTGAAGCGAAGAACAGAAGAAAAAGATAGAGCAAAATCCATAAGGCCCGATTGATCGGAGCTTCTGTCCGATCGATCGGACAGTAAATGTGCCCCAGTTAAATGAGTTGTCCGATTGATCGGATGCACTGTCTGATTAATCGAATAGGCGGCGCAGAAACGGGAAGTCTCCTTTTCTGATTGCGAATTGTTTCCTTTTTGAAACTTAGTTTCCCAATTTAAGTCATACTTGTGCTCTAAGTCTAAGGTACGAATTAGGGGCTATATATAGGGTATTGCTCTCAACCTTAAGATACACCTCTCATTAATCTGAGTCGGAGATATCTTAGAGAGAGAGAGAGATTACTCTCTAGAGCCATTGAGAGATCGTTCTGAAGTACTGCTCTAAAGGATTGTTGTTGCTTCTGCTTCTCGTATAAGATAGTTCATCTTGACTAGCAAAGTACGAGGAGATCAAGTAAGGAGAACGGGGCACGATGGATGTCGTGTCAATGGATTCTTTACAAGAAGAACTACCTTTCTTAGGTCGAGGTACAGACTGGGGTAAAGGAGCTTGTGAGTATATCTTGTAATCGTTCGTGAACTCTTGATTTCTAGTTCGTGGTTTTTCTCCCTGGATTGGGTTTTCATGCTAAAAATTGTGTCTGCTTTATTGTGGTGTGTGATTAGTAGATAGCTATTTTTATATTCTGATTGGTTTTTTCCGCTGCATGTTGATCGGTTAATTTAGAACTAGTATATCCATTCTGGTAGTCCCTGCAAAAAATTTCAATTGATATCAGAGAAGGCTACACTATTTTATTGTGTAGATCATATTTATGCTGGGATGGATAACTACCATGAAGGCACTTCAACCAATAAGCCTCCTCTGTTAGATAGTAATAATTATGCTTATTGGAAAGTCAGAATGACTGCCTTTATAAAAACCATAGATCTGAAAGTGTGGAAATCTATTGTAAATGGTTATTCTTTGCCAACTGTCACTACTGATAGTAAAGTCAGTCTTAAAACTGAAGAACAGTGGTCTTAGGATGAAGAATTGGCAGCCACTTGCAACTCTAGGGCTTTGAATGCTAATTGGAAAGTCAGAATGACTGCCTTTATAAAAACCATAGATCTGAAAGTGTGGAAATCTATTGTAAATGGTTATTCTTTGCCAACTGTCACTACTGATAGTAAAGTCAGTCTTAAAACTGAAGAACAGTGGTCTTAGGATGAAGAATTGGCAGCCACTTGCAACTCTAGGGCTTTGAATGCTAATTGGAAAGTCAGAATGACTGCCTTTATAAAAGCCATAGATCTGAAAGTGTGGAAATCTATTGTAAATGGTTATTCTTTGCCACTTGCAACTCTAGGGCTTTGAATGCTATTTATAATGGAGTTAGCACATATGAGTTTCGTAAAATTTCTACATACACTACTGCAAAAGAAGCTTGGGGTATTCTGCAGACTGTGCATGAAGGGACTGACACTGTCAAATAGTCGAAACTTCAGAAATTGTATACAGCTTTCGAAACCGTAAAAATGGAAGATGATGAAAGTTTTGATGAGTTCAATTCGAAGTTGAATGATGTGGTGAATGATACCTTTAGTTTGAGAGAGCCAATTCCTGAAAATAGAATTGTCAAAAAAATATTAATAAAGTTGAAGATTTGGTTTGATGCAAAGGTTGTAGCCATAGAGGAGAATAAAAATCTGAATGTTCTCAAAGTTGAAGATTTGGTTAGTAACCTTCAGACTTTTGAAGCAAACCTGATGACCGTTGACACCAAAAATATCACTTTGCATCCTCAACATCAAAAGCTACATGGAGCTGCATCCTACAACAAACAGGCAGAGCCGCTTCAAGTATCAGATCTTGTCAAAATCAAACAAAAATTGTAAGATTCTTCAAAATAGCCAAAAAAAGGATACACATGAAGTTTCGGGCCATTTAGACACCATTTGGCCTAATTTCAATCCTCCAACGGCTGAGCAGGAGCTCCCGGCGGCGACAGTGTTGAAGATAACGAATCTTTAATCAGAGCCTATGAATGGTCTCAAAATACCTTCAAAAGGCTCCACGTCGAATTTCATATCAAACTGACACCGTTTGACCCTCCATCAACTCTCGAACAGCGAAATCAAGCCTCTCGGCGGCGAGAACCTCCGACTCCTCCACTCATCGAACAAAGCACATGAGTAGCTTCTACATGCTTCCAAAGGGCTGCATGTCAAATTTCGGATCATTCCGACGACGTTTGACCCGGCTTTGACGCTCCGAAACAAAATCAAGCCTACCGGCGGCGGAGCTCCCCGGGACCATGGCACCCAAATCGGAGCTAATGGATCATCTCAAAATGACTCCAATAGGCTCCTTGCCAGATTTCAGGTCAATCGGACATCGGTTGACCGCACATCAAAGCTCGACATCTTTCGCGCGGTGAAATCAAGTATAGCATTGATGGGACCTCAAACGGCTTCAAAAATCAAACAAAAGCCCGTGGTTGGTCCTATCTATTGCTCAGGAATTTTCACCTCAAATTTCAGGTCATTACGATATCGTTTGACCTAGTTTCAACTATTGGCGGAAAATCGGCTACAAAGTTTTCGGCTTTTCCAAAAATAAGAAACTTTGTGCCTTGATTTGCACGGCTTCTCAACAGGTTTCCTTCAGTGGAATCAAGCCAATAAATGAGGAGAAATATCTAGAAAAATACAGGAGAAAAAAGAAGCAAAAAAACCCGAAAATGGCAGAGAAACGGCAACCGAACGGCGACCAAAAATGGGAAAAAATCCCATGGTTGCCGGCGACCATGGGTGCATGGTCGCTGGCGACCATAGGAATCCGGGCAGCCAAATTTCTCCCGGAAACCCACTTTTTCGGGTATTTTTCGCGTTTCGCGATGTTTGACCCTTGTGATTTTCTCAAATTCTGATTTTTGAAGCATGATATCCGTCGATCTTCGTCGACATCACGGATCCGCCATCGAAATCATTTGATCATCATCGGACACTCCAAAATCGCCACCCGGCAGACCAAGAAAGCACACTTTCTGCCCAACCCATCGTGAAATCAACTAGACAGATGTTGCCGGCCCATTTGTGTCAACCAAAGTCTGAATTTGCATCCTCATCCGACATCAAATAACATGCGGATCCATCGATGATCATCACAAGAAGAATTCCAAAAGACGTAACATGGCCCGCGACTCTTCAAGCGACTCGGCGGCTAATTAATGAAGTTAAATGACCTTTTTATGACAACTTATTACGGTCATTAACTCATTATTTTGGACGGCCAATCAGAACAAGCAAATGGGAGGAGTTACAAGTCCAATTAATCATGACAATTAACCATGTAACTCCTATCATTATGGAGATTAATCATGGTAATTAATCATGAAACTCCCATCATCGTAGAGATTAAATGCCCATTATTCTCCATCGACCAATTAAAATTCGAGAAAAAGGAGTTACAAAATTATGAAATCAATACTTGTAACTCCTCCCATCATGGAGCATTAATGCAATCAATGCTCATAAACCCTCCTAAATGGCCACCAAAAGCCTAAAAATAGGCAGTCATTCCAAAGGGAAAGGGTCCGAAAAATTCATCTGACGAGTGTTCTGAAGAATTGTCCTAGAAATCTCTACACAAAGAAGCTCTCTTGCCTTGAAGAAATTCTGCTACAAACACTTCAAGGTGATTGAAGTCCCTTGGCCTAGATGTGGCTTTTCAGCCCGTCTACTCGGTTTTTTATTGGATATAGGACCTTCCCTTGGTCTTTGTCCTCTAAAAATCTGAAGTCCAAGCCAAGCCAAGTGAATCAAAAAAATCAAGTGTTCTCATCTGAAGGACGATGGCGGAGTCCATACATGACTCGCGACCGTCAATTTGAACAAGTCCCCACAATCTCCTGAGAAGTCAGATCCATCTTTCTTTCTTTTCTATTGTACTTTGTTTTTTAAAGAGACAAAAAAATCACAATTCTTGTCTTTCATTATTGATAAGATTTGTAAATCGCCTTTCATGGTAAAATCGCCTCCTACGGCACAAAACCGCCTTTTGCGGCAAACTAAACAAAATCGACTTTCACGGCATTCTAAATCTATCTCTTTTCTTAAAATATATGTGCAATGGAAAGTTAGAAAAAAAGTTTGATTTCCTTTCTACTTGTGAAGGTGAATCTCTGGATCACCATTTCAAATTCCGAGTAGAACAGAAAATCTGGCATACCCATACAAAATGTTGATGCTCACTTTTTTTTTCGCCCCATAGCACCCCAGTGGACCCGGGCAGAGGAAGGCAAGAAAAAGCCGGGACCATCAAGTTGGCATACCAGGTGGGACTCGTTCATTTGAGAACACGATGCATAGACTCCTTGGCTCCTTTCTAGTTAGTGGCCTATGTTGAATTTTGCATCTAAAAAAACATGAGATGGGATTCTCTGGAAATTTCTGTCTTTGAACTTGCTTCCATTCTTTCTCTTCTCAAACAAAAAAAAAGTTTTTTTTTTTTTATCATTGGGTTCAAATTTGAGAAATCTCGGTTTCTTCCCTTTCGGATTTAGCGCTCGCGGAAATAGCTGAACCTTTGTTCGGATTAGAATACCATTTCCTCTCTTTTGTGAACCCAATCTTAACTTTTTTTTTTTATTTCAGATTTCTCTCTTTTGGATTGAAATTGGAGAAACTTTGGTTCTTTCATTTTCGTACAATGGCTTGCGGAAATCGCTGAGCCAGCATTCGGATTAGGAGCGGCCATTTCCCTCTCTTTGATGAGTCCATTAGCGATCTTTAAAAAAAAAATAAAAAAAATTCAGATTTCTCTCTTTTGGATTCAAATTGGAGAAATTTTGGTCCTTTCCCTTTTTGTATAATGGCTCACAGAAATCGCTGAGCCAGCATTCTGATTAGGAGGGGCCATTTTCCTCTCTTTGATGGGTCCATTAGTGATCATTCAAAAAAAAAAAAAAAACACGTTGAGGTTGCATCGATTGCGTTGTTTGACCAAAGTAAATTTAAGAAAAGCCTTGTCCAAAGTATGGAGGCAGTTGACTGTTTAAGGCAAGGGTCCTTCAAACGGGTTCATTAAGTAATACTACCCTTACCTGGGGGCTGATCTATCTACTAAGGTTTCATAAGACCGAATTGGAAGACCTATGTGCACTCTTCAAAAAAAATCTCTTCAAAAAAAAATCTAAAAAAAAAATCTTTCTTCAAAAGAAAAACTTTTGTCACTATTGTGTTCAAATTCGAGAAATTTTGGTTCCTTCCTTTTCGGATTTAGTGCTTGCAGAAATGTTTGAGCCTGTATTCGGGTAGGAATACCTTTTGCTCTCTTTTATGAATTCAATCTTGGCTTTTCAAAAGAAAAAAAAAAAAAAAACTTCCGCCATTATTGGATTCAAATCTGAGAAATCCTGGTTCTTTCCTCTTTGGACTTAGTGCTCACGGAAATCGCTGAGCCTTTGTTCGGATTAGAATACCATTTGCTCTCTTTTGCGAATTTGATCTTGACCTTTAAAAAAAAAAAAATCTCATCTCGTGTCCTTTTCAAGGATGCGATTTACAACATTTGTGCCTAGCGGTGCTAGTACGCCCTTTCAGGTCTACTGTATTCGCGACCAACACATTTGTATCTCCAACCTTATATCATTTTACCTCGAGTGAGCTTTGCTTTTCGGTAATCTGAATTAAGGTTTACAATTGCTTCTAGCAGTCATTGGAACGCTCATTTCAAGCCAACCATACTTGTTTTCAGAATAATTGTACCCTCTATGGCTTTTTGCCTTCTTCGTTACGCTCAGAATAGGCCATGCCCGCTAAGAGATTTGAAAAGACAAAACCATAGTATTTTCCATTCATGATCACCATATTCTTGTGATTACTAATGGATGTGGTTTTGTTTCAGAAGTTTTCCAAACTAACAATGGCAACTTCATTGACCATCACCTTTGAAGAGAACAAGTACCAGCTCACGCTTCAAGAGAAGCAAAGCAAGTGCACTTACAAGCGCCCTGCCAGCTGCCAAAGCGTCACCTCCCTCGGCAACTCCCAAAACACCGGGTCGACCTCCACTCCCCAGGCCATCATCTTCGGGTCACTGGGACCATTCCCACTACCTGTAGAAGAGACACTGCCTGCTAAGAAGCAAAAGACTGCCCCTGAATGTGTCGCTGCCCCGACACCAAATGCGGTCACCAAGAAACCTGAGGCTCGTGGCAATCCCGCGAAGCCTCAACCTGCAGAAAACCAAGTTTGCCTTAAGACTTGGTCCCCTCGGTCTTCACCAAAACAAAGAAGGTCCCGGACATCTGCAAAGCCAGCATACCAAGCCCCTCTCAAGGAGAACCGGTTCTATCCTCTTGTTTACATCAAAGGGGAAAAACCTACCCTCCACCAAACTACAAAACCAACCCAGCACGAGCCGACTTGCTCATACAAGCCCAAAATCAAGTTGTGTATCACAAGACCTCGACAAGAACCTGCCAGGGCCTGCTCTCTTGTAACTCAACCTTTCATCTCAACAGGGGTCGAGCTTACAAAATTTAAAGCTTCGCTGCGACAGGCTAAGGATCACGTCCAGATCCTGTCCATGCCAGTCTTCAAGGAAGACAAACTCGGTTGCTGCGCACAAGGGACCACATCCTTCATCGCCAAAGCGTAGCCTGAGCTAACTGAAGCTCAAATTGCTCGTAGTATACGTCGTCGCGCGGCATATCGACAAAAGAGATTAGAGAAGCAAAGAACCCAGCATTCTGAGCTTCAAGTCTCCCAAAAATGGGTCGAAAAAGAAGCACCCAACCAAGTTGCTGCTGTCCACATGGTTGGCAAAACCAAGAGACGTCAGAAATCAGCAACGAAAATACATGTCAGATGGCCGGTGACTCGCAGCGTCTCCCAGACGAGAAGACATCAGGAAGACTCTCCCACTCCTTCAAGCCAAGGACATCGGAGTGATCATTCCTCAGGCTCTTCATCCAGAAGGATGAGCTCCAACTCAGTCACTAAGACAATATCCTCTTTCGACTTACGAAGAGTGAATGTCCTAGTCACAAACTTTGAGCAGCCTCCACTAGATGATAACATGGCTCTACGCATTCAATAGTTAGAGCAAGGACAACAGAGAATAGAGGTTCTGATGGAAAACCTCCTCCTCACTCTCCAGCGTCCACCAAACAATGATGAAGTTCCTCCACACGATGAGGCAAACGGTGGAGAAGATGAGTCACGCGCCTTTCCTAAAAAGGACGTTGACAATATCCTCGCCAAAACAAAAGAAGAGGATACACTGAAGGAGCATGGAATCAAGCCACCATATCCCTTATGGATGGACTCGGTTCCATTCCCTCCAAAGTTCAAACAACCTCTTCTCCAAACATATACGGAAAAAGTTCAACTAAACAGCATGTCATCCACTTTAAGTTCCTAACGGGAGCTATTGCGGATCAAGATGCTCTCAAGATCCGTCTCTTTACAAGCACCCTGAAAGGTACATCCTTTGATTGGCACTCCACTCTACCAAAGGATTCCATTCAAAACTAGACCATGCTAGAGACACGCTTCCTGACCCACTTAAAAGGTGAGGATCATCATGTTACTATAGCTCAACTCTGTAGCATAAAACAAGAAGAGAATGAGTCAACATACAACTTCATTCACAAGTGGAAAACAATGGCGTACAAATGCTCAGATGTGCTGCCACAAGCGTCATTGGTTGACATCTGCCGAAACAATATGAGAGCAAAGATCCGCTCCATGATCATCGGCAACAAATCAAAGAATTTGGGAGAACTCCTAGAAACATCTATGGAGGCTGAAACGATGATCAAAGACCTCAACAGTCAGAAGTCATCAAAGAAGGAGCCAACCGCCATTCCGACCTCCAAGCCAAAAAAAAATGAGGTTCTCAATGTGCAAACTAATTCAGCTCCTCAGCCACCAAAGAAAGCTGAAAACAAAGATGCAGCTAAGAGACCTAAACTCTTGGATGCATTTAAAGAACGAGTAGAAAAGAAATACCCGTTCGATGAAAATGTTGAAGAAATATTTGGGGCTCTCTTGGCAAATGGAAAACTAACCTTGCCTGACCTCAAAAGACCGGGAGATGTTGGCAAAACCAACGATCCCCGATATTGTCCATACCACCAAATGGTCACACATCCTCTCAATCAATGTTTAGTTGTGAGAGAGAAGATCAACGAGATGTGGAAAAACGGAGTCATCACCTTTGACAAAAACTACGGGTCTGCCTCCGTTAACATGGTGACATATGGACAAACATCAAAGTCACCAAAGGAAAAAATCATCACTTCCTTCAAGGTGATAAAAATGACCCAAACGTCCCAAGAGCTGATGCCTTACCCAACACCAGATGAATAACCCATATGGGTACATCCCGATCTCCTAGAAGATGGAAATTGGGAGATCATCAAAACAAAGTCGACCGCTCAACAGCGAAGGCAAGCCAAGAGATAACTCCGCAAGCTCAAACAGCAGGAGAATGCTCAACCTAAGCAAGAGGTCCCTGAAAAGGCAGAAACCTCTTCTACCACTTCACTAAGGGCAACAGAGGAGTCTCTTCCCAAGGCTTCAAGAGTGGTAAGAAAATTCACCCTTAGTGATTTTATGCCACCACGGCTCTGAAATGAGACTATGCAGGGGGCATCATACTCGTGCAACTCGGTAGTTGGATTCTCCATGAATGGATACAAGTCTAGTGACACTGCCAGTGACACAGATGAATGGGAGGAATCCCTTGAAACCGAAGAATATCTCTCTGATGAAGAATGGATCCCATAATCTCACCTTATGCCAGTAATCTAGTATAACCCCTTCCAGCCTCAAGGATCCTGGTCCGATGATGATGAAGACCAAGAAGCTGTTCAAGAAAATGCTGTCCACCCAGCGCAAACAAATGCTCTAGTCGATCCCAACCAGGTTGAACCACAAGGAGCATATGAAGAAGAAGATTTGGCTCCTATGCCTGATCTTAAAGAATATGCAAGGATCTTACAGCGTCTTCGCATAGAGCAAAAGTAGGATCGCATCAATCAACTTCATCAAAATCCAGAACCGAAAGTCCCGAAGAATCTACAAACATCTCCTCCAGTGACTCCGGAAAATGAAGAAAGTTGCTAGATTAATGATCCTCTTACATCGGAAGATGAGTCTAATTCCCAACAGTCCATTATGGAAGCATCTTCTATCGAAGTTGCCTGCAATGTGATAGTTCAGGATGATAGTGCCTCTGAAGCTTCATCTGCTGAGGCCGCAGACTCTCAAAATGCATCTGGGAGCATATCTTCTGGAGCCACATCTTCTCGGGTGACTTCCACCGAGATAGCATCTTTTCAGCCGGCGTCTCCTGAAACGGTGACATTTGAATTGAAGCCTTTTCCAACTGATCACCATGAAGAAGCTCTAGCCGATGAAGTCTTCAAAGAAAACTCAGTCAATTGGTCTCAAATACCCAATCTCATAGGAGATGTCTGGACCTATGAAATCTTGGACAAAGAAGAAAAGTTGCTGGAAGCTGTTCAGGACTTGTTCCAGGAAAATGGTCCATGCAACGCAATAACTTAAGACGGCAATGCTGCTGCAGATGCGTTTTCGGTAAATCAGGATGATCAGCCCCTTGAGCCCGAAGAGGGTCCTCCAAAGGAAGAGTCACCTCTAAAAGCTTTTGAAGTTGGGAAAGGTACCCGCTCTGGCCGGGATTACCATAAAAACTACAACCAACCTTCTTCTTCTTCTTATGTAAACCCTTCGAAAAAACAAGCTGTAAATGCCCCAAGCAGCAATGATAATGAAAATGCAGGCCCCAAGGAGGCTTTCAAGTATGACTTGATCGAGCACTTCAAACACATACCTGCACGACTGCACATCCTAAACTTATTATGAATGTCACCATAAACTCGTGATAGTCTTATTTTAGAACTGCAAAAGCTGAATGTGGATGTCAACAAACATGCCCCACAAGTCCTACAAATTGAAATGGACTATAGGGTCAAAAAGTCAAAAACCTTCTCAAAGGGAGAAAAGAAAGAAACTAAGGGACCTTGCACTGAATGCCTCTCGGTCCAACAGGCCGCAAGTGCTACCATCGCCTTCAATAAGGAAGACCTCCTGCTAGGCGAGACAAAGCACAACCGACCCTTGTACTTCATAGGTTACATCAAAGAGATGCCGATACACAGAATCCAGATCGACCCAGGTTCTGCACATAACCTCATCTCTACTTCGGCACTCGAAGAGCTGGGTATCCCACCTAGCAAACTGAGTAACACATCTGTGTCCATCTTTGGATACGATGAGAGTGCTCAAAGGCCCATTGGCAAAGTCAGGTTCAGGTTGTAAATCGGTGATCTTATCTCTGAAGTCACCGTGTATGCAATAAAGACCCATTCATGCTACAACATCCTTCTCAGACGCCCTTGGATACCGAGAACGGTGTCGTCCCTTCAACTTTACATCAATGCGTCAATTTTGTTGGCGACGACGGCTTGATACATCGAATGTTTGCAGACAAAAAGCCCTTCAAAGGCAAAGAAGTTCATTTCGCAAACTTTCAGATGTACAGGGACGAAAAAGAAGAAAAGGAGGAGAAAATAACATCCTTTGCCGGCAATCTCCAAAGAGATAAAGGCAAGGCTCCTCAACAATCATCGGAAGAAAACAAACCTTCCGGTAAACCCGAAGAGAGCAATCAGTCTCCCTTCGTTATCTCCTTCAAATCTTCCAAACCTTTGGTAATCACTACCAAAGCAAAGAAGACAAAGCAAAAAACTGGGGGGCAAGTTCACTGTTTCCTTCGTGTCTATCATACAAGACACGGATTCGGATTCAAAGACAGAAGATGATACATCGTCAAGCCAAGCTGATACTTAGCAAGTTCAGCCTGCCCTCACTCCATTGGAGACTCCTGCTGACATAGAAAATCCTGTGTCTGCTACCTTCATCGTTCCGGTAACAACGGCAGAAGAGAAACCAATCTTCTTCCATAGATCGGACGCTTCTTCATCAAACTCCTTGCTTGAACCTTTCTAAAATGAATGTATGCCTCAACTATCCTTATATAGTCCAATGGCACAAGCTATCATGAAGAAAATGGGCTACGGCTTTCAAAATCCAATTGGTTTGGGAGGTGTCTGTGGTATTCTCACACCATTGGAACCCACCCTGACCAAAAGTCAGCTGGAATATTGGAAACTCCACCGTCGCATAGACAAGTCTTCATACGGGTTGGGGTATGATCCCGATACTCCGATGAGACAGTTGACACAAAGGTTGCAAAGTCGTTCTGCCGACCAGGCCTCAACATCTCGTGTCGATGAAGACATCGATCTCCTTGGATATCTCTTTGAAGAGTTACCAAATAAAGACTCAGGAAGCTCATCAAATTGGTACGATTTCTCTAATGATGAAGAGGAATTGTCTGATGACACAGACACACGGTTCTCTGATTCAGAAGAGCCATCGTCTCCAAAAAAAGTGCCTTACTTCGACCCAACTTCAGTAGGTGATTGAGATCATCTCATAGCAAGTCTTGAGAAGAGTACCGATCGAGAAGATTTATAGACAGAAGCGGAGACATGGTCTGAAAATGCCCTTGAAAATCTAGAAGGGTTTGTTGAGTTGGAAGCCTCCGAAAATATTGTGGAGGAACCACCTTCAAACCTTCTAACAGAAGATTCTGTTCAAAAGATAGACTTGGGAACACCAGATAACCCACGTCCTGTATTCATAAGTAAGAATATAAAGGATGATGAGTTACCCGAGTTTGTCTCTTTTCTTCGTGAGTTCATTGATTGTTTTGCATGGTCTTACGTTGAAATGCCTAACTTAGATCCCAAAATAGAAGTTCACAAACTCAACCTGCAATAACATATCAAGCCTGTCAAACAAGGCAAAGAAGATTCCGTCCTGATGTGATGGAGAAAATTGATCAAGAAGTTCAGAAACTCAAAAACATTAGCTTCATCCGCGAGGAGCAGCATCCTGAATGGTTGGCCAACATCATCCCCGTGACAAAGAAAAATGGGCAAATCAGAGTCTGTATTGACTATATAGACCTAAATAATGCTTGCCCCAAAGATGAATTCCCGCTCCCCATACAGAAGGTAATGATTGACAACACCTGCGTGTTTGAGCAAATCACTTTCATGGATGGCTTCTCTGGCTACAACCAGATAAAGACGCATCTCGAAGATGAAAGGCATACATCATTTCGGACCTCATTTGGCATGTATTGTTACACTGTCATGTCATTTGGTCTAAAAAATGCCGATGCAACATATCAGAGGGCTATGATGAAGATATTCTAAAATATGCGGTACAAGACGGTCGAATGTTATATTGATGACCTCGCCGTCAAAAGCCAAAGAAAAGAAGACCATCTCAAAGATCTTCGAGAAGTCTTCCTCCGGCTTTGCAAACAAAAACTGTGAATGAATCCCCTCAAATGCTTCTTCGGTGTCTCATCGGGTAAGTTCCTCGGATTCATAGTTCGGAAAGCTGGAATAGAACTTGACCCCATCAAAGTCAGGGCAATTCTAGAAATGCCATCTCCAAGAACCCTAAGAGAACTAAAAGGGCTTTAAGGGAGGTTGGCATACATCCGACGGTTCATTTCCAATCTATCAGGGAAGTGTTGTCCATTTTCTTACCTAATGAAGAAAGGTGTAAACTTTGTTTGGAATACAGAATGTGAAGCTGCATTTCAAGACATTAAGTCATATCTGACCAAACCTTCGGTGTTGGCTGCTCCCACAACCGGAAAATATTTCATCTTGTACACAAGAGCTCTCGACTATTCTTTGGGCGCTCTACTTGCACAAGAAAATGGAGGAAAAGAAGCTGCTCTATACTACCTCAATCGCATGTTGGTAGGTGTAGAGCATCGTTACTCTCCAGTCGAAAAAAAATGCCTGGCAGTGATGTTCGACATACAAAAGCTACGTTACTATTTGATGTCAAACACAGTATACCTGATTTCGAGGATCAATCTCTTAAAAGTCCTTGTCACAAAAGCAGGTTCCCTCAATGCTCGACTGGCAAAATGGTCCATCCTTCTGTCACAATTTGATATTAGGTATGTATCACAGAAAGCAATTAAAGGCCAAGCTCTGGCAGATTTTCTTGCAGAGCATCCACTGCCTAAGGATTCTCTGCTCAGGGATGATCTCCCAGACGAGCCTGTTTACAGTGTGGAAACCTCTTTATCAAATGCCTCCTAGAATATGCACTTCGATGGTGCAACCAGGACAAATGAAAGAGGAAAGTTGATATCGGGAACTGGCATTCTCTTTGTTAGTCCCGACAAATACATGATCCCACACGCATTCTCACTACTGGAAGCATGTTTAAACAATGCAGCTGAATACCAAGCCCTGATCATATGATTAGAACTCGCCCACGAATCCGATATCACCATGCTGGAAGCATTTGGGGATTCTCATCTGATCGTCAATCAGATGAATCAGAAATATGAAACCAGGAAGCCTGATTTGTTGCCTTACTACAACAAGGCGCAATCGCTTCGTCAAAGGTTTGACATCTGTCACATCACCCACATCCGCAAGGGTGAAAACATTCATGCTGATGCCCTGGCTGGACTCGCTGCATCCATGGCGATCCAAGAAGGGGAAAACATAAAAATTACAGTGTGTCAAATAAGGATTCTCCCTCCTCTCAACACACACCAAGCAGTCGTTGAATGCCACCGAGTGGTCGGAAGTCGGATTTCCATCCTTAAACCTCCGATCGGCGACTGGAGGGATCCGTTCATTAATTACATTATGTTCGAAATTCCTACCAGAAGATCCAAAAGAGCGGGTAAGCATTTAAAGACAAACCCCAAATTTTCATTTGGATATTCCCTCCAAAATGCTTTACAGAAAATCCTTCAACGGAGTACTTCTACGCTGCTTGTCACAACAAGAGGCAGAAGAAACTCTAAAAGAAGTACATGATGGTCTTTGTGGAGCCCATCAGGCTGGTCCTAAGCTCTACGATCAAATAAAAGGATTAGGTTACTATTGGCCTACCATGGTAGCTGATGCAATGCAATTTGCTAAACGTTGCCAACAATGCCAAGTTCATGGAGACTATGTCCACATACCTCCAGAATGGCTACATCCTACAATGATCTCATGGCCCTTCGAAGCCTGGGGAATGGACATCATAGGTCCTATCTCTCCCCCATCAAGCAAAGGTCATCGCTTCATCTTCGTCGCTACGGATTATTTCTCCAAGTGTTCAGAAGCATTTGCGTTCAGTGAAATGAAGACCTCATCAGCCCTTCAATTCTTGCGAACTAATATCATTTGTCGTTTCGACATACCTAAAAGATTCGTCCAAGATAACGGACCACAATTCCGGAATCACAGATTCTACAGGTTCTGCAACAAATACAAAATCCAAAGTTGTCATTCGACTCTGTATAACCCGATAGCGAATGGACTAGCAGAAGTCTTCAACAAGACACTCTGCAAAATTCTCAAGAAAATGGTCTCTAGTCACAAAAGAGACTAGAGCGACAAACTGCTTGAAGCTTTATGGGCATACCGGACTACCGTTCGAGGACCAACCCATAACACACCATTCTCCTTGGTCTATAGATGTGAAGCAGTTGTTCCTCTAGAGTTACAAATCCCTTCCTTAAGGGTATCTCTTCAAAATGACATGACACAAGAAAGCAATGTCAAATTGAGACTCTAAGAACTGGATAATCTCGATGAAAGACGGCTCGAAGCTCTACAAAGCATTGAGCTTTACCAAGCACGCATGGCAGGATCTTTCGGCAAGAAGGTCAGGCAACACTCCCACAAAAAGGGTGACTTGGTTCTTACGGTGAAAAGGCCAATGGTTTTTGCTCACAAATCCACAGGCAAATTCGAACCAAAATGAGAGGGACCCTTCGTCATCGACAAAGTCTTCTCCAACGGTGCATATGCTCTTCTAAATATGGAGGGTGACAGATGTATGCTACCCATCGATGGTAAATTCTTGAAGTGGTACTACCCTTGAAGACTTCGTACATCGGGTCAGAGCGATGCCTACATGGCCAAAGCCTATTCCTAGGTACTTGCTCGTCAAACCCACCCCTTTTAGAGTTTTCATCCCTATGTTGAAATTTCTAAAAACCCAAAACAATGTTTACTTTCAATATTTCATTGTCCCAAAAAAAAAAAAAAGAGTCAAACCCAAAATCCAAATTTAGGAGCCTCTTCCCTAACTTGACCAAAACTTTCAATCCTTGAACCCAAAAATTCATGGTTTGAAACAAAAATCAGGACGCAAGGATTTCCACCCTAGTCCACCCTGACTTTTACCATAAAAAATGGTTTTGAGTCAAAATTTACGACCCTCATGTCTTTAAACAAAAACTGGTTTTTCAAAAAACCATGGGGAAGCGACGTTTAGTCGATACTCAAACAAAACCCAAAAATCGGAAGGATACGAACCCCATTCGATACTTCCAAAACCTCAAATCGCAAGGAAGCGACACCTCGTCAATACTTGCAAAATTTCAAAAAAAAATCATGGAGACACAACGTTTCAGTTGATATCCACAATCCAAATCCCAAAATAAAAACAAAGGTTCGAAAAAACCTCAAATTTCAAAAATCGTGGGGAGGCGACATTCCATCGATACCCACAAAACCAAATTTCTGAAAAAAAGCAGAGAAGCGACATTCAGTCGGTGCTTGCACCAAAATCCGCGAGGAGGTGACATTCCATCGATACTCTCAACCAAATGAGCAAGGAAGCGACATTCCATCGATACTTGCAATACCATTCAGCAGGGAGGTGACTCTTAGTCGATACTTGCACTTTGAAAACCAAAAAACTTGTCTTTTATGCCAAAAACCCAAAATCTGGCTTCTACGCCAACAAAACAAAACCTGGCTTTCATGCCAAAAATAAAAAATCTGGCTTCCATGCCGACAAAACGAAACCTGGTTTTCAAAAAACTCGGCTTCCATGCTACAAAACCTGGCTTTCACGGCAAACAAACAAAAAAATTGGCTCCCATGCCACAAACAAAATCTGGCTTTCACACCAAACAAACAAAATTTGGCTTTCATGCAAAAAAAAAAAAAAAAAAAAAATTGTCTCTCGTGCCACAAAACCAAAACTTGGCTTTCACGCCACAAAAATTGGCTCTCATGCCAAAAACGGGCTTCCATGCCACAAACAAAATTTTGGCTCCTATGCCACCAAAATTCGGCTTTCATGCCATCCAAAATTCGACTTTCAAGCTACCGAATAACCAGGCTCTTTGCCACAAAATTTGGCCTTCATACCCAAAACAACCGTTTGACAAAAGATTTTCACAAAATGATAACCATTTGATCAAATTTTCAAACAAACATTCCCATCCAACTTTTACTTACTTTCATAAAAAAGAATTTAAGTGAAACGAGGGAATACAAAAGAAAAAGGAAGAAGGTGCCAAAAAATGTTTATACATGGAGGTAGCAGAAGAAAAAAGGAAAAGTTTGTTACAAAGTTAGGAGACTAGTCCGACATGGTCTTCAGCCAAAGACTTAACTCCTCAAGCAAACTCTTGGCCTTGGCTTTCAAAGCTTCCAGGTCGCGTTTGTTCAGAATTTTCCCATAAAATGCAGTAGGCTGTCGCGACCCATCTTCAGCACGGGGAAGCTCTTCCCAGAGAATTTGCCATTGTTCATATTCCTAAGTCTTCCTCCGGAGATTGCTTTCAGCCTCCTCAACTTGGCGAATGAGAGCCCTCTCTCTATCGCGAGCTTTCAAAATAGCAGTCCACTTGGTAGCAGCTTGTTCTTCCAATAACTTAAGGCGATGTCTGGCCTCAATGACCTCCCTATCGAGACGGTGTTGGTCTTGTGTCAGCTCGATAATAGCCAACTCGGTGACGTTCCTCTCCCAAATGAGCTGCTTCCGAGTCCACGAGATCTTATCCAGTTCAGATTTGACTTCGCTAGAAGGCTTCAAAAACATCTCGTTGAAGAAGTCACCATTTGGAAAGCTCTTGGTCTCATTCCACTTATTGCCTAGAGCGATGACTTCATCAACAAAAGCCTTGGCATTCATAATGTCCAGACCGACCTTTTCGCTATCAGCAAGAATGTCCTGCACATGCTTAATCATGCCGAAGCCAGCTTCCAAATGGCCAGAAGAAAGAGTCTCGACCCATGAGCTCAAGACTCTCTTCAACACTTTCCTCGCAAACTGACGGGATGGTTCAGACGAAGACTCACCATGCTCCGTTGGTCGACTGCCCATGTCATGCACCGTTGGAAGAGTAATAAAAAAAACTATTTCCAATCGGAGCCGCTGGAGAGGATATATCAGCATGCGGACTTGCCTCTGCCTCATCAAAACTGGTAGAAGAAGCCCCTACTCCTGGATCAGCCGTGGGCGCCCCTTGCTCTAGCTCTGAGAAGGATAGAGGAACTTCTCCTGTCACTTCACAACCTGCTAATGAAAGGTGAAAAAGGTATGAATATGATATTGTCAAAAATCAAATATCAAGACTATTATTACATACCTTTGACGACCGGCGGAATGCTTTCTGCCTCCATGAGCTCGTCTGAAGCATCGTCAAAAGTTACATCCATGGATGGCTCGAAGTCGTCGGAATCCTCTGGCAGGTCAGCTGGCAAGAAACAAAAAATATATGTCAGCAAGTGGCGGTAAAAAAAAAAACAAAAAGAAAAAATCATACCAGGTGGAGATTCTGGGTCTACTTCAAAATCTCTAGGTTCTTCCTTAGATGCCATGACCGGATCCGTTGCCGCCTCATCGGCCGGAACCTCAGGCATCATCAAATCATCATCTTCTGCCAAAAGAAAAAAAAGCAGTAGATCAAAAACAAAAGCCTCATAAAAAGAAAGAAGCGGAAAAAGAGAGAAGAAGGGTCACACCATCACTACTGATCCTTTCTCCCTAGCTTCTCTTCTCTGGAGGCTCATCATCATCCCCTGATGCCTCCTCAGCAATGGTGGAAGGAATTTCCAGATTAGGAGAGTTTTCGTGCCGTTTCTTACTTCAGCGCTGTCCTCTTCTCCTCTTGCTCCTACGAGACAAATTGCTGGAAGTACCCGCCCCGCCATCGAAATCTGGCCTCTCGATAGAGTTCTCACCAGATGGTCTGCTCTTGCCGGTATACTCCATGGAAGCCTTTGCTCGCTCGGCTTGTATCCAAGCAGCGACCTCCGCCTTCTCCTATGCGAGCTGTTCCAATACCTCACCAGGTATCTTTTGTGCAACTCCCGATCTTATGACGTCCTGGTCCTCAAGAAAGCCTGTTCTGTGCTTTTCTCTAGAAAGAAAAGACAGAATTTCTTCTCGGCGGACGCCATCTGACTTCCCAATACCCTTCTCGGAAGGCTACTTTACGTAGAGCTCCTTCTTGGAAAGCCCCCGGTATACTGAAAGGCTCTTTACGAACCATTTCATGAAGCTAGCAGTTCAGAAGGTGGGCAACTTAGGATAAGGAATCATGGCGGTAGTATCTTCCGCGCTATAAAAGGCCCATGCAATCCTCCAGTCCTGCAGCCCTCCAAAATGCTTCACCTTACTCGAAGGCGCTCCAACAACGCCTTGGGAGAAGCCCAACTGCCAGGCAAAACGAGAAGGAACATACGGCTGGATGTCGACGAAAAGAGGTCTATGGTACACCATCGTGCCGACACGTATGTTGAAAAGCCACGTTTTCTCCGCGTTTGTCAAAGAATAGTGTCTCCCTGACCCTGCCCTGGTAGAATCTCTGGAGACACCAAAATCAAAAGCCTTCTTCCGTAAGCTCGGAGAAAGCTTCACTGAAGATTGCCCTATCTCGACGTCCCAGAATCGTCGGATCCTCAAACGGGCAAATATTAGAGATTCGGAAACAGGCTTCCCTCTAGCCAACCGAATAATAAAATGGTCATCATCCTATGCAGCGCCCAATCGGTGGAAACTGGGATAGTAGTATACATACCACGAATAGAAAATATGGGTTGAAAATACCCTGTTCATGGGAAGCCCAAACCAAACCAGGAAAGCAGTAACCTACAGTTCAGTACACAAATAGGAGTAAAGAGCAGGCACCAAAGCAAGCCGCTCTCCAAACGCCATCTAACAGGCCGGAAAAATGCAATGCGGCCTGATGTGCATACCATCTCCTCCAGCAAAAAAAGCCTCACCCAGCCAATAAGTGAGGTAAACAACGAGATCTCTCCGCAGCCAATGTCAGAATGAATGGCGTCTGTGCTTGCGAAGAGCTCCTTCAAATTCTCTCGCATGGCGAAGATCTTCTTCGAATCTGGGTTCTTAGCCCTGGCTTCCTGGGTCGTATTCTCAGAAGACTCCCCGTTGTCAAAGAAGTTAGAAGACAAAACGCTACCACTCCTCCAACTGCTACATCGGACTTTCGAGCCTTCCTTCTCTTTCAAAAAGTCGTAGAAGGCGATGGGCTGAAAATACAAAAGCCTGAACTCCTCAGATTGCTCCTCAAGGACGCTGTCGATAGGCATGAACTCCTCATAGAGATTGTCGAGGATAGGCAACCCGATGATTGCGCTCAGTTCCTTTAAAGAGAAACCAATCTCACCGTTTGTGACAACGAAGGTATTGGTTTGTGGAAGGAACGACTCCAGCATGGCCATTAAAGCCTTATCAGCGAACACCACAGTTTGCCGAAAAGTGCGAATCGCGTCAAGAATCTCGGCCTCCAAAATGGCACCGCTAACCTGCAGGATGTGATCAATCCACGACTCCCAGCTCGAATCAGTACTGAAACGGCCGCGAAGTCGAAAAGGCTTCACCCAATTGCTGCCATCGCCCTTGAAAATACCAAGGCCCACTGGTCTCAAAACGGCCGAAGGATGGTCTGAACCTTGGTAGCCGCTGGCTGGTATCAAAATGTCCATACGGGAAAGTGACTTTTTTGCAAAACCAGAAGGGCCGCCAACAAAAACCCCGGTCTTGATCACGTTTGTCCTCTTCACCCAACTTGGAGGACCTTCCCTCTTTGAGCATGTGGAGGAAAGGCTCATGATCGAGATAGTCTGATCAAAGGTCGACCGGGTAGAAACAGTTCTCTTCTCACCATCAACTGTGTAAGAGAACTGAAAACATCTCCTTTGATATGTTGAATCGTCGGGGACAGCATCACTAGAGAAGAAGGTAGGCGTTGGCACAATGCTCTGATCGTCCGTGGCCCAGGGACGGTTGCTTACCATAATCTTATAAAACTCCTCATTCTTGAGGGCAATCAAACGTTACCTCATCTCATCTCGGTTGAGCGAGTCACACTCTTCCAAGTTCCTTTCAACATACTGGACCTCCTCCCAGGTCTGCTGTACAGCCACATTAGAAGATCTGGTAGAACGGTGAGGCACATCAGTGGCAGGCTCCTTACTCTCGTTTGTTCTAGAGGAACTACCTGCAAAGGATGGAAAGAGAGAAAATCAATCATCAAAATGACAAAGTTTTGCTAAAAAAATTCTAGCGAAATTTTGGCATGGTTCCGAGGCAATTCCGAAGAAAAGGGAAACACCCCGAAAGAAATAGGGAGCTTGAAGATGGGCTCAACATCGCTGCAAGCTCGTAACAATGGAAATTCTCGAAGAAGGCTTGAACTCAAACATTGCTGCGAGATCAAACCTAAGCTTCTCAAATATCCGCAAGATTGGAAAAGGCCTCAACATTGCTGCAAGCTCCAAAATCCAAAACTTACAAAGCTCCTCAAAAATCCCCCCAAGACCAAGAAAGGGCTCAACATTGCTGCGAGCTCCAAATCTCAAGACTTGCAAAAGATTTCCAGGTGTGCACTATCACCCTTCCAATTCCATTTTCTAAAAATAAATGCATAGAAGGAAAGTTTTCATGCATGCGCGTCTCGAAATCCAGAAAAGAAAGAAGGAAAAAGAGAGAAGAAAAGAATCTTTAAAAAAAAAAAAAAAAGGGGAAGGGCAGGCCACGTGGCAGTATGGCCAAGAAAAAAAAGAAGAGAAATCGTGAAAGAAAAAGAAAAAGAGAAAGAGAAGAAAAAAAAACGTTTGAAAAAAAAGAAAAGAAAAGGAAAGCACGTGAAAAAGAAAAAAAAAGAGAGAATGAAAAAGAAAAGAAAAGGAAAGAAAGAAAACTTTTTTTCTACTTCTACATGGAGTTTCTTAAGGAAGAAGAAAACTTACTTGAAGCCATTGATGGAGAAGAAGAAGAAAAAGCTAGAAGATCCTTAAAGAAAAAGAAAAGTTCTTGATCTTGGAGCACTCTTGAAAATTTTTGCAAAAAGAGAGCAATAGCAACAAGAGATCCAACCTCCTTGCTTTTATAAGAGAGAGCAAACCAAAAGAGGAAAGAATGAGAAAAGAAAGGAGGTAAGTGCTAAAAATTAGGAACCTTCCCAAAAGAAGAGGAATTTGAGATATTCTCTCCTAAAGAGAAGATTATTTTAGAAATTCTCTCCAAAAAGAGAGGGATTATAAGAAACTTTCTCCCAAAGAAAGATATTTTAAGAAAATCTCTCCCAAAATCAAAGAAACTTGAGAGATTCTCTCCAAGTAAGAATATTTTTAGATATTCTCTACCAAAAAGAGATATTTTTAGATATTCTTCCTAAAAATGACACCACATGAAATCTAAGCCATCTTTAAAGGTTAAGGTCCCATGGGTTAGCCCACATGAGCCAGGTTTGACCACCTAGGCACTAAAAGTGGCTTTTAGTCAAAATTCCTCTTACTAAGAGCATACAAAATGGTTCCAAGCCTATTTTGAGTCGATTAGACCATATAAAAAAATCCAAGCCTCATGAGTTTCCGAAAGTCCAAACCATCCCACCTCATGAACCAAATTAAGCCAGAACCTTGATATTGACATTCCACAAAAACCTCAAACCACTCCAATGGACCCAAAATTGTCCCAAAGAGTGACAAAAAAACAAACCATGGTCTCCTAACTTGCCACATAAAGCATGTTAGGTCACAAGACCAAAACCAAAAACAAAATCCCAGTCCCCTAACTTGCCATATACAGCGTGTTAGGTCACAAGACCAAAAATCAAAATCCAAAATCCGACCCCCTAACCTGCTACATACAGCTTGTTAGGTCACAAGGTCAAAAACCAAAAACCTTCTTGACCGCTTGATGCGCCACATAAAGCCTTTAGGTTCATAAGGTCAAAAAGAAAAATCCAAAACACAAAAACCCAATCCAAATGTCATTTTCAAAATTTTGCCTTGAGATGGTACGTGATCTCTCTCACTGCCATAAAATCCCCTTAGAAACTCAAAAGGTTTCTCTATCAAAAGAAAAATGCTCAGAGACTCTAAGTTAAGTCAGAAGTTCTCCTTCAAAGTTTTCTTTAAGGTACATCGACTGCAAAAGTTATGTAATTCGTCGCTGTACCTTAAGGGGGCATTTGTTGACACCAAAAATATCACTTTGCCTCCTCAACATCAAAAGCTACATGGAGTCGCATCCTACAACAAACAGGCAGAGCCGCTTCAAGCATCAGATCTTGTCAGAATCAAACAAAAATTGCAAGATCCTTCAAAATAGCCAAAAGAAGGGTACACATGAAGTTTCGGGTCATTTCGACACAATTTGGCCTAACTTCAATCCTCCAACGGCTAAGCAGGAGCTCCCGGCGGCGACAGTGTTGAAGATAACAAATCTTTGATCAGAGCCTATGGAAGGTCTCAAAATACCTCTGAAAGGCTCCACGTCGAGTTTCAAGTCAAACCGACACCGTTTGACCCTCCATCAACTCTCGAACAGCGAAATAAAGCCTCTCGGCGGCGAGAACCTCCGACTCCTCCACTCATCAAACAAAGCATATGAGTAGCTTCTACATGCTTCCAAAGGGCTGCATGTCAAATTTCGGGTCATTCCGACGACGTTTGACCCGGCTTTGACGCTCCGAAGCAAAATCAAGTCTATTGACGGCGGAGCTCCTCGGGACCATGGCACCCAAATCAGAGCTAATGGATCATCTCAAAATGACTCCAATAGGCTCCCTGCCAAATTTCAGGTCAATCGGACATCGGTTGACCGCACATCAAAGCTCGACATCTTTCGCGCCGTGAAATCAAGTATAGCATTGATGGGACCTCAAACGGCTTCAAAACTCAAACAAAAGCCCGTGGTTGGTCCTATCTATTGCTTAGGAATTTTCACCTCAAATTTCAGGCCATTCCGACATCGTTTGACCTAGCTTCAACTCTTGGCGAAAAATCGGCTACAAAGTTTTCGGCTTTTCAAAAAATAGGAAACTCTGTGCCTTGATTTGCACGGCTTCTCGATAGGCTTTCTTCAGTGGAATCAAGCCAATAAAAGAGGAGAAATGTCAAGAAAAATACAGGAGAAAAAAGAAGCAAAAAAGCCCAAAAACGGTGGAGAAACGGCGACCGAACGGTGACCAAAAATGGAAAAAAATCCCATGGTTGCCGGTGACCTTGGCCCATGGTCGCTGGAGACCATGGCCCAAGGTTGCAGGCTCCATGGTCGCGGGCGACCATAGAGATCCAGGCCGCCAAATTTTGCCCGGAAACCCACTTTTTCAGGTATTTTTTGCATTTCGCGATGTTTGGCCCCTGTGATTTTCTCAAATTCTGATTTTTGAGGCATGATATATGTCAATCTTCGTCGACATCACGAATCCGCCATCAAAATCATTTGATCATCATCGGACACTCCAAAATCGCCAATCGGCCGATTAAGAAAGCACACTTTCTGCCCGACCGATCGTGAAATCGACTGGACAGATGTTGCCGGCCCATTGGTGTCAACCAAAGTCTGAATTTGCATCCTCATCCAACATTAAATAACATGCGGATCCATCGATGATCATCGCAAGAAGAATTCCAAAAGACGCGGCACAGCCCGCGACTCTTCAAGCGACTCGGCAGCCAATTAATGAAGTTAAATGACCTTTTTATGACACCTTATTACTGTCATTAACTCATTATTCTGGACGGCCCAATCAGAAGCAAACAAATGGGAGTTACAAGTCTAATTAATCATGACAATTAACCATATAACTCCTATCATTATGGAGATTAATTATGGTAATTAATCATGAAACTCCTATCATCATGGAGATTAAATGCCCATTATTCTCCATCGACCAATCAGAATCCAAGAAAAAGGAGTTACAAAATTATGAAATTAATACTTATAACTCCTCCCATCATGGAGCAATAATGCAATCAATGCTCATAAATCCTCCTAAATGGCCACTAAAAGCCTATAAATAGGCGGTCATTCCAAAGGGAAAGGGTCCGAGAAAATCATCTGACGAGTGTTCTGAAGAATTGTCCTAAAAATCTCTGTACAAAGAAGCTCTCTTGCCTTGAAGAAACTCTGCTGCAAACACTTCAAGGTGATTGAAGTCCCTTTGGGGGCTACCCCCCCCCCCCCCCCCAAGTTTTCCCCTCCTCTTCTAACTGACATGGCCTAGATGTGGCTTTTCAGCCCGTCTACTCTGTTTTTTATTGGATATAGGACCTTCCCTTGGTCTTTGTCCTCTAAAAATCTGAGATCCAAGCCAAGCCAAGTGAATCAAAAGCATCAAGTGTTCTCATCTGAAGGACGATGGCGGAGTCCATACATGACTCGCAACCGTCGATCTGAACGAGTCCCCACAATCTCTTGAGAAGTCAGATCCATCTTTCTTTCTTTTCTATTGTACTTTATTTTTTTAAAGAGACAAAAAAATCACAATTCTTGTCTCTCATTATTGATAAGATTTGTAAATCACCTTTCATGGCAAAATCGCCTCCTATGGCACAAAACCGCCTTTCACAACAAACTAAACAAAATTGCCTTTTACGGCATTCTAAATCTGCCTCTTTTCTTAAAATATATGTGCAATGGAAAGTTAGAAAAAAATTTTGATTTCCTTTCTACTTGTGAAGGTGAATCTCCGGATCACCATTTCAAATTCCAAGTAGAACAGAAAATCTAGCATACCCGTACAAAATCTTGATGCTCGCTTTTTTTTTTCGCCCCGCCGCACCCCGGGAGACCTAGGACGGAGGAAGGCAAGAAAAAGCCAAGACCATCAATGATTGATGGAAAATCTAAATCCAAATGTATTGCTTTGGAAGCCTCCAAAGAATCATTTAAGAAAATTAACAATTTCAGTTGTTTATGAAGGGGAAGAAAAGTGATTTAAAAATCCCAAAGAATTATATAAAGAAGATATCTTCTAAGGGGATTCAATGTTTTGAGTGTCATGGTTATTGACACATTGCTAGTGACTATGCTAACAAAAAGCCGAAAAAAAAGGCTTTCAATTTGACTTGGGATGATGATACTTCTGAGGAAGAAGATAAAAAGTCTAAGAAGTCTGATGCTAGCAAAGAAAAATTCATGGCATTCATGGCAACCTCAGTTTCTGCTACTCCACCGTTGTCTCAAAATGAAACTGATCAAGATGTCAGTGAGTCAAAAATAGAACATGATTGGGAAGCTGAATATTAGATACTGTTTGTAAAGTCCATGAAGATGCTAAAAATGAATGAAAAAGTGGCTACAAGCTGGAAAGAATCTGAAGAGCATAATACTTCTTTAAAAGCTGAATTGTCAGAAGCTCTTACAATAGTGAGTCACTTAGAGGCAAAAAATAACAAATTGGCAGACATGTTGACTGCTGAAGCTCAAAAGTGTGATTTACTTGATCACAACATGAAGACCTTGAAAGCTGAAAATACAAACTTGCCAGGAAGACTAAAGATGGTGCTTTCTGAGTTGGATACAAGCAAGGCCTCTCTAAACAGGATGAATACTGAGTCTAAGAAGCTTGATGACATCCTGTGCAGTCAAAAGGCAAAGACAGACATGCATAGCATTAGCTATGCTGACAAGGCATCTACATCAAAAGCCAAAGGTACAAACAATTTTGTTTCAAATTCAGTGATTACTAATCATGTTGTTCATGTTGACAACACAGCTACTAAGAAGAAGAATGTGTCACGGCCTAATCGAATTCCCACTTGTCATCACTGTGGAATTAAAAGACACATTCGACCTCATTGCAATAAGTTGCGAAAGCCACCTCATCAAAAGCAATGGAAAAGGCAGAAGGAAGAGTCACCAATAAAGAATACCAAAGCTGTTTGGGTCAAAAAAGAATACCTTCCATCTGTATTGGTACACACTTTTCTGAAATGTTTGAATATGCAAGTGTGTGTGCCAAAGATTGTTTACCCTTGATCTGCAAGATCATGCCCTCACCCCAGTGCTGATACAAAGATCATATTGAGGGGGAGTCAATATTGAGGGAGAGCTGCAGAGTCAAAATTGATAGAAGCTGATTAAAGATAATTGTTTGTCAATTATGGACAAAAAGGGGGAGACTAATGAAGCGAGGGGGAGAAAACAAGCAAAGATCTACAGGTGCTGAAATTTTTTTTTTGGTCCAAAAATTCAATGTATTTTGGGTTTTTCTTTTGGGTAGCTTATTTGTATTGTTTTAGGGAGTTTTGTCCATGAATTGTCAAAGGGGGAGATTGTTAGTATTTTTGTTGGCTAATTCATGGGTTGGACAAAACTTTGGATTCATTAAGTTGTATTTTTTATTTTCTTTTAGAATGGACTGTGGTTGAGTTGTCGGTAGTGCTGAAGCGAAGAACAGAAGAAAAAGACCGGGCAAAATCCATCAGGCCTAATCGATTGGAGCTTCTGTCCGATCGATCGGACAGTAAATGTGCCCCAATTAAATGAGCTGTCTGATCGATCGGATGCAGTGTCCGATCGATCGAACAGGCGGCCCAAAAACAGGAAGTCTCATTTTCTGATTGTGAATTGTTTCCTTTTTGAGACTTAGTTTCCCAATTTGAGTCTTACTTGTGCTCTAAGTTTAAGGCACGAATTTGGGGCTATATATAGGGTATTGCTCTCAACCCTAAGACACATTTCTCATTAATCTGAGTCAGAGATATCTTAGAGAGAGAGAGAGAGATTACTCTCTAGAACTCTTGAGAGATCGTTTTGAAGTGCTGCTCTAGAAGATGCTGCTTCTGCTTCTCGTAGAAGATAGTTCATCTTAACTAGCAAGATGCGAGGAGATCAAGCAAGGAGAACGGGGTACGGTGGATGTCGTGTCCGCGGATTCTTTACAAGAAGAACTATAGTCCTTAGGTCGAGGTACAGACTGAGGTAAAGGAGCTTATGAGTATCTCTTGTAATCGTTCGTAAACTCTTGATTTCTGGTTCGTGGTTTTTCTCCCTGGATAGGGTTTCCACGCTAAAAATTGTGTCTGCCTTATTGTGGTGTGTGATTAGTAGATAGCTAGTTCTATATTCTGATTGGTTTTTTCCGCTGAATGTTGATCGGTTAATTTAGAACTAGTATATCCATTCTGATAGCCCCTGCAAAAACTTTCAACCTTATTTGTACACCATTTGCATACCTCATTTCCATAACACATTTGTAAATGAGCGCACACAAATGTAATGATGCGTGATCATCACACAAGGTAATCATTTACGTAGGTAAATAACTACAGCGAAACAACTCCTAGCAAAACATGTGTGCAGCCGCTTTTCTAAAAAGAAAAGAAAGTGCTTTAAACATAGAAATGCATTTTCGCTCTGTAAAAAATATACTTTCGGTGTGATTAGAAAGAGTGAAAAGAAAATTATCTAAATTTTATGCGATCTTGCAGATGAGCATTTTCAATAGAGGAGTTTGAATGGGTTTTTGCATGACACGGAAAACGTTGTCTGTAGAATAAATTTTCTGCGACGTCGTACATAAAAGGAAAAAAGACCCCATAGCACATGAGAAAGAGAGTGGAAATGGCAGGTTTCATGACATAAGTGAAAATGAATTAGGACCTACCAGAGAGATAATAGAGATGGCTGAGAGGTCTGATAAGAGAGTGAGAATGAGAGGTATCTCCCTCATAGATAGAACTTATGATATCATGAAGGATGAAGTAGGATCAAGCGGCCCTTTTGAGATGCAGGATCCTATACAAAATCCTCTGACTAAGCCACGTAGGATAAAGTTCAGAGAGGGATATTTACAAGGTTTTGAGTACTGAAATGGCATGCAGTAAGATTTAATAAAAATGAAGGCATGTAAATCAAAACTAAGAAGATCCGAATGATGAGAATTAATGCTTTAAAAATCAGACTTGGCCGGCAACTCTAGGCATAAGTTGAGTTGACTTGCCAAAAGTTTCATGGAACTCGGGTGAATAAATAAACTGCATTGCACCGCAGTGCTCAAAAGGCACAAAAGAATATAAAAGGATAAGACCAAAAAAATCTATTAAAAGAGTCCAATAAATTCAAGAGTGTTAAGATTACTATGTTTTAGTAATGAAGGAACTTATGTATAAATTGGTGTCCTAATTTGTCTTTCACTAATAGAATGAACACGCTTGGCTTGTTTGTTTAAGAGAATTTCTTGCTAGAATATATGGGACATTGGGGTTTTTTACATGTTGTGATAGCTTGTCCCTAGTATTTCAAATGTCATGTTTCTTTTAGCAAATTCTAAATTCTAACCACCTAAAAAGGTTGTAAATGGCCTTTTGGAATTCCAATCTCTTTTCATTTTGCTAAAATTTCCAATGCTCCACTCAACAGGAGGATTTAGGAATTCTACCTCCGGGGGCAACTTTTGGATAATTTTAAATTCTCTGGAATTCTTGTAAAGAAACATGCTAGCTACATCTATCATAAAAAAGAGATTTGATCTTCTAAAATTAGTGCGAGAAAACAAAGTAGGTGTTAGGCCTTCTCCCGTGGGACTTGGCTGGGGAGCTGATTGTGACTGACCTGACTCATTGAGTGCCAAGTTTCATCGGACTTGGTCCAATATTTAACCATGGATGACATAGATGTTGCTCTGAAGCATTGGTCTAAAGTTTCTCTGAAAGGCCTTCTATATTAGTTAATTGGAAATGTTCTTGTTCCATGCATGAATCAAGAAACTCTCTATTGGATAATTGAACTTTTTATTTCCTAAATTCCACAGTAGATAGCTGAAGATGAGTTGACATTCTCTCTTATTGGGTTGCAAATGTTTTATGAAACTTTTCTCAACCATGGACTAAGAATCATTTTTGTTTTTATATTTATTTATTTTTTTGGAAAATGGAGAGCAGCTGGATTCATGAATATTTTCAAGTCACTAATGTTTGTATGTGTCATGACAGAAGAAGTGGATGATGCCCAAATGATCAAACCTTCATTCATTGACCTTCTTTTTTCCTGGACTGCTAAATGTTATTCTGGACAAAGAAAAAAAAAATTATATAAATATTTTCTAAAGAGTTATAATCTTGAGATTGTTATTCATGTTGTGTCCACGGTGGAGACCATTAATTGAACACCCGGATAACCAGTCCATGGCCTTGCATATGGAGGTGCAACCAAGTTAGAAATTGCTGTGGAGAAGGTTTGTATAATCACCCTTAACAGTAACTACTTCTGAGAATCCTACCATTGAGAAGATTATTAGAGGATGATGTTTGAGTTGTTGACAGATTCTTTAATTAACGTTTTATGTTTCGATATTTTGTTTTTTTGCTTCTAATTGAATCATGATATTCTCTGGCCAAGCACACTACAATTCACAAGATTTAAATATTTTGTTCTCCAATACAGTTTCTATTCAATCTCTGTTGAAGAAACTTGGTGAAATCTGTGTAACAGGAAAAGAACAGCATGGACTTTTGGAGCATCAAAATCATTGATAAAAAGATCACTAATATAAATAGCAAAGATCTATCTGCAGACGAAAGCGTCTACAAGACTTCTAAGTACCCGACATAGCTTAGTTCAATTTAATGTATTAGACCGAAACACACTCTACTAAACTAATTCTGCGAACAGCAAACTGCTTACATATTCACATGGTTTCATCTCTAATTTACTGAAAGTAGAGATGCAGCACTTTGATGTTCCAGATTGACGAATGGATGATCTTCTTCTGTCATGAAATCGATCATTGGGCTGTCTTCCTGAGAACCCAGAAGCGGGTCTGATTCTGGCTCTGGATCTTCTTCATGGAGTTCCTCCAATAGAAGTTCCTTTACAGGAATGGGATTCAACTCCCTTCCATTCCTAGAGCTCCCACCAGAACTGTTTTCTTTCAAAGGCTGCCTAACAATATCAGTATTATTTCTGTGTAGCTGACCTTGATCAGTATTTCCCTGTGGATTTGAATTTTCCAATTGATTATTTGGTGCTGGATCAAAAAATGCCAGTTTAGTCTGTTCATTTCCATCAGTAGAATCTCTCTTTTTCAAGGATGGGAACACATATTCCTGAGGGCTGTGATCAGCATAGTGAGAATTGCACCTTCCAAACGAATTGGCTGGTGATTCTTTGGAATTCCCATCAACTGCTGAAGATGATGATCGCTGCGAGAAGCTCCCAAATCCTTCGATACCACGAGTAAGCTTACGGGCCCGATGGCGCTCTTGTTTATATAGCTCTTCTTTCTCAAGTAGCTGCAATACCCTCTCAGATTTCTTTCTTACAGTTAGACCCCAGTTGAATCTGTATAAATTCATCCAAAATAGTCAGTAAAATTCTGAGAGAGCTGAATCACTCAAAAATATGAGATTTGCTTTCTATTCATTGTATGATTGAAATTGTATTCAGATAGAGAGAGAATCAGTTCGCAAAATCCAAAAGCAAGAAATTCAGAATCACAGATCATACAGACCCTCTTTCATCAATGTATTGAAAGCTTTCTAGCTGTCTTATAACATTGGTATCGCTCTGGAATTCTGTTACAATGCTCTCCGGGCCATGTGTTAGAAGGTGTTCTAGAAGTATTAAAGCCTTGTATGATTCCCTCCAATACTTTCTATCATATCTTGCCAACCTGAAATACTAAGAAGAAATAAGAAAAAGCCTTGCAGAACCATAAATCCATGCAGGAAGAGACATCAATGGATAAAAAAAAAATGAGGAGCCGGATACCTTTTATGCAGAATCCCCACAATTCTGCAATAGTCATCAATTTCGAATGCAGCCCGCGATATCAAACCCATGGTTCTTGTGTCAGGCGCCCATGGATTCCCATTTGTTGCTTCCTCTGTCAGTCTTCAGAATCAAACCAATCACAAAAGCCCAATTGAAAATCATTATCAAGATCAAAACCAAAGTCAATCAGATATGGGTGTATTTGTATCTAACCAAATGGCAGAGTGAATTTAATCTTCTACTGTTGATGGCAGCTCAAAAACAACAAAAACCCATTTCAAAATCAAGATAAAAAATCAAAAGTGAATTTTACAGGGTGTCATTTTATTGACCCAAATAGCAGAGTGAATTGAATATTCTACTATTGGTGCCATCTCAAAATCACAAAAACCCTGTTAAAAATCAAAACGAAAGTCAATCAGATATGGGTACGTTTGTAATGACCCAAATAGCAAAATCAATTGAATTTTCTATTATCGGTGGCAGCTCAAAACATCTAGCTATTAAACTATGATATTCAAACAAATTGCAATTCTGGTATTTCTCCCCACACGCTCAATTGGTATCTTCAAGGATTACTGCTTAATATCAAAAGTCAAAGCCAAACCCAATTCCATATCTGCATATGTGTACATACCCAAATAGCATTTGAATTAAATTCACTACTGATGGTGGCATCTCAAAACATCCATCTCTAATGCTAACATATCCAAACCAACTACGACTTGGGTATATCCTAACGCACCCTTAATTAATCCAATCAAGAATCACAGCTCGAAATAAAAACCAAGCCCAAATTTACTACAAATATGTTCCTATGTACCCAAATAGCTTTTGAATAAAATTCTGTACTATTAGTGTTAGCTCAAAACATCTATCTACTATGCAAAAACATTCAAACCAACTTCAATTCAGGTACATCCAATCCAAGACTTACAGTTCTGTGGGAGTGACATCGGTGAGAGCCAACCGCGCGGTCTTTATCTTCTCTTTGAGAAAGAAGGAAGCCTGCTTCTTGAATTCATGGAGGAAAGGAGTGCCCATGTTGTTGTTTGGGTTGATCGACATGCCTGTGATCTGATAAGAAGAGAATTTTCAATTCTGGGTTCTGTTCTTTTTTTGAGATTGGGCGTAAGCAAGGACAAAACAGCACAACTACTCCATTTATGCAACATATACCAACTGCTCTTGAAAGGGGTTGGTTTGAAGATGTAAGGTGAAGAGCCCATAGCAAAGAGAGAGAGAAAGAGATGGAGACATGAATATAATAAATGGGAGAAAGAGAAGAGGTGGGGATATGAACGTGGAAATTCCAATGTAGTTTGGAAGGTCCTTTTCGTCTTCAAGCAGTGATGTTGGAAAGAGGGAGAAGAGTCAAGATCTGAAGGCTTACGATAGTGGTTTTGAATATTTGAATTGAATGGAAACGGAAAACGGTTTTTTGTTTTGGGTGACAGAGAAGATGCGGGATATTTTAGTTTCTCGCGGTATTTTGAGTTATGGTGTATTTTGAGGGCAGTTAATGGACCCACTTCTGGCTGGATCAATCAGAGCCCAAATCCTGAAACATGAGATTCTGATTGTCTGATGGATGACTGGGCTGGATCTAGATTTAGGGTGGACTCGGTTGTAAGAATAGGTTACACTACCACCACCACCACCATCATCATCATCATCAATGCCTTATCTCCAACTATGTTGGAGTTGGCAGTGGGCTATATGAATTTTGTTTCTCCATTTCAATTTGTCTTGAGCAAAATCTTAGAAGTGGTTACACTTCTTCATATTTATTTTAATTTATTTCATCCTTGGCCTCTTTGACAAACTCTTTTCATTGGATTTTCATCCCGCATGTCGATTTTTGTTCTATGCATTTGTAACGAACGATTCAGGAGCAACTCAAGATGGAGCCCACATACAATCAATCCAACCCACTCATACTTCCTTCTCAGGCATTCCCACCGGCCAAAATTTGACCATGATCGGATCTGCATCCTTTATTGGATTGATAAAAACAAAGAGAAAAAAATCAACAAGAACCACCACAAATACCCACATACACAAAATCCAGTAAACTCTTAGGCCCATAAATCAAGGGCTAAGATTGCCAATCTTAGATAATATATGCAGCATGGAGATCCAGCAGTGGAAATAGGGAGATCAGGTGGGTCCCATCATTTGTGTCAATAGGGTGGCCCTAACCATATATGGTTAGAGCGTCTTGATCGTCCTAGATGTTTTCTTAGTCCACAACAACATGGGGTTTGTTAGGATGAGCGGCTCAGATCTATCCCAAGGTGGTTGATTTAAGATTGCAATGAATTAATGCTTTTGTCATTTCGAGCATAGTAGTGATTGGTACGACTCGTGAAAATATCATGAAATATGGCGAGATATCGTCAAACTGATATACCGACCGGCACGGAGCGTTTAGATGCCGAGTCCGAATTCCCGGCGAAATTACATGGGACTATGGATGGGAGTTTGGACTTTGGAATGGATACTAAAGAGAAGTTCTTCCCCACGTTCTAATAAAAAACAAAAAAGTACACATGACATGTTTATGGGGCTATGGGCTTTAAGATGGGTTTGTGGATGATCATTTATTTAGAAGGAAAAAAATTCAGATCCATATGATATTGTTGCCCATTGATTAGAAAAGGAGAATTGATTCTATTTCAATCATTTATTTTATAGCTTTAGATTAAATCGCTAACAGAGTCAAGTTAATATAATTTTAATTTTATAAATAAATTACATGCAACCATTGTTTTTAGAACAATCCAACATATAACATGTTCTCACTTGATAAATTGAGGAGAGCTTCTAAAAAAATGGCTAGAGAGGATTAGACTCTCTTAGTCCAAATCCTTTTATGAATTCCCCCAAGTAGAGATGGCAAGGGCGGAGGTCAATTCCAACATGCTCCAATTAGGGATAGGTTTGGTGGTAGATTTTAGGTTAGGGGCAAGTATAGAATTGTGTACTTAGACCCAAATCAGGGTCAGGGTGGATTTGAGTGCATTAAAGATAGATGAGGATATATTTTATAGATCTATTAACATATAAAATGTACAAGTTTAGTAAATCATGGAATATAACCAAATTAAGAAAGATAAATGAGATATTTAAGATAAAAGTTGATACACCTAAGTTGAAGAAAAGTTAGGAGTACTAATACCAAATTGTAAACTTACCAAAATGTAAATTTTGGTAGGTGGAATTGAGATTGGGTTGGTCAGTTTTTTTTTTTTTGGTAAAAGGGTTGGTCAGTTATTATAGCATAGAAAGAATGTTTGATCAACTAGAGAAGATCATCCCAACCACTGTATACTGTTTTCACAACATCGGATCGACCTAATTCACTCCACACATTCCAAGGACAAAGACAAACACCATGGTTGTAGTGCCTAAGGATGGAACTTATATCAATTGTAGCTTAGATATTCAAGATGATGTCACTCTTTCTCTCTATAATCTCTTGAAGGAATGGGATTGGGAATTTAATTGTCGTTTTACACCCTTATTTGATGCCCTCATCCAAATCACTAACCAAGATGAGAGAGATTTGAGCCACTAAGCTAATGAGAGACAAGTGAAAAAGATTTGAATTTAAAACACTTTACACCAAACTCACAAAGCAAGAAAATGTGAGGGCATCCTCTCCTCTTTTTTTTTTTTTTTATAACTGGGAGCCATCTACACGTGGGCCTCATTATAAATGCCAGCAACAGATGCTACAATGGAGATATACAAAATTATTCAAATTAGAAAATTATCAAAATGATTAGATTTTTAATACTTTTTTACGCGAGATTGTACCACGATTGATCAAACCTTTTTTTTTTTAAGAAATAATAGCATTGAGACATGAGAAGTTTTACAAAGAAATGTTAAGCAATACATGTGGTTGAGATACAAGTGATAATGAAACTATAGAAATAAAGAATTTAATAGTTTAGAAATGGACTGATAGGACCGTTGAGGTTAACGTCCATTCTCGTTCATGAGCGGTCAATTATGGTCGAGCCATCGCCTTCACCATAAAATCGTTGATGTGCCGTCTTCCATCACCAATTGATTTTGGAATAAGTGGTAGTTCCATGGGGAATAAGATCCTATAAATGGTATTAGAGCATGGTAGGTCGAATTTCCGAGTCACACAACATGCATTTTGCGTTTCCAAGACACCTATTGATTTGATACTAACAATTATTTAATCTTATTAGCTGAAAATGAAATCACACCAATATTTAGGTATATAGATGCGTTCTGCTGTGACTACAATTTCTTTTTCTGGTCATAAAGACATTGCATCAAATCAGAAAGAAGAATCACAAGGAAAATGTTAATAGGACTAGCTGGGCGCTAGCCGTGGAGTTCCCATAACCATTCCTATGCTGAAGGCTATGGCCACGATAGCAATTTCGTATGTAAGCCAATCTCACGTGACACACTCCAATCATTCACTTGTCGCACTCTTTGAGAATCAATTTTTACATGCGAGCCACGACTTCGGGAATCAGGTATGTATGTATTTTTCTTTAATTTAATGGGGACTGTTGATCATGCTTTAAAAAATAAAGGAGGATTTTCCCGGAAAAATCCCCAAAGACTGGTTATAAGCCCAAAACACCATCAATATCTTAAAAGACTATAGTGGTCATAGGGGCTGTGTTTGGTCTTTTTTTTTCTATTTTTCCTCTGAGCGGGGATATCCCTTCTCATTTTACTTTAAAAAGTCCCAAAACGATATTCCTATTCCTTTTACTTTAAAAAGTCTGAAAACCATTTTTTTCCCTTTTCGTTCTTCTCCCATCTTGTAAAAGAAGAAACTCTAGAGCCTCATCACCGTTGCAGCGACAATTGCAGCCCTTTCCTTCCACTCGGAAGTATAGAAGAAATTGGTGCTCTCTCGGCGGCTGCAGAAGGAGGAGGACGAGGAGCTTGGAGATTGGGAAAGGGCAAGAGCGTCACAGCGATTCGTGTGGTGAAGATGATGAGACTGGGAGGGGCAAAGGCAGCATGCGCATGGCACGTGCATCACCACCCCCACCAATTTTTCCTCTTTCTTTTTTGCGATGTATATGTACTATTTAAATAGATGATGGTGATTATACTAAAGAGAGAGAAGTGGATAATGGAAGGGATAAGTTGTAACTGTGGTGATCGCATTCTCCTTCTGATCTGGTCTTTTGGTGTTCTTTTTCTTTGAAGGATCCCCACCTTCCACGTCGTGGAAGGGAGAAGCAGATAGGAGAAGAACAAAAAGGGTTTTGCGACCCCGGTCTTCATGGGCTGTAGGGATGCAACTAGACAGTGATATCTCGGCCCGCCTCCATGAATGTTGTCTCTCAGAGTGGTATCAGTTGAGCCGAGGATATCCCCGCTCAAATTAGTGCTGTGTACGGGGATATTCCTGCCTGTGTTAGTACTGTGAGCAGGGATATCCCTGCCTACTAGAGTATTGTTTGTGTTGTCTCTCAGAATTGTATTAATTGAGCCGGTGATACCCGCCCCCACCCCAAAAAAAAAAAAAATAGTGATGTGAACTTGGTTGGTCAAAGTAGTATTGGCAATGACCATTGAGAATTATATTTAACAAATATAACATATATATGTGAGCCCTTGTCCATTTGTATCTCTCATTTGAGGAATTATGACAAAATGTCCATTCCTTATTGAGCGAATGCCCATATGTATGTAACTAAGAGAATCCCAAACTATTTTCTAAGTTTAACAATTTATATGTTAGCCCATGCCCAAGCCCATCCCCATAGCCAACCATTTCTATGCAAATAAAAGCTGATGCCCAATTCTATCATTTTCTATTATAACCAAAGCCCATGCCCATTTGTATTACTGAAATATGGTCTTTTTATCATAAGAAAGTTATTGTGGACAACCCACTTCTTTAAAAGAGTAAATATTAATTATCCATCAAGGAGATAGAAGCTTTAATAAGTAGTTCCAAACATCAACTTTTAAGGTAAAATGGAAACACATATGGAGATTATGCTTGTAGGTTTAATCAAATGTAAAAATAATAAATCTAGACTACCAACCTCTTTGATGGAGCCCAAACCTTCCTACTTAAAAGAGTAAAGAGCATGATTTTCTCAAAAAGTAAAGTAAAGTGGAAGAGGGGTTGCAGAGAGATCCGTCCGAATCCCAAAAAAGGCAAATAGGAAAAGGGAGGTCGACATTCTTTATGTTTAATGAACGATGAACGTGGATATCCCCACTCATTTGCTTAGAATAAACTACGATATCTCCGCTCAGCGCCTAAAAAAAAAAAAAAACTGGCGGTAGGACCAAACTGGTTTATATAAGACATTGATGTTGTTTTTTTTCTTTTGACAAGTTTAAGGGGATTTTTCTGGTTAAACCCTAAAAAAAAAAAGATATCATACTCATGAATTAAATGTATAATAAATAAGAAGGGGCCCTCTTGCTCCAGCGCCGATGCTCATGATAAGGTAAGCACCATTTCTTATGGGGCCCTACCTGGAGATGGGAACAAACCGAGGGGTTCCCACCTAATTGTGTGGGGGTGATGGAGGCATGAATTATCATCTCGGCCACTTGATCAATGGCGGATAAGTTTTCACCGTTTAAAATGAGTACACACTCAATCCAACAACCCGGTCTATTCAGATAGGTGCCAAGCCCATGATTGATGACTCTCAGAGGGGAGTCCCTATTTCATGCTCCACTTGGATATGCATGTATGACTAGATGGACACTATTAGGTATTTAGGCACTTAATGCTTATCTTATTGTGAGCACCGGTATTCAGCCGAGATTTTTTTCAATGAAAAAAGCAGCAAAATATACCGTTGTTAGCTTTGGTGCTGCCAGTATAAGAAAAACTGTGGTCTAATTGGTCCTTATTTTTTTTTTATTTTTTCAGATAGCTAGATATCAAATGATGATGCTAGTAAGCTGGGCTCGTCTGAGCTCTAACCGTCTAGCCCCCACTAGTCTGGATTAGGCTGTGATTATGGTGGACTCTAAATTATTTCTCAGGTTATAAAATGGACTCCACAACTCAACGGGTCCTTCAGGTAACTAGAAAATGGTGGATCCATTTACAAACTAACTGTGAGGTTTGTCATTTGTTATCGATACGTGATAATCATGTAGGGTATCAAAAACGTTGCCTGGTGGGCACCCACATGCAAGGGTCATATCCATCTCCTTCTCTCTCTTATTAATCCATCTGCCAATCATAGTCTATAGATGCAACATCATCAATTACCGTTGATAATGAACCGAGACCCACCAAATCAGTGATCAGAAAAGGCCTACAGAAAAGCCCCAAAGACATCCTTACAGAACCTTACTTGATATACGCCACGTTTAAGGGATCATATCCAATGAGAAAGCCAATCCAAGAGTCCATTCCACTTTTTCTTTTTCTTTTTTTATAATCGTCAACATCATATTACAAAATCAATCCACTAAAACTTGGATGTTACTGCATCAGCTACAAAGCAAGTAGAAAAGAAAATGGCATCTGCCAGATGTACAAAGAAGATGCTAAAGAAGGTCAATAAAACCATCTTATAGCAGTGGGTGATGCAAGCAAACCTCCTTTGTGTTTTTTAATCTTCTTTCAGGAAGAATGAGACATCCACCGTCCACGCATCCTTGAATATGATTGTTGCTGAATTAGTCTCTGTGATGCTTTGAATGAAAGAAAAAAAAAAAAAAAAAATTTTAAACTTCATCAAAATAAAAAATAAATCTAGGGACCGCCCGGTTGGGCCAGCCCAGGTGGGCATTGGGTTTCTATCAGTTACCCTGCAGCCCAAAAAAGGGCCTAAGTTATTAATCCAAGCCCGACCCGTGGATGAAAATCTGAGGTCCAAAGCCATGAGCACCCCTAGAACTTTTTTTTTTTTTTTTTCTTTTTTTGTGCTATCGGATGGTTCCCAACCCTTTGGGTTGGACTAATCCCTTTGGACCAGAGGGAAGCCGGGTAAACTCTCCTGTAGCTCAAGTATGATAATGCAGTTTCAAACCTATAACCTTCGAGTAAAAACCGTGGTCTTAGGCTAACTGTGCTATCCTTGTAACTCACTGTCTAAGACTGCATCCAGTACAATGTTGGCATCATGGCCTTGACTCTTGAGTAATTGTAGCCGACCGCAACCTATTCTGGTGTCTCGGTGAGGTCCAATTAGCATTGATCAACGTGTACAGTGGGACTGGATTGAAGTTGAAAGGTTTTGCTGTAGTTTAGTTGAAGGTCTTGTTTGTTTGATAATGATAGGAATCAATTATCAGGTCAAATGTTTTAACTGTTTGTTGATTGTTGTACTCTGTATATACCATTTGTCAACTCCCTGTTTCAACAAATCTTATAATTGCAAAGTAAATGAGAATTTCAACTCTTGTTGAACTAGAATGACAATGTGATGGGTAAGAAGATACTGGGCAGGTGGAGGAAGATATGGTCCCCTTTGATGCAGGAAATTGCAGTGAGTTTATACTTTTCAATATAAAATTGGTGATGGCAAAGGGACTTAACTAGTATCACGACTGATCCATCTAGAGCCTGCTTCTTTGGACAGTTATGTGAGGTCGAGAAGTAGTTAGAAAATGAAAAACGAAGGTGAATAAACAAAAATGACCATTAATTTTTTCGATTTTGATAGGAATACAAAATTTTATAGGAATACAAATTACTAGCCCTATGGATGAACATCATGATTTCTGTGGGAATATTGTAGAAATATTTTTTAGTGAGGTATTTTTTTAAGGAAAAGTTGCGAAAAGGAATGAATTTTCTATAATTCTCAAAAAGTCATCCCGATTGGGTTCATGGGGGCAGAGGGGGTTGGGGGCATTGGTTGGAATGTAAAAAAGAGAAGTTACTTAATTACTGGACATAACCAATGTTTGGGTTGACAGAAATTCTGATCTCCATCCCCATATAAAATAATTACGGAAATTGGATATAAACCTAACAGAAACTCTAATGCGGTTTGGATCCATATTAGTTCTAAGATTTTTGGGTTTGGGCTTGAATCAATACAAGTCCGATCTCAGGTTAGGGATTTGGACTTCAGTGAAGCCCAGGTAGTTATACACATGGGATTACACCTTGACCGATCAAAATTGACAACCACCGTCACACTCATAGATGAGTGGTGTTGGCACCATAGTATCACTCACGTGCTAAGGGCTCGATTCCCGGGTCCCTAGTCCTCTAAAATTCAAAAAACCACTCCTGACCAATACCCAACTTAACAAAAATGAAACACTTAATAGTGGTCAAAATAAAGACGTGAAATGAATGGTCAAAATAAGAACTTCATATTTTATTTTTTTTAAATCATCTATGTGAAAGCTCTAAATTTGACAACTAACATATATTAAGCCTAATTTCGTGGATGGTTAGTCACCAAGCTTCACGAAATTTGCCATTTTTCTTGTCTTAAATAGAATTTAGAGGATTTTACAGGTAAAAGCTCTATAGGACCCCATATCACTGATGAGGTCCCAGTAGCACCGTATAGACAGGAAGGGTCATCTTGGTGTGTTTTTATCTCTATTTTTTTTTATTTTTTTTTGTCATTTAGTGATATGGTCGGTATCGATCATTCTGTGGTAGTTGCTCTCGATTTGCAAAACCCATATAGTAATTGGGTTTTTCTCTCTTTGTTGCTGGTGTAGCTCCAGAGAGGTGGAAGTAGTGGATGAGGCCAGGGGAGGCAGGGAGAAGGAGGATATGAAGGAATGGAGGGCGGTGAGTATGGGGTCGTCTTCGTCAGAGGAGGAGGGAGGATCTCCATGGAGGGAGATTAGGGGAGGGGAGACAGAGGTGGGGTTGTAGGTGGAGATAAGGAAGATGGCTAGGTCTAGAGGTTGTTGAGGAGGGAGGAGATGGGGGCCAAGGACCTGCTCACCCAAGGGGAGTGAGAGGAGGCGAGGGTGGAGGATCTGTAGGTGGGCCTGCAAATTCGTCTTCTTTTTTTTTCACGATATGGTAGATATCAACTATTCTGTTGTGTTCAGTAAATAAAACAGTTACATGCTGAAGAAAATTTGACTGGCAGAAAGGTTGATATTGACCATCATGGATGGTTGATATCGACCGTTTTGCTGTGTTCAGTAAATAAGACAGTTACAATGTGGAAAAAATCTAATTGATAGAATTATCAATATCGACCATATTGCAAAATGACAAAAAATAAATAAAAGGGTCACATGAGGACCCCTTCCGTGTCTAACATGATACAGGGTCCTGGTAGGACGTATGGGGTCCTACGAGGATTTTTCCCGTAAATCCCTTTAGAATTTATATAGGAGCTATGGTCCCATTAATCCTACCAACATGATATTTCCATGTAGGGTCCTCTTTTTGTTGAGCACCATTTCTTGTGGGTCTCACTTACGGATGGGACTAGTAGGTGCGGGGCCCATAATGAGCAATGTATGATAACGAAGGCTCGAACCATCATCTTAATCACTTAACCAATGGTCGACTAGCTTTCACCATCCAAAACGAGTACCCATTCGATCTAACGGTCCAATTTATTTGAAACGGTGGCAAATTTGGGATTGGGGACTAACATAAGGGGTCCCCGTTTAATAAACTATTCAGATGGATCATAATATGGACCCCCACTGGGTATTTGGGCATGCTATGCTCACCTTATTGTGAGCATTGGTGCTCGGTGAAGGCTCCTCCTTTAATTTGCAACTTAAATCCATTAGATATTGATGCTCTCTAAAGTCATGTAATGAATTGTTAGAAGATAGTGGATAAAGCTTCTATTTTCAAGTCACATTGGCCTAGTCTCATCCTCTAAAGTATATGGCTTAGAGAATTCGCAAGTTGAGGGAGTGAAACTCCTTGGAGGGGCTTACCTAATAAAAATTTGATCTTCTCAAAATAAGCACCCTCATTGTAAATGAGATGTGTGGGCCCCACCATTGACCATGTGATGTATAACACGACTATTAAATATGATTTAATAATGTATAAGATTGTGTTAATCTCATGATATTCAATCTTACATTGGGGCCAACTACTATTGGAATAAAGTTTGGAGAGATTAGGAAAAAAAAAAAAAAAAACACATAAGTAGCTTAGATTTTCAATTGGTGGGCCTCACGAGTTCCGCTGCATAACCTTGAGAATTTTAAGTCCTAATACTCAAGAGGGTCCAAACGCACCAAGTACAACATGAATTTAGTATCCTTCCATGTAAAGCAATAGAAAATAAAACAGCCCAATAAATGGAAAGGACTATCTCCTCGTGATTCTCATGCAAATCGTGCAAATGAGCTGTTTTGATGAATTTAAATTAGTGGGGCCTGCCTCTATCATTCTCAATCCATCAGACGTCACATTTTTTTTAAAGTAATGTAGGGGCTAAACTCCCTAATTTGGTAAGTTGCAGCAGACCCGGCCAACTAATTCTATGCACTTCCAAGAGGATTCTAATCCGTTGGTGAATGTGCTGCATCCAATTCGCCGGAAGATATTTCCAATTTAAAGGCAGATCTCTCCCTTTCCAAATCTACTCCGCGTTCTCTAATTTCCCCGCAAAAATAGAAACCCTAGAAACTTTAAAAACACCAACGTCTTCTTTCTCAGCTTTAGCCACATCCCTATTTCCACCTGTTCCTTGTTTTACACCTTCGTCTCTCTCTCTGGACATGCTCGTACCTTTCTCGTCAACTGACAACATGGATTCTGAAACTCTCGGATACCACTTTCTTCACAAATGTTTCATTACCGATCATATACAAGAAAAGAAGCGTGAAAAGATGGAAGAAAGCGTTCAACCTAAAGCTTATCAGGAGCATGGAATTCATAAAAGAGAAGCCCAGAAATTCCAAGTTGAAGAAGACAATGATGGGTTTGGAACACCACCATCCATAAAGCACAGAATACCCGCAAACCGAAAGAGTCCATCTGCACCTATGAAACCCAGACGAGTGCCAATGACGAAGGAGAAACAGAGATGTGCGTGGATGTGTATCGCAAGAGATGGAATCAATGTTTAGACTAGTTTTTTGCATAACCCAATTACAGAATCAAGAATCCAGGAAAGGGTGATATCAAGTTATTATTATTATTTTTTTTTTATCTTTCTTCTTATGTAATTACGTTTCGCTTTGCAACAATGGATATTAGTGTGTTATGGTGTGGAATCCCTCATTTGAATTTTATTTCTTGGTGGTGTTATTTTCTTTATACTTTCTGTTCTTGGGTTGAAATCTTTGTTGGGTTTGCTGAGGTAGAAAGACCCAACAAGATGCTCTTCTTTCCTTCTTCTTCTTCTTCGTCCAATTAAAAATCTATTAAAACAGCAATCTAAGTCATTATACCCACCATCAGATTACACTTTATAGTAGATGTAACTGTGATTGAAGCCGAACTTTGTTTGATGATGTGACAAAGTGGGGCATTGATTTTGAATAGTTGGGGAATTGCAAATGAGACCCACTGATGGACTATTCCTGATGGGCTCAATGCCCACCGAGAACAGAGAATCCGACCCCAGAGCCTTTCATGGCATATTAGTAATGCATTATGTAAACTACTTAGATATTATAAAAGTATGCTTTCAAATGAGAAAATAATAAAAAGTTATAAAAGTTTCATCGTTAATGATGATGGTTTGACTTCAAAAAAGGTTCAGAAAAGAATGCCTCTAACAACATTCTTGAATTTAAATTTAGTTTGTTGAAATATTTTTCAATTTTATTTTATGTTTGATTTCTAAGAACTTGTCCTAGTTTGAAGAGTATAACGGTTCAGTAATTGAATCACATAGTTTACACTGTTCAACAGAGAGTTAACTGTTGTGGGTTGATTCTAACTGCTAATACAGCAGTTTCAGTTCAACCATTTTTAGACATGCTTTAGCTCTATATAGTTCTCTGCAACTTTTTGGAAAAGAGCATTTGGCAACCTTGTGGAGCCTAACAAACTTACCCGATACAACAAGAGTTTATAGTCTAATCACTTAGGGAAAAAAATATAGGTCGGATGGGCATTACTTCCTGCCTTGGAAGGTTAAGCAGGAAGATTTAATTTCTACCATCCGTCTATTGCAAACTGCTCAAGTAACAGAGTATATAGATCCAAAAAAAAAATTGCTCATTTTTGTTGTGCCTTTGAAAGTGCACAATGAGGTGGGCTTGTACGTTTTATCAAAGAGGATCAGGATTTGTTTGTGCAATGAACAAATTTTTAGTTTTGCATCTCTTTGTTCTCACTTTGAGAAATAAATCTTGGAGTCCTACCATCGTATAGGTAATCAAAATCCTCGCCATTTATTTTTTTCTTCCTTTAATGCAAGGAGAAAGTGTTATACCAAATAATGAAACAATGGAATGCAAGGAAAATTAGAATAGTTTTTCTCTCCATGGGAGACTCTCTCTTCGCAGAAATGCATCCCAAAAATGCAAGTCAAGTACTGTGTTTATCCCACAACATATATCTCTTCAAGTTTCTCAATCGTCCAATAGGGCTCGCCCCTGATGCCTGATGGTGCTTAGACCATGTTTCTCTATTCTAACTCATGTGTTTCACCAGGTCTGTCAACAGCCCTATAAAGCTTATAGTATGAATATCTGGAACTTGGTCATCCTACACTTACGTAACATTGCAAGTGAAAATCAAATAAACTGTGAATTGTGGTCCAACTTGAAAATTGACGCATGGGAGCAGCTCAAAACTATAAATTACTTCATTTAAGAGAACAAGAATTGCTAGTTGTGATCCAATGATCTTAGTAACCCTGAGTAGAATTCTGATTGGATTTGGATTGGGCTGCATCGAACATTTATTCAAGGAGCCTATGAACAAGGGACTCGGGCAGAGGACTGGTCCCTCATGATAATTTCTATTTAAGTCATGTTGGACTCTACCAGAATTTGAGTAAATATAAAAAAGGAACAGGGTCCCACGGGTGATTTGAGCAAGTTGATCAATCAAAATGAGAGTTGAGACGAACAACTGCACAAGATACACTAGGTGTGGGTTCCCCTTTAGGAGGGAACTTCTAAACTTGGATTTTCTCCTTTTGTGGGTAGATCCTGCTATGACATTTCAGGCTAGGGAAACACCTCTTAGGGAGGGTCCCATGATATATCGAGTTCTGAATTTACTGAAAGGTATTCATTTTGAGCGACTTGAAATTTCAATAGACGGATCTCACTATAAAGTTCCATTCTTTTAACTCAGGATTTCTCAAATGATCTGGACTCCAACTAAACAACTCCAATCAAACAATCTCCCACCCTCAGCATTCAACTTATATAGATTACAAGTGCGGCTGCTTTGAGGCTCCCACACTCATAAGAAACTAACTAGGCTCTTTAGAGAGCTCACTCATCATTAACTTAAAACAAGAAAAAACAAAGGAGGATTTTTCCGGAAAAATCCCCAAAGACTGGTTATAAGCCCAAAATACCATCAATATCTTATAAAGACCATAGTGGTCATAGGGGCTGTGTTTGGTCTTTTTTTTCTATTTTTCCTCTGAGCGGAGATATCCCTTCTCATTTTACTTTAAAAAGTCCCAAAACGATATCCCTACTCCTTTTACTTCAAAAAGTCTGAAAACCATTTTTTCCCTTTTCGTTCTTCTCCCATCTTGTAAAAGAAGAAACTCTAGAGCCTCATCACCGTTGCAGCGACAATTACAGCCCTTTCCTTCCACTCGGAAGTATAGAAGAAATTGGTGCTCTCTCGGCGGCTGCAGAAGGAGGAGGACGAGGAGATTGGAGATTGGGAAAGGGCGAGAGCGTCACAGCGATTCGTGTGGTGAAGATGATGAGACTGGGAGGGGCAAAGGCGGCATGCGCATGGCACGTGCATCACCACCCCCACCAATTTTTCCTCTTTCTTTTTTGCGATGTATATGTACTATTGAAATAGATGATGGTGATTATATTAAAGAGAGAGAAGTGGATAATGGAAGGGAGAAGGGATAAGTTGTAATTGTGGCGATCGCATTTTCCTTCTGATCTGGTCTTTTGGTGTTCTTTTTCTTTGAAGGATCCCACCTTCCACGTCGTGGAAGGGAGAAGAAGATAGGAGAAGAACGAAAAGGGTTTTGTGACCCCGGTCTTCATGGGCTGTAGGGATGCAACTAGACAGTGATATCCCGGCCCGCCTGCATGAATGTTGTCTCTTAGAGTGGTATCAGTTGAGCTGAGGATATCCCCGCCCAAATTAGTGTTGTGTACGAGGATATTCCTGCCTATGTTAATACTGTGAGTGGGGATATCCCCGCCTACTAGAGTATTGTTTGTGTTGTCTCTTAGAATTGTATCAGTTGAGCCGGGGATAAACTGCCCCCCCCCCCCCCCCCGCCCCCATCCATTTGTATCTCTCATTTGAGGAATTATGACCAAATGTTCATTCCTTATTGAGCGAATGCCCATATGTATGTAACTAATAGAATCCCAAACTATTTTCAAAGTTTAACAATTTATATGTTAGACCATGCCCATGCCCATCCCCATCCCCATATCCAACCATTTCTATGTAAATAAAAGTTGATGCCCAATTCTATCATTTTCTATTATAACCAAAGCCAACGCCCATTTGTATTACTGAAATATGGTCCTTTTATCATAAGAAAGTTATTGTGGACAACCTATTTCTTTAATGGAGTAAATATTAATTATCCATCAAGGAGATAGAAGCTTTAATAAGTAGTTCCAAACATCAGCTTTTAAGGTAAAATGGAAACACATGTAGAGATTATGCTTGTAGGTTTAACCAAATGTAAAAATAATAATTCTAGACTACCAACCTCTTTGATGGAGCCCAAACCTTCCTACTTAAAAGAGTAAAGAGCATGATTTTCTCAAAAAGTAAAGTAAAGTGGAAGAGGGGTTGTAGAGAGATCCGTCCAAATCCCAAAAAAGGCAAATGGGAAAAGGGAGGTCGACATTCTTTATGTTTAATGAACGATGAACGTGGATATCCCCACTCATTTACTTAGAATAAACTACGATATCTCCGCTCAGCGCCTAAAAAACAAAAAAACTGGCGGTAGGACCAAACTTGTCTATATAAGACATTGATGCTGTTTTTTTCTTTTGACAAGTTTAAGGGGATTTTTCTGGTTAAACCCTAAAAAAAAAAAGATATCATACTCGTGAATTAAATGTATAATAAATAAGAAGGGGCCCTCTTGCTCGAGCACCGATGCTCATGATAAGGTAAGCACCATTTCTTATGGGGCCCTACCTGGAGATGGGAACAAACCAAGGGGTTCCCACCTAATTGTGTGGGGGTGATGGAGGCATGAATTATCATCTCGGCCACTTGATCAATGGCGGATAAGTTTTTGCCGTTTAAAATGAGTACACACTCAATCCAACAGCCCGGTCTATTCAGATAGGTGCCAAGCCCAGGATTGATGACGCTCAGAGGGGGGTCCCTATTTCATGCTCCACTTGGATGCATGTATGACTAGATGGACACTGTTAGGTATTTAGGCACTTAATGCTTATCTTATTGTGAGCACCGGTATTCAGCCGAGATTTTTTTCAATGAAAAAAGCAGCAAAATATACCGTTGTTAGCTTTGGTGCTGCCAGTATAAGAAAAAATGTGGTCTAATTGGTCCTTAGTTTTTTTTATTTTTTCAGATAGCTAGATATCAAATGATGATGCTAGTAAGCTGGGCTCGTCTGAGCTCTAACCGTCTAGCCCCCACTAGTCTGGATTAGGCTGTGATTATGGTGGACTCTAAATTATTTCTCAGGTTATAAAATGGACTCCACAACTCAACGGGTCCTTCAGGTAACTAGAAAATGGTGGATCCATTTACAAACTAACTGTGAGGTTTGTCATTTGTTATCGATACGTGATAATCACGTAGGGTATCAAAAACGTTGCCTGGTGGGCACCCACATGCAAGGGTCATATCCATCTCCTTTTCTCTCTTATTAATCCATCTGCCAATCATAGTCTATAGATGCAACATCATCAATTACCGTTGATAATGAACCGAGACCCACCAAATCAGTGATCAGAAAAAGCCTAGAGAAAAGCCCCAAAGACATCCTTACAGAACCTTACTTGATATACGCCACGTTTAAGGGATCATATCCAATGAGAAAGCCAATCCAAGAGTCCATTCCACTTTTTCTTTTCTTTTTTTTATAATCGTCAACATCATATTACAAAATCAATCCACTAAAACTTGGATGTTACTGCATCAGCTACAAAGCAAGTAGAGAAGAAAATGGCATCTGCCAGATGTACAAAGAAGATGCTAAAGAAGGTCAATAAAACCATCTTATAGCAGTGGGTGATGCAAGCAAACCTCCGTTGTGTTTTTTAATCTTCTTTCAGGAAGAATGAGACATCCACCGTCCACGCATCCTTGAATATGATTGTTGCTGAATTAGTCTCTGTGATGCTTTGAATGAAAGAAAAAAAAAAGAATTTAAATTTCATCAAAATAAAAAATAAATCTAGGGACCGCCCGGTTGGGCCGGCCCAGGTGGGCGTTGGGTTTCTAACAGCTACCCTGCAGCCCAAAAAAGGGCCTAAGTTATTAATCCAAGCCCGACCCGTGGATGAAAATCTGAGGTCCAAAGCCATGAGCACCCCTAGAACTTTTTTTTTTTTTTTTTCTTTTTTTGTGCTATCGGATGGTTCCTAACCCTTTGAGTTGGACTAATCCCTCTGGACCAGAGGGAAGCCAGGTAAACTCTCATGTTGCTCTATTATGATAGTATAGTTTCGAACCTACAACCTTCGAGTACAAACTGTGGTCTTAGGCTAACTGAGCTATCCTTATAACTCACTGCCTAAGACTGCATCCTGTACAATGTTGGCATCATGGCCTTGACTCTTGAGTAATTATAGCCGACCGCAACCTATTCTGGTGTCTCGGTGAGGTCCAATTAGCATTGATCAACGTGTACAGTGGGACTGGATTGAAGTTGAAAGGTTTTGCTGTAGTTTAGTTGAAGGTCTTGTTTGTTTGATAATGATAGGAATCAATTATCAGGTCAAATGTTTTAACTGTTTGTTGATTGTTTTACTCTGTATATGCCATTTGTCAACTCCCTGTTTCAACAAATCTTATAATTGCAAAGTAAATGAGAAATTCAACTCTTGTTGAACTAGAATGACAATGTGATGGGTAAGAAGATACTGGGCAGATGGAGGAAGATATGGTCCCCTTTGATGCAGGAAATTGCAGTGAGTTTATACTTTTCAATATAAAATTGGTGATGGCAAAGGGACTCAACTAGTATCACGACTGATCCATCTAGAGCCTGCTTCTTTGGACAGTTATGTGAGGTTGAGAAGTAGTTAGAAAATGAATAACCAAGGTGAATATATAAAAATGACCATTAATTTTTTCGATTTTGATAGGAATTCAAAATTTTATAGGAATACAAATTACTAGTCCTATGGATGAACATCATGATTTTCTGTGGGAATATTGTAGAAATATTTTTTAGTGAGGTATTTTTTTAAGGAAAAGTTGTGAAAAGGAACGAATTTTCTATAATTCTCAAAAAGTCATCCCAATTGGGTTCATGGGGGCAGAGGGGGTTGGGGGCATTGGTTGGAATGTAAAAGAGAAGTTACTTAATTACCGGACATAACCAATGTTTGGGTTGACAGAAATTCTGATCTCCATCCCCATATAAAATAATTACGGAAATTGGATATAAACCTAACAGAAACTCTAATGCGGTTTGGATCCATATTAGTTCTAAGATTTTTGGGTTTGGGCTTGAATCAATACAAGTCCGATCTCAGGTTAGGGATTTGGACTTCAGTGAAGCCCAGGTAGTTATACACATGGGATTACACCTTGACCGATCAAAATTGACAACCACCGTCACACTCATAGATGAGTGGTGTTGGCACCATAGTATCACTCACGTGCTAAGGGCTCGATTCCCAGGTCCCTAGTCCTCTAAAATTCAAAAAACCACTCCTGACCAATACCCAACTTAACAAAAATGAAACACTTAATAGTGGTCAAAATAAAGACGTGAAATGAATGGTCAAAATAAGAACTTCATATTTTATTTTTTTTAAATCATCTATGTGAAAGCTCTAAATTTGACAACTAACATATATTAAGCCTAATTTCGTGGATGGTTAGTCACCAAGCTTCACGAAATTTGCCATTTTTCTTGTCTTAAATAGAATTTAGAGGATTTTACAGGTAAAAGCTCTATAGGACCCCATATCACTGATGAGGTCCCAGTAGCACCGTATAGACAGGAAGGGTCATCTTGGTGTGTTTTTATCTCTATTTTTTTTTATTTTTTTTTGTCATTTAGTGATATGGTCGGTATCGATCATTCTGTGGTAGTTGCTCTCGATTTGCAAAACCCATATAGTAATTGGGTTTTTCTCTCTTTGTTGCTGGTGTAGCTCCAGAGAGGTGGAAGTAGTGGATGAGGCCAGGGGAGGCAGGGAGAAGGAGGATATGAAGGAATGGAGGGCGGTGAGTATGGGGTCGTCTTCGTCAGAGGAGGAGGGAGGATCTCCATGGAGGGAGATTAGGGGAGGGGAGACAGAGGTGGGGTTGTAGGTGGAGATAAGGAAGATGGCTAGGTCTAGAGGTTGTTGAGGAGGGAGGAGATGGGGGCCAAGGACCTGCTCACCCAAGGGGAGTGAGAGGAGGCGAGGGTGGAGGATCTGTAGGTGGGCCTGCAAATTCGTCTTCTTTTTTTTTCACGATATGGTAGATATCAACTATTCTGTTGTGTTCAGTAAATAAAACAGTTACATGCTGAAGAAAATTTGACTGGCAGAAAGGTTGATATTGACCATCATGGATGGTTGATATCGACCGTTTTGCTGTGTTCAGTAAATAAGACAGTTACAATGTGGAAAAAATCTAATTGATAGAATTATCAATATCGACCATATTGCAAAATGACAAAAAATAAATAAAAGGGTCACATGAGGACCCCTTCCGTGTCTAACATGATACAGGGTCCTGGTAGGACGTATGGGGTCCTACGAGGATTTTTCCCGTAAATCCCTTTAGAATTTATATAGGAGCTATGGTCCCATTAATCCTACCAACATGATATTTCCATGTAGGGTCCTCTTTTTGTTGAGCACCATTTCTTGTGGGTCTCACTTACGGATGGGACTAGTAGGTGCGGGGCCCATAATGAGCAATGTATGATAACGAAGGCTCGAACCATCATCTTAATCACTTAACCAATGGTCGACTAGCTTTCACCATCCAAAACGAGTACCCATTCGATCTAACGGTCCAATTTATTTGAAACGGTGGCAAATTTGGGATTGGGGACTAACATAAGGGGTCCCCGTTTAATAAACTATTCAGATGGATCATAATATGGACCCCCACTGGGTATTTGGGCATGCTATGCTCACCTTATTGTGAGCATTGGTGCTCGGTGAAGGCTCCTCCTTTAATTTGCAACTTAAATCCATTAGATATTGATGCTCTCTAAAGTCATGTAATGAATTGTTAGAAGATAGTGGATAAAGCTTCTATTTTCAAGTCACATTGGCCTAGTCTCATCCTCTAAAGTATATGGCTTAGAGAATTCGCAAGTTGAGGGAGTGAAACTCCTTGGAGGGGCTTACCTAATAAAAATTTGATCTTCTCAAAATAAGCACCCTCATTGTAAATGAGATGTGTGGGCCCCACCATTGACCATGTGATGTATAACACGACTATTAAATATGATTTAATAATGTATAAGATTGTGTTAATCTCATGATATTCAATCTTACATTGGGGCCAACTACTATTGGAATAAAGTTTGGAGAGATTAGGAAAAAAAAAAAAAAAAACACATAAGTAGCTTAGATTTTCAATTGGTGGGCCTCACGAGTTCCGCTGCATAACCTTGGGAATTTTAAGTCCTAATACTCAAGAGGGTCCAAACGCACCAAGTACAACATGAATTTAGTATCCTTCCATGTAAAGCAATAGAAAATAAAACAGCCCAATAAATGGAAAGGACTATCTCCTCGTGATTCTCATGCAAATCGTGCAAATGAGCTGTTTTGATGAATTTAAATTAGTGGGGCCTGCCTCTATCATTCTCAATCCATCAGACGTCACATTTTTTTTAAAGTAATGTAGGGGCTAAACTCCCTAATTTGGTAAGTTGCAGCAGACCCGGCCAACTAATTCTATGCACTTCCAAGAGGATTCTAATCCGTTGGTGAATGTGCTGCATCCAATTCGCCGGAAGATATTTCCAATTTAAAGGCAGATCTCTCCCTTTCCAAATCTACTCCGCGTTCTCTAATTTCCCCGCAAAAATAGAAACCCTAGAAACTTTAAAAACACCAACGTCTTCTTTCTCAGCTTTAGCCACATCCCTATTTCCACCTGTTCCTTGTTTTACACCTTCGTCTCTCTCTCTGGACATGCTCGTACCTTTCTCGTCAACTGACAACATGGATTCTGAAACTCTCGGATACCACTTTCTTCACAAATGTTTCATTACCGATCATATACAAGAAAAGAAGCGTGAAAAGATGGAAGAAAGCGTTCAACCTAAAGCTTATCAGGAGCATGGAATTCATAAAAGAGAAGCCCAGAAATTCCAAGTTGAAGAAGACAATGATGGGTTTGGAACACCACCATCCATAAAGCACAGAATACCCGCAAACCGAAAGAGTCCATCTGCACCTATGAAACCCAGACGAGTGCCAATGACGAAGGAGAAACAGAGATGTGCGTGGATGTGTATCGCAAGAGATGGAATCAATGTTTAGACTAGTTTTTTGCATAACCCAATTACAGAATCAAGAATCCAGGAAAGGGTGATATCAAGTTATTATTATTATTTTTTTTTTATCTTTCTTCTTATGTAATTACGTTTCGCTTTGCAACAATGGATATTAGTGTGTTATGGTGTGGAATCCCTCATTTGAATTTTATTTCTTGGTGGTGTTATTTTCTTTATACTTTCTGTTCTTGGGTTGAAATCTTTGTTGGGTTTGCTGAGGTAGAAAGACCCAACAAGATGCTCTTCTTTCCTTCTTCTTCTTCTTCGTCCAATTAAAAATCTATTAAAACAGCAATCTAAGTCATTATACCCACCATCAGATTACACTTTATAGTAGATGTAACTGTGATTGAAGCCGAACTTTGTTTGATGATGTGACAAAGTGGGGCATTGATTTTGAATAGTTGGGGAATTGCAAATGAGACCCACTGATGGACTATTCCTGATGGGCTCAATGCCCACCGAGAACAGAGAATCCGACCCCAGAGCCTTTCATGGCATATTAGTAATGCATTATGTAAACTACTTAGATATTATAAAAGTATGCTTTCAAATGAGAAAATAATAAAAAGTTATAAAAGTTTCATCGTTAATGATGATGGTTTGACTTCAAAAAAGGTTCAGAAAAGAATGCCTCTAACAACATTCTTGAATTTAAATTTAGTTTGTTGAAATATTTTTCAATTTTATTTTATGTTTGATTTCTAAGAACTTGTCCTAGTTTGAAGAGTATAACGGTTCAGTAATTGAATCACATAGTTTACACTGTTCAACAGAGAGTTAACTGTTGTGGGTTGATTCTAACTGCTAATACAGCAGTTTCAGTTCAACCATTTTTAGACATGCTTTAGCTCTATATAGTTCTCTGCAACTTTTTGGAAAAGAGCATTTGGCAACCTTGTGGAGCCTAACAAACTTACCCTATACAACAAGAGTTTATAGTCTAATCACTTAGGGAAAAAAATATAGGTCGGATGGGCATTACTTCCTGCCTTGGAAGGTTAAGCAGGAAGATTTAATTTCTACCATCCGTCTATTGCAAACTGCTCAAGTAACAGAGTATATAGATCCAAAAAAAAGTTGCTCATTTTTGTTGTGCCTTTGAAAGTGCACAATGAGGTGGGCCTGTACGTTTTATCAAAGAGGATCAGGATTTGTTTGTGCAATGAACAAATTTTTAGTTTTGCATATCTTTGTTTTCACTTTGAGAAATAAATCTTGGAGTCTTACCATCGTATAGGTAATCAAAATCCTCTCCGTTTATTTTTTCTTCCTTTAATGCAAGGAGAAAGTGTTACACCAAATAATGAAACAATGGAATGCAAGGAAAATTAGAATAGTTTTTCTCTCCATGGGAGACTCTCTCTTCACAGAAATGCATCCCAAAAACGCAAGTTAAGTACTGTGTTTATCCCACAACATATATCTCTTCAGGTTTCTCAATCGTCCAATAGGGCTCGCCCCTGATGCCTGATGGTGCTTAGACCATGTTTCTCTATTCTAACTCATGTGTTTCACCAGGTCTGTTAACAGCCCTATAAGGCTTATAGTATGAATATCTGGAACTTGGTCACCCTACACTTACGTAACATTGCAAGTGAAAATCAAATAAACTTTGAATTGTGGTCCAACTTGAAAATTGACTCATGGGAGTAGCTCAAAACTATAAATTACTTCATTTAAGAGAACAAGAATTGCTAGTTGTGATCCAATGATCTTAGTAACCCTGAGTAGAATTCTGATTGGATTTGGATTGGGCTGCATCGAACATTTATTCAAGGAGCCTATGAACAAGGGACTCGGGCAGAGGACTGGTCCCTCATGATAATTTCTATTTAAGTCATGTTGGACTCTACCAGAATTTGAGTAAATATAAAAAAGGAACAGGGTCCCACGGGTGATTTGAGCAAGTTGATCAATCAAAATGAGAGTTGAGACGAACAACTGCACAAGATACGCTAGGTGTGGGTTCCCCTTTAGGAGGGAACTTCTAAACTTGGATTTTCTCCTTTTGTGGGTAGATCCTGCTATCACATTCCAGGCTAGGCAAACACCTCTTAGGGAGGGTCCCATGACACATCGAGTTCGGAATTTACTGAAAGGTGTTCATTTTGAGCGACTTGAAATTTCAATAGGCGGATCTCACTATAAAGTTCCATTCTTTTAACTCTGGATTTCTCAAATGATCTGGACTCCAACTAAACAACTCCAATCAAACAATCTCCCACCCTCAGCATTCAACTTATATAGATTACAAGTGCGGCTGCTTTGAGGCTCCCACACTCATAAGAAACTAACTAGGCTCTTTAGAGAGCTCACTCATCATTAACTTAAAACAAGAAAAAGCTGATCAGTCCAACATGGGGCTTAGCTCCAAATCTCACTTTAATAAGCGTTTAGGCTTGGTTACGTATAATAAAATGAGATATTTAAAAAAAATCTGTATGTACTGAAAAAGCCTAATAGATTTCTGGTGAGCCTAGACTTAGGACTTGTTTGCAAGCATTAATTTGAACTATCTAAAGGATTTGGAGAATTCTAACTTAGGGCCTCTTTGTTGCAAGCCTTCTAAAGATTTCTTGTCTTGGGAGTATTTCAAGAACTCCAAAATATTATAATGAATAGAGGTGAGCCTATTTCTTCAATAACATTTGAATTCTTGATGTTTAGGTTTCTGAGACATGTTCCTAGCATTTGCTAATCCCTTATTGTTTGCCTAGCATCCGGGAATTCCATCCACCTAGAAGAAAGGTCCCAAATGAATTTTGGGTATTCAGGAATTCCATTCTCATTGTATTTTTATGTAATTTTTGAATGCTACGGGTGCAAATGAGCATTCGAAAATCCCGCTATTGCTAAGAATCTAGGAATTCTCCAATACAAGAATTCCTTGAAATCCCAGTAAAAAAAGCATCATAGGAATTCTAGAAAAGAAAGGGACTAACAAACTGCTCAGACATCTGATGTCCTGAGCCCGAGGACCACGTAGTAAAGTTCCTTCTTCCTCTAATAACACTCTCTCTACACTCCTACTACTCTTCCCACCATCCCTTTGTCATTCAAATTCAAAAAACCCCAGGCCCCAACAAACCTTCCCTCTCTCTCAAAACCCTAGCTTCTGAAATGGCGTCTTCTTCTGCATCTTCGATCCCTTTCTCTGCTGTCGACGACAGAGATCTGGACGATGCAGAGCTCTGGGCCGTCATCGACTCCGCCGCCGCCGCCTCCCATTCCTATTCTCGATCTCGAAAGCCCCTCTCTTCCAAGCACAACACCCTCCAAAACTTCACTCCAAGCCCTAATTTATCCTCTAGAAACCCTAGAACTCGGTCTCCCGTAGAAGAATTTTCCATGAATCCGGCCGACGGCGAGGTCCTTCAGGAGCCGTGGATGCACCGGAGGCCGCAGAAAATGGGGAGGCTTTCCGATCCCAGCGTCGGAGACGACAATCGGATTGTCGTTGTCAGGCATCTGCCGCGCACACCGCAGACGCTGCCCGTGTGTTCATCGTCGGAATCAATGGAGACGTCGCCGCCTTACGGAGGTTTGCGGTGCAGCGATGAGAAGGAGAACGCGAGGCACAGCTTGTCTGGACGGTTTCCTTCAGTGTCGTTGTTCAAGCAGTACCAGAATGCGGCAATGGCGGTAGTTTCTTCTTTCACGCACTGTTTTTCTTTGGTTTTCATTTTGAATACTCTGTTTATTTGTTTGTTTGAATTTTGGTTGCATTTTGGGGATTCTGGATGTGGAAGGTAGATGAAATTGTTCTGTTTCTGGAATGAAAGTTGATAACTTGATATGTTGATATGGTTGTTCTTGCTAAGTGATTTAGGGTTATTAGAATCTAGATGTTGAAATGCATCTTACTTTGGTACTTTGGTTTTCACCACCTCATCTTCTCTACTCTCAGATCCATTAAAACATATACTACATACTTTTATGTCTTTGATCTACTAATGCTCATCACTTCAGCTCCAACGCCTTTCTCTAAGGTTTTAGCTGCTCATTTTCTTGTTTTTCTAGTTTTGCTAATAAAGAAAATTATGAATGTATGTTAGTTCTTTTTTCTGTTAATTGTAGTTCGTTCTAATATTGGTATGATTATCATATATCAATACCATACAACGTTCAGACACGGACACACATTTTTGAGCAAGTTGTAGTATTAAACAGAGAATTCGACCCACAGCAGTGAGCAAGCATGTGAGAAGACTTGGATATCAATCATTTGATTTATATAGGGATATAAGTTCAGTATTGGAGTTATTTAGAATTAAAAAAATTCTCAAGAGCTTTAACTTTAAAGAGACATGTTACTTAAGTGTTAACTGGTAATGGTTGACAGTTGGGGATGTAATTGTTGCCCTATTTCCTGCCATTGTGATAGGGTGTGCTATTTTAGGTCATCATTGTATTTGTAAGGTGTTGATACGAAATGCAAAGCAATAATTTAGGAAAATGATTGAGCAGCTTCTAATCTTTCATTGTGGTGTTATAAGCATAACGGTGGAGTGATTTTAAAATTTTCAAAGTTCAAGGGTTTAAATGTTAAATAGAGTGACACTCAAGCCTTTCCTGTTAGTAGTTGACAGTTGGGGATGCAACTTGTTGCCCTCTCTTTTGACATCATGGGATGGTTGCTGTTGTCAGCTTTATGTTCCTTTGATGTTGATCCTTCATGTTAGAAATAGCTAAGGAAAATGGTTTGGTAGCTTTTCTTTCATTGTGAGGTATGCTTCTTCTCCTTTTTTTTTTTTCCTTGCTTGCAGGTCTGTACTTGGGTTATCTAATTTCTTCTTTCAAACCAATTTCTGTTTCATTTCTTTTTATCCAATTTCCATTTTTTTTCTATTGCTTTATACTATTGCTATCCAGAGTGAGTGTGACTTACTAACTTTATTCATCATTTGGTCATAGTAAGGTTATGAACTTACCAATACCAGCAAGGTGTGTTAATATTCTATGTAGTTCACTAACATGTTCATTATATTAAATCTATGATATGCAAATAAAAGCTTATTTAGTTTATACTTCTTGATGACTTTGTTCAATTAATTTTGCCAAATGCATGGACAAAATATCCATTTTTCATTTGATTTTCATTGCATCTTTTCAGCCTATGTGGTAAACAGTGCTGTCACGCTGGTTATTTTGAGAATTTACTTTCTTTTCTGTAAGGAATTGATTATCTCTTTCTGGTGAATTTCTCAACATTCTGAACAGATTCTGGAGAAAACTGATTACACCATAATATCTGGGAATCCATTTATCAAGAAATCAGGTAATACTTTTTTTTAACTGTTTGGAGTTCTCTTCTCTCGAAATTGATTCCAACACTGTAAATTTCTCATTTATTTCTTCAGGATGGAGGAAGATATCTTTTTTCTTCAACCTCTCCTTTGAGATCAAAGACAAATCTATTGAATTTGATGATAACCGGAATGTTCTGCGTGCTGAATTTGTGGTTCGGGCATACATGCAGTATGTGCATTAGTTCTTGCAATTAACTTCACAAACAAATAATTTATCAGTAGTTTTTTTCTTTATTTTTAATTATATTCTTTTCGCTTTGTATCAGAGGAGGTAGGTTCTCAGATGGATGGGGTTCATGTGAACGTCGTGAGAAAAGGTTTTTGAAACCAAATCATGATATTCCCAGTACTGCAGAAACCAGAGCGAAGAATAAAGCATGCCAAGTAAGTCTGTCTTTACATTAAAGTTACTTAACCACTCAAATCAAGCACATGTTTAAACTGCAAGGGGGTCCAAAATGAAATTGACAAATATTCTCCTTTGACAGTTGAAATAAGAAATTGGTTTGATAGAAATAATAAAGAGAAGAAAATAATGAGAAAAAGGATAAAATTGAAATTGCAGTGGATGTAAGATGCTTTAAATTGTCCATCCATAGTGAAGCCATATAGTAACTTTAAAAAAATAATCAAAAGAGCTCAATTAATGGCTTTTGTTATATTAGTGTCAAACTTCTAGGAAAATGTTTATTTAGTGACCCTACTGATAGACTAGTGACAGCACAATTTGCCCAATTAGGACTTCTTTAGCAATTGTTGGTTAGCGGGTGGCTGGCTGAAAAATTCATTATAAGAGAACACATGGTTCAAAAGGAAGTTAAATGGGTCTTGATAGATTTCGCGACATTCTTGCCAGTAAAGCAGGGGGAAAAAGCAAAAGAAAGTGATGTTTTCCATACTCTTGCGTTGGGCTGGGCTGGCGGACTAAGTTGTCTTGTAACCTTGATATACACTGTCATACCGTTCTATATCAGCTTAGGCTTTTAGTGTAAGTGGTTGTCAACATGGTATTAGAGCGGGGGGTTGAGTGTTCAAATCCCTGGGGCTGTTGTGCCTACTATTCTTCCATGGAGGGTGTGATTCCCTTGCTGAGCCCGTCTTATCCCATGGACGGTGTAATTCCAAGCTTCCGAGCCCAATACAGACAGGCCTGCCAGGTCCAGTAGGACCCAGTTGCCTAATCAAGCCCAGTAGGCCCACTGCAGGCCCTGATGGAAGCAGTTGGGCTTGTGGTTCCGGCTGATCTATGTGGGGGCACCACTGACACCAAATGTGGTCCACAATCCTGAATTCCTGATCAGCGCCTTTAAAGTTTGAGCAATGTTTTAGCTTGGTAGGTTTATTTCATTTTGAGTTCGTTTTTGGAACTTGTTATACGGAGGGTACTGCTTTGGGAAGTTTCAGAATTTTTTGTTAATTAGGAGGTAGGGAAGAACAAACAATTTTTCTTTAGAAAGTTTCAGAATTTTATATTAAATAGGAAATTCGAAAGAAGTAGGAATAGGGCAGTCATAATGGGTTTTGCTAACATATGGCCAGTTAGCCAAGCGTAATTATTCAACTCTATTATTTTCGTAAAAGTTCAGGAAGTAGTTTTGGTGTGTACTCAACTACTTATAGTTCCGTTATTCAGCCTCTGATTACTACAAAGGGATATTGTTTTCTGGTTAATGTGATTTTTCCAGTTCTATGCATTACGTGATTAGTGGATTTCTTTCTCCACTACTACAGCAACTTATACGTTTGCAAAGAGAACAATTCTTGATCGGTACTTCCTGGCAAATTTATTTCTGTGAACGCTCCTGCATATGGGCATCCCGCATCCGTGTTGTCACTAATGGCAGCATCAATTCAGGGGGCTCCCGGGCCACACACTTTTTTCATAGACAAATCGGAACGTCTGAATGTGGACTTTCCTGTAGGTGAAAATTTTGCCATATGTTCTATCCTTTTCTCTTGTTCTATTATCTATCCAAGCCCTTTTAGGCTGATTTATTCAGAACCTCTTTGAGAGGTCTTTTCCCAATTTTTTCCTAGAGGGTTGAGGTGAATCTTTTAACCTTCTGGAGATTCATCTGTTCCCCTATGTTCTCATAGCTTGAGGGAAGATTGAAGGAGGGGGCAAAGGTCACTTGGGGCTTAACAATTTGCACCAAGAGCCTGTTTGTTTCCATAGAATACAATATATAGGAGTTCATGGTCAAATGAGATCCACTGAAGGATTATTAACGAGGTGTGGGGACAAGGATATAAGGTAAAGATGTAGATGGGCCTTGGCTTTCCTAGGATTTGAATTACTAGGGTGAAGATTGGATATTCATTTCCCATCTTCCTTTAATTCAATGTCTATTGAAAGGTTGGTTATTTGATGGTCATCTTTCACCATTGAATCTTCATTTAAAAATATTAGAATTCATAGGAATTTAATTACATGAAATGCACATGCCCAAATTTATGCCCTTTTGGTTTTCATCTGAAAGCATATACAAGAGTTGGGAACCTATGATTTGTATGTCTTTTACACCTGATGTGAAAAATGCCATTTACTGTGCTCTGCACACATGCGCATGGCATCTCTTGACCGTGCGTGTATGGTGGGTCATACCATCCTGACGTGCCTGAAGCATAGGAGAAGATTTTCTTGTGAAACACAATACTATGTTTGTTTGACAGCACCAATATCATGGGAGTAAAGATTGTATGGTTCAGATTACATATGTACGGATCTTATATCTGAAAATCTATGAATATTTAAGACATGAAATTGAACTTTTTGGTGTTTTAATGGGTCACTAAACAATTTGCATGGTTTGGATTAAAATTTTGGGGGTCCATAGGAGTTGTAAAAATATTTAAAGTCAGTGGCACCGTGACACGGTTCAAAACCACGACATGTCCGGGGTAGAACTTGTGCTGACACCTTTTCTAACCAAAAGAGGGATGCAATGATTTCACACCTCATGTGTGTAAATTTTGCATACGAAAATGTTCTCATTTACAAACCAAATTTTCACCTCATTTACACAATCAGATGTATAAATGAGCGCAAGCAAACATGATCATGCGTAACTGTTCAGCATGTACATCATTTGTGTGTGTAAGTGGAAGTAATTAGCCCCTACATAAGTAACTCCGACTTTAAATAGCCCAACATTTTCCTTATATGATAATGTCCCCCAAGAACGATATTTGTAACAAGGTTGAAGTTTGTGACTACGATTGAGGGGAGCACTCCATCACTTGCTTGAAGAATTAAGGGATCACTCATGTAATAAACACTGGCAACATCTGTCTCATTTGTATTTTCTGTGTTATACATAATCCACCCTCCTTTATCGCCTACACCAAATATCCTAATTATCAGTCATGCTTCTGCCAATACCTCTCTGTACTCCAACTATGGCTCAATCCTAGCTACTTTCCCTCCTATTGCCTCCTAGCATCCGTTGCCATCTGTGATAGGCAGACAAATGACTCATTTTTTATCTTAAACAGGAAATCTGATGCAAAAGCAATTGCGTACATCGTTATCCATCCTTATTTCATCATCCCCGTTTCTCTTTTTCTTCATACAGTACAAACTGATGTGTGCACCTTTTGGTCATCTTCATGTATTGTTTCCTTAGTCAAAGTTGGACTTACGATGCATATCATTAGAAATTTTTACCCATGGAGACTCATGATTATGTCTAATAAATTAGGCTCATTGCCTTTCCTATGACAGAAGTGCATGTTTTCTCTTTATGCTCAGTGAAAAATTTAACATATGCAATGCAGGACCTGCTTGGAATTGGGGAGTACCGACCTGGTGCCAGCAATGCTCATAGATAGTTCAGAACATATGTTGTATTTTTAACATTCGATCCCTCTTCTCTTGTAATTCCATATTGGCTCCTCTAAAAAAAAGGAGAGAAGAAAATTGAAAAAAGAAAAGAAGATTCAGCAGAAACATTTGCCTGATCCCCAACCGTGAACACAATCGATGAACAGAAGAATCAGAAGGGGGGGAAAGAAGTTCCATTGGATCCTCTCATGGGCCATGACATATTACTTGTTTAAGCAGGGAGAGGCTACGGTACAGCATATACTGTCATTTGAATATGTTGCCAAGGTCCACCCGATTTACTTCCCGAGGATGTATTGTTTTTCAAAAATCTCAGGGCAAGGGTCCATCTCTCTTTTCTCCACTTTTTTGGTCCAGATGAATGTCAGATGCCTCTTTTTTTTCATACACTTGAAGATCACCAAATGCAGGGCTATAATATCCTTGTTCAATCGTTGTGGGTTCTTGAACAGTAGCTATTCATACATGATGACGTTCACCAATGTGGACTTTAACTTGAAGTCCAGATGCTCCTCTCCAGCATATGGGGAACAGGGCATGCTTGTGGTGCTAGTGGCCTTAGCTATAGTGTGGAGTTTGTTGACTAGTCATCTGTGAGAAATTAGATCCGTTGAGCATTATTTTAGTCCGCTGTAAGGCCTATTAAACGGATTGAAAGGAGCAGGACGGCAATCCATCTGAGGGCCTTGTATTTTGGGGCCAACAATGCCATGTGCCTGCATTTTGAAAGAGGGCTAATCTTTATAGGTTCAAGTATCATTATTTGATGATAACTTTAGGAGAGTTTTATAGAAGGGCCCCTGTTTTTCAGACAACCTTAGAGAGGCTCCCATACAGGTCGACTGTTGGTCTAGAGAGGTTTCACTAGAAGGGCCCCTGTATGGATGTTAAATTGGGCCCGTTTGAACCCAGACTTGTTTATGAATTGGACTCTAAAATTAATTCCAAACTCAGTATTTTACTGGTAGGAAACTTCAAATAATTAAAGAATCAGATATTCATTTGGCATTTTGCATCTACTATCATAAATGAGATGGGCTTAGTGCACTGAGCCATAATAAAACACATTGCACAGTCTAAAAGAAAATTTATTGTCACTTTCATTGACTCGGCCAGACTTGACTTGGTGCCTGATAATTACTTGGAATGATGGGTCTCACAATATCAAGACCATCTCACAAAGTTTCTTAACCTAAAAAATGCAAAAAAGATGGAATAGGAAATTGGAAAAATAGTTTTCTAGGAGCATCTTGTATTTATTTTGCATTTATGAATTACCTTATTTTACTTTCTGTGACATGTTGCCGGTAATATCTGCCTAAGAGAGTACTAAATTTAGAAATATCTAAACATCTTCTGAGACTATTATTTCTCTGGAAAAGATGCTTTTGACATTGATGTAAACAAGTAGATGGCCAGATCTGTCTGGCTCCGAGATTTTAGGTTGGGTTGGGCCGACATTGATTGTGATGGGTTTCGTTGGTCTCATCCACATCTTGATAAAGTCACAAGTGTGGGCCATAGGCATCCCTGCTCCACTAACAGAACCGACAAGTGTACTGTGTGTGGGAGCTGGAGATTCCCTTGTGCTGTGTGACCATGGTCTCTGTCATTTCACAACCCCCACTCCTACTGAGGGATTGGAGTCTTCTTTGCGTTAACGAGTTGGTATCCACCGAGCGCCACCCACAAGCTTCCTTGTCAATGGGATTTGTGGATCATTCAAAATGATTGTTATGTTATCCTCTTCAGTAGTATATCCTCAAATCTTATTTTGATAGAAATTGGTCCCTCTGTGTAAAATTAAGTATATATATCTAATCACATGATTAGCACAATCTCATGCATTATTAAACATGTCATGGGTTATTTGCTTAATCATATGGTAGTCTATAATCTGCTATTGCTGGCTGGTTTCAATCGTATCTCTCTATTTGGTGCAGGTGCAAGTCATGTATTACACCAATTCTTTGGGTAGGTATCTTGAAACATTGATATAATGATAGCTATGGGCTGATATTATATCATATTAACTCATATTTAGAACCATATCGACTGGACTGTTTTTCCATCAAATAGACAACATTTCATGCATCTCCTTTGTCCATTTCCCACTCCTCAGGTCAATTTGGCCCTTAATGATAAGGTTCATGGATAGCTAAACTTGCCATGGATATCCAGTCGGTCCAATAGATCCTTTCATAGTCCTTCCAAAGATGGTTTTACCACATTCATAGGTTTTATAATGTGGTTTTACCATTATAGGAATTATAATATGGGTTTACCTACTGTGATTGTGACCATGTGATTCACCTTTGGAAATTACAAAGTGGGCCATCTTCTTTAAAATTGTGAACATGAGCCTACCTTTACGGTAAGTGAAAGGATTTGGAGTGTTTAAATGGCCTTTTTTAGAAAGGCAATAGGATTTGGAGTGTTTAAATGGCCTTTTTTAGGAAGGCAATAGACAATAGGAAACAACTATACTAATAAGTTGTTTCTTAAAAAAATAATTTTTTTTTCATTCCAACTTTCTTATGCCACCAGTGGGTTAAGATTTTGGAATTGATTCTGGGGAGATTAAAATTCGGAACATTCATTTAGGGCATGTTTGTGTAACACTTTTCTACAGAAAAGTTGACGATTTTCCGCGGAAAACTCATTTTTTAGGCGTTTGGTGAGGAACAATTCCACGTAAATGCTTTCTTGCCTTGTCAACATTTTTCTTGATAATGGTGGAAATGGATTTCCTATGGGGATATGGGAAATGGATTTCCTCATAAAACTTCTCCCTCTTTTTCTCACTCTTGTCCATTTAAAACTAAAACCCTTCAACTCTTTCATTTTTATTTTTTTAAATAAATTATTATTTGATGTTGAATAAATAATATACATGTTATGTTATTTTTCTTCAAAAAATTATTTCAGCAAATAAGAAAAATTAATTTTCTTTAAGGAATCTATAGCCGCACCAAACAACATTAGCACCAATTCAATGAGGAAAAAAAAATTACACCAAATATGAATTTCTAAATTCTACATAAATCATTTTCCGAGGTTTTCATTTCTATAGAATTTGCTGATATAACAATTTTCTCTTTCCGCGAAAAGGGTGTGTACACAAACGTTCCCTTGCACTTACCAAGCATGTCTCATGAGAACTTGTGAACATTTGAACGGCACAATACCAAATGCACCCATAGTTATAATTAGAATTTATTCGACTTTGTGTCTTCTATTTGATGTCTATTCACAAATGAAATTCCACTTTAGCTATTTTATCTTTTTGTCTTTCTTAACAGGGACAACAAATCTAAAGGGAACACCGTTTAGAGGATTTGCAGCACCTTTACATTAAGGTAGGCGAGAGGTTCTAAGCAAAGGTCATGTAATGCAGCAATTATGTAGTTGTGCATTTTTATATCCTTTTCCTGTCAGAAGGTGTCATTGTTTTTTAAAAAAACTTTTCATTTTTTCCTCACATATGAGAGAGAGAGAGAGAGAGAGAGAGAGAGAGAGAGAGAGACTTCACTTTGTAGTGGTTAGTATGATTGTGGTCATGGCCTTTCTTGAGTAAAATCAGCAGAACTCATATAGCTAGCTGACTCAAAATTAGTGGGATAAGGCTTTGTTAACAATCATGGGAGGTTTTGAGATGAGGGTTGTGGAGTGAAAGGTTTGTTAGAGTGCTTAACAAGTTTTCCATTTACTGAGCACGTAATTGTATTTTTTCCGTCTCCATGCTTTTGCACCAGTCATAAAGAAAAAGTAAAAATAAAAATAAAAATAAAAACTCTCCATACTATATATTTAATAAAAGATCTTGATTTGATGCACATGAATGATTTAGAGGGTATGATGATCACCATTCAATGGAGAGACAAGCTCATTGAAGGGCTATATACTATAGCTCCTTTGTTATAATACAAACCAAAATTCTGGACAACTGTATCAATAGACTTCTGGGACTTTTTGGAGATTTTTGAAGTCCAAGAAGAAGGGTTAGATTTAAAATTCTTCTATTTTCACTGATTTGTGCTCTAGCTTTCTCTTCTTTTGATCTGCACCAATAAAAAATAGCAGATTTCACCACTTGTGGAATCCACGCACAAGATGTGCATTGTTTATCATGGTTCAGTTGAAGGGTGGATAATGATCTTATCAACATTGAAACTGGTGATTGTCAATTAGTGGTGATAGTGTATGGGAGGGTTTTAACTGACCATAGGTGAGCCCTATTGTAACAAGAATAATTCTCTCTTTTTCATTGGGAAATAAAAGCTTCTGCCTGAAAGGATGGTGGAGATTATTTTGGTCTCAGTGAAAAGGCTGTTGTATCCTTTGATATCCATTGTTACACCTCTCTATATCAACTTAAGCTTTTTAGAGTAAGTAGCTGTGGGTTAAGGACAAAAGGCGAGTTAGAAAATCAGCCATTATTAAAATATTATCCCAAAGGGAATTCCCTGTTGCCTTTTCTCCTATTTCCAGACTGAGGTTATTTCACAAACCACTGGTTGCAAGTCCATCAGAGTCTATAAATGGAGTGACACTCATTTATTCATTGCTCTCTCTCTCTCTCTCTCTCTCTCTCTCTCTCTCACACACACACACAACACATTGGTATTATGCCTGCTTCAAAGCCCATTTACTATTCATGGTCTTCCAATCAACTGCTGGCTCTGTTCAACTTTTGACTTTGAACTAACTTTGGTTTCTTGCAGTACCTAATTCATGATCAGCCAAAGCAGTGCTAATTCAATGGCTCAACAGGTACTTTTTTACTCCATAATATCACAGTATCTCTCAATGTATCTGTTTTTTCCTTTTTTGAGCTGCTTCAGGATATATTTCTTATTAAGGTGGTTTGGTGCTTTCACTTGAATGGTTTTGTTGTTACATTCTTTGTTTTGGGGCATCTGGGATGTTTCTTTCTTTCTTTCTTTATTTCTCCCTCTTATGGTAGAATCTTGTTTTCCCTTACTTTCTTGTCGGTTTCTGATGGCAGGAAGATGGTTGGCCCCTTGGTTTGCAGCCATTGAACACGAGAGTTGGGTTGGTCAGGAACAGAGACTTTTCTGGTTCCACCTCCTTCAGTACCTTCATCACTGGTTCTCCCAGTTCTTCTACTGTTTCTTCATCAGATTTAGATACAGAGGTTAGGGAAAAGGGAAAGCAAAACCCCATTGTTTCCTTCTAGTGACTTTTATTAGTTTTATTTATTACCTTTTCTGCCTTTCTGGTAAGTATTATTTTTTTAGCCATCACAAAGAGTCAAAGACATGATAGGAGTGTTCCCTTTTGATTAAAGGACATAATCCGGTGGGTGCACTTCGTTGCATATTGCCATTCTAAACACGCCTGTTCATTTGGATCAGTCCACTTTCATGGGCCAATTATTGAAAATTATACTTAGGTTCTCTGTTCTCCAAACAATCAAGATAATGGTCCTTCAAATATTCAAAATTAATAATTATTGGTTGGGTTGATTTTTTGAACTTCTCCAATAAATAAATTAAAAAAATCCAAGGTGGGGACTGACAAAGCAAGGAATCATACTGGTTGTTGAACCCTTTTTATATAAAGCAATATAACTTTTCCTTTCAGAATATTAATCTGTTGGGTGTGATTCTCACTAGTTGGCAAATGAAATGTGGATTGAACCATATCGTATCCATGGTGGGGCTTATCTACTGAGCGTAGATTAATTGGGGTTCACACTGGTTACAAGTGAGAGTTGTTATTATAGTCACTACTACTTATTTTTCAAAAGAGTATTAATGCCCAAAACACTTTATAGTTCAGACCCAGCTGTATCTGCTTTAGACATTCCTTTTTTCTTTTTTTCTTTTTTTTTTTCTTCTTCTAATGATGTTGTTGGGGCCTTTTTCTCTTTAATACCAACACAATTGACATTACTTTAGTCGGTCCACAAGGTGTTTCATGATTGTTTGTTCCTTTTTCTCTTGTTATTTAACAGCAACGAGCCATCAATTAATCATTATGCCGTGCTTCTAATGTTTTGGAACTTCTTTTCACCATACTATTGAACTGTAAACCAAATGAGCATGGGAATTGAAACCTGTTTTTTTTATTTAAATGTCTAAAAAAAAATGTAACAAGATTGAGATAAAAAATATATAATAACATTGAGAATTCACTTAGATCCATCTAACAGTTAAAATTGAGAGATGCAGTTCTGATGCAATAATGTTAGACGAACTCTTAGTTTTTATGTGATCTTTCAGATAGGGGCAGGCTACCTTTTTAAGTCATTGCATAAACAAAGAAATCAACAACTTTAGTAGTCTCAATTAATCATTCAAGATAAGTCCCCTCACTCCTCAAGTTTTCACACCTCAAATTTTATTATCTAAGTGATAGATTTAGTTTATCATAAGGAGATTGTTTTTTAAGCTCTAGTAAATGCCCATGCATGCATGAATGTACAGTACCCAAGTCCCTAACCAACAAAGTTACAACCAGGGATCAATCCCTGGTGGTTTCTATGGAGAGGTAGATGCCTCACCACTGAGATGTCAGATTGGCACCAAATTTTTTTGTAATAAGTTGATTGAACTTGGACACAACCCATACACTTTGTTCTATCTTTCAGCACTCCATCTAAGAGTATTTTCAAGTAAGTAAGTTGAATAAGAGCTCATCTTAGATTCAATCCAGATCTATATAGTATTAACCCTTGAATTATATTGATTAGATCAAAGAAGATGTATTCTGTTATTGCTGTAATTAATCATGAAAAAAGAACTCCTTCATGATTTATCTATGATACAAATCATGGAAGTTGTTTCAGGGTCTTTGTAGATATTCAACATTAAGATACAAATGTCATTTTGAGGATTAATGTATCTGTTCATTAAGAAATTATTAGATGCACAAGAGATATAACTTCTTAAAATGAGCTAATTTAGATCACCGAAGGCATTTCAAGGGATGGAGAATAGGGTCATTTTGTTTATGAATACATGGTGGATAGCAAATTTGATAGCAGTACAGAAAATGGAAAAATGATGTTGTAATTATGAAATAATGTTGTCATGTATGTCTTATCACAATGAACAAACCATTACAGCGTGTTCTAATTTAGAGTGTGTTGAGGGTTTCATCTTCTTACGGTCTTTTGGTACCCCAAAGGAGAATGGCAAGGTTGTATCATTGGGGATAACAAAACTACTTTGAAGCAGGCTATTTTAAGCTCATAACAGAACCGAAAGTGAAGCTGACAGAATATATTTGAGAATTCATAGTTTGTATTGGATGCAAAGCAGCAACGACATGTTTTGACACATGGTGAGTTGAAATTTATATTATATTGTAGGACCTGAAGGTTGTGGCTTCCTTGTGAAGAGTGGTTTGTACTTACGGGAATAATTAAGACTTAAGGAGTGCACATAGGTTCTTGTCAGTAAAGTTTTCACCCTTCTGTTGGTGCTGTAAAGGCTACTTTTTCAAAGTGTGGTTTATGCGCCTTCTTTTAAGAATTTTTTTTATTTGTTTCTAGACTAGACTCATTTACTTGATTTCTATTTGACATTGCTAACAATCCATCTTGATTGATAATGATTTGATTGATTTTCGAATCAGGTCTGTGTATTTGATGACAAACAGATAAATTTGAATGGTTGTTACTAAATTAAAGAGGAAATGATAAATGAGAGATCAAATATGGTAGACATCAAGGTAGATGACCGGTGAGAATGTTAGAGAAATTTTCTATGCAAATTGTAGTCTGAATCATGAAAATCTAAGGTTCCCCTGCTTGGCTAGCTATCCACTTCACTATTAACATCACGGAGCCTAAAATGCTCAGATACAGCAGGGACACTCATTTTACATATGTAAATTAAGTGTCAGGTACAATACGACGTGGCTACATTGCCCATTTGAGGTACCTGGATATCACAACACAAAGCACATGAGCATAAGTGTTCACATGCCAGCAGATGAGTTACTAGAAGAGGCCCATTTAACCATGTATGAACTATCCTCTTCTATAATTACTGGAAAATAGCTACTTGAAACAGCTTCCTTGAGATAAATAGAAAGAACTCTAACCTCTGAGAGGGCCAGTGGGCAATCATAGAAATAGATGAAGAATCTCTGAAATGACCGCCTATGCTTGCTGGAATTGGATTTCCTCTCAAACTAATATCAAGTTCAATTTAGGAAGACCAAGAGGGTGGGGGTTTTGAATATGGATAATTGCAGATATCTGAGAACCGTCATTTGTCAGCACCTGCTCAATAAGCTGCTCGTGAGCTCTTTGTCGTGTAACCACCTGATTGAAAACAACTAGGATAAAACATCAATTTTAAGATCTCAATTCTGAAAGCAACAGTTATCTCTGTAAAATCATATTGCTGTGAAAGACGATTATAGCCAAAGAATTCACCCTCTAGAAGTTCTATAACTATTTATCTGAATGATATCATTCTTGGAGTACTTCTCATGGTTTCAACTATGGGATATCCATGTCACATAATAACAATGGATTTCAGGTAATCTAGGCCAAGTCCTTGTTGTTAAAGATTATATAATTGCTTTGATGACTGCCCCAATACTACTATTTCATTGCAATGTGGAACTAAACATATGACTTCCTTGGACACTCATAATCACATGTTATTGATCAATACAAGCCCTAACATTTCATTAATTTTAATTTTAATTTTTTTAAAAAAGTTTGTTAAAATGTGACTTTGATTTGGATCTGGAAATTTATATTTTACTCGAACATGACTTTCTGAAGCTAATCGACTTTCGAATGCGGATTGAATATTGTAGGTTTTCTTCTTGTCAAATATAGCAAAAGTTGGTTCTGGATGTTGAGATTTTTCTTCAGTGATCTAATCAAATCTTGTAATTTTAATATAGTGCTAAATAGTTTTGATATTAGCATTGTCTAAATACACTCCTGTCCACTGTAAGTTTTGGAGTATCAGATTAATTTTTATGCATGTACTGATTATCTTTAAATTGATCAACTGCAGTCTACTGGATCCTTTTTCCCTGATAAGAGCACTACACTGGGCAACCTCATCGGTGTCAGTACTGTTCTAGATCCCTCTGGAAGAACAGTAAGGGGCAGAAAACCTGAACCCTTTGACTGCAAGAAACAATACAGGTCCAGGACATGGTTCTGTCTATGCACAAAAGCTTGTGGTAATGGAAACAGCCCCAACAATCCTCCATCCCTTGGCCATTTTCTTGAAGTTGAGAGAAGAGCTGCAAATGTCTACAGAAGGAATTACAATTCTGTCAGTTATGAACATCATGAATTTCCTGAAATCCAGTTCAGTCCCAACCAGAACTCATTGTTTTCAGATGGCCAGATCGCCCCTCCACAAGCAGGTGTTGATGGGACAGTAATTCAGACTCAGTTCTTTAGATCAGATGTTGAAGGAAGACCTGGTAGAGATCTAAACCATGCAAATGGAATTCCAATACTATTTTCATGCATGTGTGGCCAACCCACCAATTGAGGGAGGAAACTTGACCTCATGACCTCACTATTTTTCGGTGTTGAATTTCATGTGAAAGGAGTAATAAAAATGTGATTTTGATTGTTTTAGATGGGACAATTGATGGGATAACAATTCTATGTGGAGGTCAATTTGTGTCAAGGTAGACGGCTAGATAAAAACCACTCCATGAATTGTGACTGGCTTGCTGTAGGTTGATCTTCACAAGACCTTTTGTCACATTCCATCCCCAGAAAATGAACTGATTTCAATCTGATGTTGGATATCGCTCGATTTAATTGATATGCTCATGATGCACCATTAATTGGAGAATGATTTAATTTAACGATTTATCTTGACCAGATTCAATTGACCATACCATGATCATTGGTACTGTTGGAAAATGCTATCTATAAGGATAGAAACTTTTCATTTAAATGAATGCTGCTGTACCAAAAAATAGTTTTCATGGTAGTGGCCGGTCAAGTTTATTATATCCTTGAATAAAGAATTAGAATGGCATGCAGTGCCTCATTTTGAACTCATGCAGTCTAAAGATTCTGCGTTTGCCTCTCTCATTACTATAGGTCATAGTTTCAATGGTTGCGTGGGCCTCTCAAGTTTATTATACTCTTGAATGCAGAATTATAATAGCATGCAGTGTCTTGCGTGCTGCATTTTGAACTCATGCAGCCTAAAGATTCTGCCTTTGCCCCTCTCATTACTATAGGTCCTGGCTGTCTTGTGTAATTAGATAGCCTTCAGATCAGTAGATAGCTATGAAATACACAAATTATATATGGTTCTGGCATTTGACTTCTATGCAAATACTAGGAAAGATGCGGCAGAATGAGACGTCTCCATGCCTGTTTCTAGAATCGGTTATTGTATTTGTTATTTGTAATATAAAGATTATGGTAACTATCTTTGATAGCTATGATTATGACTCTAAAGATTGGTGTTTATTTGTGTCTCCACAAAATTTGGGCCCCTTCTAATTGAAATCATTATTTTCCATCTCGCCTACTATAAGGGGGAAAACCTGAGAAAAAAAAATTGTATTCTTCATGAGTGAGGTCAAAGTAATTAGCGCCTTAGCCAATTGATATAGGGGTTTAATGTGTTTTACCCATAAAAATAGAACAAACAGAAACAAACCAGCCATGGTCCTATATCTCATCTTTCTAACATATGGTGACAGTAACACAAAATATGAAAGGTGGTGTTCTACCCAAATACACCAAGGAATCAAACCAATGAGATTTCCCACAAGTTCTCACTCAGTTGCACATATAGAAAATTGGAGGACTGCAACTCTTATTATTATATTTCAGAAACTACATGCAATTTATAGACTCCTACAAAAGTAACTTCAAAGTAGTTAACTACAACTCATTTCATAAGAGTAGTAAAGATGCTTAACTACAATACTTAACAACTGAACACAAACTTATAGTAAATAAACACCAACTGACAAATAAATAAACTCAAGTGACACCCTGTTTAAGTGTCATAAAAAACTATAACTCCTTCAATTGTGCATGTGCAAGATGCACTAATTCTTGACTGGCAGAAGTGATCACGCGCGCGGGTGAACAAGATATGAGACTGGTAGTTTATGGGATTATGTGAAATTGACTGTCTGACTAAATTCCAGATGAAAATTTTTTGTTTCTTTAGTGTTGTGCATACGTGCAGTTAAAACTACAATATCAGAGGTGGTTGAGAAAATGACAGGTAAGCTGCTTGGAAGATATTTATGTGGCCTGCCAATTTACAACTCAACATTTGCAGGGGTCTCAAATTTCTTTACTTGATGAAATATCTGTATGATGACCTGGCTTACTCAACATTTAATTTATGTCTTTATCCTTATCATGGAATATATTTAAAATCAGAAGGAGATAAGTCAAACGCGTGCAAGCAAGCATAATCTACAATTAACTTTTCTTAAGGAATGACCTTTTATAAACTGACCACTGAATTTCTTGTTCATGAACATATCTTGCACACTTATCCTGTCTAATTTGTGGATATTAGCTAAAAATTGCACTTTTAAATGATCCAAACAGTTGTAGCACAGTATTTTTTAGGCCTTGTTTGACATAGTAGTAGATTGACTGTCAGACTATGAACTCCTGCAGGATATTCCTATCAGAAATTGGTTGATGTCTAATTATTTAGGAATGATTTCTTTATTGACTGGATTTGGGAGATAATGAATTCTCTAGTCTATCTTCGATGTTAATATCCAGTAACACTTGTTGGAGGAATTAGCGAGCTGTCCAAAATCAAATGATTATATTGCATAGAAGAGTAGAAAGAGTCCCAAATAAATCTTAAGCAAAAAGATGAAAAAGACAAAACATTGTCTATTTGGAAAAAGCAAGAAAGTATTTGAATATCTAATGTGCAAAAGAGAGCAGAGAAGTAGGAGACTCTATTCCAACTCTATGACTTCCCTCGACAAACTACTATATTTGTCTCTACAAAGTGGATAAAAGGTCTTTCACTTAAACTAAAACACCTATTTTTAGTAATTATTAAGTTTCCCATTCCTATTAAAAATAAAGCATTCATTAAACAACTCAATAAAATATAAAGAATCCTTATCTGATAATGATTTTAATAGAGGCTCCTTCCACCCTTACTGTCTTTTGGACAATGCAACTAGACCCTGAACTTGAAAAGCTCCTAAGCGGATGCTTGGAAATAATGATTATGATTCATATAGCGCTGCTGATGGTTAGTTAACAAGTTTGTTCTTCTTCTTGGATAAATTCCAAGGTAGTAAAGCCAGTTGCATCCTGTTCATGTTGATCAGAGTTCTGAAACTAGAGTGTTTGGTTAGACCTTAATCAATTGTGACACTGATACTGAAGCCAAAAGGGGTGTGGCCCAAATGACACTTGAACATATGGATTGAAGATTTTACTTTACTGGTTTAGATGGATTGTCCTTTACTTGTTGGAATTTCTTTTTTTTTTTTTTTTACACTATCATCAGACAACGCATGGCAGCTGAACAGGCAATTTTTATTCTTTTCCCTAATATAAGATTAACATTGATGTAATCTCTCTCTCTCTCCCTCTCCCTCTCTCTCTGTCTCAATCAATCAATCAATCAATTTTGCTGGTTTTGGTTGTTTGCACTTAACCAATCCATGTCCATCTGAACCACTGTGGAGGGGGTAGTTGGATCCGTGGAAGGGAATTGTCACAATGAAGGGAAAATACAAGGTGGTCATGGGCATAACAATATGTCGAATTCGTGCATGTGATGGGTGGGTGATCAGAAAGAACCAACCATTCATGAAGTAGGTCCCACCATGAATAAGCCAAGTGGAAAAGTCTTTCTACAATTGGTAACAATTTGATCTAGTTACATATGAGAACGTCCATCACAATGGGGCCTGTTAGAAGAATCATTGTTGGAAGAAAAAAAGGCTCGCAACGACCCATCTGCAGTGGGGCATTGTAAGGACATAGACATTGACAGATGTTCTGTTGGAACTTGAACTACCCGTCCAGAGACACCTCTCGCTATAGCGAGGGTGAATCTTGCTATAGCGAGAATAGCGGATGTTGCACAGTCTGATCTGGATTCTTATGAGAAGTTTGAGACAAACTCCTATTCTGATTGGATTATTATTAGGAGTCTCTTATACGGATTTAAGGCTATATATTGAGTGTTTCTCACAATTCAAAGATAGACAAATCATCTCTCAAGTTTTGAATTAGTGATCTAATTGAGAGAAATTTTAGAAGAGTTGTGCTGCTAAGTTTATCGAGAGAGCTAGTTTCTTCTGCATCCCTTGTAAAAGATCATTTTCCTGCGTAAAAGATTTGAGGAGTCAAGCGCTGGATTGAGTCTGTTGCAATCAACAGCATGAAGTCGTTGAATCGTGAAGCGACACAATGTAACTTCAGTATCTAGGTAGGGGATATCTGGGGAGAAAATCTGAATTTTTTGTAATTGTGAGATTCATGGTGCTTGATTATATATCCAGCTCAGATCCATGGTTTTTTACCCGGTTAGGGTTTTCCACGCAAAGTCTAGTGTTTTTATGGTATGTGCTTGTGATTTTTATTTCCGCTGTATAGTTTATTGTTTTTGCACATTATTAGACTGATTTATTAAGTGGACAATTTAGAGATCTCGTATCCTAAACTTTCAGGCTTACCTCTTGAAATGAATCCAATCACCGAAACAAATGGCCCAACTTAAGGATGTCAATGGGTAAAATCCGAGGACCAACCGATCCAACCCGCGAAAGATCCAATACAGAATTTGTATTTGGTTCCAATAGCAATTTGGATCCTCGTTCAAATCTATACAGGTCCAGATCCGAGGCCCTGGATCCTAACTGTAGAAAACTATGAGGCATCTCCATTAGAGAGGCAATATGGGATAAAAGAAAAGATTGAGACTTTGTCAAGGTTAAGTAGGAACATTCCATTACCTAAAATTGGTCATATGTGCCATGAACACACTATGCCAACTTAAATGGACCCAAATTTTTTTTTTTTTTTTGTTTTTTTTTTTTCAATAAAAGAGAACTAGACCCACAAAGTTAGGTATCATTATCTACCTTAATTAATTAGAAGAATCTCAATTGAATCAAACCCTAATTAAAATTGAAGTTATATTAATGAAGAGAACTTTCTTCTCACAAATTTCATTGCTTTCAAAGACTTCATGACGAATTATTGGTGTCAAATACCTTTCTGGCTTGCTGTATACATAGGCAAATTATCATCCTCATATGCCACGTGGCAGCACATTGGTGGCAAAGGTAAAAGATCAAAATATGAAGTATGACTAGACAATGGGTTGCAGGGCCCAGTCTAAGGGTGAGTGATGCAAGTTCCACAGCTCAATTATCATAAAGTGACATTTGTCACATGAAAACCAACAGGCTTTTTGTACTGTATTTTACTGGACGATGTCCTCATACAACGTACGAAGGCTTGGAAAAGGAGCCAGCACTGAGTCAATGGCCTGAGCAAGTGCACAGTAGTATCCCTGACCCTGAGGCACTATGCGTGTGGGACTGTCTGTTCCACAATCGCACACTTCAGATTATGGTTTCCACTGGATGAACTTAAACCTTTGAACAATTATCTATGAATGAAAGGCTGGGCAAATCAGATGGTTAGGTTCTGGTATATGGGAGATTGGCCCCATAACATATCAATGCGCTGGATGTATAGTAAATAGGCCCACATGTATGTCCCTCAAGTAGGAAGTAAGGTTTCTCAGCTAACTGTACACTTGCTGATTTCTTGGGGTCTTGTTACACCATTTTCCTGGCTCTATGTAGGAAGAAAACTTGGCAGCAAACCCATAAAAGGAATTTTCCTTGAAAAGAGAACTCTTACGAAGTTACACTGCAGATAGTAATGCTTCAGTCTAGGTGAACGAAATGACGTACTCCCCACATATATATCCTAAGACCCCAAACCAGCAAAGCTTGCATGCAATACAAACTATTAACCAACAGTGCAGAAGGCCCACCTTATTTCATTCCTCAATTTGCTTTTAAATGCCAAAATCTACACAGCAAATGGAGCAACAAATTCATCTTAAGGGGCAGATCATAGAGTGCCACATGTCATGGCTTGTCATTTGTCAACCAAATCGCTGATATCATTGATTCGTCCGGACCCACGACCGCCAATCCTTCCAAATGATCCTATGGCTGATAAGCCCTTGAAGCTGCTGCTTCCTTCACTTAAATTCATTGACCTCCTCGACTTCCTTAGCTTTGAGGGGTTGTCTGTGATGTTATTCTTGATCTGGGCAACCACCAATTGGGCTATGCTGCTACGACAGAAGGGGCAGACTGGAGCGATCAAGCAAGCAGTGGTAGGGTCGGGCTTGTTATGGCAGCATAGAGCTAATGTGCAGGGCGCACACATCTGATGACCGCAGTTTTGGACCTCAATGGTGCATACCTGGTCAAAGCAAATACAGCAGAGTTCGGTGTCGCTTGCCTGCAATATATACCCTCAATGATAAGAAAAAAACATATTTTGAATTTCTAGCTACATGTATCGGCTTGCATAAAACAGTGAAGGAAAAGATCACTTTCTTCCTATTAGAATAATGAGAAAATGTCAGAAAACATTAATAACAAATCAGTCAATACTTGGAAAGCAAGCCCATGTTGTGGCTCATGTCACAGTATCAATTCAATTCAAATTGAAGGGAGTTCAGATACTAATATCATAGTTCATTTTGGAAATCGAGAAGTTACTGAACCAGATGTACCCAATTGTATCCAATGAAATGACATCAATTCAACTACAAAGATGAATTTGGATGTACCCCATACAGTATCAATTCAATTCTAAATGAAGGGAGTTCAGGTACTAATATCATAATTCATTTTGGAAATTGAGAAGTTAATGAACCAGAGCTACCCAAATTGTATCCAATAAAATGGCGTCACTTCGACTATATAGTTGCATTTGGATGTGCCCCATACATTGTTAGTGCTTCGATTATTTTGGTAGCATGGATGGCTATTCATTACACCTTCGATTAGGGTGTATGCATATAAGAGTTGATTTAGGGAAGCCTAGAAATTGGAACCACACTGGGATGAATACTCTGTACCTACCATCCCAAATCAATATGGGCTATTGTGGTTGTTATAATGACTTAAGGAAAAGAAAAGGAAGGAAAAAAAAAGTTACTGATATCTAGTCTATACTGCTCCAAAAGTATGGCTGCCAAAATATTCAAACCAAGATGACCATAGGGTTCATACAAACATGCCCTGAAAATCTGCAATTCCATTCAAGCATGTATATGAGTATGTCAACAACCAGAATGGCCAAAACTAAGCAACTGAACCTTGGTTGGCTAAGACAGCAGAAGATAATAATAGATTGTGTCAAATATCAAGAAGCTGACATACAGAAAGTATCTCCTACTATTCCACGACTGGTAAAATGCATGTATCCACACAAGTAGAATTTAACTGCGCACTTTTTACAGTTTCTGAAATTGGAGAGCACAGCTTCTTCCTTTTGGAATGCCAGTTTGTGCTCCTTGTACAATATTTTTCTGTAACAAGAGTGCATGGATAACCCATCAACTTAAACAAATGAAACCAAAAATAAGAAAGGAAATACCTCATCAATATCATCATCGATCCCACTTTCAGAATGCACTGGGGATGGCAATGCATATACTGTTCCTTTTAATATGGTTTTCTCCCTTTCCCTGTTTGCCTCCATTAAAGCTCTCTCTAATAAGATCTTTGCATCAGAATTAAGTTCACTGATAAACTTCAAGGGTGATGGCCACACCAGAGGCTCTGCTGATGAGGGATTGAGTAGTGCTGCACATGCCCCATGTTTGTGCTTCAGAGCAACAGTGTATGGTATTCTCCTACAAAACCCAGCTGAGATTAGAACAAAAATGCATGACTGGATTTCCCAATAACTGTCTTACAATCGTCATGAGCTCATGTTTTTCCTTTTTTCTTTTGTTTGAATGATAACCTTCAGTAACTCTAAATAGAAGTAAAGTGAACTGGAAAACTTTTAAGAAAACTAGACAATTCCTTCAATTAGAAGTCTTAACTCTTTAGTTCAAATTATGAGGTACAAATTTTAGTAGCATCTACAAACAGTTTGAGCAGTTCCTTCAATAGCAGAAAATCTAGTGTGGATGCAAATTCCACATTACATAACAGAAAACGAATGCATCACTGGCAAGAAGACCACTAATGCAACACTAGAGAGCCTCAGCACCAGATAACCCAACACCACACTTTGTACAATGAACAATGTGCCCTAGTTGTTAAAATACTAGGATTCATATGAGCATCAAATCCTATAGAGGATTTTTTTTTTAATCTAAGCGACTATTTCCATTTACAGGTAAGTTTTAGTATTCAGGTTTGCCCCTATGATTCAATACTTGCTACACGATTTCAAATTTCAAAGCAATGACAATTGTTTTCATCTATGTAGCCAAAACTATCAGATGGTATAATGCAATAATGCATATGCTCTTTCACATGGATTTGGGTGGAATAGAAAGGGAAAGAAAATTTGGCTGGAATCAGTGAGATTCCACCCGTGGTTGCTTCTGAACTTAGTAACACGAGAAATTTGATGGTTATAGGTAATCAATTAGAAGAAATTGATCTGCCCAAATATTACATCCCAATGCAACCTGACCAGATAGTCCAAGCTTCATCATATGGCAGTAAAGTGACAAATAAAAGAAAGTTATAGAAAAAAAAAGAGCCGATCAAGGTTAAGTAATAGGACTTAGTGTTTCCATTTCAATCTAAACTATACCCTGAAAAAAAGGAACACAAATCCATACATTTGTTGAGGGCGCATTTGCCTACATCACATTGAATTCTGAGAAATTCATAATTAAGGGAGTTAATGACTTCATCGATGGGGCTTAAAAGAGGAGATTAAAGGGCCTAAGATGGAGATATAGATGAGACCATCATTTGCCTAGGATTTAATCTAAAGTTATTGGTGAATAATAATTTTCTATCAAAGGAGAGATTATTTGATTACCTTGTGCATCTCTACCTTCAATCCTTCACTTTCTCAAAAAAAAAGGTAGGTCTTAGAAATCCAAGAATTTCAGTACCTGATTAAAAAATTGGTACCTGAATGAAATACAAAATACTGATAATAGAGGTTTTAGTGTTTTACCCAGATGAATCTCTTTGAAGTCGATCTGCTCCCCATGCAAGCAATTCTCGAATGGAATCTATACATCCCCCGCGAGCTGCTAAATGAAGTGGGGTGCTCCCTGGGGAGCTGCAATAAAGAAGTTACTCCATTGATCTGAACAATGCTAGCTCTCTCAAAAATAGATACAAACAAACCAGCTTCAATTTGTTAGAAAGACCTCACAGACATACAAGTAACTTACCCATATCCTCCTGTGCAAGCACAGACAAGACCCCCATTGTCTAAAAGAACATGAACGCAATTGGGCCGTCTTTGTCTGGCTGCTAGGTGCAAAGGAGTTGTTCCATTGCCATCTCTAATATTCACAAATCGCGCAAATCCCCTGTTCGAACCCAAAAAATACATATAAAAACAAAGAAGGTCTTAACGACACAAGATCCAAACTTAAGTGATATGACAATCTATTATATGTCTATTAGAAACCTACCAAGATTCTGCAACTGGTGTTGAATGTGCAGCTGAAAGAATTGCTTGCAGGCAGTCCGAATGGCCATAATACGCAGCGTGATGCAGGCAAGTTCTTCCATGCAATGAATCAAACATCAAAATCTAATAAAATAAAACAACCCCAGATCAATCTCCTTCATCAAAGTCCAAAACAAACTAAAATTGAAGAAAATTGAAGACAAAAGAAATCAGAATTCTACATACATTAGCACCTGCTTGGAGAAGTTTTCGCACGCAAGAGATCTTCCCATGCATTGCAGCCAACATCAGAGGAGTCTAATCCACCACCCACCAAAAATATCATCACAAAAAACACAACAACAAACATTCCATCTATAAAAAAGAAAAAGGAAAAGAAAACCAATCTAAACTCAAAAAAGACCAAAACTTTCCCACCTGTTTGTGACGATTTAACACATCTGGATTATCAGATCGTTCCAGAAGAAAAGAAAGAACCTGCCCCCACATCAAACCAAACAACAATCATCCACTATACTCAACAACAACAAAAAAAAAAAAAATCCACACTCCCAGAATCAAAAACAGAGAAAACTCAACAAACCCAGAAAAAAAAAATCACCTCAATCTGTCCATTTACAGCAGCAATATGAAGAGCATAGAGGCGATCATACACAGCAGTCTGGTGTATAAGAGCTGGTTCTTCCTCTAACAGAGCTCCAACTGTCTCCAAATCTCCCAACTGAACTGCTCCAAACAATTCATGTTCTTGATTCTCTCTGCAACTCAATGCCTGACCCATCATCAGCCCCCAGTGTCCACACTCCCCAGAGGCACTGCACTGCACTGCACTGGGGTGGGACTTGGGAGACGTTAAAGCGAGAACGAGAACAGTTTAAAGAGCAGAGAAGACACAGAGAGATAGATAGCGTTGGAGTTCGTAGCCTGAATACTCTCTCCTGCCCGAGAACGCTGCCCGAATGTTGCGGTCATCTGAGCGGGCAGCTTGCAGCATGATTCCCTTTGCATCTATTGGGGTTGTACCATTTTTTTCCACTGCCCCATGTCCGAACCCGAATCCTGGAGTTGACAATGGATCTTTCAATGCAGCTTTTTAGCAGAGAGATCTTCGCCGTTCGTTTCGTGGGCCATCCTTTTGGGCCGTTGGATTGGTAATGCCCGTGAATTTTGTCAAGTTGCAAAACAGGGGATGTGAGTTATGATTTGGTGATTGCCCATTCACATGTTGTGTGTGTGTGATGAAGTGTTTAGACGTGTGTTAATTTGAAACTTGGAAGTATCAATAAGTTTTTTAGTGGTGATTGTTACAAATGGTGTTTATTTTTGGCATATATGCAGGTTAGCGGAGGGTACAAGGAATGAGGTCTTTCTATTATTAATGAAAATTTAATGTATCATTAATAAAGTTATATCCATTAGCAACTGCCATTTGGGGTGGCAATTCTTGATCAGTCTGCTAGATGGGCCCAAAACAAACCCCCTAATTTGGGGATCACGTTTAATTTATCGTCTAATGTTTAAATGGGTTGGTTTCGGTTTAATTATATTCTTGCTATTTCACTTGCAACCTGACCGAATTCAGCTAATCGCACCTTAACCAGCCAACTCAACACAAACCCTAACTATCAAGTAAGGGTTAGTGTGTGAGATATATTTCAGTCTTACTAATAAATGAGTCAGGTTTGTTTGAATTGCACTGAACATGTTACCCTCACTGCTCAACCCAACCCAACCCTATCTACCCATTGCCAATTTGACTGCCATTGTTGGCAGTAGCAATGCAAACAAGCTGAGTAAGCTTGACTTAGCGTGAGCTCAAACTCGAATCAAGTATCCAACGTTTAATTCAAGCTTTACAAGCCTACCTTTGAGCTGGGTGGGGCTGGATTTTCTTCCCCTAACATTATTTATATGATACGTGTGTTCTTACTAAAACTTCTATTTTTAATAAAATTTGTACATTTACAGAAAAATATGTGCCATTGCAAGTGAGCAGTAGCAAAAAAAAGAGTACATTTTTAATAATATGGGTTCCACTTCAAATATAATACGTAATATAGATATAATATTAAAAGTATTTATAGCACGTATAATGTTCAATTATATAAGCAGAGATAGAACCAGAATCACCCACTGACCGATTAGTTGATTTTCACATGCATTTTGGTGAGAAAAAGAAGTTAGAGGAACTTAAAAGCTAGGGGTAGAGATCCATTGGTTAGAATGAGCAGCACCAGGGTCTTCTTGTTGGAAGCTCAGCTCATGTTTGAACGGGTCTTGAGTACTCGCAAATATATTACATAAAAATTGTTCAAGCTAAACTGAGTTTGAACTATGGTTTTGAAACTCTCCAAGTTGACTCTTGACTCTCCTAATTATCCACGTTGACTCTATCCGAGTCAATTTTTTTCATTGGATGAGTCAGCTGTCTAAGTCACGAGTCATTTAATCTTAGCTCGAGCTCCATACAAGCCAAGCTGGCTCGACCAATTGACATTTCTACTTGGTAATGAGGGATGAACCTGATTTGGGATGATTTGGCTTTTCCGTAGACTCCACAACTTGGACTAAAACTGGGGTATGCAAATCTTACTCCAGTCAACCCACAACAGTACCCAAGCTTACCTTGTACGTTGGAACATGCATGGCTTCGCCCCTACCTAGCAGGAGTTGAACCCTCCTTAATTTTGTTAGAATAAGTTAATTGTTCTTCATATTTGATGAGTGATTCTAAGTGATTTTATTTTATTAAGTAAACATCTGATATGTTTATATAGTCAATCCTCTATATATACTTTTAAAATACAAACGATTAAGAAATGGGTAATTGGGTCCATGGTGGAAGAACCCCATGGTCCGGGATCTTAAACTAATGTTTTTTATTAGCCCAAGTTCCTGCGGTCTTTTTACCGGACATGATTTTTTATAGTTGGGCCAATGGGGTTAGATGGGGACCCACTACTTTTTCTTTTGTTCTTCCTTTTTTTTTTAATCTTTTCAACCAGTGAAGAGACCATTGAGGGTTGAGCTTACCTCAAACTTAGGTAAAGCATCAGTAATTAGGCATGACCCACATCATAAAGCATCACTAAATTAGCACCTTGTTGATGGTCATTATTAAAAGATGGAAAGAAACATAGTCCTAGCCATCCATTTGGATACATCCCTTGGAAGGATAAGATATCAATTCAGTTTTTCAATGGTACTCAATCAACAGCAGTGATTGTTTACACCAACCACCATCACAAATGGATGGATGACAATATCTTGCAAGCAAAATATAGTCTGTGGGGTATCTTGATAGAAAACTTCCATTTTCTTATTACTGGAGTTGATAATAAGAACTATCACGAGGGCTATTTTACATTTAAAAAGGAGTTCGAATCTGAGATTGGGAGCTTTGTGGGACACACACAGTAGAGTTATGAGTAGGGACCGGATGTTGTTGTGGAGGGGTTGCGGTTTGATGAGACTTCCATGTCGGTAATAATGTATCTTATTGCCATGCGAATCATGAATTTTCATATATTAATAATCTACAACACCTGAGGAAGAACAGGGGGCATGACTAGTGAGTCTGGACTCTGGATCCTCAAAGAATTGAACTTACTGAGAATTTGTAAAACTACCTGCAGTAAGTCTTATGTCTTAAAAATTTAAATTATTTAAAATAAATATATTTACTATATGCAATTGGTCAAATCTCACTCGAGTAAAAGTTGACCTACCATCAGATTGATTGTGCATTGAAGACATCCGTAAAATAATATTAAAAATGCATGTTTTCTATAAATGATCCAACATACCCCCTATTTACAATTAGAGTAAAATTTAATAAGATTTGAGTGTGTTTGTGAGACAAGAGGGCTCTGTGACATAGAAAAAATTGTTTTGATTCTGATTTTCCATGTGACCCACTTTTTTTTGTTTTTTGACACGGACACACATATCTTCTTTGGAAAGAATGAAAAAAATATGATTTCTATGACAGAGAAGATTTTGCTTTCCTATAAAAGGAGTAGGAATGTGGAATTCATCTCTCCCATTGATACAAAATTATTGAGAGTATGAAATCGAACATCTCATTGCAAAAAAGAAAAAGGTTCAAGGTGAGGGGCATTTATTTTAAATAGTTTAGATTTTTGTTGATGATCGCATGTAGATACTCGTGAATTTATAGTGAGTGCGACCATAAGAGGATCAAGACTCATGACTAGTACCTCTTTTTTACTTTCGTTTTTTTTTTTTTTTTTTTTTTTTTTTTTTTTTTTTTTTTTTTTTTTTGGGAATGTGGGGTCCATAATTAGCTTTTTTTTTTAATATCATTTTAAACGAAAGGTCGATTTTTTTAATTATAACTGAAAGGCAGTAGGTTGCCTCACTGGCCGGCTGTTGTGAGTTAGGAAATTGCTATTTTGGTTGAAGTTCGAGCTGACCACCAAAGTGAATGGTTGGGTCTTCTACTGATGATAATAATAATTATAAAAGGAGGTGAATGGTTGGATGAATGCGAGTGCAGTTAGGTTGAGGTGCACTGTGTAGACGAGCAGTGGTTGAAGATGATTAACCAACAAGGGTCAGCTGGGGGGAAGTTGGATGATGCCCAAAAGCCATCCAAATTGGAGATTCCAAGCTATTTGATCTTCAGTTACATTTTCATGAACTTTGCTTTGGCCTGTTTGTTTGGATCGAATTGAATTCATGGTTAAATGGGTCCAAAACCTAATGAAGAAATATTTGGGAGGTGACTGAGTATTTGATTTACAAGGGTCAAATGAGAGGTGATTGAGAATTTAATTTACTAGGGTCAAATGAAGTATTCATTTTCAACCTTACCAAAGATTAGTTGACGGTCATTTGTGGATCTTTACTTCTTTTTTTTTTTTCGAAAATAGTTTGTTAGGTTTTTGAGTGTCGGCTAATTCATGGGTTAGACAATACTCTGGTCCATTGAGTTGTAATTTTTGTTTTTAGAAAATAATTGTATTTCTGCTCTAAAGATAGAAAACTGAAAGAATTAGAAAAAGAAAGTTTGGCAGAATTAGAAGTAAGAAATTAGACAGAATTAGAAGTATGTTGAAGGGAGAAAAAGAAATATGAAAGAATTAGGAGAAGAAAGTGTGGTAGAATTAGAAGTGACTGAGTTTTCGAAATTGATAGAATAAGGGCCCACTCGAGCGCCCATCTTCATCCGCTCGAGAGAGCATCAAATTCGCTCGAGCGGATGAGGCAGTAGTGCCATGCGAAGATTAAATTTTCTACTTCTAATTGTACTCAAGCTGCTTATTTTAGTCCTAATCAAATTAGGCAACTTTAAGCTTGTCCTTAAACCTATTTAAAGGACTTTATGGCTGCCCTAGGGAGATAACACCCACCTTTAAAAGTTATGAGTTAGAGATCATAGTTGAAAGAATTCTTCTTTAGGAAATTTGTTGAAGAATTGAGTTGATCTAGAGAGCTACTTTTTTTTACTTCCCTCGTAGAAGATTATCTTCTTTAGTAGAAGATCTGAGGAGTCAAGCGGTGTTGAGTCTGTTACTATCAATGATATGAAGTCGTTAAGGTGTGAAGCTACTCAAGATGTAGCTGCAGTCATTAGGTAATTATAATTTGAGAACGAATTTGTGAGTGTTTAGTAATGGTAAGATTCATAGTGCTTGATTGTCAGTCGAGTTCGGATTCGTGGTTTTTCACTCGATTAGGATTTTCCACGTTATATTTGGTGTCCCTTATGGTATATGCTTTTGATTTTATTTTCACTGCATATTATATTATTTTTGCACACTTTCAATTGTTGAGTTGACCAATCTAAAGATCATACAAGAACCTTCACAATTCTAGCTACTTTAAAAGGAATACATTTCATATAACTTGTAGAAGATAAGTTTCATCCTAAAAAGGTTCTTTAGCAAAAGCGTCAATACCTAATTGGATATGATTTTTAAGAACCCGGTGGTTACATCACCAGATGAAGTGAAGTGGCTATTTATAAGCACTTCACACTCCATCTAGATAAAGGGCATCGATCGATTTGACATAAGATCCAAAAGCCCCAAAAGATGAGAGTATAAACCATGGTATTGAAATGCAATTAACAATTGAAATTGATTCATATTTGCTGACCTCGAGCTATAGTTTTATTCAGGCCAGATGTGGACCCTCCAAATCCAAGTTACCCATACAACCAACTAGTTTGGATTTTTACATAATATCTGATATTATATGTAGTATGAAACATATTCTCCTATGCACAGTGGGCAGGTGCATTGTGCTGCCAAAGCTGCAACAGGTGTTTTACATTGGTGAGCCCTGCCTCTTGAATTTTCTCCACGCACAATACACAGGTGATTATTTTTCATTGTAGTATTATACTATCCGATTTGGGTTTTCATCCGGATTCCTTTCAAATCTGGACCCACATTCACCTTGGATGCAATAAAAAACTGGTCCCTCTGCACTCTTTTAACCACTTACAGTGTCATTAAGACTTTTTTAACCACTTACAGTTTGATTGAGACTACTTTTAAGTCGGTCCCAGTGCACTCTTGATGAGACTTCTTTCTTGATTAAGCCAGGCTACTTTAGCCCAGTAGCCCAGTTGCAGTCGTAATAATTGATACTAATGTGCCATCTGTGAGATCATGCTCTTTGTTGGTTCGGATCCAACTGTGAATGGTTCTTGTCTGTACTTCAAAATCACATTGTTGGTTTCTTTGTTTTATTTGCAAACTTTCTATCAAATCTGTATCTGTACCCAACTGGAATCTTCCACCAAATGAACCATGTGGGCTGTATAAAACCTTGAAAAATATCTGTTATCTCACACACCCCATTAATAGAATACCAAAGTCCTCCACCAAAGACACAACTTTATGGTCATTCATCTATTATGGTTGGTCCACGTGCGGACATTCTCATGAAGAATTTTAAAAATCAATAGATTCTGATCATAATCTCACTTTGTTGTTAGAAGAGGAAATTCTCTCAATTTATATATATAATAAAATTATTAATTAAAATTAAAATTAACCTAAATTTTCTAATAAACCACTGACAGTCTCATCTAATATATTTTCTAACATATCAATCTCTAACAGTATCTCCCTTCTGTTACATGATATTTTGTGGAAAAAGACTTGTAATGATTAATGTAGATTAAATAAAGAGGATTTAACCAATTCGCGCAATTGGGCTCAAAATCTCTTCATTTTTTTTTATACCAATTTGGCACATCCGTCGGTGCCGACCTTAATTACCTCGAATTGATGCCCTAAGTGCTAAATTGTTTGAATGCGTAACATATGCATATTAAGTACTTTTTCCGGTTAAATTATATAAAATAAAAGCCTTTGATATTTGGAAGATAAATGGCAGTTTTTCGAATAGAAATGATCTTCCTGTCTTTTTTATGGTTTATGAGTCGTTTGTGCCATGGAATGCTGCATGACTGGATTAGATTTTGTCACGATTTACTCCAAAAGCTTTAATCATTCAATTTGGTGAAAAATGAGAATGTAAGGCTTAGATATTTGAATGGATGGATGAGGGATGCTTGATTTTATTAAAAAAAGAGAAATTGATGGCAATTATTGTAGAAGCAATGAAAGACAGTACCGTCCCCGTCTTGATCTTGAGATCATCACTGTAGTTGTCATGATGAGAGGAAATTATTTATATTTATATATAGTAATAAGATTATTCAAATTTAAATTAACTTGGAGTTTCTAACAATCCACTAATAGCCTAATCCAATCTTATCTCTAACATATCAATTTCTAACATCCTACAGGTGTCATATCAATTGAAATGAAGGACTTTGGTGGGCAAAGCTTCATACCACCCGACCAAAATCTAGATGCACCTTTTGCATTGCTAAATAAAACTCTATCTCTGCTTTCAATACTTGATATCAGGTTTTTGCGCGCGCGTACATACAATAGAAAGGAAAAAGGAAAAAGAAAGAACAAAAGATGAAATGATATCAGGTAGATGAAATGAGAATTTATTGGGTCTTTATCCTCAAGATCTAGATATATATCCTATGCCTCCCAACTCCTTCTCGTGTGAGCCCCCTTGGATGATATCGGATCTTGGTGAGGCCTGAGTTTTAAGCCTGCACCATAATTGGCATCTGAATTCGACCAGGGTAAACCAAGTTATGAATCAACATATGTTTGTAAATGTGTATATCAAAGTCTCACGACCATGAAAATAAAGAAATCTAGCTGGCTTCACTCGAGACTCAATGGCGGACCTAGTATTTTCGTTTGAGCCAGGGCGGACCCAATGAGTAGTTGGGTTTTGGAGGTGGCCCACCCAAGATCTTCATGTGAGATTTGGGTGCGGACTTGGGGTTTTCACGTGGATTTTGGATGTAGGTCCGCCCGTGGCTTGAGTCGACTCAACTGAACCTCAGCCATACTTGATCAACAAACTTTACTAGTCGGGTCAGGTTCCCTAGTTTGGGTTTGCCTACAATTTGGGTTGGGCTTGAAGAGTGAGCCAATACCCAACCCCACCAGCCCAAGCAGACATGAAAGTGATTGAAGTTATAGGACGTGGTGTATCGAATGCCAGACAAACAACACCATCACCAATTCACACATTCCTCCCTCCATTAATTAATCTGAACCAATTCCATTACGTAGGCCCAATTCTATCCACCAGTTCCACCTTCCATCCTCTCTCCTTCAAGTGGCTAAGGTTCTCCCATCCCCTCCTTAAAACACCACATAACCCGATGAGCATAATCCGAATAGAATTTGATTCGATACACACTCACTCTCCTCATGGATGTCTGTTCATGGATACGCAACCTTCCGAGTCCCACCGACTGGCCCGAGTCCGACTCGCAACTCACTCTCCAACTCGCTTCTTCCAACGAGAAGTCAGTTCTCTTCAAGGCCGAGCGAACTTCGGGCTCCAACACCGAAGCTCTCGTCACCTTCTCCATATCTCTACATGGCTTCTTCCACCCTCCTGCGAACCTCAACAAGACTCTCTGGGTCTCTAACCCGTGCCAACTCGCTTCAACTAGGAACCCGGTTTCACTCACAGTCACGCTTCTCCACCAACTCGTCCAGGAAACCATCGCTCGCGCACCCGCTTCGAATGATAGCATGGTCGCCCCATTCGACCTCGACCCAGAGTCCATCTCTCGAGCCTTCAGCTCGAGCCCTCCAGAGCCGGCTTTCTCTCGGTTCTTCAATCTGGTCCTCCTCTGCAGGCTCTTCTGGCTCTGCATCAGCGACGCGCCGGCTGAAGCCGGCTTGCTCTTCTTCCAAGCCCTAGCGCCAAGTCTACACACTTTTCTTCAGTGTAAGCCGGCTATGTCGGCTTTCATGGCTGCGGTCGGAGCCGATGGCGAGCTGCTTTTCATGCGCACGCTCGGGTACATGTTAGCAAAGTGGTTCATTTTAAGGGAGGTACGTGAAGTGTCACCCTCTCCTGTTACGGATAATCGCCATCTGGGCTTGTCCTACGCGAGTGAATCGCACGGGCTCTTGCTTTTGAAAGGCTACGCGCCAGTTGCATCGATGAGCCGTGCCGGAGTCAACGGTGCCCGCGACTACAGCGGTATTTTCGACGCGAAGGAGTCCGTGCTAAAGTACGCCCTGGCGCACCAGCAGCTGGAGGCCGTTATCCAGCTCGAGTACTCGGCCGCTTACCACGCGGGTTTTATTCGGGTCGGCGTACGATTGGATAACCTGCGCATCCACGTCACGAGGCTTGGGTTTGGTGGTCCTGAGGAACAAGAGCAACCATACGCGCACGAGCGGTACCATCCAACTCGGGTCCGGGTTTGGGCCGGTCCGGTATCCGGATCCTCATGTCCGGCTTCTCTTACGCTGGGCCGGTCCACGGATAACCCGGAAACGGAGGCGGAGGCGCGTACGTATGTGAAGGGCAGTTTCGGTAAATCAAAGTCTTCTAAGGCAAAGGCCATGGTGAAATCAAGTACACGTGTCAGGAGAAGGGATTGGAGGTGGGAGCAGCATGCGGATGGGAATACTGCGATTTTTGAGGGGGTTTTGTGCAATTATGAGCACGGGGCCAAGGCGGCCACGTGGCAACCCAGGACTGGTTCTAATGGGGAGGTGGGTCCAAGGGGTGGGGTTCAAAGGAGGTGTTGGAATGGAGGGTTGGTGTTTGCTGGGGATGAGTATGGAGAAGAAGTGAGTTGGAGAATGGGGAGGGAAGAGGTAATGAGGGAAATGGACGGTGGAGATTTGTTGAAGTGGAGGTTGGGAGGGAAGATTTGGCTGAGTTACTGGCCTTGTGATTCTGAGAATAGTCATTATGAGACGAGGAGTGTTGAGTGGTGTGAGGAGGTTAAGTTGCCTTTAGCTAGTGGGAAATATCGATGATGTGTTTGTATATACATGTGAAATATATGATATGCAATGGAAAAGGGATGGACAGAGAGATGTTACTAAGCTTATATGACATGTTAATGCATATGATAAATATAAAAATAGTATCACCATCAACGTAATAGCCTTCTTTTCTCAGCTTATTAGTCATGCCCATATTTCATATCTTTCTTAATATCCACAAAAAATCAAATAAGTTGGAATTTTAGAAGTTCCAAATGTCATTCAAGACTTTTTAGGTGGCTGAAATTTTAGAATTATATTAAAACAATATGGCATTTGCAAATATTACAAACAAATCATCACATCATGTCCATGAACTTCCAATACACTAAACTTTTGTTTGAAATCTTATTAAAGAAACTAGTCCTAAAAGGTATTTATTCGACAAGCACCCTCTTCTCTTCTCTTTCCTATTAGGCCCCGTTTTTCTCTCTCTTCCTAACAAAATGAGTTGGCCCCACCATGAGATTTGAACCCTTTAATTAAATGGCACCTGCTTCTTTCTATCTCTTAAACCGTGAGTTTTTTATTTTTCATTTTTATTTTTTAAGTCATTCTTATTTTTTGCGGTTTTTGATGATTTTGTTAGATAGCTTAACATGCTTGAATCCAATCTGATACTCAAACTTCATTCTTACAAAGAAGGAAATTTATTTTTATATTTGAATTCAAAGCCAATCTTATTTTTTAAATCATGTTAACCAAATTAAAATTAGTTAAAATATTGGGCATAAATATTATTTTTTCAAATTTTAAATTTCAAATAATGAGAATTAATGAATAATTAGACAATTTAAACTATATATTTTAATCATGTGTTTGCATAGATAGAAGAATAATTACTCATTAATTATGAATTAGTGAAATGAAGAAGATTGAGAGAATCATATTTATGTCCTATGTTTAACCCATTTTAATTTTGGTTATATATTTAGAATGAAAATCTAGCTTGACTAGAGCTTGAGTACGAGATTAGGTTGGAGTAGATTGTCTTAGTTAAATATAACTCTCGAAATAATAAGGCCTTTGGTTGTATCTATAGTTGGCTACACTGGGACTTGGTGCATATATTTAATAAGTGGGCACTACTAAGAAGCTTACTAGATTTTGCATTACCTGTTTGGTAACTTCACTAGTAAAGTAAAGTGAGGTGAACCGTCAAATTAAGAGACAAGAACAAAAGAGTAGTCAAATTAAAAAAGTGATGGTTTTATTTTTTGTCATTTAGTGAAATGAGAAAGTAGTTTTTTGACTTTTTTTTTATAAAAAAATATAGTTTTTTATCATTTTAAAGCATGTGAACGTAACTTTTTACTTTTTTTTTATAAAAAGGAGATGTGCTTTTTAAAATATATTACTTTTTATTAGACCAATTTTCATTTTTAGCATCTTTTGAAATGTCCATTCATCTCTGACTCAACTAGTAAAGTGAATTTACAATTTTTTTTTTTTTTTTATATTTAGTCAACTCAAAAGCTAAAATGAATCATACACAACCATAGTATAAAATATCGGCCGATATTGGTTCATATCGGCCGATATGAACCGGTATCGGCCCATATCGGTCTGATATTTTGGTGAGATATTGGTCTCAGTATCACAGACCAAAATATCCCTAAAATATCGGTCCATCTCGGCCGATATTTTGAAAATATCGGTTTAATCGATATATCGGCCGATATATCGGTCAATCTCGGTCAAAATATCGGCTGAGATGGAATAATGGTAAAAAAATCCTAAAAATTTCACTTTTTTCCTCATTCTTTCCCCACATTCTTCCTCTCCCCTCATCTCCTTGGAACAACCCTTCCTCCTTAGCTCATTCTCTTGCATATTTCCAATACTATTTCTTGAAGAATTCATTTTATTTTGGTAAGAAAATCAACATACTCCCTTATTTTAACTATTTTGTATTTTTTAACAATTCATACCGAATAAATGATGATGATGATGATATCGAGCTTGGGCGACACTCCACTTGGAATTAGGCTGTCATGTTCATCGATTTCTCTCTCTAGTCTCCCTTAATTTCAAGCAAACAATAAACCTTTTGATGTCTAAGTGCCTTTTGATTTATTCATCTCATCATCATGTTTCAGATTTTAATATTTTATCTTTATGGTCTTGGATTTCACAACTTATTTGATGATTGACTTAGTATCAAATAATACTTGATATGTTATCTTTATTTTGTTATATTTTACATTAATAAATTGATCTTGAGCCAAAATAATAGTTACATTATATAAAATACTTGAGAAGACAGCGAGTCAACGACATAGGCAGGACTCATGACTTATAATGGCCAATATTTTGATTTATTGTTATTACTAAAGGGAAAAAATATTGTTTTCCAGCATTTTCTAATATTCTGGATTTTTTGAATATTTTTGTGAATTTTTTTGGATTAAAATAAAATTTCACACCGTGATGACCGTGACGGACCAATAACCGTGACCGATACCGATATGATATCGGTTTTTTGCCCCGGCCGATACAGCGATTTTGAACCATGTACACAACCCAGTTATAGAATCTTTAGAAGCACACGCCTTCTAACAAATTTACTAAATTTCCAATATTACCCTTTACAGATACATTCTAAAATTATTCTTAGTAATTTTATGTTTTCAGAAATGTTCTTTATTATTTATGAGGGAAATTTCACTTCCTTAGAGGTGGGGCCACATTAAAATTGCATACTTTATTTATTATTTATGTAACAATGGACTAAATTGTAAAGCTAATAAAATAAGAAAATAAATTTTAGATACGGCCCACCTCAGATAAAAGGAGGCCATTGTGCAATCTAATTTTAAAAAGAGTATGAGATCCTTAGCGTAAAAATTATGTTTGATCCAATCAATATAAATGCCTACTGGTCCACTTCTTCAACATGTCTTGGCCCTTGACATCATGAATATTGGTGCAAAATTTTTTGTCATTTTTTCTCTCCATCACTCATAAGGCCCAAAAGATTTTAAGGCCGATATCACTAAATTTATAAGTTTGTTTTATTTTTACTTTTTAGCCAATTTTTAAACCGTGTGATATAAAACTGAGAAATAACTCGACCACTCTAGGTGCAGACAACATTGCCCATATTTAAAAGATCACTTTATTGAAGCTATCTATCATACTATGATTTTCTAAAATTACATTTATGATGTTAAGCACCATGGCATGCTGAAAAAGTGGCCCACTAGGCATTTGTATTGATTTGAGCATAAAAAGTTTTTACGCAAAAAGGACTTCATGCTCTTTGGTAAATTAGATTGCATAGTGATGGCCTTCCTTTTCTAAGGTGCGCCCACATCTCAAATGACTCATTTCTCACTTCACTAGATTTCTTAATTCAGTCCATTATTAGATAAACAATAAAAAAAATAAAAATAAAAGTATGATAATTTGATGGTAGATCCCACTTTCAATGGGACTGAAATCTGAATCATAAGTTACAAAGAATGTGTCTCGAAATACAATGCTTGTAAGTATATACTAGCCCAATAACTTATGCTCACACGGTATCTCCCCACACTGCAAAATAAATAATTACGCAATAAAAAGATTACCTCTTTCCACTGGACAAGTTAGAAAAATTAGAAATAGAGAAATTGGAAAAAAAGGGTATATTGCCGCCTATTAAAATTATAACCGATGGTCAAAATTGCGGCTAAAACCTTTTTATTATATTATATATATTATATTAATGTATTTGTAAAAAAGTTATCCCGAAAATAGGAAAAAGTTTGTTACAATGAACTGCTGCAGAGAATTCCAGGAAACGCCTCAATAATCCTACCTGGAGAAATGGGATTTGAGTTACGGAGTCGATGCAGCATACTTGTTTTCGATGTGTAAACCGTCTGCTTGACTTCTGAGGTTCAATGAAGTAGAGAACCTTGGGTGGTGTGCAGTATAATAAATCCTCTGGCCCTTGGCCTTCAATATCAAGACTCTCCCCTACTTGTTTTCGATGTGTAAACCGTCTGCTTGACTTCTGAGGTGCAATGAAGTAGAGAACCTTGGGTGGTGTGCAGTATAATAAATCCTCTGGCCCTTGGCCTTCAATATCAAGACTCTCCCCCTCTTAATTTGAATATAATTCGCTCTCCCTTGCAGCTTTCTTTCTCTACTCAGTAGAACTCAAACGACACCCCTCTCTTTCTCCCTGTAGCTTCAGCAGAATCAGCACATTCTCCCTCTCTGCAAGCAGGCAAAGATATTACAATCATTTGAGAACAGTAAGATATTTTTGTAAATTTTATATATTTTTTTTATCTTGGTGATAACCAACTCATAAAAATAACCAATATACATATATATATATATATATTTATATATATATGAGGAATTCTCAAAAACTCCCCTTTTAGAAAAGGGGAGTTTTTGCCCCATTTTCTGTGACCAATGAGATTTTTCCACCTCACATAGGAAGCATAGGAAAAAAAAGGAGATTTTTGAAAATTTAAATTTCTTATCCGCATTTAACTTGATGATAACGTGTTATAGTTTTATAGGCATAGAAAAGGGGGCTTTTTTGTAAAACGCTCCTATATAGAGAGAGAGAGAGAAAGAGAGTTATCAATGTTTTATGTGTTTTAGTTTATGAAACATTTACACAGCTTTACAACAAATGTTTTCACTGCTGAGGGGGCCCTGAAGGCTGAAACTCAGCGAGTTATGTATCCTCCGAATTCTGATGATCTGCATCAAAGAAACTCTATGTCTAATGAAAAAGCAACACATCAGATAAATGCTTCATCTGAAATATACGTTGTCTTTCTGTACAAGTGCAAGGTTCTTCCTTCAGGAGAGAGGGTTGCTGACGCATCATGTTTTCATTGGCGGATACAGAGGATTCATATTTGTTTTATATTGTTTTTTTTTTTAATTTTAATTTTCTGGTAGTGTTATATTTTCTTAATATGGGTCCATATGTGCCTAGATATCAAAATATATTTAATCTTTATTTATCCATAATCATCTGCTATGCAATCAATAAGCCCAGTACTTAAATCCTGTGACAGAGTCAGAAAATATCATTATATTATATCTACACCACACAGATCCTCTAATAGCAATGCTTAGAGATTCTAATGCTTATTCCTATAAATATACAATCAGGCTTATCTCTGTTTTCTAAAGCATTCAAAATCACTATAGCGCTTGTTTTATATATGACACACCAAATTTCATTTCAATCGAAGTCATCCCACAGTAACATTGAACACGACTAAAACATGTGAGAAAAACTTAAAAGAAGAAAGAAACAAAACAAAAGAAAAACACATGTTATACATGTGATCAATTTCACGGTAAATCAAATTGAAGTGAAAGGGTACCTACTGGTGCATTTAGGCAGTTACCCTGTTGGAAAAACAGAATAAAGAAAAGCCCCATTGGTTCAAATCAATGGAAGAACATGAGAAAAAGAAAGGTTATGATATAAAGAACATAAGAGAGAGAGGTTATGATATTTTCCTTTGATGCAAAATAGCATAATCAACTTCTATCAAGATATCATAGAATACTGGAAATCTTCGAAAGGATCAGATAATTTCTATCTTTTACTCCTCTCGTTTGTTCAGCTTTAAATCTACTCGCAATGTCAGATCCAAAGTCCCGCTAGATGGAAGGCAAAGGTACAGCAATTGGCATTGATCTTGGCACAACGTATTCTTGTGTGGGTATTTGGCTTACGCTGCAGCAACGGGTAGAGATAATAACTAATGATCAAGGTAACCGTACAAGCCCTTCATATGTTGCATTCTCCAACACGGAGCGTCTCATTGGAGAAGCTGCAAAGAATCAGGTTGCCAGGAATCCTGTTAACACCCTCTTTGGTATGTCATCAGTTTTCCAATTCTTCTGTAATGTTATCACATTCTTATGTTTCAATCGTTTGGAGTTGTTATCTATGTAAGATCCTTAATCTGTTTTACAATCACATACATTTCTTGGACTGAGGTGCAGTCTAAAACAAAAACATGTATGTTTCTCAATGAGTCAATGATATTCTAAAGGAGCTAGATTATTCATTTGCGAAAACAGATCCATCTGATACTGCTACCTGCTGTTCCCATGTCATCGGCTTTGATTATCTAGCTAAAAAGCACCAATGTCAAATGAATTAGACTTATGTCATATGCAGAATCAAATATTACTCTACTCGATGTCATAGGCCTAGTTGGCTAAATATTTTATAATTTTGTTCTAACTTCCACCTCCATGTTTGGGTCACATGTGACCAACCCTGTGGGAATGGTCATATAGGAATACTGCAATACCAATTACATATCTTCGATTTGATTCTATGGTCATAACAATTGAATCGTAAGCATATAAAATGAATGATGATTCTTTCCTTGTTTTGGAAGATGGTTATGATTAGTAAATTAATTAAGGGTTTTTTAGTCATAAACAGTCTGTACAAATCCCATCTTATAGAACTATCCACTATCCATATAAAGTAGCTAAATTTGTATTGATAAGATGGGTTGTCCTACCTGTAGACTTGATCAGTTTACTCTGTGGAAGCAATTGATTTGGACCCACATTTGTTCCAAAATTTTACTCCTTTGTGGAAGAGAATCTGTAAAACCAATCGATTAGGCATAGTTGGTCTTGAATTATCTTTTTAGGTCATCTATAATTTAAAACGACAACGAAAGTTTAAGTAAATGCAAGACCATTGGAAAGGTTCTTTTATCTACATTCAAATATTTGAACAACTAACATAAACATGTATTTTTTTTTTTTTTTACAGATGTGAAGCGATTGATAGGCAGGAGATTTGATGATGACTCTGTCCAGAAAGACATTGATCTTTGGCCCTTCAAGGTTGTTGATGGTGCATGCAATAAACCTATGATCATTGTTGAATATAAGGGTGAAAAAAAGAAGTTTGCACCAGAGGAAATCTCTGCTATGGTCCTCTCCAAAATGCGTGAAATTGCTGAGGCCTATCTAGGTTCCAAAGTCAAGAATGCTGTTATTACTGTTCCTGCTTACTTCAATGATTCTCAACGGCAGGCCACGAAGGATGCAGGTATTATTGCTGGGCTCGATGTCCTGCGCATTATCAACGAACCTACTGCTGCTGCCATTGCCTATGGCCTAGAACTTAACAAAGGTTTCCACTTTGAAAAGAATGCTCTCATCTTTGATCTTGGCGGCGGGACCTTTGATATCTCTGTGGTCACGGTAAAAGAGGGTAAGTTGGAAGTGAAAGCCATTGTTGGAGACACCCACCTTGGTGGAGAGGATTTTGACACTAACATGGTTAAGCACTTGATTTTTGAATTCAAGAGGCGGCACAAGAAGGACATTAGTGGGAATCCAAGAGCTGTCCGAAGGTTGAGGACATCATGTGAGAAGGCCAAGCGAATCCTCTCTTCCGCTTATGTGACCAGTGTAGAAATCGATTGCTTATATGAGGGAACTGACTTTCAGTTTACATTCACTCGTGCTAAGTTCGAAGAATTGAACATGGGTCTCTTTAACAGGTGCATCGAGCTCGTCAAAAATTGTTTGATAGATGCAAAGATGGACGAAAGTTCCATCGACGACGTTGTTCTTGTCGGAGGGTCGAGCAGGATTCCCAGGGTCCAGCAATTATTAAAAGACCTATTTGGTGGGAAGGAGCTTTGCAAGAGCATCAATCCTGATGAGGCTGTCGCCTATGGTGCTTCAATTGAGGCCGCCAAATTGAGTGGTGTTGCCAATATGAAGGTGCTAGACCTGGTACTAGTGGACGTTACCCCTCTCTCGCTTGGAATTGAGGTCAAGGGTAATTTGATGGCCGTTGTAGTTCCGAGGAACACAACCATTCCTACTAAAAAGAAGAGCAACTTCTGTACCACAAAAGATAATCAGACTTGTGCCGGTATTGGGGTCTACCAGGGAGAGAGAGTTAGAGTTGAAAAGAACCATGAGTTGGGAAAATTTAGGCTATCTGACATCCCTGCTGCCCCCAAAGGAGAAATACCTATCGCCGTCAGTTTTAAAATTGATGCCAATGGCATCCTAACGGTCTCTGCAAAGGTGAAGACAAGGAAGAAGAAAAAAATCTTAATCAATAACAGCACGCTGAATCTTAGCAAGGAGGAAATTGAAATGATGGTTCAGAATGCAGAGAAATATAAGATAGAAGATAAAGAGTACAAGAAGAAGGTGAAAGCGAGGATTGCTTTAGAGGACCATGCCTATGAAATGAATAAGGCTATTAATGATGCCAATATTTGTGCACAGCTGTCGGGCATAGACAAAAGGATGATTGAGATCACTCTCAAAGAGATAAGCCAATGGCTAGAAAAGAACACGACTGGAGAGACTAAGGAGTATCTTGATTGGAAGGAGGAGCTAGAGAACATTTGCAGGAGTAGATTGCCAAGAATTTACCTTGATTAAATGTTGATCGGTGGAAATAGATCCTTCAAGTACTTATATTTGTTGCTTTCCTTCCAATTTGGAGGCTTCTCTTACTATATTTAATATAATATATATGTGAGCTTCACTATTTGACTGCAGAAATTTTAAGATGATTCACCGGTGCCCCTTGTTTTTAGATTTTGCTTGATTTCATTGGTAACTTTTGAACTTGGACCTATCATATGATATGAATTATTTCAAGTAGTAAGAAAATGATCATTTCAAAAAGTACCTCCCATCTACATAAGTACTTTATAGCCTTCACCTCACGTAATAACCTTCCTTTCTCATCTCCTTCACTACCTAAAAGATGTAGCTCATTTAACCATGAACTTCTATTGAATGTATTCAATGCCTATGTATTCTAAAATAATCTAAATAAACAGGCCATAATAGAATAATAAGTTCTGGTGTGATGTTTTGACTGGTTTTTAATTAAGCCAGAATTGTTTACTGTATGGACCTGAATTTATTGGGTCATGATTTTTATCCCGGTGGACACCATACCGATCTTGCAAAAGCATACCAATCGTAAGTATATATATATACGTAAGCATGTTATAGAAGTTTCAAGTCCTGATTTGGGCTATTCATTCATTTTAGGGGTCATGGTTTAGGTTATGATTTCTTATATGGTTACAGGTCTTGTAACCTATACTCCATACGGGTCCTGGTTCAACTACAGTTCCTTGTTAAACCTTTTATTTTTCTAAATTCAATCCCTTATTAATCCTTTTAGTGGAGCTCTTCTGCGCATGAAGTATTCAATTCATGTGTATTCCAAGGGAAACAAACAGGTCCTGAGTGTTAGAAAATCTTCGCCACAGCCAGTTGGTATCTAACGCAGTGAGGGATGCAATAATCCCAATTGATAGTGACTTAACAATACTTGATCTTCAATAAAAAGGAAAATCCACATACGAGGAGAAAGATAGAGATTCGCTTACTGTTGATCACAAAAATCCATTGTCAATGCCGTCCACTCAGTAGGAGATAAGCAGAGGAGAATAATGAAAATAGATAAAATTACACACATGTAACTTTAATTACCCTTTACATTCTTATTTATAATACTAGCATCGTAGCCCGTGATAAGCAGTTGGTGGGAATCAAGAAGCCGTATAAGGAGGACATTAGAGGGAATCCAAGAGCTCTTAGAGGGACTTGCTATTGGAACACAAAATTTATCTTTCCCACAAATTCTCTCCACGCACATCACAATAATTTAAAAATTAAATTATTTCTTTCCACACACAGGTAAAATCCCCACTTTACCCATCTCTCCATTTCCCTCTTTCTTCCCACACACATCTTCTTCCATTTCTTCACCATTTATTCTTTACCATTTTTTCCATCTTAGATTACTCATTCTCATTCAATGTAAGATTTTACAAACAATGGTAGAGTTTTTTCATGCATTTGGGTTGGTTTTCATCTATCATCGCAACCATTTTTTGCTCAGAAATCGCAATTGTTCGGACCTGAACATCCGAACATAGTCCACTTGTTTGGACCTGAACATCTGAACAGAGTCCAATTGTTCGGCCCTTAACATCAGAACAGAGTCCAATTGTTCGGAACATCCGAACAGACTTAGTTTGTTCGGACCTAAACATCCGAATAGAGTAAGTTTGTTCGTACTTGAAAGACCGTACATATAGGGAACTTTAGGCGAGAAAAATTTCTCAAAAATGGCAAAAAATATGAAAAAATAGAAATGGTCCTTTCCACTGCTGCTCTGATTGAAAGGAACCATTTCATTGTTCTTTTCTTTCTTCATTGCATGAGAAAGATCAAATGAAAAAAGTTAAGTACAAGAAGAAGGAAAGATGAAGGAGATGGAGGAAAATGAGTTGGCTAAGAACAGAAAATGGAAGAAGATGAGTTGCCCAAAACAACAATGAAGTGGAGAATGAGAAGTGGAGAGTTAGATAGGTGGGAGTATTTTTAGGGAAGAAGATGAGTTGTGTGTGAAAAGAAAATTTGTTTTGAGTTTTTGTGGGAGATTGAATATATTGGTCATTTCATAAAGGGGTTAAAATGTAATAAAAAAAAAGTTAAATTCCTTGTGTGGGAAAAGATAAATTTGGTATGCCAATAGCAGCTCCCCTCTTAGAAGGTTGAGGACACAATGTGAGAGAGCCAAACGAATCCTCTCTACGACTTATGAGGCCAGCATTGACATCGATTGCTTTTATTTTTTTTTAAGAATAAAACTTATTCTTCAACAACAAAAAAAAAAAAAAAAAAGGAGGGAAAAACAATCAATCGATTTCAATGCTGGATCAACATCGATTGCTTGTATGAGGGAATTGACTTTCGGTTTGCTCTCTCTCATGCCAAGTTTGAAGAATTGAACATGTGTCTCTTCAGGAGGTGCATTGAGCTTGTCAACTGCTGGTTAAAGGATGCAAAGATGGACAAGCGTTCCATCAATGATGGAGTTCTCGTAGGAGGGTCAACCAGGATTCCCAAGGTCTAGCAATTAGTACACAACTTGTTTGGTGGGAAGGAGCTTTGCAAGATATTTCACTCGTTTGGAACAGAATTTCACTTGATTGGAACTGCAAAAATCCTAAGATATTTCACTACTGCTTTGCCTTTAGCTCTGGATCTATATAGTTTCCGATCCATAGACCTGACACCTGACGGATTCTCCCAAAGAGATGATAGTTTGCTAAGAGATGTAGCCCAGATTACCCTCTTTTTGGCAATGCTTTATTTTATTGTACAACTAGCAATGAATGCCGGGCCAAATTGAAAATATATTAAAATTTAAGAATTCTTTTAAAATATTATTAAGATAAAATAAATCGAAACAAGTATGAATGCGTGTCTATATGGGACAGCTCTTCTAAGCTAAAGCTTAGAATAAGGTTAGCTCAAGTGTGTGGTGGGGCCCACATGGGGGTGGAGAGGGGGGGATTTCAAGGACTCCATAGGACCCTTCTCTTTATAAAAAAAAATGGTCTCAACCTTGGTTTCTACCATCTTCATCTGGCTCCAGAAGTTTAATGGTCAACAATCCATTCGGATTGATACACAGTCGATCTAGCGGTTCAGTAAATCCAGATCTGACCAAAAGCTAGTGGACATGTGCGATTTAGGGGGGTCGTGTGTTTGGTTCATTTGGATGGACTAAGGGTGAGCCCTACAAGCGTAAGCTTATATAATTAATTGGATAAGCATGGTACCCGGGCTAAAAATATATAATGAAATACGTGATTCTTTTCTGATTATTGGAAAATAATAGATTTTACTAAAATAAATAAATAAATTATATTTATTATATATATAATATAATATATATTTAATATTTTATTTCTTTAATGTGCATTTTTTGCAATGAGTTTACTACCGAAACCAAACCCAACCCATTACATATTGTGTAAGTGTGTGTGGCCATGGCGTTCAAGGGAATGTCATGGATCAAGTTTGAGATTAATGACATGAAACCCACTATAAAGTGGCTTAGGTTTAGGATGTCAAATGAGGTGGGTATAAAATTAGTATAACCCAATCCTGACCCACCTCATTGCCATCCCTATATAAGGCCATCCAAGCCATTCACGAAGCTTACCAAACCCTCAAAGAAATATAGAAGGATGACAATCCTCTTAATATCATTATAAATTCAGTATGAAGGAGTGCATTTGTTTTCTTAAATTGAGTTCTTTAATCATATGAACTCCAACTCCTTCCTAAATTCAGTCTGAATGAGTTCATTTCTTTTATTTTAAAACCTAGCGATGTCTCAAAGAAGAAATTATCATGATCAATGATATGCATATTATTTTCTTTTTGGGCCTATTTATTTCCCCATTGATCATCCAACTCCCTTGGTCCTCCTTGAATCAAGGTTAATTTCTATGGATCAATGGCATGTGGTGGGCCACTTCAAGTATACTTCAAGCCTTTGTGAAGTAAAATCTCTCATGTGGGGTTTAGGAATTTCTTATAAGATTTCTATTGGTAAAAATCTTAGAACTTCATGCATATCATTGGGTTATTAGTTTTTATGTGATTAATGACATATGGTGGACCACTTCAATTAGGCTTCATGCGTTGTGAAGTAGCAATTTCACATGTGAGGCCTGTAGTGAAAGTCGTGTGGCCAATTAGAAACCAAAATGTATGGAAACTAACAGCAATTGCATATCAATAATTATGTCGGGCCCACCTTGTGGATCTCAATCACATGTATAAGATGATTGGTTAGACAGATTTTAGGATGGATTAAGATTAGAGAGTGATTTGAGGATTAAGATAAGAAGATAAAATAGAAAAGTTAGGAAAAGAGAGATTTTAGGGAAAATTAGAAGGATTTTAGAAATGTAGGTTTATGAAACTATAATCTTAATTTCAATGGAGAGATGAAGAGATTTAGGGAGGAGATTTGAGAGGTGTAGTGGCCCACATTAAATCCCAAGTTTTGTGTGTTTTTATAAGTAATTTTCTAAAAGGAGAACTCATGTGGGTGATGACGTGGCACCTCTCACAGCTCTCCCCCCATTTGCTTTAATATATATAATTTTATTTTTAAGGATGACCATGTAAATTTGAAACTCGGTTTGAATTATATTGAGCTGGTGAAAATCACAACAGAAATAAATCATATAAAATTATATAAACTGAATAATATATCAGGCTGTTTCTACGCATCCGGACTTTAAAACTTCAGTAAGTTCAATAAAAGGTTAAAGATTAATTAAAATTAGTTATACATTCACTATCAAATTAAAACATGTGAATCACTTAGTGGGTCCGTTACACTTACAAGCATAAAGCAGGAAGTAAATATCATGATCCATCAACTACAGAAAAAAAAATAAAATGAAAGACACTACTAGTCAGTAATAAATAGAAATAAATAAACTCTAATAAAAAAGATAATGTGGGAGAGTGGGAACTCTAAATACAAAATATAAATTTTGAAAAACTATAGATGCGTTTTTGTAAACGACTCTTCTAGGAAGTGTTCTTTAAAAGATTATGAAATTTTTTTTCACCATGGCAGTTTCCTAATCTAATTACATGACCTCTAAGCTATAACACCGGTCCATGTCAATATGAAGCATGGCGGTTTCCTAATATAAGAGAAGGTAAGAACAAAGAAACTCTAATTTTCACGGTCTCTGCCCTTGTAGTGTAGCAGTTCCTACTAAAAAAAGGAACTCTTATACTTTCATTGTCTTTGACCCCTCCTCCAAATCTTCGGAAAGGATTAATTAACTTTCACGCTCTCTGTTCATCTCTCAACCAAGTTCTGCACGAACATCATTCCCTACAGAAGTAGATGGTAATTCTTCTTTATAATACTGATTTCTTTTTCTTTATATTCTGTAATATGATCTAATTTAATGCTTTTTAATTACCTGTTTTATAGTGTTTACTTTTGTTATAAAAAAAAAGATTTCATAATTTTTAAATTGATTTAGATTGATTAGATTATTTTTTTTAAAATTATGTTTAATTATAATCAATTAACAGATATGGTAAACAAATTTACATGGTTTGATGAGAATGATTTAAACTGATTTCAGATTTACATAAGGAGAACTACAAATTGAGTAATTGGGTTTCAAAGTAAGATAATCGAGGAAGAAGAGCTATACAAAGATCAGTGTCGATGTTGGCCATCTAATGCTTCTGTTCTCTTCTCTTCTACATATGTTTGTTTATTTAATTTTTTCAATATTTTCCTGTACTAGATGTCAAACCCACAAGCTTCACATGGATGGATGAAGTGGACCACACTATCCATAGCTCTCATATTAAGAGTCTAGATCCACTTTCGCACCTCTTACACAACAACCATGTAATGGGCGCACATGATAATAATCTACACCATTGAAGATGAATCTCATCCCATCCATATTAATATCTTCGTATTCATTGGAATGCTATAATAATAGGGCAACGTTACACGTGTTCTAATTAATATCATACATTATTTATCTAATTTCTTTTTATATTTGCATATGGTGTCTTTACGTTGGGTCCCATCATTTCAAAAGTTAGGGATCATTGTAGCATGCCCTTCTAAAATCGTTTGAGACGAGTTTGAATCCCTTGATTCCAGCCCTTTAAATCTGTATATTATTGGGGCCCTCTACAAAATTTGCCAGTAGGCCTATTCAGATCCTTAGTTCATCCTTTGAGTAATCTTGATGGTCCAACTAATTGTATTTGTATATGGTTGTTCTTGTTCTTTTTCTTTCTTTTTTTTTTTTTAATGAGTCCCATCATTTCGAAGGCACGGATCATTGTTGCTAGCTCCAACAAAAATCAACACCCCAAGACAAAGAAATTGATAGAGATGGATTATGATCATTTTAATTTGAAGCCTGTAAATCTATGAGTGGGCCCTCTTAGGAAATTACCTTATGAAAGATGAGGCTTAAAGACCATGTAAAGCTTTATAGTAGCAAGTAGTAACCACTCCCTAGCCATCTCTTCGAAATTCTAAAAACCAGTGGAACTCAATGGTCGAAAGACTGGGCATTCTTTGGAGGTAGAGTCCGGACCGGACTCTACTTTCTAAAGGCGCCCCAAGTACGTGTATACAGTATATGCATATATTAATGTACTCGTGCTTCCTGCTTAGTCTTTGTCTTCGTCTCTCTCTCGTGTTATCGATCGTTCTTTCTCGAAGTTTATTGTCCCTGTTCTCCTAAGTTCTCATCCTCTGCAAGAAATTAAAGTCATTTCCAGAAGAACAGTAGGTGATCTTTGAACTTGTTTTCTTATTTCATATTGGTAGTTCCGTAGCATGTTGATGAGAATGAAGGAAAGACATGAGATCTTGAGAGCATCAGATGTTGTGGTGTGTATATATATATAGGTAAATATTTAAGTGAGAACTAGTTCTCACCTATTGTATGATAACTTTTTTGCGGGACCCAACTAGCAACCCATCCAAATTTAGCAACCAATAGGGAACCTCCTGATAGTCAATAATTCCAATGATTGGTACACATCCGAATGAATTGAACCGTTGGATCGAGGGTTGAATATTTTTTTGAATATGAAGCCATTAAACTTGTGGGTCACGGATGGAGGGGTTAGGGGCATGAGTTTGGGGTCAAACTTGATACTTGGGGTGGTCTCACATAGATCTTTTCATCCCCTCAGGTCCCATCCCAAATGGGGCCCACAATTGGGCCCTACAAAAAAATTCTCACGTAATATGTGAGAACAGTTCTCACCTGAATATTACCCATATATATATATATATATATATATGAATATCTATGTGCATCATTCCCTCATCATAGAGTGATGGACATTTACATGGCTTTTCTTCTTTAAACATGAACATATCTCTTCTAAAAATGATCATATATAGCTTTTCCTCTTTTGCACAAAAAAAAAAAAAAAAATCCTAATATTTATAAATACTTCTATGTGAGTCGAGTGCAAGGGAGGGGACCCATTGGATCTATATCCAATGCAAACAAATAAGACATTTTCAAATGTCAGGGGACTAGCCATCACATCATATGTAAATTACCCCAACACCTCAAATTCTTTCAAGAAGTTCTAGCAAAGAAACGAGCTTTAAGCCTTAAAAAAGCTCGTTTCAAAAAATGAACATCAAATAATATTTTCTTTTGGGAAAATAGAATCCAAAGAAGATGCTATTCAATGCACATTTTTGGAACTTCACATTTGATCTTCATTTTTAACCATCCTATGTATTCAATCCCTATGTGTTTTAATGCAAATAAATAAGATTTGAGTATATAGTTTTTATATGATTGTACCAATCATAACTCTCTATCTTCTTTGTCATTGTTGTCCAACCAAAGCAATGGTCGAGATTAATGGTAGGGTTTTTGGAGAGGCTCTAAAACACTTTATATTAAAGTCAGGGCCAGTTCAGCCTAGTATTGTTATGATTCACTATCTTTCACTAAAAGTTCTCTTGTTTGCACCTTGCTTCATCTTCTCCGTTAGTTTTTAGTGAGCTCCCAGCAAATTAATCTAAGATTTTTTTAATGGTTTTGCAATTAAGGTAGGTGATTTCTCCTGGTTTTACCATAGCATTTTTCTAATATTGAGGATTCTTGGGTCGGGTTCATAAATGATTGGGTTTGGCTTGCTTGATTGTGGCAACATGATCCCTCACTAGTTCTGTTCATTAAAAACCAGTAAGATAAAAAATAGTTAGGACATTTTTTACTCAATGCATAATCACGGACTAATCTTTTATCAAGAATCAGAGAACAGTGAGAAACATTGGAAAGAAGTATCTTTGCAAGGGATATAATTTAGGAATTCTAACTCACATTCTTTTCTCTTTTCACCTTTCTATGGTATTGTGATTTCAGATTAATAGTCGCGGTGCTATATGAAAGGCAAAGATATCTTTTTTAGCATTTTGGCCAAGATGAAAGACAACTCACATTATTTTCTCTTTTCACCTTTCTATGGTATTGTGATTTCAGATTAATAGTCGACGCAGTGCTAGATGAAAGGCAAAGATATCATTTTTAGCCTTTTGGCCAAGATGAAAGGCAAAGATATCATCAATCTTGGCACGAACGAAGATGTAGCAATTGGCATCGATCTTGGCACAACGTATTCTTGTGTGGGTATTTGGCTTAAGCAGCACCGAAGGGTCGAGATAATAACTAACGATCTAGGTAATCCCATGACCCCTTCGTGTGTTGCATTCACGAAGACAAGGCGTCTCATTGGCGAAGATGCGAAAAATCATGCTTCCAAGAATCCTGTCAACACTCTATATGGTATGTCATCAGTGTTCACTACCTTTTATATGTGATCACATGCATCTATTCACATGTGTACCTTTTATGATTACATGTATTTGGTGGATAGAGTTGGGACTTGGGAGTCTGTACGTGGAAAAAAAAAACATGTGGCATGTTGTTGGGACCTACCAAATAACAGTTTTCAGAGGTAGTTGGATTATCCATCTGCAAGAAAATGGACTCATATAAATATTGCTACATGCAATTCAACTATTTTATTGCCTTTGATCATATGGTTAGTAAAAATAGTATTTTGAAATAAATCTTTGTGCTGCTGGTGCATAATCACCAGCTTGCCTCAATTTCATGGACCTTATTAGCCCACATTACTGTGTTTTCCGCCTCTCTGTTGAAGAGGATGTCCAACCCAACCCTGTGGAAATGACCAAAATGTACAATAATTATCTTTTCTTATTTTGGAGGCCATATATATTTTTTTGGAACCCGAGAGTGGGCTGATGACGACCTAAGTAGGTACATGTTAGACATTTTGGATGTCATCTTTTAGTCATAAGCAACTCATACAAAGTTCTTCATATGCAACCATCCACCATATAATAACGTAGCTAAATTTGAAATTCCAAGGCGGGTCGGATGGCAATTGTGGTCCTACTTGTTGACTTGATCATTTGTTTTCCAGTGGAAGCATTTTATTTGGACCCACATTTGTTGTCCTCCTGAAGAGTGAAGTGGTGGTGAAAGGTTAAATTAGTATAACCAATGCACAGGCACGGTTGTTGTTGATTTTTCTTTTTTGTTTTTTTTTTTGTTAGTTCACCTCAAATTCAAAGAGGTACAGAAAAGAAAAGAAAAAAGAAAGTAGGTCAAATTGAAAGGTTATTGTATCTTCCTACCCAATATTTAAATAGTTAACTCTTCTTTTTTTTTCCCTTCAGATGTGAAGCCATTGATAGGCAAGAGATTTTGTCACGTCCCCAAAAATACAACCAGGGGATAACGTGAAAAATGAAAATAAACATTCAGTTTCTTGTGTTTAATGCAACACAAGCTCCCAAATATGGACCCACAAAATTTCGAAACATGGTGAGTCATAATAAAACATTTGCGGAAGCATTAAATCAATTGGTATTAATATTCAAAATCAACCCAACACATAACTCACTGAATATTTAAGGTTAAAGTTTCCAATTAAACTAAACAACAACTAAATATATTATGGAATTAAATAAACTAAAAGAGTCTAAGATGTCGATATCTCATGCGCAGATTCAAACGGCATTGTAGCCATCTCCGGCTCTCCACTCGTGTTCGTCAACTGGCTCAAACGCTTGAAACGTTTGACCCTCCTCCGTCTCCCTGACAGGGTAAGGGTTGGTACCTATGCACCAATAAACAAGGTAAACAGCAAGTACGAAAGCATAATTTATAAATAAAACACGGGATAAATGAGAGTAATAACAGGTAAAGATCATAAGAGAATAACATTGTGACAATGACGAAAAGAACGTATCACCTATATCCAATCTACACAATAGAGTAATACAATAATCACACAGCAACAATGCTACTGCTTTGGGTGGTCAACCCTAATATAGCGGGAAAACCCGTTCGAAAGGCCGGCGGTCATAAACCGGTTCGTAATCAAAGGGCCGGATAAACCGGTTCGAATTCAATTCGGATATTACAGTGTCCGCACACATCGGTGATCAGCCGTCCAATTACAACTGCAGTCTTTCGAATATGACCCAATCAATATACATATATATATATATATATATCATAGTAGAATAAACCTAGTGACTTGTAATGCTCTGACACAGAAACCTAAGTCAAAGTGAAGAGCTGGCTGCACAATAATCCGCAATAAATGCCAATGAATCATTCGAATAAACATCCACAATATCTCAATCAATTGCCAAGCCACATCACGGTCCATATCCAATCAACATAGGGTATGCAGCTAATAGACCAATATCAATCTCAATTATGTATGCACACCCGAAGGTCAATGAATAATCACAAGCCAATCCTAAGGTCAAACATAAGGTTTCATACTCAACAACTACAAGAATCTCTAATAGATAAAAGATCAACACATCCCTTCTCAATCAATGGTGCATAGACCCAATTAAGGGTTTTCCAATAGAGGTGGGTTGAGCTCAAATCTATTAGGATTTCCCCGAGGTCATATGAAGTGCTAAACCCCATGTTAGTAAGATACCATGTGCCTAGACGATATTTACTCAAGTCCAATGATCCAATTAATGAAGTATAAAAATATAATTTTAACACATTAAAAACCAAGGATATCATTTAATATATAATTTGCAAATATTAATGATAACTAAAAATCTTAGTTTATAATTTTAGAAAACCCGAGGACCCCATCCAAAATATTTTCCATATTCAAATCAAGCCAAAGGATATAATTGGATCGTTTAGAAACTTCAAGCGCCTAAGTCTAACTTTTGAAACCGGGCATAATAACAAAACACTTTCGATTCTGTAACATGTGATTCTCTTATTCCAATGCATATTCATGTCAACACCTCCTATGATTCCAAATACACATCAAAACCGTCCCCACCCCCACATTCACAGAAGTCAGTCTCCTGTACAATGGGGCTTCACGCCTGACACATCCCCCACATTCACAAAAGTCGGTCTCCTATACAATGGGGCTTCACACCTGACACGTCCGGTTGCATGGATAGTGGGTCCCAGGGCCATGCTCACAGATCAACAACCTTGAAGCGTCGCCAAGATCAGTTCGGACATGAGAAAGTACCTTATCTTTGACCATATCAAACAATGGGTACCACCTTAAATAATAATAATAATAATGGAGACTCACGCCCCCAATATTAGAGCCATCATATGGTGGCCATCTTGTCTCATCACAGAAATAGAGAAAATCAAACCTTAGGGCATAAATTGGGTTTCTACATGCATGAACATGCAAATCAATGAGGAATACAAGTATTAAATCTACAAATTATGGTTAGGTACTTGCCTGATATTCGCGGTTGAAGGAGACGGTGTAGAATTCCTATGCCAAAGCCCCAGTGATATCCCAGAGAAAAGTTGGAAGAGAGAATTGTGTGTGAGAATAGAAGAGTGTGGTGTTGTATAAATAGGGAATGGGAATAGGAGTTGTAATCTAACTTAAATTTCTAAAAAGAATAGAGTTTCTAAATAGATAAGAGTTTGGGTTGGAAGAGATAAAGAGTTTTAATTAGAGAAGAACTCCACCTACTAAACTGGGCCCGGGTTAACTGTAGGTCAAGCCACCTACCCAACAAGCCTAACTCATCAAAGCTAAGCCTAACGTGGTCCCCACTTACACTAATTGCGTATTTAACTAATATACAACCAATTACATAATAATAATAATAATAAAATAAATAATTTATATATATAAATAATCAAAACGTCACAGATTTGATGATGACTCCGTCCAGAAAGACATCAAGCTCTGGCCGTTCAAGGTTGTTGCTGGTCCAGGAAATAAACCTTTGATCATTGTTGAATATAGGGGCGATGAAAAAAAGTTTGCCCCTGAGGAAATCTCTGCTATGGTCCTCTTCAAGCTGTGCGAAATTTCTGAGGCTTATCTTGGCTCCAAAATTAAGAATGCTGTTATTACAGTTCCATCTTACTTCAGTGATTCTCAACGGCAGGCCACAAAGGATGCTGCTATTATTGCTGGGCTCAATGTCATGCGCATTATCGGCAAGCCTATTGCAGCTGACATTGTCTATGGCCTAAAGCGTGTAATAGTGGAAACTTGGCTGAGAAAAATGCTCTCATCTTTGATCTTGGCGGTGGGACCTTTGACATCTCTATAGTGACTGTAAAAAAGGGTAACATGAAAGTGAAAGGCACGACTGGTGATTCCCACCTTGGTGGAGAGGATTTTGACACTAATATGGTAAAGCACTTGATTTGGGAATTCGAGAGGCAGCATAAAAAGGACATTAGTGGAAATCCAAGAGTGGTAAGAAGGTTAAGGACATCATGTGAGAAGGCCAAGCGAATCCTCTCATCCACTCATGAGACCGACATAGAAATTGATTGCTTGTATGAGGGAACGGACTTTCATTTGACTTTCACTCGTACCAAGTTCGAAGAATTGAACATGGGTCTCTTTAACAGGTGCATTGAGCTCGTAAAAAATTGTTTGAGGGATGCCACGATGGACAAAAGTTCCATCGACGATGTTGTTCTTGTCGGAGGGTCGACCAGGATTCCCAAAGTCCAGCAATTGTTACAAGACCTATTTGGTGGGAAGGAGCTTTGCAAGAGCATCAACCCTGATGAGGCCGTCGCGTATGGTGCTTCAATTGAGGCTGCCAAACAGAGTGGTGTTGTTGCCGACATGAAGGTGCAGGACCTGGCACTAGTGGACGTTACTCCTCTCTCACTTGGCATCGGAGTGGGTGAAAATTTAGTGAATGTCATAGTTCCAAGGAACACAACCATTCCCACTGTAGGCGGTAAAAACGACACCTACTTAGATAAGGATGAGATCGAGGTTAAACTTCTTAGGACGGGGAATGCTGAACTCCAAGAACCTGAAAGGGAAGGAGAAAGACTTGGGTCAGAGGCCCTGGCTGCCGTGAGCCGAAGGCACTCCGATGCCTGAGTTAGCTCTGAGAAAACTATACAGGAGGGAGAGAGGAATGAGAGCGTGCAGTATTGAGAGTTGTAGGTTGTGTATTGCGTAGTGCGTACCTGTCATGGGACTGATCCCATGCATATATAGGCGAGTGTTCCTCGTTCATTCTCTCTGTGAGTGGGGGTAGGTGAGGTGAGGTCCCATCGCTCCATACCCTAACAGGCAGCAGTAGGTGGAACGGACAACACCCCTTCCTCACTTTCCACGCCCTCAGCCGGTTGGCGTACAGGGATGATAAAGCACACCTCTTATCACCATAAATGAGCAATCCTATCGCCATAAATGACCGCCCATATCTGTCAGGGCGCGCCGTATTTCCAGAAGGTAGATGGCGGCCCATCCTGACTCTAGGAGTAGAAAGGCGGCCCTCTCTAACTCTAGTGATGTGGCCTGGGGATGCTGTGGCCTGGGACCAAGGATAGCTTGGCCGTGGCGCGTCATTGTACCGGGCTGGCACTCATACCGAGCTACCGAACTGTGGTGCTGAGCTTGTAAGCTACTGACTGATCTGCCGAGCTGCCAAGGTATTGACCGAGCTGCCGAGCTGACGATCTTCTACCGCAGAGGCTGAGGAGCTTGGCGGGTTAGCTGTGATCCTTGTCTAACCTCGTCATTACGGCGTTTTACCCACACAATTGCCCCCTAGCTTTTGACTCCTGAGAGCCTCTTAGCTTGAAGGGGTCAGAAGCTTGATGTCCGTATAGCTGGCTCTCCTACCGAGCTCAAGTGAGAGTGCTAGTATCGGGATGAGGGAGCTTCAGGTCAGGAGGGTCCCCCTGGGTTTAGAAGTTGCTGCCATCGTGCGGACCCCATGGAGATGTCTCTTCACCTGTCCTGGATATTAAATAGTCTTCGGATATCGCGCTAGTGGCGACACGTGTTGCTCCCTTTAGCTGTCTTGCAATTACTTCGAGGAGACGTTTAGGGCTGCGAGATGGGACGTTAGGGCTGATTGAGGGGATGCCTCTTAAAGGCTTTCCTCGAAAGCCGAATCGACGCCCCCAGGCTTTATAAAGCAGGGCGCCCCCTTCGTCTCCACTTTCCTCTGCTTTCTTCAGATTTCTACTGCGTTCTGCGAGAGGTTTTCTCCGGTGCTTGCGTCCTTCCGGTGTTTTTGTCTGGGCAATCTCCGTTAGTAGGAGTCTTCTCCATCTTCTTCTCCTTCGTCTTCTTTAGAAAGGTCTGTCTGAGTCGAGAATGGGAGTCTATAGGCATCTGCTAGGAAACTCAGACTCCATAGTCCATTTTAGGGATTTATACAAGGTCCCCTCCAATGTGGAGGTCAGACCGGATACCCCCGACGACGGCCTCACCTATCGTGACGGCTGGATGCCATTCTGGTTAGTATCAGTAGTGGAAGGGGGAGTTCGCTTTCCCCTGCACCCACTGGTCCGGGACTGCCTCTGGGAGTGGAGGCTGTGCCCTTGCCAGCTACTCCCCAACGGATACAAAATCATAATGGGGGTAGTGCGGCTCAACCAGATTCTGGGAATTGGCCTTGGTGTCCCAGATATTGAGGACACTTATGACCTCTGCAAATCTGCAGAGGGGGATACTTATTACCTCCGGCTGCGGGTCCGCCGGACGGGGTTCGTAACCGCGCTAGAGGACTCCAATCGGTATGCTGGCGAAGACAAAGTGCTTGTCAGAGGTGGATGGGAGTTCGGCGAAGTAGAGCCTGCTACCACGGTCCGGGTCCCTCGAAAAATAGGGATTCCTCCAAGTAAAGGCCGAAGTTCCTTCGGTTTGCAGTTCTTTTCTCTCCCCTTATCTGGCTTCTGACACGGTTTTGCCTCTGCAGATTTTCGCGAAAAGAGGGAGCTCGCGAGGAGGAATCGCTGGAAAGTGAACAGCGCCTGGCACGAGCTGGTGAGGAACTACCGCGGCCACCACTGCCGCGCTGCCTGGTGCCTTTTGGGGTACGTGCCCCATTATCGGTCCTTCAACACCTCCAGAAAGGTGTCGGGGATAGACTCCGTCCTTAGCGGCGAAGGCGCGAGTCAAGGAACAGAGGCGACCGTGGTACCGAGCTCGGCTGCAGTGACCGTTGCGATTCCCGCCGGTCGCCTGGTTGAATTGGCAGAACGTGCTCCCGCAGTCTCTGCCGCGGAGCCCGCCGGAACTTCGAGGGCCAAGCCCCAGTCTTCCCGAACGAGGCTAGTAGCGTCCAGTTCGGAGGAAGAGGAAGAGGAGGAAGAGGAAATGCTGCGCCAGCGCGGGCGACGCTATGCCGCGGAGGATCTGTCCGCGGCGGCCTTCGGAGACATCGGAGGCGAGGTCCGGGATCCTCCGCAGGCAGTGGCCGCGGCGCCTCCGGCATCCCCAGGTGGCATTCCTGCCCCGGACGCCGAGGCGGTTAGTCCTACCGTGGTCGCGGCTGCTCGGCCTGACGAGGCAGAGGTCGTCATTGCTCCGCCTCCGGCCGTGACCGCAGTCGTCCCACCCTCGGATGATGCCGCTGGGGCTGGACGTCGGGCTCGCCCGGTCGAGGCTGTTGAGGGCGGACGACCCGAGAAGAGGGCAAGGGTCGAGGCCTCGCCTGGCCCTTCGACTTCGTCTGCTGGTGGGACGATCCTGCCTCCTCCTCCGGCTCCGTGGAGGCCGGCCATCGAGGGTGTTCTGGGGAGGCCGCTGGCCGAAACAGACCGCACGAACAATCCCCTAGTGGTCGCGGCGCTAGGGCGTGCCTGCGCCCTCCCTCAAGACATGGCGCGGTGGGCGGAAATGGACAACGAGTCTCTTCTGCTTTCCTCGATGCGATCCGTTGTGCAGGTAAGTGCAATGTCTCTCCCTCAGCTTTTAGTCTGGTGTCGTTTTATTTACTTCGGGTTTTCCTCTTGCAGCTGTTGCAGAAGTGCCAGGTGGGCATTGGGAGGCTGGACGCGGCCGAGGCGCGGGCAGCTGAGTGGGTGGTCGAAAGGGACGAGCTGCAGGCGTCCATGGCGTCCAAAGATGCGACGCTGGCAGAGGTGACGGCCAAGAACGCCGACCTCGTCGTTGATTTCGAAGAGTCAAAGGTCGAGGTCCAGCGCCTCAAAGATGAGTTGGAGGACGAGAAGGTCCAGAACCAGCACCTTTCTTCCGAGCTCGATGATCTCCGGGCTGCGGTGAAACAGCTGGAGGACGAACTGAAGAGCACAAAGGGGACAAACAGGAGGCTCCTCTCTGAGCGGAAACAGGCGCAAGGCTCGCTGGAGGTGGCGCTGAGGGAGAAGGCGGCCGAGGTCGAGTCTGCCCTGGCAAAACAAGAAGCCAGGCTCAAAAAGGAGTTCCTCGCCGAGCACGACTCCATCATGGAGGAGGAGGTTGGCAAGCTGACCGCCGATTACAAGGCTCAGCTGCCGGGGATCCGGGACCGAGCCTGGGAGCTCGGGTGGAAGGCAGCCTTGCATGAGGCTGGGGTCCCCGAGGATAGCCCACTCTTCGTGAGTCTCCCAAGTTTTCCCTGCCCGGATCCCGGGCCTCTCGCAGCCGTGTCTCAGGTCTCCTCCGACCCTCCTTCGCAGTCGTGCCCGGAGGCGAACGCTGCTCCCGAGGTGCCTCCTTCGCAGTCGTGCCCGGAGGCGAACGCTGCTCCCGAGGTGCCTCAAGGGGCTCCGGTTGTCAGTGCTGATTCCGGGGACTGCCAAGTGGCAGCGGTCGTTGAGGTCTCTCCTGAAGCTGCCGTGGTCGTCCCTGAAACTGCCCCAGCTACTACCGAGGTCAGCACGGTCGCAGCCGAGGTCCCTCCAGAGATCGATTGCAATGTGGAAGCTGCAGCGCTCTGAGGGCTTTTGTAATTTTTCCTTTCTTTGATTGTATCTTTATCCGTCTTGTAATCAGGAGCTGTGATTAATAAAAATTTTTGATTTTCGCTCGCATTCTGATGCTTTCTTGTTTTTTGATGAAATGTTTGTGGTTGATGGAATGCTGCATCGCTTCTCTGTTTTGAGTTGAAACTCTGCTATTCTTTGGATTGAGACGTCGGCCAACGACCGAGACCCGGTGCACGACCGTGGTCTCCGTCTGCTATTCCGTACCCATTTTCTGCCCCCCAGCTTTTGACCTGTGGGCTCCTTGGAGCAGGTCGGAAGCTGAGTGGTTTTAGTCAGGCCGGTACTGCCACTAACCTTTTGACATTGCCCGTTGTGCCGAACTACCGAAACGGTGGGGTCTCGGTCGATGGGGACTCCTCATCGTCTTTTGCTGACGTGGAGTGCTGCATTAAGTTCCTGTGCTGACGTGGAGTGCTGTATTAATTTCTTTTCGTCAGTCGAGGCGATTGCCCTTTCGCCTGTCGAGGCATTGAATAGTCCTCTGGGGATGCGGCGCCATGCCACTTGTCGCCTTTTCTGAGGGCGCGCAATCAAATCTGGAGGACGACTGGGCTGCCCGAGGCGACTCTAGGGCTACTCGAGATAGGGCCACATTGAAGGCTTCTCTCGAAATCTGAAACGGCGCCTCCATCCCTTATAAATTAGGGTTCCTTCTCCGTCTTCCTTCTTTTCGATCCTCAGAACTCCTGCTGCAACCTGCTGAAGAACAGTACTTTCCTGTTGCCTGCGACCCTTCTGCTCGCAGAGTCTCACTGTAGGACTTTTCTCTTCTGTCTCTTCCCTTCTGGTGGGTAGTCCTCCTAGGTTAGAATGGGTGTGCACAGGCATTGGCTAGGGGACGCATTGTCCATAAGCCTGTTTAGGAAGGAATACGAAGTCCCTGCGACTGTAGAGATTAGACCAGACGGACCCGACGACGGTTTCACATACAGCGACGGCTGGATGCCGTTCTGGCTGGTGGCCGTCGTGGAGGGAGGAGTCCGGTTCCCCCTCCACCCACTCCTCAGGGAATGTCTCCGGGAGTGGGGGTTGAGCCCCTGCCAGCTGCTTCCCAACGGATACAAGATTATCATGGGGACAGTGCGGCTCAACGAGGTCCTGTCCATCAACCTCGGTGTCTCGGACATCGAGGAGGCGTATGACCTCTGCAAATCCGCAGAGGGGCATACGTACTATCTGAGGCTAAGGCTCCACCGGACCGCCTTCGTGACCGCGCTGGAGGATTCGTATAAATACGCGGGGGAGGACCGTGTCTTCGTTCGCGGGGCGTGGGAGTTCGGCGAGGCGGAACCCAGCACCACGGCCCGGATACCGCGTAAAATTGGAGTCCCTCCAAGTAAAAACCGAGTGGATTTTGTATTTTTATCATCTCTTTCCCTTGCTGACACTGTTCTGTTCCTGCAGGTTTTCGGCAGAGGAGGGAGCTTGCCCGAAGGAACCGGTGGAGGGTGAACAGTGATTGGCACGAGAAGGTACGGAGGTACCGCGGCCATCACTGCCGAGCTGCGTATTCGCTGCTGGGATACACGCCGCACTACAAGTCATTCCTTGCTCCGAGGCGGGTGACTGGGATCGACTCCGTGCTTCACGGGGTAGAAACCGGACCGGGCACCGAGCGGACTCAGGCTCCTGTTCCGGAACCCGTGACTGTCGCAATCCCTAGCGGCATTCCGGTAGAGTCGGGAGGACAGTCCCCTGTCCGTGAAACAGCTGCGACCAAGAGAGCCGAGACCGGGCGCAGGCGACTAAGGCAGAAGTTTGTTGTCTCCAGCGAGTCCCGGAGCACATCCAGCTCGGAAGAGTCCGAGGTCGAGATGTTGCGCGGTCGTTGCAAGCGCTTTGTCGCGGAAGACCTCTCCGCCGCTGCGTTTGGAGACACAGGCGAAAGCTCGGTTCCCGCCCGAGGTGCCGACGTCGACCGAAATATGTCGGCGGTAGCTGCTGTTGAGGTAACCGCGCCCGGGACCGAGACCGTTCCGGAAGCTACAGATGATGCTCAATCGGGAATGCCTGCTGCAGCAGAGGTCGGGGCGAGCGCTCCGGAAGTCATTTCTGAAGAACCGCACTCCGACCTAGGCAGAGGGGATACTGCCGAGGTCGTCGAGGAGCGCAGGCCGGAGAAGAGGCCCAGGGTCGAAGCCCAGTCTGCCCCTGAGCCTGCCATGTCGGTTGGGGGGTCCGCCGCTCCTTCCGACTTCATCCCCTGGAGACCGGACATCAAGGGGGTGCTGGGGAGGGAACTCGCCGAGTCGGACCGAGCGGTCAGCCCCGAAGTGGTTGTCGCTCTGGGACGAGCGTGCGCCCTTCCCCAGGACATGGCAAGGTGGGCGCAGATGGACAACAAGTCCCTGCTGATGTCCTCAATGCGATCACTGGTGACGGTACGTATACGCTTGACTCAACATTCTTTTTCTGCTGTGTTTCATTTTGTGACATTTCTGTTTCCACTGCAGCTCTTGCAAAAGTGCCAGACTGGCATGGGGAGGCTGGATGCAGCCGAAGCCGGGGCAGCAGACTGGGCAACCGAAAAGGAGGAGTTGCTTAAGTCCCTGGCGGCGAAGGACGCGGTCCTGGAGGAGGAGGCGAGGAAGAAGGAAGATCTTCTTGCCGAGCTCGACGCAGAGCGGGCCTTGGCCGAGCACCTCAAAGAGGAAGCAAAACAGGCGGTGGATCAAAACGCCCAACTGTCCTGGAAGCTAGACGAGGTCCGGCTTGCGTCGTCGCGGAGGGAGGAAGACATGAAGATACTGCGGGGGACCAACAGTAGGCTTATCTCTGAGCGGAAGCTGGCAGAGAGGAAGCTAGAGATGGCTCTGGACGGGAAGGCGGCCGAGCTCGCGCGGGCTCTGAGAGATCAAGAAGCTAGACTCAAGGAAGAGTACGTCGCCGAGCACGAGTCCGTGATGAATGAGGAGGTCAGCAAACTGGCAGCTGACTACAAGGCTCAACTGCCAGGAATCCGAGAGAAAGCGTGGGCACTTGGGTGGAAGGCGGCCTTACGGAGGGTTGGTGTCCCTCCGGACAGCCCCATCTTTCAGAATTCCCCCAGGTTTCCTCGCTCGGACTCGGAGTTGCGAGCCGTCTCGGGAGTCGCCCCCGCTCCTTCAGCCTCGGAGGTCCCTCCAGCAACAGTCGCCCCTGCTCCTCCAGTGGTTCCCGAAGCTGCCCCAGCCGTACCTAGCAAGAGTGCTGCCAGGACCAACTGTAATAAGGCTCCCTGAACTATGTAATTTTTTCTTGTTTTGACATACATTGTATTTAAGCTGATCTTATAATAAAACAACATTCTTTGCTTATTCTGTGTCGTCTGTCTTGCTTGTGGTGGAATGCGTAGCGTATCGATACAAGTAACTTTCCGAGTAGATTGATAGGTACTAAGCGAGGGCGGTTGGCCCTCTGAACAGAGGAGCCGAGCCGAGAGGGTGGTACTGTTACCGGACCCTGATGTGCTTATGGCTGTGCCGCCAGAGCTGGTGAAGGCACCGAGCTCAGGGCGGTTGGCCCTCTGAACAGAGGTGCCGAGCCGGGAGGGTGGTACTCTTACCGGACCCTGAAATGCTTATGGCTGTGCCGCCAGAGCTGGTGAAGGCACCGAGCTAAGGACGGTTGGCCCTCTGAACAGAGGTGCCGGGCCGCGAGGGTGGTACTGTTACCGGACCCTGAAATGCTTATGGCTGTGCCGCCAGAGCTGGTGAAGGCACCGAGCTCAGGACGGTTGGCCCTCTGAACAGAGGTGCCGAGCCGCGAGGGTGGTACTGTTACCGGACCCTGAAATGCTTATGGCTGTGCCGCCAGAGCTGGTGAAGGCACCGAGCTAAGGACGGTTGGCCCTCTGAACAGAGGTGCCGAGCCGCGAGGGTGGTACTGTTACCGGACCCTGAAATGCTTATGGCTGTGCCGCCAGAGCTGGTGAAGGCACCGAGCTAAGGACGGTTGGCCCTCTGAACAGAGGTGCCGAGCCGCGAGGGTGGTACTGTTACCGGACCCTGAAATGCTTATGGCTGTGCCGCCAGAGCTGGTGAAGGCACCGAGCTCAGGACGGTTGGCCCTCTGAACAGAGGTGCCGAGCCGCGAGGGTGGTACTGTTACCGGACCCTGAAATGCTTATGGCTGTGCCGCCAGAGCTGGTGAAGGCACCGAGCTCAGGACGGTTGGCCCTCTGAACAGAGGCGCCGAGCCGCGAGGGTGGTACTGTTACCGGACCCTGAGATGTATGTCGAAGCTGGCGATGGCGCCGAGCTGACAGTTGATATCTCGAATAGGGGGGGTTGCACCGCCGTGACCCTTGAAGCAATGCAAAGACTCATTCTGGAAAAGTTGTCTTTTATTGATATTTTGATTTCTTGAATACATTTTTAGAAGTAGAATTTTTTGAGGTGCGTTGCGTTCCATGGTCGCGGGAGTGGCTTCCCTTCCATATCTTCGAGTCGGTAGGCAGATCTGCCGGCTGTAGAAGTTATTCTGAACGGTCCCTGCCAATTGGGTGCCAGCTTGCCTTCGTTGGGATCTCGGTCGCCAGGAAGTGTTTTCTTCAAGACCAATTCTCCTGTCGCGAATCTTCTTTCTTTGACCCTCGGGTTGTACCCCCTGGCCAACTGCTGCTGATAGGCGGCCAGGCGGATAGCTGCCGCCTCTCTTCGTTCTTCAGCCAAGTCCAGCTCCCGTGCTACATTCAGGTTGTTCAGACCCTGGTCACAGAGTTCCGTCCTCAAGGTCGGGAGGCCGACCTCAAGGGGAATGACTGCTTCCATGCCGTAGGCAAGGGAGAACGGGGTAGCCGAGGTGGAACGCCTTGGTGTAGTTCGGTAGGCCCATAGGACGCTTGGCAGCTCCTCCGCCCATCGACCTTTGGCTCGGTCGAGTCTCTTTTTGATTCCGTCGAGGAGCACCTTGTTTGAGATCTCGGCCTGGCCATTGCTCTGAGGGTACGCCGGGGTAGAGTAGATGTTGCGAATACCGCACTCCTGGCAGAAGCTCTTGAAGAGGTTGGAGTCGAACTGCGTTCCGTTGTCCGAAATGAGAGTGCGGGGAATTCCGAACCTCGTGATGATATTCTTCCATACGAAGTTCTTCGTGTCTAGCTCAGTGATGGAGGACAAAGGTTCAGCTTCGACCCATTTTGTGAAGTAGTCCGTGGCCACGATCAACCATCTTTTGTTCCCTGGAGTTCGGTGAAGTGGTCCGACGATGTCGAGGCCCCACTGGGCGAAAGGCCACGGACTGGAGAGAGGACTCAGGTCCTGGGCTGGCTGGTGGAGAGAATGGGAGAACTTCTGGCACTTCTCGCACTTCCTGGCGTAAAGCTGGGCGTCCTTCTGCATGTACGGCCACCAGTAACCCTGGCTGATAGCCCGGTAAGCAAGTGACCGGCCTCCTATGTGACTGCCGCAGACTCCTTCGTGGATCTCGTAGAGGAAATCGTCGACTTTGCTGGGGTGGACGCACTGGAGGTAAGGCCCCGTGAACGACTTCCTGTAGAGCTTGCTGTCTGGGGACAGCCAGAACCGGGTCGCCTTAAGTCTGATCTTTCGTGCTTCAGTCCTGTCCTCAGGCAGTTGGTCGTCCTTTAGGTACGCGATGATGGGGTCCATCCAGCTCGGGCCGAGATCCAGGCACATGAGCTGCCGTGGTTGCTGGAGGTCGATGCTGGGCTCGAGCAGCGTCTCTACTTCGATAGTTCTCTTCTCGCCGGCTTCCACAGCCGAGGCGAGGCTGGCGAGGACGTCCGCATGGGAGTTGGATTCTCTGCCGATCTGTCGGACCTCGGCCCTTTCGAACTGGGAGAGAAGTCCCCGGGCGTGGGCGAGGTAGGCAGCCATCCTGTCATCCCGAGCTTGGTAGTCTCCGCTGAGCTGGCTTGTCACCAGTTGGGAGTCGCTGAAAACCACCACGGACCGGGCTTCCAGGATTTTCGCACTGTTGAGTCCGGCGATGAGAGCTTCATATTCGGCCTCATTGTTAGATGCCTTGAAACCAAGGGTCACAGCTTGTTCAATAACGAGGCCTTCGGGAGACTGGAGGACTACGCCAACGCCGGCTCTCTTGGATGTGGAGGACCCGTCGACGAAGACTTTCCAGGACGAGTCTAGGATCTCTTTCCAGGACTGCTCTTGCTGAGTCTCGGTGACGGCCTCTGTACCCCTATCACCCCCCAGTTCGGAGTCGAGCGCGGTCGGTGCCGAACTCTGAGGAGTAAATTCGACAATGAAATCCGCCAGGACTTGGGCTTTGATGGCCGTTCTGGGCTGATAGCTGATATCATATTGCCCCAGTTCGACAGCCCATTTGGAGATCCGTCCGGAGAAATCTGCCTTCCGGAGGAGAGCCTTCAGGGGGTACTCTGTTACGACCATGATTGTGAAGGTTTGGAAGTAGTGGGAGAGCTTCCGAGAGGCGCTGACGAGCGCCAAGGCGAGCTTTTCAAGCTGCAAATACCGGGTCTCGGCGTCCAGCAGGGTTTTGCTCGTGTAATAGATGGGCCTTTGCTGGCCGTTGTCCTCTCTGATGAGTACCGAGCTCACTGCATGGTCCGAGACCGACAGGTACAAGAACAGTGGCTCTCCAAAGGTCGGTGTTGACAGCAGTGGTGGAGAAGAAAGATATTGTTTTAGCTGCTGCAGCGCCTCAGAGCATTCTGACGTCCACTGGAACTTGGAGCCCTTTCTCAATAGTTGGAAGAAGGGTCTGCACTTGTCTGAAGCGCGGCTGATGAATCGGTTCAGGGCGGCAGCCATTCCGGTCAGCCGCTGAACTTGTTTAGCCGAGGTCGGACACTGGAGGTCCTGGATCGCGGTGATCTGGTCGGGGTTCGCTTCGATCCCCCTTCTTGTGACCAGGCTTCCCAGAAACTTGCCGGAACCGACCCCAAAGGCGCATTTGGACGCATTCAGCTTCAACTGGAACTGGTGAAGGATGTCGAAAATTTGGCGGAGGTCGGTCAGATGGTCCTGCGACCTCTTGGACTTGACGACCATATCGTCGATGTAGACCTCCACCGTTTTGCCGAGCTGGTCCTGGAACATCTTCGTCACCAACCGCTGGTAGGTCGCTCCAGCGTTTTTCAACCCGAAGGGCATCACCTTGTAACAATAGGTGCCCCTGGGAGTGATGAAAGCTGTCTTCTCCTGGTCTGCCGCGTACATAGGGATCTGATGGTACCCCCGGTAGGCGTCCAGGAAGCTCATCCGGTCGTGTCCGGCAGTGGCGTCAATGAGCTGGTCGATCTTCGGAAGAGGGAAGCTGTCCTTTGGACAGGCCTTATTGAGGTCGGTGAAGTCCACGCAGACCCTCCATTTGCCCGTCTTCTTTTTGACCACCACGGTGTTGGCGAGCCACTGCGGGTAGTGGACCTCTCTTATTGCACCTGCCTCGAGGAGTTTCTGAACTTCCTCAGCCACGGCCTCAGCCTGCGGGATCCCGGTCCGGCGCGGCTTTTGAAGCACGGGCTTATGGTTGGGGTCCACCTTCAGCTCGTGGCAGATCACTGCCGGGTCAATGCCGGGCATCTCATACGGTGTCCAGGCAAAGACGGCTTTATTTTCCTCGAGGAGGTTGAGCAGCTCTGTCCTCTCGGTCTCGGGGAGCTGGCTTCCCACGAGAAAGAATCTGTCGGGGTCGGCGGGATCAATATTGACCTTGGTGAGGTCCTCAATGCTTTTCTGCGCCGGAGCCCTGCCGACGTCCTCGAGCTCGGCCTCTGTATCCAGCTCGGTCACATTGACTTGGGACGGGCCGACCTCGTCAGTCAGCACGGCCAGCAAGCATTGCCTGGCCATGTGCTGGTCGCCTTTGACGGTGATCACCTCCGTTCGTCCCGATCGATTCTCCAAGGGGAACTTGAGTTTTTGATGCCGGGTGGAGGGTACCGCCTCCATGCTATGCAGCCACGTCCTCCCCATTATTACATTGTACGGGGAAGGGACATCGACCACGAGGAAGTCGACCTGTCTGCAGGCGCCACCGACTTGGACTCTAAGGGAGATCCTGCCCTTGGGATAGACAGGTTTGGAGCTGAAGCCGACCAGAGGGGTGCGGCATGCCTGGAGGTCCTCGTCTTTCAGTCCCAACTTCTTGAAGCAGTCGTAGTAGAGGACTTCGGACGAGCTGCCTGGGTCGACGAGGGCTCTCTGAACCAAGAAGTTTTGTAGCTTCAAGGTAAGAACTAGAGCGTCGTTGTGCGGTAGCTCGACATTTTCCAGGTCTTTGTCAGAAAACCATATTCTGACCCCCTCTGTTTTGGCCTTCTTCGCGGACGGCTCTGGCGCCGCGGTCAGCACCTGTTTTTGGTGGGAGGCGCGCCGGGCCTCAGCGCGGGCCTGAGAGCTCTTCTTCGGTGGGGCGGCGAGGTGAATGACGTGGATGACTCCTTCCGGCTCGCTGTCCTGGTTATCAGCTTCCCGCCGCGGAGGTCGGCCATCACCTCGGCCCTCCTGCTTGATGTACTCCCGAAGGTGCCCCTCCTTCACAAGGTCTTCCAGGTGGAACTTGAAGCTCTTGCACTCGTCGGTCCTGTGCCCGTTCTGCTTGTGGTAGGCACAGAACCTTGTCTGGTCCCGGGAAGAGGGGTCGGCTGCCATTGGCCGTGGCCATTTGAAGAACGGCTGCGCCTTTATCTTATTGAGGAGCCTGTAGATTGGCTCCTTAAAAATTGTATTCACTGCCACGTGGGAGGTCGGCTCGTGGCCCGACCTTCTGCTGCTTCGTGATCCTGATGTCGAGGCGGAGGGAGTTCGGCACTGCTCCGAGGACCGGGCCTTGCGCCGATCTGGGGACGGATCTCTGCGTCGATCCTCCCTTCGGGATGGCCTGTTATCTCCCTTTGCCGGTTGGCTCTTCTTAGTGAGGCCGAAGTTTTCCCGACCTCGCGCCTCGTCCTCTTCTGCCAGGATGAACCGATTGGCCCGGGTCATCAGCTCCTTCATGGTGGTCACGGGATACATGACCAGCTGCGCCCGAAGTGGGATACCCGGCTGCAGAGCCAGCTGGAAGGACCTCACCGCTAGCTCCTCAGAAGCGCTCTCGATCTGGCTGTAAACAGTCCAGAACCGGCGAGCGAACTGGGTGACGTTTTCGTTCTCCTGCATCCGGAGGGCCATCAGGTCGGCATCGGTCTTTGGGATGACGCGATGAGCCTGGAATTTCCCCAGGAAGGAGGTCCGAAGCTGTTGCCAACTGGAGATGGAATTTTCGGGAAGCGAACAGAACCACCGTAGGGGGAGGTCCGCCAAACTGGAGGAAAAGACTCGACAGTTCAGGGAACCGTCGTCCCCCCAGACCGACATCCTTTGGACGTAATGTCGGAGGTGGGCAGCGGGGTCCGAGGTCCCGTCATATAGGGTGAACCTTGGGACGCTGAACTTCTCGGGAAGCGTGTATCTTCTTATCTCCCTAGAGAAAGGAGAAGCGCCAGTATCTTCAGCTTCAAAGGTGGCATACTGGTCCCGGTCGACACCAGCAGTCTCCAAATTCTGGCGGACAGTCTGCTTTACCTGCTGGTCGATCCACTTCTTTAGTTCATCGTCCTCCAACCCCTGGCATTGCTTCTTTGGCCCTTCATGTATGTGGCTGCTGCTGGAGCCTTCTTCTTTTTGGTCTCGGTCACGCCTCTTATTGTTGAGGATGTGCCTCAGGTCCTGTCCGTGGCCCGGACGCCTGGGCGGCGGGCTCTGATCCTTCTTGCCTTCGAGCTGTCGCGTGAGCCGTTCGATAAGCTCGCGCTGCTCCTGGATGAGGAGGTTTTGTGCTTTGATTTCCTCCCGGCGGGGGTCTTCGTCGTGCTCAAGGCTGGCCTGATGATGAGACTGCGATCTAGCCCGGGCCGACTTCTCATGCGGCTTGGTGACCGACTTTTCGCCCTGCACCGTCCGCCTGTGGCTATGGTGGGGTTGCTCTGGAGGTGGAACGTCGCGAAGGGAGGGCATGGTCACTCCCCTGGACTGCGACACAGTTTGGACAGTGGGAGACCTTCCCCCAGACCTCCTCTGCTGAGGGGGTGGAGGTGGAAGATTCTGCGCCAGTGTAGGCTGGATGGACAATGCCTTGCCCTTGGAGGGTCCTTCGCCGTTTCTGGTTTTCGGAGGCATGGCGTTTGCAAGCTTTTTGTTCAGGCTTCCCACAGACGGCGCCAAACTGTAGGCGGTAAAAACGACACCTACTTAGATAAGGATGAGATCGAGGTTAAACTTCTTAGGACGGGGAATGCTGAACTCCAAGAACCTGAAAGGGAAGGAGAAAGACTTGGGTCAGAGGCCCTGGCTGCCGTGAGCCGAAGGCACTCCGATGCCTGAGTTAGCTCTGAGAAAACTATACAGGAGGGAGAGAGGAATGAGAGCGTGCAGTATTGAGAGTTGTAGGTTGTGTATTGCGTAGTGCGTACCTGTCATGGGACTGATCCCATGCATATATAGGCGAGTGTTCCTCGTTCATTCTCTCTGTGAGTGGGGGTAGGTGAGGTGAGGTCCCATCGCTCCATACCCTGACAGGCAGCAGTAGGTGGAACGGACAACACCCCTTCCTCACTTTCCACGCCCTCAGCCGGTTGGCGTACAGGGATGATAAAGCACACCTCTTATCACCATAAATGAGCAATCCTATCGCCATAAATGACCGCCCATATCTGTCAGGGCGCGCCGTATTTCCAGAAGGTAGATGGCGGCCCATCCTGACTCTAGGAGTAGAAAGGCGGCCCTCTCTAACTCTAGTGATGTGGCCTGGGGATGCTGTGGCCTGGGACCAAGGATAGCTTGGCCGTGGCGCGTCATTGTACCGGGCTGGCACTCATACCGAGCTACCGAACTGTGGTGCTGAGCTTGTAAGCTACTGACTGATCTGCCGAGCTGCCAAGGTATTGACCGAGCTGCCGAGCTGACGATCTTCTACCGCAGAGGCTGAGGAGCTTGGCGGGTTAGCCGTGATCCTTGTCTAACCTCGTCATTACGGCGTTTTACCCACACACCCACAAAAAAGAAACTCAATTGCGTTACAGGAGAAGACGGCCAGGCCTCACTCTGTTTTAATGTCTACCAGGGAGAAAGAGGTAAAGCCACCGAGAACTGCTTTTTAGGCAAATTCACACTAAGTGGCATCCCTGCCGCTCCAAAAGGAAAAACACCCATCATTGCTTGCTTCAAAATAGATGTCAGCGGCATCCTGACTGTCTCTGCGAAGGTGAAGCAGACAGGGCTGAAGCAAAAGATTACAATCAGCCAGAGCACGCTCAATCTTAGTGAGGAGGAAGTTGAACTGATGGTCAAGAATGCAGAGAAATATAAGTTGGAGGATGAAGAGTACGAGAAGACGGAGAGGGCAATGTGTGCTTTAGAAGACTACGCATATGAGATGAGTAAGACTATCAATGATGCAACCATTAGTTCAAAGCTATCTATAGCAAACAAAACGATGATTGAGGTCGCCCTGAAAGAGAAGAGCCAGTGGCTGGAAAAAAATCAAAATGCCAAGGCTGAAGAGTTCCGTGATTGGAAGCAGCAGCTAGAGAACATATTCAGGAAATGATGATAATTATTTATTTATTTATTATTATTTTTTTTTGGCAATTGACTTTAATTTGAATTTGGCGACCTTTATAGTTTTATTAGGAGAGCCCCCAATTATTTAACTGAAATATATTTGTGAAGGTGTCAGTAGGATAATTGAGCGTTCCATTGTTATATTGATTTTTGATAAATGCTATAATTAATTAATGGCATTTTTTTCATTTATGGGCTACAAACTTTTACAATTCATTTATGACATTTTCTGGAAATATCACAAGTTATTATCGGTCTAGTTATGCAAACGGGTCAAATCTAGAACGGGACCATGGTGGATCTAGACTTGTATCATCTTCACATATATGGATCCCAATCTAGCATGGAACTTTCCTGTTAACCGGACCCAACGTCAACTTAAAATATGGTTCTGGATCATAATAAAATGTAGATTTAATTAGTGTAATTAAATAAAAGAGTTTAGGACTAGGAGGGTCTCACTCACTTTACTATGAAATAAGTGGGACTCCACAGTGGGGCCCACATATTGAAAACCTGAACTGCCAAAAATGAAGGACGCCTCCTAAAGTATGCTCTCCCAAAAGTTTACTCCAATAGGAGCTACTCCAAAGTTTACTATGCAAAATTATTACATGTTCAAACTTATGGAAGGACCAACTCTTGTTGGAGTAACATTTAGGGAATTTCTACTTGAAAGGATTTTTTTTCTTTTTTTATTTTTTTTTATATTTAGAGGGGCTGTTTATTTAGAGGGGTTAAATATTCAATAGGTGGGCTCCACTTTGAAGTTCCACATCCCTCACAAAAGAGCGGGAATGAGACATTTACGGGATTGTGACTCATAACTTGCATTATCATATTATTCACATACTTATGATTCTTGAATGTCTTTATCAATTGCAATTTTCTCAGACTAGATCGGACTCCCCTATATGAAATTAGATGCTCTGCATTACTCCAGGTGAAAAATCTCTCGTCTATCAATGTTATCCTCTCCAGTCTCAACTATCCATGCTTACAGTAGGAGATCATAGCCCATCAAATTGTCAATAGCAACCAATCAACCAAATTTTTCATGAATTAAGTATGGGTGGACCTTGAGCAGTGGCGGACCTAGGATTTTCGTTTAGCTGGGGTGAAACTTTTGCTAGAATTTTTTCACATTAACAATAGCAAAAGAGAAAATGTATTACATATGTGCATCCCTGCAAAAACAAAGCATAAATAGTCCATCAATGATAGTCATGAGAATAATACTTGCTAGTGTCCGTCAACCACGAGGTTGCAAGCAAGTCATGTAATCAATCGAAACACAAAATAATGATGATCATCACAACAGGGTTTAGTATTAGGCCTGATGTAATATCAAATGAACAAATACTAATTGCTGAATGATAATCACTGTCACAATACTACTATCAAGTGCAAAACTACTTATAGGAAGACATCAACTCCAATCAAACAAGAAATATAAGAGAAGTGATGCACTCGAAGGAAGAAGCCAAAAGGGGCTGGTTGAGGTTGAGAGTCGGAGGAGTGAAGAATAGAAGAACGAAGAAAGGTTTTTATCTTTTCTTCATTCATCGATTTTGATATGGGGCGATGTACTTAAACATATGGGGCGTGGGCCAGTAGCCCAATAGAACTTTAAATGAGTTTTCCAATTTGACCTGGGGCGTACCAATAGTGTCGGTCCGCCACTGACCTTGAGTTTTCATATAGATTTTGAAAATATGCTAAGTTTGACGGGTGCGACCGCACCCACACATTCCTGTACTTGGGCCCGCCCTGTGCATTGGCGTAAGGCTTGGGCTTGCACCTCAAGGTCTTATGTTCGATTCTTAATCCCAGCTTTACTGGGAGGGTGGCTGTGTGGGTGGCACTTCTCCAGGAGGAAAAGTCCAATTGGCTGAATAACATGGGAAATCTTCTTTAGTAAAAGGGGAAAAAAAAAAAAAAAAAAAAAAAAACAGAGAGAGTTCTGTAATTGTGCTGCTCACATAGGTCTTCAATGGCATCATCAATTTGAATCATGGTTTCTTATCAATTAATGGGTCTACTCTAAATGCATTTTATGCAGTTCAGTCATACACACCTCATTCAGATAGGATCTGGTGCGCCCATTCATGGGTTACCAATCGTACCACCCTTGACCTTGCCTACCTCTCTCGTCACTCTACCTATAGCGCTCTGATTTGTCCAATTTTTTTTTATGTTGTTCTTATTTCAATATGGCTTCACAAAATTTCTTCTCTATGATATTTAATATGTTCCCTCTATTACAACAAATTTATTATCTGTCCATTAATTTACTTATAACAAAGTAATGTTTTTTTTTTTTAAGGAAAATGTTTAAGTGAGAACTAACTCTCACCGTGCTTCCATGGACTATTGGTGCGGCCCACCAGGCAACCAATTCAAACCGTGCACAAACAGTGACCCCGTAATAGTCACTAATCCCGAGGTTGGGCACCCATCTAAATAGAATGGATCGTTGGATGGAGGGTTGAATTTTTTTAATATGAAGTCATTAAACTTGTGGACCACAGATGAATGGGCTAGGAGCATGGGGTTGGATCAAACTTGATACTTGGTGTGATTCCACGTAGATCTTTCCATCTCCTTCGGTCCCATTGCTGGATGAGAGTCACAAATGGGGCCACAGAAAGTTCTCACGTGACTCCGTGAGACAGTTGTCACTAGAACAAAGCCCTTTTTTTAAAATTTCATCCATATCATTTTAAGCTTTTCATTTTTTTTTTTCCTAAAAGGCATTTGTATTTGAAAAAAAGGAGGGAATACATAGGGTAGAAAAACCCCCAAAGGAGAGAGCCCACAGACCACTTCACCAAAAAAAAAAAAAAACTAGCCACCAAATAGACAACCTCTAACTAGAGAGGAGCATACAAAAATTTGCAGATCGCCTCAAGAGACTTGCCAAAAAGAGGCTTGTCTAAACGCCCAAGAGAAGAGGAAAGCAGCTTTGTCAGGTAGACATTGACCTTCGTTTGAGAGGGTCTTGAATTCTTGTAAGTAAGATCATTTCTAGATTTCCAAATTACAAATAAAGTGGAGAAAAAAAATGGAAGCTACTCCTTTGCAGGCTATCTTATCATAGTGAAAAGATAGATCATACTTAGAGGGAGATAGAGGGATAGCTGAACTAACCCCGGTAATTTGAAGGATCCAGCTCCAAATAGATGTCGCAAAAGGGCAATGGAAGAAAAGGTGAAGCACAGTTTCCGTACTATTTTTGCATAGGCAACATCTGAGAGCTAGACTAAATCCATTTGATTGTGCCCAGGCATGAGTTAAGGTCTTCCCATGCATAAGTCTCCAAGCAAAAAAGGAAACTCTAGGAAGTAAAAGGGAGTTCCAGACCAAGAAAGTCCACGAAACTGACTCTCTCCTAGATCTAATGAGCTTCCAAGCATCCTTGAAGGAGAGATCTTGGGATGGGTGTGATTTCCAAGCAAGGTGGTCTTTTGATTCCAAATCTAAGGAAATATTTTGGACTGTTTTCCACAGAGTCTATGCTACCTCTAGCGGGATTCCAGACGGAACTATCCAGGATTTATAAGATCTTTAGGATTTATAAATAAGCCCCTATAGTTTTAGGATTTGTAAATAGGCCCTTGCTTTTTTATTTTAATACCATTTATGTCCCCAAAATCATTAGCCTTTCAACCACCAGAAGTTTTTAGAGTGAAATGATACTTTTGCCCATCTCTTTATCCCTATATGCACAAATTCAAAAGCTTGAACTTATTTTTCTCTGAATCTTGTAACATTAAAAATTACATTTAGTGGGAAAGAGAATAACCATAAACAAATATATTTTTATCAATTCAGGCCTAGTTTATTAAATCCAAATCGATCATAATGACAATCAACACCCGTGCTTATATTGGGTTATAATCGGTCCAATCCATGCACGACCCACCGTTAGATTGATGAAAGTATCAAAATACATGATTAGGCTTTATGTGCAATAAAGAGTTATTGAAAGAGACCATTAGGACTTAAGATAAAATAATTGTATTTTTGTAAATAATAATATACTAATTTTTGTTTAATGGATGTAAGGGGAAAGATGTCATTTTTATAAAAGTTCATGTAACACCCTGACCCCACTTTAATCGCGTTTAGTGGCTAATTAATTTTAATTAGATGCTTAATGGTTGTTTTGAATGATTTTGTGGTTGGCTAGGTAGAATTAATGGGGCCTTGACCGTTGACTAGGTAGTTCTATGACCTTTTAGGTAATTTGGGGCTCGCGTGTATATTTTAAGTTTTGTGTGGGTTTTGGGGTGAGTTGCATAGGGCATTTTACGTATTTCGACTTTCGTGTTTTGACCCAGACCATTCAGATCCATCTTTGCCCATTTCCAATCCAAAAGGCCCTTTCACCAAATATCATTAAAGTAATTGGATCCGCATGTAAGAACCCAGAAAACTCTCCTTTTTAAACAGCCATTCCATCGACCCATCTTCCTTCCATTCCATTTCAGCTGGAACTCCATCTTTCGCTTCTTCTATTTCTCTTCCACTTGGTTTCATCTTCCATTGGAAGCTTTGGATGTGGGTTTGGATAGGTACATCTCCATCTCCTTTCTCCATTAGCACCATCTTCAAGCTCTTTTAGTCTCCCTCATCTCACTACATCTCTCCTTGGTAAGCAATCTCTTATCTCCTTATCTCCTTGCCATGCATCTCTTTCTTCCTCATTCTAGTTGTATTTCATTGTAGGACCTCGAGCCATGATCTTGATGAACGGTATGGATTGATCTAAAGCTTTTCCCGCTGAGAGATCAACAGCCTTTGAGTTTTCTCCTATCTCCCTTGTCATCCACTTCAAGATGTGTGAGAGTTAATGTGTACTATGTAAAACCGAGAGTCAAGAGAGAGGATTGGAAAAGCCTTTTTATAAATAACCTAAGAGAGACTTCTTTCCATCAAAAAAATCAATTAACAATAAGTTTCCTTAGTTTCCTCAATGATTAGTCAACTAAGAACCCCGGTTGGTTAGGCTTTCCTAAACTGAATCCAAGAAAGATTTAATCAAATTAAAAACTAAAGGGGGAAAGCTTATGGGTTGATTTGGAGTGGGGCCCTTCAATTATTAGACATGTGGTCATGGGGACCACTTACGTCTAACATAGGTTGGCAAGCCATGAAAACCTCATCCCTTTGGGCAACTTGGTTAAAAAAGGGATACTTCAAAAACTTCTCAATTTGGCACCCTAGCATCCCATCAGTTGGCTCATGTATATGGAGGAAAATAGGATCTCTAGCTACGCTTCTGCAATCAGGTAGCAGTTGAACAGTGGGTGATGACAACTCCATTAGTATTTGGTATGATAGATGGTTGGATCTCTTTTCCATTGCTCCAAGACTTCCGGAGTTCATCTTTTCCCATTAAGATAAAGTCTCGGCCATTATCAGAGAAAGGAATTGGTTCTTCCCAGACTACCTTCCCCGGCTATCCTTCTCATATCCTAAGATAGGCTGATACCAGACTTGGGAACAACCCCCTCTAATGATGAACTTAGATGAGAAGGCAACTCTTTAGGATCCCTTTCTATGAAAAATGCTTGGCAACTTACCAGGTCTAGAGCAGCAGAGGTCCCTCGGGCTTTTCTCGTTTGGAACAAGTTCGTCCACCCAAGGCTATTATGTTTCATTTGGAGTCTTTTTCACATAAGGACTCCTACTCAAGTTTGGGTGCAGTCGTTGGGAATCTCGGTTTCCAGGTGTGCTCTCTGCAAATCCAACACAGAAACAAACCTCCATTTATTTTTCTATTGTCCGTATGCGGTCCACATCTGGGGTTGGTTGCTGAAAATCTTTAACTGTCCATGGCCTTCTTCTAACTCAGCTGGTCATTATTGGCAAGCCCTTTCCTCAGGCAAAGATAGGACCGGAAGAGAAATTGCAGCCTCTATTTTCTTCTATCTCATCTCTTCCTTATGGTTTGCTCGCAATGAAGCAGTCTTCAACAACAATCTCCTACGATTTCACAGGTTCAAACATCGTTTTTAGCATCGTATTTTGGAGTTTTTTGGCAACATACATTCTACTGAGCTTCAAGGATTTCTTAATCAGTTAGTAACTGAAACCTTATAGTATTCTGTAGTTGGTTTTCTCATTAGTTCTATACTTGAACATGTTCTTTTTCAGTCTTGTTATTTTTGGTTTCAAAGCTTGTTTTTTCACCCTTTTGGCTTTTTTGGGGGCATACAGCCCATGTATTTTCTTCACTCCCTTAATTCTAATTTACCTTCTAGCAAAAATAAAAGAAAAGAAAAGCGGACAAAACCATACGTACCTCTCGTACTAAGAGTCTAGATCCATTTTTGCATCACTTACACAGCAACCATGTAATGCGCGCCCCCACATATTATAATAATCTAAACTATTGAAGATGAATCTCATCCCCTCCATATTAATGTGTACATATTTATTGAAATGCTATGATAATTGGGATGCCCATGTGGTCTAATTAATATCGTACAAATATCATGCATTATTTATCTTATTTCTCTTTATATTTGCATATGGTCATGGATTATTTATCTTATTTCTCTTTATATTTGCATATGGTGTCTTTACATTGGGTCCCATCATTTCAAAAGTTAGGGATCCTTGTAGAATGCCCCGACAAAATCGATTGAGATGAATTTGAATCCTTCAGGCCTTTAAATCTATTACTGGGGCCCCTTATAAAATCTGCTAGTAGGCCTACTCGGAATTTTAGTTCGTCCTTTAGAGTAATCATGATGGTCCAACTAATTGTATTTGTATATGGTTTTTTTCTTTCTCCTTTCTCTTTCCAGTTGTTTTATCTTTTTCTCTTCCTTTTCAATTTCAAAGCCACGGATCATTGTTACTAGCTCTTACAAAATCAACAACCCAACGACAAAGAAATTGATAGAGATGAATCATGATCATTAAAATTGAAGTCTATAAATCTATGATCAGTGGGCCCTCTTAGAAAATCACCCTTTGAAAGATGAGGGTTTTTTTTTTTTTTTTTTTTTTTTTTTTTTTAAATTTTTTTATGACGGGGACACGCGGATGACTACCCAATCAACAATTTTAAGTGTGGGTAACAATTGAAAATCATGTAAAGCTTTATAGTAGCAATTAGTAACCAATCCCTAGCTTTTCCAAATAACCTAAATTTTAGAAAGTGATGACTGTCACTCTAAAAACCAGTGGAAGTACTCAATGGACGAAAGACTTGGCATACTTTGTAGGTAGTGTCCGGATCGGACTATACTTTCAAAAATAGTTCCCACTATTAAATGGGAACTCCTACTTTCATTGTCTTTGACCCCTCTTCCAAATCTTTGCAAAGGAATCTCTCTTTCACGTTTTCTGTTCATCTCTCAACCAAGTTCTGTACGAACATCATTCCCTACAAAAGTAGAAGGTAATTCTTCTCTATTATAATTATACTTATTTCTTTTTCTTTATATTCTGTAATATGATTTAATTTAATCCTTTTTAATTACCCGTTTTATAGTGTTTCCTTTTGTTAAAAAAATGATTTCATAACTTTTAAATTGATTTAGACTGATTAGATTAGATTTTTTAAAATTATGTTTAATTATATTCAACTAACAGATATGGAAAACAAATTTACATGGTTTGATGAGAATGATTTAAACTGATTTCGGATTTACATAAGGAGAACTACAGATTGAGTAATTGGGTTTCAAAGTTAGATAATGGGGTGGTTTGTGATTCTTAAGTAGTGTCTTAGAATTAGGGATTATGTATTAGGACAGCATTAGGGTATCGGCCAGTTGGGCTTGGTTTGTTGCAATGGAGAGAGAGAGAAATGCCAGACCCTTAACTTCTTCTTCTGCTTCCTTCTCTTCTTCTTAAGATCCAAGTGGTTTTATTGCTCATATGTGCTCTTGGGTTTTATATGTTCTGCAACCTGAGATATCGGTGTTCATGCTACGGGCCTTTGGAAAGTAGTGTAAAGGAGAGGCTAA